>CAXIVR010000002.1:238744805-239944805 GCA_964035755.1 Teleogryllus oceanicus | reverse complement strand
GGCCGGCCGGCAGGACTGCTTGCTCTAGTGGAGGGGAAAACCGACTGCGGACGCTTGGAGTGGCCAATGCAATTGAATCCTCCAACTTCGCATTTGCCGAATGAATCCATTGCTCCTTTGAGTTGATCTTCCTTGCTTCGGGACTATTCTATCTTTGAATTACATCAACTGTTACGGAGAGTACCTGTGAGTAATTGTTTTGGTTTATTTTATTGATATTTGATTATGGATAAATTGAGTTAAATAATAATTAGATAATTCAATATATTTTCCCCGTGAAAACGTGAAAAAAAGTTAATGTTTTTGAAATATATAAAAATTGTTCGCTTTGATAAGAAAACTGTCTATATTAGACTATAAACAAAAAAATATAATAATAAATGCTTTCATTTAACAACGCATGGCAATCAAATATTTATAAAAGTAAGAAAAAATAATTATTTGAGAAAATATTATTTATTTTTTGAATTAGAAACAACATTCAAAAACTCACATTTTTATTTTTGTACTCAACTGAGATTTTCAGATTAGGTGTATATGGATGTATGGACAGACTGTCGAGATTGTGAATTGACAGGTGAGTTATTGCAGGGGAACAGTCGAGTTAATTAGTTCGCTGCAGTCCATGCAATAGTCCACAATGTCAATTGGAAAACAGCGCCAGCCCACGGTATCACGGTTTCACGAGTTGCATTGATGAGTGAGAAAACTTATTTCTAAAATTATGAAATGTGTGAATGAATTATTGATTCTAGTTCTTGGTTGAATATCTCTTTTATAATAATTTATATTTAAATCGGCTTGCTTAGATGTACAAAACAGGAAGCAGTAGTAGTGAAGCATTTCTGTGTCGTTGCAATAGAACTATGAAACTAATGATGCTACAACCGCAAATATTTTATCGCATTCTTTCTAACTTTTTCAACAAATGTTAGAAAATTCAAAAATACAACAAAATGAAACCTTCACTTTTTTAAGCCCTTTTTAAGAAAAAAATGCGGAACATTTTTGACAATGTTTTTTATAAATTTTAATTAGAATTCCACCTTAATAAAAATTGCTCATTACCTTACTTAAACATTTTTTAAAACAGATTTCGCTTAAGAAAAAATATCATCAATATTGAACACTGCAATGTTAATACTTTGCAATTTTAAAAAATACGGAGAGTACCCCGAAAATGCGTCTATTATCACACTTTTTACCATCATTTGCTACACAAGAAGAAACCATTGGAGCTTTTTTGCCTTTCACATGTAGCCACCAACTATTGCAGCTGGTCATGGTTTTGTAACGAAGGGTTGCTGAACTTCATAGAATCCTGATGTCGGACGGAGGGCTTAGATCGTAGAAGTGACAGAGTATAATAACTACGCAATTAAAATTTTTAAAAAATATTCTGTGTGGAAGCTGCTAGATCACGGCGTGTCTGTTTTTGATTAATCCTCTAAGGTTTTAATTGTCTTTAGATAATTCTAATTCGATTTGATACTTTGATGAGAAGTTAGAATTGCCAATGATAGATTCTACATAATTATTTTTTCCCAGTTTTCTTAACATATTGGAAATTTTATTAAGTATAATTCTGTCAAAGGTTACACACACACAATTAATGAGACTGTTACGTAAGGAAGAGTTCTGAAAAATCCAATTGATTTGGAAAAACCTTCACTCAAATCAAAACGTATAAGATAAGTAAGAGCAAGACAACATTGTAAGTTCCATGGTTGAGATGATTCTCTTAAAATGTTCCTTCCGGGGATATATTGAAAAATTTATTTTATATAACTCTGCCATTAGTAAATTTGGATCAGCAAATGGATGATGATTGCATGATTGCAATACTCAGTTACGGAACATAGACGATTAATATTCTTAGGTCCTCTCATACAGATACTCATGGTAACTGCTTCACTGTCATGGTCTGCACTGCACTCATGGTCACCGCGACTGCTTTTCACAGCAAGAACGATGGTAGGTGATCATGACGAAATAATGATGATAATGGTGCTAGGATAATTATGGTGAACGAGATTATGTTCAAATGAGAAATGAGGTGGTATGGGGAAACCAAACACTTAACTATTGAAGAACTTCATTGTTTAAGAGGGCCTCGAAGCCACGCTCAATTTTAGGAAGCTCAGGGCATCGATTGATGTCACTAGGTCGAATTCAGTCGCGATCTGAAGGAGAATTGAAGCGGATAGCTGCTCTGATTGGTAATTATTCATGTTTTTTCTGATCAACACCAGCCGAATTAACCAACGGGCCAAGGTGGCAATCTTCTGTTCCGCTTCCTTGCCCTTTACTCACACTCTGTACTTCCACACCATTAGAATTATATACTCTCCACTACCACACATGCCGGGAGGCCAGTCAGGAGCTTAGAGCTTGTCCCGGCTGGGGCGGTGTCCAGTTGGTGGGAGACACCTGGTTGGGGAAAACCTCGCAAACCGACAGATAGTCGGCACCGGGGTCGGCATCCAGCGGAGGAAGATCACCGCCATCTCCCGCGATAAAAACATGCTCTACACGTATTGGACTTACAACCTTAGCACTTGAAGCGCCTGGAATAACTAATTAATCAATCAATAAAAACCGACCTTTCAGCTTGGGGAACTAGATTCAAATGCGCCACCTATAGTGATCGAAAATAATGTGTTGACATTATAAAACCTGAATCAGGAATTGAAGCTTAAGTTCGTGGGAATGCCTTCATACCTCTACTTCTCTCACATACACACCCTTTCCTTCTTTCTTTGCGTCTACTGAATCGGGTCTTAGAAACTACTTCTCCGGCTGAAACCGGCCCGGGAAGAAATGTTACGGGCTCCAATACCAAATTGACAAAACTCGCCGCCTCAGCGCATTCGTTAAACGCGTGGCGTAGCCCGCAGGCCCATGTTCTTAACTAATCAAGGTGAAAACTTAGGCTCGGACTTTTACGTAAACACTAAATATATTTTTTCTTTTCAACTTGAGCGTTGAAAGTTAAGTGGAAATTCAAGTAGGCATATACCAAACTGCTTATCACCTAAAAATAAATATTTTCATTAAGTTGCATAAAAATAAACATTTTTACCGAAACAAATATTATTAGATGTTTCGGTCATTTTTTTATAAATAAATGAATATTTTGAGTATTTTCAAATTTAATACTTTCGATACTGAATTTGATATTAATAGATATTGAATTGGTCGTATAGTGAACGACCTGTCATTTTGACACAGTTTGACCAGTTCTGGAAAGCGATAGTTGGTGGCACATCACATCTTACTGTGAGACATCCCTTGATTGAGTGGAGTGGATTTGGTCTCGACCTATGAGAAAATGAGGGTTATTTCAAACACTACTGTCGATTCAGGCAACAACACACCGAGCGACAACATACACTCAAAACACGAGCTACTCGTAAACTTCCTCAGATTGCACAGACGAAGTGTGTAAAGTGATAAAGAGGATGTCGTCACGTTATATATTGAGACTTTCCTCGATCTTGGTTTCTGGCTTTCATATGGTTAACAAAAAATATTTTCGTTTTAGCAATTATTTTTACTATTTTAAACACAAAAATAAATATATTATGTTAATTTATTTAATTATATACGTCAAAAAAAGTTAAAAACTGTGTATGACGTGCTTTGGGGAGAAGTAAATATTGTGCACGTTTTCAAAATTCTGTGATCCCTACATTAAGCCATATATTACTTGAATTTTGAAAAAAAGCAAACAAAAAACTCTGATGTAATAAAATATATTTTCACGGATAAATCAGCGATAAATTTTGGGCCCTTATCCAGCATGTCCTTCGTCAAGGAATAATACTTCCTGCCGCGACAACATGGAAACAATAATTTGAATAACTATATTTCCCACTGAATTATAGAAGAAGTGCACAGATAATGAAGTTACATTTATGTCCAGAAGCAAAACAAGGGGTCATCTCAGCATTTGCTCAATGGATCAGGGAAACTGGACGAAAAACCTGATCGAGATGGGGGTCATTGTCCCGGAGGCTGCAATACAATACTTGTTACAGGTTGTTTATAGACATTTATACAGTTCAAATGGTAAATAATGCATTATGTATCATTGTTAGAATTAATGTAACTTTTCTTGTGATGCTCAGTATAGTCTCTAATTGTATACAAAAAAAGTTATGCAGCAGAAACGATTTCACTTGGGATTTAAACTTTTCTATCGAATTTAATTATTTACTATGATAAAAAAAAAAATTATTGTATGTAAGGTTTTGGTGTTGATAGCGTTTTTAGCATTAAAAGTTCTGAATAATGAAAATGTGTAAATTTGTTTTTTACCGTCAAACAATTGAGATCCATAAGGAAAGGTTTTGGTAAACGTTTGTTATTTGATACATTCTGAACCAGGCATTCCAATTAAAAAAGGAATACACATTAAAAAGAAATTTATATGACAAAAATACTTTCCTCTTTATGAATTTTGTTTTGGAATTTTGAAGTATTCTTTATCGCACGAGTAGATCGAAGTAAAAATCACAGGCCACTGAAGAGGATCGCTGTAGGACTTCCTATTTCTCAGAAACGGATTTCGTGTTCTGTGACTTTCAAGGAATATCGTAAGAAGTAACCAAAACCAAAATCAGTCTTACTCGAAGTGTCCTCGTCATTTATTAAATTTCTCCTTACTTCCTTCACCTTCCAAGAAATGTTTTTATCTGCTCGTCTGCTGATTGCTCGCAGCTGAGATTACTTTCATGAGAAATTTGACGAACGTGCTGAAGGCAAACGAAAAGAATTTTTGCTCGTCCTTACAAGGCAATTTTATGTTTTATTACCTAAAGGGTTTATAATGTTTTTGTAAATTTCGATAATTTATACTTTAAAATTATGATCTCTTATAATAATCTAGATTACCTCAATGGACGTATAACAAAATATTAGGATGAATGTATTCTCATTAGAACATTTTTGCAAACAATTATTTTTTTCGGAAACGAGAAACAATGTCTGAACCAGAGATTTTTTCTCGCTTTGCATTACGAACATCTTCACTATGGAACTTGTGTGAAATCGATGATAAACGAGCAAACACTGCGACAACCATGGAAGAAAAAGAATTTCTGCACTTTATTTATCATTGTTGTGGTATCATTATCAAATAAAAAATATCCAACTCTTTATATTGCATAACAATTTTAAAATTTCAATCCATTTACTTTTCGCTGCGGATAGACACAATCTTGAAGCCGACTTTAGGCTTTCATTTATTTTTCGTCTTAATAAGAAACGGGGTTAGTTAATTTTTTGTTTCTCAAGCCCCATTCTCAATGAATTGCTTCACCTCTTACATTGATCGCCAATCTGGTTTCTCAAGGACTTAAGGAGTGAAATACTGCGATGGACGCCATGTAGGTGCAACCAGGATCACTACCATTGCACAGGTCGTAGCATCAACGGACTCCCGAACCAACTGATTCAAGAAAAATGTGCGTTATACCGACCCTGGCTTACGATCCACGTCGTCGTGAAAGTTGTGAGACTAGATAATTAAGCAAATGGGAGTGCTTGGCGCTATGTCCCAGCCGCAGGGAAAACGTCCATACCGAAAAATGTATGGAGAGAAACCCAACCACATACACAATGTTAAAATATACGAGAATTGGGGCATAAGGCATGGCAACTATTTTTGTGAGAATACGAGTACGGATGAACAATGTGAAATATACACATGAAAGGATAAGGTATGAATAAATGCATGAACATTAACCACATACCAAAATTGGGTTTCTCGTAGTTATTAGGATATTTGAAATGACAGTACGAGTACACAACATTTCAAAAACATTACATACGAGATTTATAGGCCCGATTACCACATGTGTAGCACATGTGATTTCACGATACTCGATTACCACATGTGCCACAATGGTGCGCGAACTCATAGGTCATCACATGCGTTGCTGATCGTTGGTAGCTCTGGAATCTTACATCACTCTCCTACTCATCTCGCGTGTTTTCGGTATGGAAGGGAATAATTCCGTACAGCTTCTACCAGGTGATAGTCTCGGCCACTTCTCCCATGGAGAACGCCTGTCTTGGAATGTGAGTGCTACTCGAAAGGATTTAGTTTAGTTTAGTTTAGCCTTATTTTACGTGGCGAGACTCGGGCCATCAGGCCCGCTCTTCCATCTAAGCACGCAAATTTCGTTACGCTCATTTCACCACCTAGCGGAGAAAGGAGGTATTATCTTGGCGGATCTAAATTTTGCTCAGAGGCTTCTTTTAGGCTGGAGGATCTTTTACATGCAGTAAATCTACTACATGGGGCAGCCGGCTTTACTTCCCCTCCGAAGGAAGGCGTACGAGAAATTTTTTCGCCCTTAAAAATCCACGGCTTCGATCGGGTTCAAACCCGATCGGGTTTGAACTCGCAAACTCGGGTACAACAGTCCGGTACGCTGACCGTTATACCACTGAATCCGAACCCGGATTTACCTTTATCTCGCACCGTGGTAGTCAGACAATTGATTTCACATTGCTCTCGATGCAAACAGACACTCGCACAGCCATCCCTTGTGAACCACATTAGAACAGTGTTTCTTTCATGCAACAAATAAAATTGTGTGATACGATGACATTTCTTTTAGAAAAAATAGTGCCATGACTTCTTCCCCAACCCTCGTAGTTTCATAATATTACCAAGAAATTTTAGTTCTTTTTTAGTTTACCATATTTACGATGCTATTGGATGTGCGAAGTTGCAGATATGATATCCGACCCAATGGAATGCACAGACTTACCTCTAGCGCACTAAGCTGCGGAAACTGCAGCGTTAGCGCAGGGCGGTTGAGACAATCCCAGGCGTTGATGTCCAGACACAGTCCTTGAGTTACATAGACAAGAATTGCGTTTGGACAATCACAGCCAGGAACTTGGGCGATGGTTCATGAGATCAAATCTCCTTCAAATTGACTGAAAGAGACAAAACGAAACAAAAGAAAATTAAAATGAAGTAACGAAAGTTATGAACAAAATAAAAATAAAATCTTAATATAAATCAGTACAAAATAAATTATGGCGTGACGATAATAATAAAGATAAATAAATTTATTTAAACTGCAATTGGGTGTAACCCGGTGGCAGTTAATTACATGAATAAGATAATAGATGCCATGCAAATAATAAATAATTGTAATAATAATAATAATAATAATAATAATAATAATAATAATAATAACTAAATAGTTCACATAACTGAAAGATTGGATATTCGAAAATCGAAGAAAGAAATAATAAAGAGTTACTCAAAAATAATTAACTCCAAGAAAAAAAGGCCAACCAAAGTTCCAAAACACACAAAAAACGAATCGAGAAGAACGTAGCAGCCAAGGCAGAGGAGCACAGCGCCGACGCACCAAATGGACGCAGCCGCTGAAGGGGGCGGCGCGGGTGCGGCAGCAGGCGTCGCCCGGAGCGTCCATCGCCCCCCGGGTGATCGCCCCCGCCGCCCCGGCCGCCCCGCCCCCGCCGCCTCGCGTGCTGGTCCAGCGCTGTATGCATGAGGCTTAATCCCAATCAAATCATCTGTATTTCAATAAAAATAACGGAAGACGGCCGCTCCCGCCGTCCCCGAACCGATACAATAACGCCCGTCCCCACGTGCCGACCGGGGACGGACGGGTGGGACGGAGCGCTCCGCATGCATATGTGATCGGGCAACTACCATGCAAATGCCGGCTCTTGTCGTGCGGCGCACGTTCAAAAACTGCCTTCCGCCCGAGATGTAGCGGTGGCGGTGAGCTGGTTGGTTGGGGCGGTGATGGGAGCTATCGAGTACGGTGGTCGTGAGATCGATGGGGAAGTTCGAATGCGGCTTATAGTTTTAATGAAGTGCGCAGTTACGGTGGTGTATCCGCTGGTTATGACATAATGGCATGTATCGGGTGATAAAAAGAGTTCTAATGACGGTAGATGAAGTTAAATTGATTTGGTGGTCGTGATTAGGATAGTGAATTTTCGTGGGGTGGTGACAGATGGGCGTGGTGACGGTTGGAGAGTGGTGACGGTTGGAGGGTGGTGACGGTTGGAGGGTGGTGACGGTTGGAGGGTGGTGACGGTTGGAGGGTGGTGACGGTTGGGGGTGGTGACGGTTGGGGTTGTGACGGTTGGGGGTGGTGACGATTGGGGGAGTGACGGTTGGGAGTGGTGACGGTTGGGGGTAGTGACGGTTGGGGTGGTGACGGTTGAGATGGGACTTGTTTAGGGATATTCGTGAATGGGATGGTGTAAATACCATCTGGCGCAGTAGTAAGATTGCATCTAAAACATATCGAGAGCATGTTGCTACCTTAAACTCGACGTTCAAATAGTAGACATGAGAATTTATCATTGATCAATTGCCTATCTTTGCTATGAATGAGAATCATCAATTACCATAGCTCTTGGTAATTATTACAACATTGATCAGGTGATTGAATATATTATAAATCTCATTACGATCAATGCCAAAATAGACGAGGTTGCTGTAGTCGTTAACGTCTTTAAACATGGTAATGGAAGTTTAAAGAAATGTGGTTGTAACAAAGCGATAACAGTATATTACTAGTGTCAGCGCTTCATAATCAAGGAACATAAGCACACATTATTTTTGAATTCGTGGGTATGTCCAACCGATAAAATACAAATCCTCTGGAGAAGTAATGCATTTGATACAGCGAGACAAGAGGAAAATGACGTGGTTCAAGGCGCAACTAAGCAATGGCTGTGGAGCCACCGCCCCCGCCGGATAGCGCCGTTGGGGGAGGCACAGGGGTATTGACAATGTTATTATCGATACTCGGAGCAAGGGCTCGAGATGTCCACGCGCATATGCGTCGTGGCGGCGAGCCCTTGCTAAGACCTGCTCCCATTAGAGGGTTGCAGAGTCCCAGCGGTCGGCCGAGGGGGCGGCGGCGGCGGACAGCACGCAGCCGTACGACCCTCTGCCTAATCCCACGGGGGGATTACCGCCAGCCGACCCCTCCTCGCCTCACCCCCCGCCCCCTCCAAAGCATGGAATGCTACGAATTTCTCCCCGCCCCAAACAACCGCTTGTCGCTTTTCCCCCTTTCCGTCCACACCATTCCCCGTCCACTGGACCATTTGCCCTCCACACCATTCCCCCGTCCACCAAATCCCCCATCGACCTTCCTCCCCATTCCCCGGTGTCCTCTTTTTTTCCTCCCAGTCCCCGCTGTCCTCGTCTGTCCTCCCCTTCCCCCACCCCTTGGCCGATATTAATCTTGGGCGCGCGCGGGAGTTTATTGGCCGGGAAGGAAGTTTGCGAAGATGTAATCCCGGCGAGAGATCTGGGCGCGGCGTAGCGGCCGCGTCGCCGGCCCGAAATATTATACTTCACAAAGAACATCATCCCTGGATTTTTGGGAGCAATTGGAAGTCGGGATCAGAATCTTGGCGCGCGGGAGGACGGGGTGGAGGGAGGAAGGACGGCTGGATTCGCTGTGTCGCAGTTCTCAAGCGACGGAGTGTGCTGTTTGGATGGACGAAAACGTGTCGACGCACTACGTGTCTTTACGTTTCTTCAATGCACTACGTAACTAGCACCACGTTTCTTTTCCGTTCACTGTTATTTTCCTGACCTCCTTTTGAATGTTTTGATGTGCGTGAGGAAAACATAAAAGCGTTCTGTGCTTCCTTGCTAGGAAATCTTAGATGTCTGTAATTATTTCTATCACTATAGTTGCATTAGAATAAATAAACACAAATGAACAGTAATCTTGATATACGAGATGAGTTGCGCTTCTTCCTATTGCAGCCTAATTTGGAAAATAAGCATAAGTACAAAAAAAAAAAAACAGTAATACGAGCATTAATGTTATTTTTTCCACTTTAATTTCCTATATCAAAGTTATGTTAACACAATATGCCACAATATCTTCACTGTAAAAGAAACTGAAGAAAGAATTGCATACTATTTAAAACAGACATTTACAAAATCCTGATTTTGAAATTTGATGCGCCAAAATCCGTTTCTATGATTGCCCTTTTCTCAATACATTTCGAGATAACTGTAGTTCATAACGTTTTATGCATAATAGTGCTCATATTCTTAAAAGAACAAATGAATTCCTGATACATTCGGAGAAAAATGTATGTGCATGGTGAGGATTACTATGATAATTAATCAGCACGTTTTACTTCTAAAAAACCTATCTGACTATGAATCAATATATGAATAAAAGAACTATCTGACTATGAATCAATATATACGATTATTCATTTCATGTAAAAAATCAATTACAACAAAGATGAACATCATATAGGAATTCAGCAATGTAAATATTGTTTGTAACTCATATTACTTCATTTTTAAGGAGATGTACAACTAATTTATTTCCGAAAATATTTCTTAAAAAATTATCTAGCACAGGCCTACCTAAAAGGTTGGCAATTTTTCACACTGAGTTCTGGAATGACTACGTTCATCTGCGTTTGTGTGTGTGTGTGTGTGTGTGTGTGTGTGTAAGGCGGTACATAGCGCTGCCTGCAGAGGGAAAAGACGAAAGGGGGTCAAGGAAGGTGGTACCCGAGCTAGGCTCAAGGCATTTTGTGGGCTACAATGCCCTGTACCCAATCTTTTGGGCAGGATTGATTTAGCGTAATAATTGGAGTTATGGATCGTGGTTAATCAATTATGAAATATGTGATGTTAAAACTAACAGATCTAGACAGAAAACAATACATTTAAATACTTATAAAGCTATTTAATACACTACATACTTATTCGCTACGCAGGATATATAGAAATGGATGAAAATGTAATAAAATGAGAACACTCAACAAACCTCAGTTATTGGACAGCTGACGCGTTATTTTCAACTCCTAAAAGGGCATTCGATAAAAAAATAACTAAGAAAGATTCATGGATCGTAAGTCATGCTGACTATTTCTCACTCCACATGGAACGGCATACAAAATCTGGTTAATACTATGGTAAGGACGTTTGTAAGAAACACGTCAGGTACAGTGTATGCGCACAAATTTGTGATCATATGCAGACGTTCAGGTTTACTTAATGGGTGCTTGGTTTGATAACGAACAACTGAAAATTTACTCAACACTTATGTATGAATATTTTCTTGTTAACACAAATTTTGAGGAAATCTCGTTATAAATAAAAAGAAAAGAAAAGCTGTCCAGAAAAGAAGCTGCATATGTTTCAGTTCTCACTACACTAAATAATTAACAACCAGTTCTCCGTATGCTATAAATACCTTCAAACATGCTCGAAAATATCTGTGGGACAACTTTACTAGAATGTCAGTGTGTGGGAAATTTCATTTTAATTTCTAACATTTTTGCTGCCCGTTGCAACACTGTGCGTCATATGTGACAGCACCGTGCCTCTGGGCGTGAGGGAGAGACACGCTGAAAAGGCTATGGCGACCACAGCCGAGAAGCTCTGGCAAAGGACTGTGCGGAATTTTCTTATAAGAATATTAGGAAGCCCGGAATGGGTCAATATTCGTTTTAATCAGGAAAATATGTCTACTAGATATTCGATATAACAAGCCATCGTTTATATATAGGATTAGTCTTTTGACGAGGTGAAAAAGCATGCCACGGTCTTCTCCTATTTGAAAAGAACAATTGTTTCATATGTCATTTTGCTGAGAAGCGCTTTGTTAATGCACTGCAGTTTCTTGACGATGTCTCTTTTTTTATAATATCCAAGAAAATGAGCTCAAACTGAACCGATACAGTATATTAAGTATCATTAAAGAAAAATCTAGTATTACTATCTCATATACGTACGGATATACACGGAGTAATATATGTACTATAGAGAACGTTGTGTAATGCCGAGGAAAAGAACGGCGAAATTTCTACGGCTAAACTCGTATCGTCAGACTCATATAGAGAAAAAGGGAATACATTTTGTTCCCAAATGTAGTAAATTACTTCCCTTAGCACATTATGTAGTCAGAAACCACGAAACGTGTGTCTTTGATATCGAAAATTTAACGGCAAAACGTGCGTTCATCTTTCCTTCCGAAGTGATGTTTTTGAAAATGTTCGTCCGTCTGTCTATCCATCGATTCGTCAGCCAACGAACACTATTCTTACGACCTTTTCGAAAATGAATACTCTCATAGATTTGTCCCGTCTCGAAACTCTGCGATTTTGAAAATAATTCTTCAATAATTCTTTTGAGAATACTTCACATGTAGGGGGCATTTTCAAAATTTTCTCAAATATTGCTCCAAATTTTTCTTTAATTTTTTAGTTTTGGATGAAAACGAAACTTTCTGAACTGATAGAACTGGGGTGCGTATTTTGACATGACTACCATGCGCGGCTCTGCCATCGACCTCGAGATCAGGCCATCAGAACCTTAGCCTCCCAGTTGTCCATCCGGAAGGAATGCTCGCATGTTTCTTCAGAAGGTATACGAAATACTTGAAGACACATTTTAAATTTTCAGCGTTGAAATATATGAATCACAAGCTACAATGTTGGGTCTGAATACAAGGAGTCGAAACGTCGCTTCATGGGCGTTTCGGGTGAAATTAATTATTTTTCATGAAATCTATTTTTTTTGACACGATTCAATTTTTAACATATACTGTAAATAATTTGAAAATGATGAAAAGTAACGAAATCATAAAATTCAGTGTTCCCAAACGAAGAAGTTATAAGAATAAAACGAGCGCCAGAAGTCGAAATAATGCCTCTTAGCGTTGTAGTGTTAACATGCAATACCTGGCTTCTATTTTGATGCATCAGTAGCACTTATATATCATTTATATAAATATCACTCTAATATAAACGATTCTTCAACTTCCAAACTCTGTTGCGATGCACCGGCAGTTCAAACGCAATGTCGAGGATCCAAACAGTTAGCAGCTCCTCACAGATGCTTCGAAACTTCTGCTTTGGCCGGGGAGGTTTCAAGGGCTATTCTGAGGGTGGCTTGACGGAGCCAGATTGGCTGGATGGTGGAACACTGCGAAGGTCATCTGCCAGCGCCTGCGGTTGATGGACACTCATCGGCCGACCGCCCCCGCCCCCGCCCCCGCCCCCGCCGCCACCACCGCGACCGCCGCCGCCGCCGCAAACGACGGCATTATTAGCTATTGCGGCCAACGGCCGGCGTGGCTGTTGGTGGCCAGATACCGGCCGCGTCGTTCAGTTTGCGCCAGACGCAACGCAGCGTCTTGGGGCGGGCGCTATCCGCAGGTCTAACCAGCATTACACGAAGACGTAGTTAAATACAGTGTTACTGTGTGTGAGTAACCTGTTAACGTTGCACAACGTGAACGATGTAATGGTCGTCGGGATAAGCGCTCATCGTGACGATGCACGTAAACATTTTACAGTGGGCACACTGTGTTATCCTCATAATTATATAATTCAGTCGTGAATAAGCATTCATTAAGATATTACATCTTCATTAAGTGTAACGAAGATCTGCGCAGTTAACACAGGGTCGATTTTTTCTTGGTTGGTCGCTTGTTGAAAATTTTAATGTTAACCAACACAATGAGAGCATGGATACCAAAATACAGTGATGCAAAAAATAAACAAATAAGGAAGAATGATTTGTTCGTAGTTTTTGAAGAAGTTATACTTCGTAGTGTGAAAAGAATGTTGACATTTGTGTATGTAAGTCTAAATACCAAAAACACCCCAAGGCCTGAAAGACGGTTCATGAAAGGCAAACAAATATTATTGCAAAAGTGACGTAATTTATCTATAAATTACACTTTAAAAACTTCTGAAAGAGCGTTTTGTAATGCGCGAACACTGAGAATAGAAGCTAATAAAATATACCTGGTGATCTTTGAAATACAATAAATGCTTTCATTTGAAAATAAATCAGCAATTAACCTTCAGAGCCGAACAAAATGCATTCTATTTTCGATCATTCTCGCTAACTTGCTTTCGCGGTATCGGAGAGTAAGCATGCATTTTATTGGCACCTAAAATCTTTATATAGGTGTCTCAAGGATTGGAACTATAGAACAATTTTCCTAAGGATGGGCCAAAGTGAAAGCTGGCAACATTACTGAAACTTCTGTGGTCATTGTGCCCTCGAGCCCATTAGACTCCCTTCCTGCATTCGTTCGTTTGCAGTTGGCTAACTTGTAAATGGCTTCGACGCTTCCTCTTGTGATGTCCTCGGCCGACAAAAATATAGTGCGCCGCGAGAAATAATTGAAATTAGGAAGTGCAGCGTGATGTGCTCTTCTGTAAAAATTATTTTTTCTCTAAATATCACATTAAATTTACTTTTTGTGTGATAAATATTATGTTTATTTTAAAACCGATACTTGAATGCTAGTGCGTATCGGCGTGTATCCGATATAAAATCATTTTTCTTTCTATTTACATTCGTGGCAGTTTTCTTTAACTGATTGTCAGAGCATGTTAAGAGATTTTCCACATACATAATTGAATTTAAATATCTCCACAACTTGCGTATGTGCATATACCTCAGAGAAACTCTCAGACTTCTGTTTAGGGATGTTTTCACGGGAGCTTTTAGCACTTTACAAATATGTGTGGCTGAACAGCTGTCGCCGCGGAGGGATACTGCTCTGAATTACATGTGATTTACGCTTGTTTAGCGAACTGTCACTTTGGCTCATTCTTAGGAAAATCACCGGGAGCGGTAGCTCAGTGCATCAGCTGATGGTACAGCACTGGAGGTCCTAGGTTCGAGTCCTGACGGCGGCAAAATTTTCCACACTAGTTTTTCAGCTAGGTCGAATTCAGTCGCTGTCAGGAGGAGAGTTCTAGCGACCGGCTGCTCTGATCGGTAGTTTTCCGTGATTTCTCCGATCAACACCAGGCAAATGCCGGAGCAGTACCCTACAAAACGGACCGCGGACCGCGCGCAATCTGTCCTTCCCCTTCCTTGTCCTATCCTCTCCCCTTACACACACACACACTTACACTAACATGCACTACACAACCACATATTCCGGGAGACCGGTCGGGAGTTTAGAGCTTGTCCCGACTGGGACAGTGCCCCGCTGGTGGGAGAGTCCTGGTTAGGGATAAAACCCCACCTGCGGACGGTAGGTCGGTGCCGGATCTCGCCATCCAGCGGGGGAAGATCACCGCCATCTCCGGAGAAAAAACAAGCACTAACGGGACTAATGACCAAAGGAGTTGACGCGCTCGGAAACACGAAAAAATCAATCAATCAATTAGGAAAATCCTTCTATAACAGAGCTCATTCTGTTGTTCGCAGCAATGCCAGTAGAGCACGCTCGTGCTCTGACTGTTGAAGCCCAACACAATTTCGATGTGTTTTGCTTGTGACATGCACTATGAGCTCTCTTTGTCATTATCATGTAAGGTGATAAAGTAGAAATGAAGCTATGAGGTAAAGTAATTGAAAGTTTTCATTGACAATAGGAATGTAGGAAACACACGAAACACACGCTTAATCATTGATGATATAATGAAAGGCTGTGCAAGATTTCTGTTCATATTATCTATTTAATGTTACAAAATTCTATTGCTAAGTGCCATGTGAAATTTAATTTTTACTTAGTTTTCTCCATAGAGCAGCGTGCTATACATTTTGTTCGCAAAGTTCCGTACCTTCCCAACTGAAAGTGGAATAAATAATGCGTTTAAGATGTTTAATATAAACTCTTTGAACAATAAAGAATGTCGAGAAATGCGATGATATCTCCGGCATCCATTATCCAGCATTTCCTTTTCTACTGCAGACGGTGAGTGCAGATCCCAATAATACGGCTAGTACCGATATCGTTCGTTCACGACAATGGGCGGAACCAGCATTCTTGGATATAACTATCTCGGTGCCGAGAACAATTAGAACTGTCTTTCTGTTCGGCTCCACTAACGGCTGTATTTATGATCAACATCATTCATTATCATTAGAATTACATTATTATTATTATTATTATTATTATTATTATTATTATTATTATTATTATTATTATTATTATTATTATTATTATTATTATTATTATTATTATTTATATTATATTTTTTATTATTATTATATTATTTTATATAAAACAATTTCTTATTCTCCTTGGGATGGAAGAACAATTATTTCCCTTTTCGATTCTTGCTTCATAAAAATCTGTCCAGATGAAAATATATCAACAACAATTGCTCTAAAACAAGTTACAATCTTTCTCTGCAAACTATTTCGTTTCCATTTTGGACAGTTACTTACAGGAACATAAAACTGAATCTGTTTTGTCGGACAGATGATAAGATTAACCTACTTCCATCCCAAAGCGTCAACCAAATGTTCGTTATTCTGATGTATGAGAGAGTATATGAACTCCAGTTCTCAGACTCAACGAATCAGACTCCCAATTGACGAAAGCCCAATACACACGCATACACATACACACAGCCACACACCATTATCCCATGTTTGCAGGATCCTCACCACCGTATCAAATCACCCGTCAGCCATTGAAAAGGCCTCGCAGAGATGATTAGAAACAGAAGAACAGTGCGGCCGCATTGAGAGGCACCCGGAGTGCGAACAACAATGTAACCAGCCCGAAACAACTGTTGACGCGCATCGGTCAATACCCGCCCCGCCCTCTGCACGCGAGTGCCTGTGAGCGATCGAAATATAACACTCTGCAAACACAACGTGCCACGGGCCTCCGCCCAGCGCCGCCCCGAGTCGGCGCCGCGTGCCCTGCAGGGGCCACCCGCACTCGCGGGATCCATTGTTTTTCGCTAATAACACAATGCAACACATGTCGCTAATTAACACGCATGCGAGTCAAGCGCGCGGGGTGACGCGCAGGCGATCCCAGCCGCGGTGTCAGCGCGGGGGCGAGCGGCGGCTCCAGCGATGGGGAGGGGGCGGGGCACAGGGAGCTAATTCTTGAAATTGCGTCGGCGTGGAAGAGTACGGCAGTTAATAGACGTTAGGATGTACAGTTTTCGCTCAACTGTTGCTGCAGTTTGGTTTTGTCAATGTGATGCGTAATATGTGGAATTGTCGCATAGGGCTGTCTGTTGCATTTCAGTAGTAGTATTGTTTTCCGTGCTTGGATACACCTATTATTAGTTATATTTATGGCGTTACTAAACGTTTTCCGGTTTTGTCTCTTAAAATATTGCATTAAAATGAAAAGAAAAAAGCAATGAATAAGGATAGAGCAGAAAACTCGTAAACAACAAGTAGAGACAAATCGGGTGATAGGAAAAACAACAAATTATTCGTAAGTAATCACTGGTCTCTAGCGATGAAGGTGTATTGAAGGGAGCATTGCGATAACGAGGCAGTGAACGCCGATTGTAGGGCGGGTGGTGACGGCTGGGCGGTGATATCGGGGCGGTGGCAATGAGGCGGTGACGGCGTTGGTGGGCGCTGACGATAGGGTGGTGACGATGGGACGGTGACGATGGGGTGGTAAGGCGGGGCGGTGATGGCGGGGCGGTGATGGCGGGGCGGTGACGGCAGGGCGGTGACGATGGGGCGGTGACGATGGAGCGGTGACGATGGAGCGGTGACGATGGAGCGGTGACGTTGGGGCGGTGACGATGGGGCGGTGACGATGGGGCGGTGACGATGGGGCGGTGACGATGGGGAGGTGACGAGGGGCGGTGACGATGGGGAGGTGACGAGGGGCGGTGACGATGGGGAGGTGACGATGGGGCGGTGACGATGGGGCGGTGACGATGGGGCGGTGACGATGGGGCGGTGACGTGGGGCGGTGACGGCGGGGCGGTGACGGGGGGGCGGTGACGGGGGGCGGTGACGATGGGGCGGTGACGATGGGGAGGTGACGATGGGGAGGTGACGATGGGGCGGTGACGATGGGGCGGTGACGATGGGGCGATGACGATGGGGCGGTGACGATGGGGCGGTGACGATAGGGCAATGAGTTGGGGCGGGGAGGGTGGCGGGGGGGGGGGGGGGGGGGATTGCAGGGGGGGGGGGAATTGGGGGGGCGGGAAGACGAGGGGGGCGGCGGAGGGGGATGGTGGGACGATGGCGGCAAGGAAGAGAATCGAAGGAACAAACGCTCAGAAAACGTACGTCGATAAATGAGGCAAGACAGTGAGTGATGACGACGGGTTGTTCCCGACGAAATCGTCGCGACGGGACCGGGAGAGGTAGCTCACTGCATCAACTGATGTCACTTCAGCGCCTCTCACAGGGAGGTCCTAGGTTCAAGTCCTGACGGCGGCAGGGTTTTCGACCCTAGCGTTTCAGCTAGGTCGAATTCAGTCGCTATCTGGAGGAGAATTCTAGCGGCCGGCTGCTCTGATCGGTAGTTTTCCGTGGTTTCTCCGATCAACACCAGGCGAATGCCGGAGCAGTACCCTACCATACGAGCCACGGACCGCGCGCGATCTGTCTTTCCTCTTTCTTGTTCTATCCTCTCCCCTTTCACACACACTTACACTAACATGCACTACACTACCACATATTCCGGGAGATCGGTCGGGAGCTTAGAGCTTGTCGCGTTTGGGGCGGTGCCCCGCTGGTGGGAGAGTCCTGATTAGCGGGAAACCCCACTAGCCGACGGTAGGTCGGCGCCGGATCTCGCCATCCAGCGGGGGAAGATCACCATTTCCGGAGAAAAACATGCACTACACTAACGGGACTAATAACCAAAGCAGCTGACGGGCTCGGAAACCCGAAAAAATCAATCAATCAAAAATCGTCGCCACGGATCGGTTGCAAATCTGGTGCGCGAGTGACGAGCAGAGGGCGTGTGTGTGAGCTCCTGCATTTCGGCGGCCACGCGCGCCGTGGCTGCCGCCGCGTGTGGGCAGCCGCCCCGTCCCAATCTGCGCGCAACCAAACCAATCGACGGGCGCGAGTGCGTGCCGGGCGCTGACGTCAGCGCGATTCAGCGCCGGACAAAAGTCGCCCGCGTATTGGACTCCCAAACAATGGAAGGGGTGGGGGAGGGCTCGCTGCCCTGCGCGCGCAGCCGATAACGAGCGCAGCGCCCGCGCAGCGGCCCCGGGGCATCATGCGCGCGCAGACCGACCATTTCACGGCCGGATTTCCCCTCGGGTTTTGGCGGCGGATCTAGGAAGTTGATAGTAGTGATTATTTTTTTTATAATTCATTTAACAGCGTGTAGGTTTTCGGGGGCATCCCACGGGAAACTGTGAAAGTACTCGCTTTCTACCTCAGGGTACCGAGGCAGAAATCCACGTTTATTCAAGTAATTTGTGTGTGTGTGTATGTGTGTGTGTGTGTGTGTATTGTGTGTGTGTGTGTGTGTGTGTGTGTGTGTAAAGGAGCAAGTGTGTTTGCAGCAGGATTTCTCACGATTCTCCCGTTTCTCGTGATACCATTATTCTATCGTTCATATTGGATGTACCATCATAAAGCCAAGGAACTACCCATAACATAATTGCCAAAAACGATCATAATGAATAATAATGTTGTGTAGTTTCTGGGTTTTGTAATTTTTTAACAGCATATGGTGTTGCGTGCCAGTAATCATAGTCCAACATTTAAGTTTATTTTCTAATAAGTGGTGCATGCTTTTCCCCGATAATATTTTGGTTTTTGTACTTGTTTTTTATTATGGTTTCCAAATACTTCGATTTCTACATTAAACGTAGGGTATTTTAAGAACAATATGAATTTTGTATTTTCATATATTAAGGTATAAGAAATTTTAACAACTATTTTACTACATATTCTGAAACTTTCATTACGCATACATTAGAAATAACATAAACAGTCATGAATTTCTATTTCGCAATTTTAGCCGGCCTAAAAAGCATTCTCAAAAGCTCTATGAGAATTTAAATTTTTAAAATAATTAAGAAACAACGATAAATTACAAAAACCTTTACTTTGCTTTTTTTCATAAAGGAACTATGAAAGTAACACAAATATTTCTACGCAGAAGTATGCTACCCAATTCTAAATACCCGAGCTTAATAAAGAGAACAAAAGAATCAAGACTGAAAAAAAGACTTAGAACAAGAGCTTTCTAAACATTTAGAAATTCAAATACCTCTCGTCTCTGAAACAAAACCGTACCTTCATTTCGTCAAAAAGAAGGGATTTTCATTGTTAGTGTCTTTCACATTCCACCGCATCTCATCCCATCCACGTGAAAAGGTGAGACAAAAACAAATTCCGTCTCCTCGGAAGGCACGCGAACTTCACAAGCCGGCCTAACGGGCGGGGCAGCGGAGGGTCATGTAGGGGCAGGGGAGGGAAGCACGAGGCAAGAGTGAAAGCCTGGGCGCGGAGGAGCGAGCGACAGCAGCGCGCGCAGCGGTCAATCGTGCTAACTAGCGGCCCCGCTAATCCGAGGGGATGCGAGTGCGGCTCGCAGAGCGGTGGACACGGAGGGGGAGGGGGAGGGGGGGAGGGAGGGGGAAGGGAGGGGAAACGAAAGGGCTAGAGCTCGTTATTCCAGCCCGCCGCGCCCAGCGCCGGCCTCTGCGATAAGGTCCCGTCTCATCCCCGCCCCAGCCCCAGCCCCCTCGTGCCCCACTCGCGCCGTGCTCCTGCCCCGAGGAGCACCAAGTCTCTCGCTTACGCGACCCGAGTGTTGCGTTGCTTTGTGTGAATGATACGACGCACGTGGATTGCACGCCCGCTTCTTACCTAGGAAAGGAATCGAAAAAGGACGTCAACACTGTCATTTACGATTGTCACGCAACGCATTAGAAAATCATTGAAAGAAAAATTGTAATTGAAGAAAAAAAGTAAGAATTCTCTCTCTCTCACCCGCTCTCTCCCCCTCTTATATATAAGGACGTGAACAGACGTGAACACTGTTATTTACGATTGTCAAGCAACACGTTAAAAAATCATTGAAAGTCAAATATTGAATAAAGAAAGAAAGTAAGAATATCTCTCTCTCTCTCACTCACTCACTCATATTGTGTACATATATATATATATATATATATATATATATATATATATGTTACAATGAGAATCCGGTTTTGGCACACTTTGACAAGGAATTTTGGTATATTTTGCACCGTAATTTTTCAAGTTTTCGCCATCTCATCTCAGTTTTATATTTTGTTATATTTCTTAAAAATAATATTATTAAAATAATATAGCCGGAGAATTTATTTTATCGTGAAAACAACCGTGTGTTGCGACTCATGAAAGCCTAGTTTTACTGTCTGTATTTTTTACATCCAATTTCAAAATGAGTGTTGCTTTTTACTCTATACCATATGTGCCAAGAAAAACTAAAGATATTGCAAAACCTCGTAACATTAAAGTGAGAATATGAAAACTTAACACTACCAGGAATAGAAGCAGTGTTTTTCTCCTTCATGACCGGAGGCTAAATAGAACTTTTCTTTGCTAATGAAACCTTGCATGCTTAAAATGTTCAAATAACTTTAAAAATGTATCTCGTTACGAGTATCTCAGAGGAAGACGGTATTTGAATGCGGATCTGTTAATAGTAATAAAACGCCTGTTTATTAGTTGTTTGTCTTTTTCGCTGTGAAAGTGACGGTAAAATTCAATGTTAGGATACAAAGTTTTCTTGCGTATGAATTTTTAACAAAATAACAGGAAGTACCTATTTAGAATAATGCTTTCTTTTTAAGTAAAACACATTTCACAAATATTTTGCCTTTTATTGATACAAAAAACGTCATTATGCTTCTAATTGAGAACTTTTAACTATATTTAAATTCACTGATTTGAAAAAAAAAACTGTTTGAACATTTTACTTTCTTAAAAACCTAAGGGAAAATTTAGAGCAACAAATAATACCACAGTCTTATTTTCTGTTTGAATTTCTTGTTATATTCAAGGGAAAATTCTTATAGAATAATAAAATGAGCCGTTACAGACGAAGAATTTACAATCCGTTTAGACAGATTTTATGATTCATATTCATGAGTTATATTGGTTATGTCCCAACATGAGAACTCTTTTTCATTTTACGAACATAACTTTTACACTGGCCATAAGTATGGTTTTATATTACTTTGAACTTTTTTGGGATTTTATATTTCACAAATACCTGAATTTTGATAAACCATTGAGAATTCCAATGTGTAATACTTCCTGTTATCTTGCCATGCGCTCATAAAAACTTTAGAAAATGAACTCCCTTTTTGAGTTTGGTGAACACAATGTCGTTTCCATTCAGTGTAAAAAGTATAAAAGTAATCCAGAGAAGTTATTATGACCAAGTAATAATTATAATCAATGGTTCAAATACGATGTGTTTTGGTATGATAAGTTAACCATACCACCCTTGTCAAAATCACATTAATGTACAACAGTGGATTTCATCTCACAGTCGGCTTAGCATACCTGAACAATATTTCACCACCTGCACCGTAATGGCCGATGGTATTGACCATAGTGTTGATAAATAAGATATTTATAGTTTGGATACAAGATCCAATGAGTAGGGTAGACTGACCTATCCCATTTTCCTTACCATCCACCTCTCACCACTTTCCATCACCATAGCATCACTTCAACCGGCACAATTACCCACCTCAAGTACCCAGTTCTACATTAATTATCTCAACAACCATCACCCCCACAATCATTATCTAAACTACTATTATTTCCACCACAATCATCACTTCAATAATTATCACCACAACCACAATCACCTGAACTCTCATCACCATCACCTCAACAACGATCACCACATACATCACCACAATCAGTATTTCCACCTTCATTATCATCTCCACCAACACCAAAGGCGCCTCCACCGCCGAACCCGTAGCCAGGCCAGCGTCACCACCAAAACCGCCGCCTCCGCCCCACCATCTCCACTGCCGGCATCGTCTCCGCAGCTCGGGGCGTTACCTCATTTTGGCAGCGTTTTCCGCGTGAATGGGCCATATTCCCAGCAATATCCACCTTCTTACCTAAGTAATTGTTTCGAAAATTTCCGTGTAAGCAAGGCAACGCTCACGAGCGGGTTACTGCCCATCATACCTCAGAGCCGTTGAATATTTTGCGTAGGTCCCAAGCCGGCTCTTGGTTACAGAGAATAACGGGGATATTATTTACGGTAACGATGCCTGTATTTATTTTTATCGCTGCATCGCCGGTAGCATCTAGGAAGCGCCAAGCGACACGGGAATTTCCGGAAAAATAAAAAAGAAAGGTAGAAAAAATATCAAACAAGGTCTGAGAACAAGCTGAAGAGACCGGTTTAAAATAAATTTTATTGGAAAGTTTTCTCTGAAGTTTCGCCAGATCGAAAAAGCCTCGAGCATCGCTGCAATGTCATTTCACGAAGAATCTTCTCTCAACGGAGAATGAAAATTTTAAATATTCACGAGTCTGGCAGCCGCGGAGTGGATAAGAATCCTTCAGAAGTGTGGGAGTTTCCAGTTTTCGGAAGTAGGGAACAGGAGTAGATGAGAAAAGAAAAGAGATTAGGCAAATTGAGATGAGGAGGGGGTTGGATGGCGAGGCAGGAATGAATTGATTGTTTGTCAGAAGGTTCGAAAAGCGAGAAACCAAAGAAGAGAATCCAAAAGATCACCTATTTCCAAAATATTTGGGAACAGTATTTATTTTATGCCAAGGTATCAAGGTGTTATTTCTACCACACGTTGTAACATGTTTACATCTTTCCAAAAAATCCTGCATCCTCTGTCTGCCCTCTCAATAAACTGAGAGAAAGTGTATTCAAATTATTTTGTTGCAGGCAAGGCGTAATTTCAGAATTTCATATTGATGGTCCAAATTTTCACCATTATTCTCTTTTCATGTTGTGAAAATATTTGATTAATAATGTGTAGTCGTATTACGTTACGTATTCACATGATTCATTTTGCGTAATCATGGTTATCCAAAATCTCAAGTTGACACGCTTCGATAAAATACAATTCCATATCATTACGCTTCTGAAGCACGGTGCAATGATGAGAACTATCTCAGAAGTTAGAATAGTCGACCAATGAGCGTCATATTGACGTCCTCGGTGTGGCTTGCTCATTGAAGAACCTGAATCGAAGGAAGGACAATCCAGATTCTGCAGCGTGAAGAGTTGTCGAAGAATTGGTGTGGTCCTTGAAAGTTAGTCAGAGACAGCCAGAAGGGATGGGGTGACGGTAGGTGAAGGGGGACGGGGCGAGGGGACGGGGCGAGGGGACGGGGCGAGGGGACGGGGCGAGGGGACGGGGCGAGGGGACGGGGCGAGGGGACGGGGCGAGGGGACGGGGCGAGGGGACGGGGCGAGGGGACGGGGCGAGGGGACGGGGCGAGGGGACGGGGCGAGGGGACGGGGCGAGGGGACGGGGCGAGGGGACGGGGCGAGGGGACGGGGCGAGGGGACGGGGCGAGGGGACGGGGCGAGGGGACGGGCGAGGGGACGGGCGAGGGGACGGGGCGAGGGGACGGGGCGAGGGGGACGGGGCGAGGGGGACGGGGCGAGGGGTTTTGACGAGGGGTCATGAGGGAGGGGGACGAGGGATGGAGCGAGGGGCGTCAAGGTGGATTGGTGAGGGGCGCCGGGGGGGATGGGGGCGAGGGGCATGAAGCGAAGAGGAGTGTGGCGGAGAGGGGTGTGGCGACGGGGGGAGGAAGGAGGGCGGGGCGCGGGAGAATTCTTCCGCGTGCCTCTAGCACCGCTTTACATTTCATAAGGCACAGCGCGATATATTGGGAGTCGACTGGAGCTACTGCTTAATATTTGATGGAGCCGGTATCGCAGGTTCTTGTCCGACTTTCGGGGCGGGTGGATGCTCGGTGCCTGAGCTGCCGGCGTTCCCTGGCTGCCTTATTAAAGGTGAAACTTCACCCGGATTTTACTGCAAAATACACTC
The DNA here is from genome assembly GCA_964035755.1 of Teleogryllus oceanicus. NCBI lineage: Eukaryota > Metazoa > Arthropoda > Insecta > Orthoptera > Gryllidae > Teleogryllus > Teleogryllus oceanicus. The sequence goes on along the minus strand of CAXIVR010000002.1, from coordinate 239,920,034 downwards.
TCCGCGACGGTAAATATTAAAACGTCCACATTCCTGAGCGGGCTGCAGAAAGGAAATATTTGTAATAACCGTAGAATTTCTTAGTAGTCTGCGAGCAGGTCCAGTCTCTCTCTGTTTTTCTCTGGAATGAAGATTTCGCAAAGCTAAGGAACTGTTAACTCTCGCCCTCAGAGTTGCGTTAACTCATGAAAGTTAATTTTCTTGCTCATTTATTTCTTCCGTCATTAATTTCTGTTCTTGCTCATGGACGGGGGAGTCTCTCTAGCATCATAACGTTTTCGCAAAGTGTGCGAAAGGTTCCATGTTGTTTTATTTTGTTGATTTAGCGATACAAAAAATACATAACTAAAATGCAGTATTTATTTATTGAGATTATATTTAACTAGAAGCTTAGTAATAACAAAATAGGGCATACATCAATATTTTATTTTCTAGAGTAACCCTCAGTTTTTAGATTTTTCTTTACACTAAAATGCCACAAATTAGATGATAGTGATTCAAAGAAGACAAGATTAAAAGAAGTAACTAATATTAAACAAAACAATACTCGTATTCATATGCATCCACAAATCATCACAAGACAAATCCAAATGATTATTTTTTAATGTTTGCTCGAAGTAACGACGTTATTGGCAATATTGCTAACTAAACTAGAAAAAAATTAAAAGTATAGTATAGCGTTTTATCACAATTTTAGTATTGTACAATTACTACAAATTTGACAATGAACAATTGAGTTAAAAATCGCTGGTCAGCAGAGTTATTAAAAAGTGCTGCAATAAAATTTGAAACTAATTTTCAGTAAAAATAAACTAATAGGTTTTTCACATAAGGATCATGATAGGAATCTAACTGTTACTTTTTTCTTTCGCTAATCGTCGAATTCTCGCTAAAAAGTGTTTTATTGATCGTCGGCTCGTCGACTTGCAATTCACTTTCGAAACTGCCGTATCTCGGTACATCAGCAGTTTACACGGCGCGTATATATTTCGCAGAACCCGAACTGCATATCCAGTTCCGGCCACCCCCTGCCAAAAACAGATTTGTAATTACCTCTAATTTTAACTCTTCGTGCAGTACAGTTTAATTACAGGCGGCGAAACAGCCGCATTTCGTACAGCTTCGCTAATTACGGACCGCTGAAGCCACTGCTGGAAAACTGGTTGCCGCCGCCCCTTCTCGCTTTGCTTCTCCCGCCACCGCCCCCTTCATTCTGATCTTTCAAAGCTCTTGAGGCCACTTTCCAATCTTCACCATTTCATCCACTACATTTCTGGTTCTCATTTTGTGATTTTCGTAGTAACAGTGACACCACTCTCACCGAAGTTATAAAATATTTTCTTCTAAAGAATATACGTAGATTTGTTGATATTATTGTATTAACATTCAATGGAAAACAATTATATTATGATAAATATAGAAATTTAGAACTAAAATAATTGCGTTGTAATCACTTATAGACTTGTGGGTCTACCTACATAACGAGTATTATAGCAACCAGGTAACCGGAATGTGTACGTGGGTCACTCAGTTACTTGAATGTATACCTCATCCACATCACCACTTGGGCTATTTTCCTAATGTTTAAGTCAAGGCCTACTGAGAAGGAACTGACCATTTTCAGGGTTCTTCTAGAACTTACACAGGCAATTCCAAACCCATATGGTTTTGGTGATATAAGCACCTATAGAGATAACCAACTGCTCATTTGATCTCTGTCAGTGAGACGAAAACATTGGCACTATGGCCAGACCCTTCTGAAATAATTCTAAAAATGCTTTTTTTGGAGGGTTTCATTACAACTATCGTGGATCGTTAATACTTGATTTCCTCGGATTTACGGTACCTGAAGCGAATTTTTTAATGAAATAAAACCGTTTTAAATCATCAAAACAAATCTTTCATCGATTTTTTTTCATAAAACTTTTAACGCTTAAGTAAGAACAAGTTTGGCAACGGGATTATATTCAATATTTATTTTGATCAACATTACCATTAAATTATGCGTATTTGCATAGAATAAAGATAATATTGTTACATGTAAATTCTCACCAGAAGCGTCATGCTACTGTACAATATGTTTAAAATGTATATTAAAAACTTGTATTTCATAAAAGTAGTGGGATTGCGCGACATACTCAAACTTTTACTTCTAGTGTTATTAAACTTCTCAAATTTCTAAAAAAGTCGTTGACCCCATCTTAGAGATCTAAAATTGAAGGATAAGGAGCATCAAGAAACAAATTCCTGGCTGAAACATTGAAGTAAAAGTTAATGTGCTTAATGTTAAGTACTCCCAAAAAATGGAAACATTTAAATTATATCCTAAATATCACTAGATCTTACTTCTGGTGTATTTACTAAGTTTCAACATAAAAATCTTTCAATCTGACGCAGATATGCGTGACTACACTACGTAATCGTACACAACAACAACAACACAATAATAATAATAATAATAATAATAATAATAATAATAATAATAACAACAACAACAAAACAAACATTCAGATTTTAAGTTAAAAAATTGCGTTCTCTCCTCGCTAACTGTATCAATCCTAAACATTTTTGGAATACAATGTATCTTAATCTTGACACACGTAAAATGTTACTGCTCAAACGAACCTTAAACAAGGATTTTACGACCGTAAATGGAGATCGTATGACTGAGGTTATTTGAAAAGTCAAGTGGGCGTAGAGCTCTCCATTAATGAGCTGAATAAACAAGTGCTAAAGAAAGTAAGATGTCACTAAAAAGAAGAAAAGTATGCTAAATATTAAAATAATAATAAATCTTTTAATTAACAAATACAAATTTATTAAATGATACGCATATTTTGTGAAAATGCAGTCATTGAAAGGTTACGAAGTATTATTAGGGCTAACCCTAACTCTCATTATAAATATTTATAAATGATTTGTCTTGAAGAAAAATACTATATATATATATATATATATATATATATATATATATATATATATATATAAATTCACATTCAAATACTTATTGTGAGTTGATTGTTTTGATCATTACATTATTGTTGACTACTAAATGTACTGTTGAATTATGTTATTGGTCCTTAAAATGTTGAATTTTATTTATCTTAAATATCTGCATTCTCATTTTGTGTACTATTTTTATTATTTCATCTTCCCACTATTTGACAATCATCTATTGAACACTGCTGAAATATTTCTGTGAAGATGAGATTTAGTCTTGGAAAAGTGAAATTCTTACACGATATGTCATAAATGTTGAACGAATCAGAGCGATTAAATACACATCGCTTAAATATTGTGTATATTCATTCTACCTTTACAATTGTAACCATACTTTTAATAGCGGTTTATGCCACACTTAGTTCACGCACATCTTAACACAACATGTTTGTGTAAGTTATCATTACTACTTTGGGCCAGTTAACATAATCACAGTGATAAAATAATAATGAATTTGATCTACACCTCACACATCCATCCATAACATTTTCGAACCACGAGATTTCTTAAATGACATTTGCAAATACATTTTATCGTAATCGATGTAAGCATGGCATCTCGTAATGTCTTGTAAAATGCATCTTTCGACAATGTAGCAAGTTCTATCTATCAATATGTAGCAAGTTAAAATTCTTATTTGTAAATTTTTGATGCTGCTTTCTCGTTACTTCTGTCGTTCTCTTCTTGTGCTTATAAGATCGCACCATTACAGCTTCTGATGTATTTTTCTCCACTTCACTTCCAGGTACTAGTCTCAACTCCAAAGGCGTGCCCATTTCGTCTATCCACCATTACAGACAACTTTCCTTCGTTCACCATTTAATTGCCTGCGAGTCTCCTAATCAAGAAATATCAAACCTCAAGCGTCTGTTATCACCAGATTGATTACTTTCGTCGCGGAGACGAGAGGAAAGGAATTTTCAGTTAAAGGTTTCGGGTAATGAAATTTGCGCGGGATGGGGTAGAAGATATGGTGCAGACGGGGAGCCCTTGCCGAGGCTCCCCGCCACCCTCCCTGTCCTCCTCCACCCCCGATACCTCCCTCTTCCCTTGCAGCTCAACCCCCTCTACCCGGGCACAGATTAGCGCAGAGCGTCGCTCCACTGTTTTTTGCGTGCCATTGTTTTTCCTCCCCACCCCTCCACTCCTTTCTCCGGAGGCGACAGATTTATATCCAAAGTTTAGAACCGCACCGGGCTGCCTTTAATACCTATTCTGAGCCCAGATTTTTCCGTTAGCGACCTCACGCCGAGAACATTTTCTGCGACTGCATGAAATATATAGTTTGCTCGGTGTACCGTGAATTTCTTAGCCATATTTCAACAGCGGGGGCTGGTCTTCATGTGGGAGAGATAGTTGAGGAATAAGAAAGAGCCGAGTGGAACCGTTGCCACTTTGGCACGGCGGCGCGGCGGGGCGAAGGACGACCGTCCGCCGTCCGCCGCAGGGGAAAGGGGGATTCCCCAGAGGCTAGCCAACTGAGAGGAGCAAGTCTCTGCGGAGACGGGGCGTCGGGGAACGCCGGGGGGGGCGGGGCGGGCGAACTGCACGCGGAACCTCCGAAGGGAAAAAGAGGCTCGAGACGGGGAAGGGGGGACGGGGTGGGCGAGGGGGGGGCGCAAGATGAACGACGCGGCTATCGCGCTCGGACACAGCGCCTGTGATATAGTGCGACCTTGGGCGCTAAGATGCCAACTGGAGGGGAAAAAACTATCCGGCGCGTCGTGCGGTCGTCGGCCTGGCGGGGGGGGGGCGGGGGGGGGGGGGGGCGGCGGGAGCATTGGCAAAGACTGCGGTGGCGCTGGCAACGACGCCGGCGGTGGCGATGGAGGTGGTAAGGAAAGTGGTTATGGTTCTTGTGATGTTTGTAGCGGAACGCAAGTAACTGCGGCTTTGCGGTAAGCCTGGACACGGGAATGGGACCAGTGAGATGATGGTTATGAGTGTTGGACGGTCAAGACCACACGCTGCGTTGACCAAACCAAAATACTACGTCGTAGCGCCGGTAGAATGATATCGGGGGTGTTTAATGGTAAGGCTAGTTAATTGTATGTGGGGGCTTTCATAAGGCTTACTTCTAATAATTTATTTGATTGTTTTTCAGAGTTGCTTCTCTCTCTCTCTCTCTCTCTCTCTCTCTCTCTTTTGTCTACGAATACACTTTGGCAAATATATTCCGCCTACCTCATTCCTCATTCGACTAGTTAAAATGATGGAATCCAGAGCCAATCCATCAGCCAATAGTAATAGAGGTGAATATTTACTCCGGTGATTCTAAAACATTTACGTACATGATTTCGTCTTACCAGTATTCATATTTAGGAAAGTACTTCACGCTGCTTAAATTTATTAAGTATTTCCTACATTTTACAACTTGTAGTTATAACACTGGGGGTAGAGCTTTCCGGTGAGTCTCCGATCGAAGTGGTCGACGGTGCGACTTTGTGAACTTTGAGTGGTGATCACTGATAGTGATCAGAGTTTGTGTTCAAAGTAGTGATCGAGATGTGGCACTACTAAGGGTTGAGGCGATGGCAGTGTGTGTGCATTAAAATATGTTTGCAGCGTTGAATAGCATGGCGTTTCGATGTAGTGATGATGGTAATATGGATATTACTCAAAACCGATATAAAGATAAACTTCGATTGACTGACATTACGGAGGAAGAAAGTCTACTAAAAACTCAGAGAAGAGGTTGACGAAAAAAAACGTCGGAGCGGTACGGTACGGTAGTGGTAGTATCAAAGCTGTAGCCTCTCTCGGCAGCGAGGGCGAAACGGGCGTTGAATCTGCGACAAGTCTTCCCCTCTTCTTCCCCTCTTCTTCCCCTCTTCTTCCCCCACCTCCGCCACTCTTCCCCTCTCCTTCTCCCACCTCCACCCCTGTCCCCGTAGCAGCGCGGCGCTTGATAAAATATATAAAACCCGCCGGTGGGCCGCGGCCGCTTATCACTGCTGAAGAATGAGGCGTGCGCTCCCGACGTCAGGGCGTGACGGAGCGAGGCCCTCCCGGAGGGGGAGGGGGAGGGATACACGTGCCATAGGGAGCGAAGAGTGGCGGTGATATACCGACGACGGCGGTGCGTTTCGGAGACCTCTGCGGGTGAAGGTCTAAGTAGTTTTGCATAGAGCGAAATATTTTTTGCGTCATTAACCCATTCACTTACAGATTAATTTCGTACGCCTAGCGCCTCTGACCGGGAGATCCTAGGTTCGATTCCTGACGGCGGCAGGATTTTCGACTCTAGCGTTTCAGCTAGATCGAATTCAGTCGCTGTCTGAAGGAGAATTCTAGCGGCCGGTTGCTCTGATCGGTAGTTTTTTGTGGTTTCTCCGATCAACACCAGGCGAATACTGGACCAGTACCCTACCAAACGGGCCACGGACCGCGCGCGATCTGTCCTTCCTCTTCCTTGTCCTATCCTCTCCCCTTACACACACACTTACACTAACATGCACTCCATTACCACATATTCCGGGAGGCCGGTCGGGAGCTTAGAACTTGTCCCGACTGGGGCGGTGCCCCGCTGGTGGGAGAGTCCTGGTTAGGGGGAAACCCCACTAGCCGACGGTAGGTTGGCGCCGGATCTCGCCATCCACCGGGGGAAGATCACCACCATCTCCCGCGAAAAACATGCACTACACTAACGGGACTAATGACCCAAGCAGTTGACGTGCTTGGAAACCCGAAAAAATCAACCAACCAATCAATCAATCAGTCGTACGCCTAGCGCTCGCTCATTGTTGTCGGGTTCCGGCGCGCACAGTCATTGTTGGAGCCCTCTGGCTTCATGTTTTTGCAATTCGTAGTGCTCAACCGGTAATATAATCTAAATGTTACTAAATTATACTACTAGAGCGCTCCCAAGTGCCAAAGCAAAACGGTGGTTGTATGATCATTTTTTTCTATAAGTAGAAGCAAAACCATTAGACATTATCTGCAAATGCCCCGTCAACTTCGGTGTGGTCCAACCACCGTTTGCTTTACACCGGCTGAGGGACGACAGCGTGGCATTTCGGAGAACACTGGGGGTGGGGGTCTAGTGGAAGGTCTAAGTAGTTTTGCATAGAGAGCGAAATAATTTTAGCGACATTAAACGAAGGAAAGCATCAAAAATACCTTATATCGTTTTTCTTATTTTCATGATCTTTCCACCCAGGTTTTGAATAGTTTTAATATCGCATTTTTCGTCACGATTTGTTTCCCCACTTCCATTCGTCTTTCATTAATTAATTCATTCTTCAGGTCAAAACAAAAAATGTCTTTACATTGTTTAACTTGTCAATTGTTAATTAGGTAAGTACGTTAGTTAATTAATGCTTTATTTTACGTGGCGAGACTCAGGTCATGAGGCCGTTTTTCGTCAAGGGTAATTTTAAAATGTACCGTAACTCTCACATTTGTTAGTGATCCTGCTTCATAAAGACGAATGGCATTTTACAATGTATCCGGACCTAATTTTGTTTTTAAATTAGCTTTGTAAACTAAAGAGATGAATTTACTTTGTTTTTAATGTTCTGCGTATTGTATATTCTTTACTGAAGAGTTTAGGTGAAATGTTACTTTTACCATTTTACGCACAATAATGCTCTTGAAATAAGGTAGGAACTAAAATCATGCTTAGAACTTGAAAACTATCAAGTTCTATTACAGGGAACCATGAACACACTTTCATGAGAATCGAAATCTGCATTTGACCTCGGGAATGAAATGACTCAGGAAATTGGGAGTCCCGAAACACACGACTGTTGTGCGGGTTGCAGTGCACTCTTTTTCTATTAGGTGCACCTGCGTAAGGGCAGATTACTTTAAACTAATGCAAGTTTATCTTACACTCGCATTCACGTTATGTTGATTTAGAAATGCAAAATCTATTAACACTTCTGAAAGTATAGACATTTGGTAGGAAAGAATGACAGCAGATGAGACTAGTGGTTTTACAACAACACTCTCATTAGAATTTGCAACTGTACTAAATTATAGTTTATTTTGGTATCACACATTTTTAATATTTCTTAGAAACGAGAATATCCATAACAAAACCACTTTTTATACAGTACGGTAAAATTTCAATAATATTTTTATAATTCTTTAATTTCAACGATTTTTAATGGGTTCTTTAGTTGCAGAACTTTTGACAGCAAATGGATATGCTAGAACAAATTTCAGATTAATATACTTACTTAATTTTTCTCCTTTTTGAAAAATAACTTTAGTTTTATCTGAAATAGAGATCATTAATATGTTATGGCCTTGCAATTAGCTTTTTGTTGTGAATATAAGCCATGTAATGAAAACATCTTCATTGGAGTCAAATAAATAACGGTTATTCACGTGTATTTGTGTACTTTTTTATTACATTTTCTACCAAGTTCTACACAAAAACGTGTCGTACAATTTTTAACAACTCATTAATGAACTGATTGATTTACTACCGTCCCTGTGAACAATTTTTTACGGGTAAAATACAACCATACAGCTTAATTCCAAACACAAACTCCACGGTTGTTTGTTGTTTGCAGAGCTGTAACAAATAAAACAAACGGGTGACGGGCGCAGAAAGAGAACTCCGTACAAAGTATGACGCAGACACTTTCGCCTCCCGCACTCGCAGCGACGCGTTCGCATACATACGAATGAGTTGTGTACTCCTGGCGCGAGCCCCCTCTCGATGTGCCTCAGTGACGCCCAACTCTTATCTCTTCTATTATTTAGAGAGCCTTTATTATTTATGGGCTTTTGAAAGGCTGGGACGCTCTGTGGGCGACTGTGACTACCAGCGGCGCCGACCCACCCAGTGCAGAACGATGCGGTGCACATACATTACGAACATCCAGTTTCTTCTGTACGGTCACATTGGTGCATTTGTCTTCAATCAAAAATTGCCATTTGCTGCGACCACGCCCAATGTCTTCCACTAATACGTTTTTAATGAAGAACATAAAGGACGTCGAACTGTCGAAAATAACTATTCTGAACAAAAGGTGAATTGAGATGCATATTAATCGTAAATACGGAGATACGTATTAATAATAATAGTAAAAAAAATAAAAATTCCAATAATTTCCATGTTTGATATTTTATCTTTATTTGCCATTTGCAATAAAAATATAGATAACTAATACACAAAATTAATGTTTTTATACCCCGATATTTGTAATGGAAGTGTCTACTATCACTAAATATAAAAGTAAATTCCAGCCCAAAATTCTATATTTTTTAAATGGATTCCGTACCGACAGCTAGTTTTAATCAATACTACTTTGTTTCTTGTACAACTGTACTTCTGGTCCAAAGTTGACGTTCATCCGATGGTTCAGGAATAGCATTGGTGGGCGTCTGTTAACATCCGCTTGCAAGCTGCTGCGTTGTGGAAGAGACGTGGAATTTCACCGCACCCGGAAGGCACGAAAGAGCGCGAAAATACACTTCGTTTTCCTGCACCAACATCCATTTCCGGCGCGTCGCAATTCCCTCCAGCAAACAGCCTCACGCGACACAACTACTCCCGCAACTACCCCCGGAAACAAGAGCGCGACGGCGCCCGCCCGCGAAGCAGCCCCGCCCCCCTGCACCTCCGCCCCGAGGAATAAAAGATCCTTGGGCGAACGAACCTCGGCAGGAGGCTGCGCGAACGACACGCCGCGTCACGCCCCCACCCGCCAACGGGGGCAAGCAGATCCGTTCACCCACGTCGCTGCCTCGCCCCCCCCCCCCACCCCAGCACCCTTGCCCATCACCTCACACGCGCCCTCTACCCGTCCCTAATACCTGACCCGGCCACCTGTCACCTCTACCCGTCGTTCATACCTGACCTCTCTACCCGGCCCCTCTACACGTCACCTGAACCGGCCTCTACCCTGCCCCCCTCTACCCATCTTCAATACCTGACTCGGCTACCCATCACGTCTACCCATCTTCAATATCTGACCCGCCTACCCATCACATCTACCCGTCTTCAAGACCTGACCTCTCTACCCGGCCCCACTACATGTCACCTGCATCCAACCCCTCTACTCGGATCCCATTACCCGACCCCCTCAACCCGACCTCCTCTACCCGACCCTCCTCTACCCGACCCTCCTCTACCCGACCCTCCCACCCGACCTCGCCTACCGACCCTCCTCCCACCCTCCCTACCCGACCCTCGCCTACCCGACCCTCGCCTACCGACCCTCCCTACCGCCCACGACCCTACCCTACCCGTTCTCTCGCCGTTCTCCCTTACGCACCTCCGCCTCCCCACCCCGCCCTCTCTTGGCCGCGCCCACCGCTGCGACCGCCGCTGCGCGGCGCGGCGCGGGGGTTTCGCGAGGCCGCGACGCAATTCGAGGCGAGCCGCCGAAAACAAAAGAAGTGCGCCGTATATCACGGCAGCGCCGTCTATCGCCGCCGTAAATCAGGGTACTAAAGAAGACGCCCAATGAAATGGTCCGAGTTAAAGACCTCCCTCTCCAAAGCGAAACTTAATGGCCCGCGCCTGTTTCTCTCTCTCGACGAACCCGCCCCAACCCCGCCCTCCGTCCCGCTGCCGTCCGGACCGGGCGCGTTGTATTGTGTAAACTGTGGTTTTACAGGCAAATCGATAAAGGGTATAAAAAGAAACGAGATGTAAGATACTCGGGCTCAAAGTTATGCACAATATAGCACGAGTCGAGCGAAACGCCTTTTCCACGCGGAGGCGTAAAGAATACTCCATTAATTTATATCTGATATAAACTTAGCAGTGTATCCATAACACAGCGGCCAGATTCTGCCTGGCCGCGCTCTGATAAAAATTACGTTTGTCGCGCCGCTAAAAGGTTCGTTTGCAGGTGGAGTCAGTGTGCGAAAGATAACTCGGCCACAGCGGCTCTTCGGCGCGGCGAGACAAGGTCGAAGGTACTGACGGCTTCGCTTGATGAGGAGACAGCACATGAAATCCGCGCTTAGACCGTGAGTGAATCTGTAGTTTCAATGGTGGTGAAAAACTGGTATATACATTTCAGGTATCTACGGTACTAATTTATCATGCACGCCGAATTTGAACAAAAACAAAAACAAAAAAATCACACATTATGTAGCCTCTATGTAAGAAGTGTCTAGTTTTTTAGATTAACCATCAACTCGGGGAAAATATTCAAAAAACAGTTTTGATTTTCACTGGAAAATCCAAATATTAGATTCTGTTATTCCAAATTTCTAATATCGCACGTACCAACTTAATGCTCGTATTCAGTGTGTTATTGCTTACGATACAACTATTTTGCACACTTACTTGTACTACAACTTACAAATATTTCATTTATTGCATCGTTGTACCATGGTGTAATGTATTTTACATTTTAGAGTCGAATTCATCTGACTTTTTTCAGATAGTGTTGTTCAGAGGTCTACGCGCTGCTTTTAGTAATAATCTATGCCTCATAGTAGTACGTAAGATATACATACGGCAAGCATGATGTATTCCCAACACCATAACTAGAATACTTGTCCTGTCTGAGCTTTTATTTCATCACACAGATACAGAAACTGAGACGGTTGTATTAGAAAACTTCAGTTCTATTTTGACTCCGACCGGGAATCGAACTCTGGATTGCAACACGGGAAGTTTGCACACCACTAGAGCGGCTACGTTATGCTGGGAAATTTTAGTTATATATTTTTCATTGTTGAATAATTTATGGAATTGTTATCCGACAGTATTTATGTGATTTAGTTCAGCGACATTTTTTCTGCTGAAGTTTACTAGTTCAGTACAAGCTCAAACCATAAATTCTGTGTTCAGTAAAAAGTCTGGAATATTTGGGGTGGAATAATGTGGTGGTAAATTCAATGTTCAAGATCAGAAGTCGATTTAAAGGACTAATTTAATTAACTGCACGTGGAAGGTGAGCGCAGAGTTCTCTTTCACACCTTCCTAATCCTTAGTTAGCTTTAACTGCTCTAAGGGTCTGTGGTCTAGAATATATGTTGAGTAAAATATTTAATAACGTTTAATGTCTACGTTAATGTGTAAACCACTCATTTTAACCTCAAGCACTCAAGAATCAAGGAGTCTCTAACAAATACATTAACATTTTAAAACAACTATTTACCTACGCCCAAGCACAAGTAAGAACAGATCAAGAAAGAGAAATATTTCGAATAAAGATAGGAGTAAGGCCGAGGGACACAATATCTCCTAAATTGTTTAATAGTCCTCTTGAAATGTGTTTCCGTAAAATAAATTGGTCTAAACAAGAAGGCGTAAATGTCAACGAAGATCGGCTGATAAACCTCCGTTGTGCAGACGACACTGCTCGATTTGCTACCTCACCTAAAATTCTAAAAGAAATGCTATATGATGTAAACACAAGATATACCGAGGTTGGTCTACAAATGAACATATCGAAAACTAAAGTTATGAGTAACAATGAACCCAAATCAGTAATGGGGAACGACCGGAACACAGAATACGTCCAAGAATATGTTTACGTCGGCTAGCTACTATGATTTACAAATAGAGGATATAAGGAAATCAAAAGAAGAATCAAACTAGCATGGAGAAAATTATGAAGCCTCTCCTTCATATTATTAAATGAAAAGATAAACCTCAAAATCAAAAATGTATGAATAAACTCGTGCATCATGCTTGAATTGATTTATGAATCATAAATATGGTCTTTGACAGTATCGCAAAGAAAATGAATACAATGATGCCCGAGGAAAATGGAACTAAAACTGTTAAACATTTTACTTTTAAGCAAAATATCAACAAAAATTAGGAAAAATACCAAGGATGCTCCAAATACCAAGGTCAAAATACCAAATACCAAGGTCACTCCTGCGTCTGGACGTTGTAGCGAGCGGACGTGTTTTTGGGATCGCTCTCGCCCAGGTATAGGGATAATGGGCTGCGCTTTGCAGGCGTACCGGGCCCGCATCGGCGGCTGGGCCGCCCGCGTGGCGTGCGTGCTGGGAAAGGGTAGCGTTGCTGCTCCTTCTCTAGACGGCTTTGCGTTGCTTGTCATAGCAACGCTGCTAATCATTGGGGCGTCGAGATGAATCCTGGCCCGGTGTCCACGCGACGTGGCGCACCAGTAGATGTTCCGTGGAGGTGCGTCGAGTGTTGTAACGGCGTGGGTGGGCTGCGCGATGAACTGGCGCGTCTCCGACAGGAATTCCTGAAGGTGACGGCGAAACTTTCTGCCACTCAACGGGAGCTGCAAAATCTGAAGGCAGCAACAAGGGTGACAGAGATGGAGGTGACAGCAGCGGCCGCAACGGAAGAGGCAGTGACGGTGGCACAGCCGACCACAGCAGTCCTGCGAGCTGAGGTGACCTCGCCGGCCCCGGCTGCCGCGCCGGCCCCGGCTGCCGCGCCGCCGGCCCCGGCTGTGGCTACGGCGGCGACGGCAACATTATCAGCAACGTACGCATCTGTTGTGAGGGCGGCAAGAAAAACCGTGAGGGGTCGGGCCCCAAAAGTGTGTTGTGTTCGGTGACTCTATTGTGCGTCACGTGGGTCACGCAAACCTACAGGTAAAATGCTTCCAGGAATCCGCGTTGAGCAATTGAAATTGCAAATGAAGCCAGCGATGTGGAAGCACCGGACACTGTCATCATTCACGGAGGCTCTAACAACCTTCGGAGATGTCGCTCGTTTGACTACCTAACGGGCGAGATCTACGAGACTTAGGATACAGCGAAAAAGCGCTTTCCATCCGCCCGCATAGTGCTAAGTGGTGTCATTCGCCGCCGGATGTTTGGTCCCGTAAAGTCGCTAGGGTGAATCGCGACATGGACTATGTGCAAAAGCGCTCGGATTCACCTTTGTGGATCCAAACGGTGGATCTCGGAGAGCGCCTAGGTCGGGACGGCGTCCACCTCAACCGGAGGGCGTGGCGGCACTCAGTGGCCTCTACACCAGAGTTGCTGAGTTCTGCACACGCCCTCCGGTCGCCGTTGACGCTGTGAATGTCCGTTGATCTTTCGCCCTGCGGTCGAATGGCGGGCAATGGCGATAGGAGCGGAGGCTGAGGTTTCGCTCTGGTGGCGGAAGATTGCGGTACGGGTGACGGTGGAGAAAGCGGAGACCGCGGAGACGACAGCGGCGGCGGCGGCGACGACGGCGGCGACGGCGGCGACGGCGGCGACGGCGGCGACGGCGCGACGGCACGGCGACGGCGGCGACGGCGGCGACGGCGGCGACGCGGCGACGGCGGCGACGGCGGCGACGGCGGCGACGGCGGCGACGGCGGCGACGGCGGCGACGGCGGCGAGCGGCGACGCGGCGACGGCGGCGACGGCGGCGACGGCGGCGACGGCGGCGACGGCGGCGACGGCGGCGACGGCGGCGACGGCGCGACGGCGGCGACGAGCGGCGACGACGGCGGCGACGACGGCAGGCGACGACGGCGGCGACCGTGGCAGCGGCGGAGACGGCGGCGACGACGGCGGCGACCAGATATGTTCAGGTGAGGAAGGGCTTTCTAAGATTATTGCAGGTAAACTGTCGAAGTATAATTAATAAAACCATTGAGTTTTGGAACTTAGTTGATACATGTGATCCAGATATAGTGATAGGGACAGAATCGTGGTTAACAGATGAGGTAGCTAATTCTGAAATTTTACATTACGGTTATAAATTATATCGAAGAGATAGAAAAACAAGAGGCGGGGCGTTTTCTCTGCGTCAAGACCTCGTTAATAGTTGGAATAGTTGGTTTAGTAACAACTTTGAAATGTTAGAATGGTAATTGACGTACTAGATAATTCCGTGAAATTATTGCTTGTTACAGGCCGCCAAACGACGGTTATGAAATTTTAGATGAAATCGGTGATAGGGTGGAAAACAGAAACGGTCGTTCTATTCTTGTCGCTGGCGACCTAAACTTTCCCGACGCTAACTGGAAAGGAGAGGTATGCGACAGGAAAATTCAAAAGCGCGTCAATCGACTAGTATGGGAGCAGGGTTTAACGCAGGTAGTCGACCAACCCACGCGGCAGAGCGCAATTTTGGACATTTTCCTTGTTCACCTGCAGAAATGTTCCTTTCTTGCGACGTCTTTCAGGGGATTAGCGACCACAAAGCAGTGATGGTAGAAGTACAAACAAATGTAATTACGCGACCTAAGGTGAAAGGAACGATAGTCAGGCAATATAGAAAAGCAAACGTCGAAGGTTTACGTAGTTTCTTAAGGAAAAATACGACTACTTTCTAAGAACAGAAGGGGTATGGAGGAACAATGGGGGCTTTTAAAACAATCGTAGAAACAGCTTTAGATACGTTCGTTCCTTGCAAAATACTGAAAAGTAATCCTGATCCTGAATATTATAACGGGCGGTACGGCGTTTAAAAGAAAAGTTAGACTAGCATTTAATAGGAGACATCGCAGCATTGCTGACATGATAACTTTTAAAAAATTCTACAGGAATTAGAAAAGAAAAGAAAATTGCGCATGAATTATTTTTAAGAAATATTTTGGAGACAGGAAGAAATAATTGGTCAGACTTTTACAAATATGTCCGCAGACGCCGGGGGAATAAGGAAGAAATTCAGGAAATTCTAGACGCAGATAACGCGCCATTGCACGGCGACCAAGCGAAAGCAAATGCGTTCAACGCGTATTTTGTATCAATATTCAAACCAAAACGGGCGCAGGAGCAAGTTCATTATTTTCCAATAGAAAACCAGTTCAAGCTTCATGCATGGGAACTCCGCAAACGTATAAAATCACTGAAAAACGGAAAATCACGCGGACCAGACGGCATCTCGACAGATTTTATTAAACTCGGTGGGGAGGCAGTATTGCCGTATTTGTTAAGATTATTCAATGTTTCAATCAATAATGCAAGTCTACCAGACGATTGGAAGACAACTATAGTGGTCCCTATTTTCAAAAAGGTGATAAAACGAAAGTTTGTAATTATAGACCAGTATCGACTCACATCAGTAGTATGCAAAATAATGGAGCATTTAATAGCCGGGTACATTCGCCGCGAATGGGAAAAAGCGAACTGGATTTTCACGGACAGCATGGGTTTAGAAGTAAATATTCGTGCGAAAGCCAAATCGTTTCTCTTTTGCAAGATCTAGCTGACGAAGTTGACGCGGGTGGGAGGTGGATGCAATCGTAATCGACTTTGCGAAAGCATTCGACGTAGTACCGCATAACCTACTTATCAGGAAATTATTAACTTCAGGAATTGATGCTAGGTTGTGAAGTGGGTAAGCGAATTTCTTAGAGACAGGAAACAAAAGTTCGAATTGGCACTCAGTTTTCGACTACGGTTATTGTTACTTCAGGGGTTCCACAGGAAGTGTCATAGGGCCATTACTTTTCTTAGCGTACGTAAATGATCTCCACGTTAACATACAATCAAAGGTGCGTTTTTGCAGACGATTGTGTTATATACCGAAAAATCAAAAGTAGCGCTGACGAACAAATATTACAGCAGGATTTAGAACATTTACGTGATTGGGCTGAAAAAATGACATGGGAATTAACGGATCGAAAAGCAAAACAATAACGTTCGGGCGGGGACGAAATTATGAGGAACCAGACTATCGTTTAGGTGAGTCATCATCCCAAGAGTCTCATCATGCAAGTATTTAGGCATTCACATAGATAGTAAATTAGGGTGGGAGAAGCATATAAATCAGGTAGTTAGGAAAACGTGGAAGTCTTTGCATTTTGTAATGCGAATTCTAAAGAAAAGCTCTGCAAACGCAAAAGAATTAGCATATTTTTCGCTGGTTCGCCCTCTCATGGAATACGGAGTGGCATGTTGGGATCCATACAGAAAGTCGCACCGGAAAAATCTAGATAGAATACAGAGAAAAGCGAATAAGTTTACCTACAGAACTAACGCGATAAAAAAGGCATGGGAACCTCTAGAAATGAGAAGAACAAGGGCGAGGCTTTGCACTCTTTATAAATCATACGTAGGTCAAACAGCTTGGAAGGAAATTCAGGTTAGACTAGAAAAACCAAATTATTTCGGCCGAAACGATCACACTCACAAAATTCGAACAAGGAAACAAAATTCTGATCTTGGGAAATTTTCCTTTTGTAACAGAACAATTAAAGATTGGAACAGTTTACCCGCAGCAATTTTCAAAGCCTTTCCTCTAAGTGTAACTCAAAGCAAAAACATAGTGTGGTAGTGTACTCAGAGTGTAGTGTAAGAAATAAGTTAGAACAATATGATAGTAATAGACATTAAATGAGTAAGTGCTGTGAAGTGCGGTGAAGTGCGGTGAAGTGCTGTGAAGTGCGGTGAAGTGCGATGAAGTGCTGGTCAGTGTAACTCAAAGCAAAAACAGTGTAGTGTAGTGTAGTGTAGTGTAGTGTAGTGTAGTGTAGTGTAGTGTAGTGTAGTGTTGTGCAGTGCAGTGTCGTGCAGTTAATTGTAGTGAACGCGATCAATGAATTAAAAAAAAATTTCCAATATTTATGTAGCTTGTATTAAATTTAGCATCACCGACATATAATTATAATTATTATATATCATACGAGTTGAAATATTTGTTATAATACTTAATATTAGTGATAGTATGATTATTGCATGTTCGGCTTGTACTGTACTCCTTTATTATTATTGTTATTATTATTAATATCGTTATTATTATTAATATTGTTGTTATTAATGTTAAGTGTTATTATTATTGTAATTATTGCTAATTAACTGCCACCGGGTCATACCCAATTGCAGTTCAAATAAATGTATGCAGCAAATAATATCAAGAATGCTGTATAGCAAGCCAAAATGAGCAACTGATATTGGGGAGGACACATCATAAGAATAACAACGAGGGCATATACTACAACAACCTGGGACCCTCCGTATAGCTGGAGGAACCAAGTGGGACAGAGGAGAAGATGGGCAGATGAGCTAAGCAAGGCAGCTTGTCCCACCTGACATGACTGGCACAAGAGAGGACAAAATGGAGACAACTGGGATACGAATAGCAAAAAGATGATGATCCTCAATACAACTATTATTTTTTATAGCTACTTCTTTGTTTTGCTCATAATGCTTTTGTAATATAGATCGTTTTATTATACAATTTCTTATAGGTACTATTTTGTTTATATATTATTTCGATGATTTCAATGGTTTTACTTCAGTGATTTTACAAATATCAACCTACTGTAACCTTTCTAGAGCAGGAGGCCTGTGCCCTTTACGAGATGTTGTAGGATTTAAAATAATAATAATAAGAAGAAGAAGAAGAAAAAGAAGAAGAAAAAGAAAAAGAAGAAGAATGTATATTTCATGTTTCGTTCTATAGTATACTTTTCAATCAGAAATGTGAAGATGTCCCAATTACACACTTAAGTTTAATTTCATTAAAAGAAAGATTCAACCAATTATTTGCTTTTTGAAATGGAAATGATACATTTTTTACAACAGTATGAGAAGTAAAATTGTTATTTGTTTTCAAAAGTGATAATTATCCTAAATATATTATATTTTTGTCCACAAAAACCATGTTAAAAGCTCATTTTGTAGAATCGCAATACCACAAAGATTCCCAGAATGCACGGTCAAGGATCTCTCCCAAGATGTGAAAAGAGTAGCAACTGAAACCAACAGTCCACAGGTATTGCGAGGGGTGTAAAGCTCCCCGAGCCGGTTCTACGTATCTTCTCAATTTTCCTCGAGCGGCTCCGTCCGCGTAAACCCGAAAAGCGCAGAGGTGCTCACGCAGGTGCCTGCGGCGACCGAAACGGCTTATCGACTCCGTCGCCTCCCCCACCCCTCTTTCACGTCTCCCTCCCCACGTCCATCCCTCCCCCCCACAATACCTGCGGCGGCTAGACGGCACGCCACATGCGCGGCCACGCAACCACAACGATTGTCAGTGATTCCGGGCGCGTCAACTACTGAGGCCATTAGTCCCGTAGGTGTAGTGCACGTTTTACTTCGGGAAGTGGCGGTGATCTTCCTCCGCTGGATGACGAGATTCGACGCCGACCTACCGTGGACTAGCGGGATTTTCTCCAATCAGGTCTCCCCCACCAGCGAGGCACCGCCCCAGCCAGGACAAGTTCGAAGTCCCCGACCGGTCTCCCGGCATGTGTGGTAGTGAAGTGCATGTTAGTGTAAATGTGTGTGTAAGGAGAGAGCATAGGAGAAGCAAGACGAAGGAAAGATCCGTGACCCGTTTGTTAGGGTTCCGGAATTTGCCTAGTGTTGATCGGAGAAACCACGGAAAACTACCGATCAGAGCAGCCGGCCGCTAGAATTCTCCTCCAGACAGCGACTGCATTCGACCTTGCTGAAAAGGTAGTATCGAAAATCCCGGCGCCGCCGGGACTCGAACCTAGAAACTCCCGGTCAGAGGCGCTGCAGTGGCAACAGCGGATGCTCTGAGCCACCGATCCCATTACGACTTCTACGAGGACGACGTCCCTTCCGGGAACCCGCGAATTGCATCTCCGCCATCCGACGCGAATGGTCGCTTTCAGAGAATTCCCCGATGCATATAGTAGTACCGACGTATCTGTTTCTACAGATCCGGTAGCTACTCCCACTGATAACCCCTTCATGCACGTGCCGTTTGCGATGGCTCCGTGATCCCTTCCTCCGCCACATCTTTCTCGTCCTTTGCTCCTGCGTGTTCTCGTGCTCCTAGGCTGCCGCCTCCTCAGCCTTTTCTTCTGCTGTCGCGTGAGCCGCCGATCCCTCGGGACGACGGAACAGGCAGAGACGGCAAATGTTTCAAGGTACCGATAGTAGATGAGGTGTATGGGGTGAGTGGGAAAAGTAAGATAGTGATGATGGCATTGTGGAGACGATAAGAGGAGACTTGTGAAGGGTGCGCGGTTGCTCGCTGAGTTGGTGTATGTGGCGAACAAACCGGGTGAGTCGGATAAGATGGCGGAGGAAGCTGCAGAGGGTGAGGAGATAGCAGAGATGACTGCGCAGGTTACGATGGTTTAGGTTGGCGGGCGTGGAAGTGATAGAAACGGTGGAAGTGGACGGAACAATTGATACGGTTGGCACAGTGTGGGTTACTGTAGCGATAGGTACCTACACAAATGGTAGTAGTTCGACAATGTTGCAAAATCGAAAGAAATCATATAGACTAACGGCATATTACAATGAGACTACCTATGTCCACTGGTCTTCAATATTGCACTCATAGATGATGGCAGCATTATTGAAAACATACATGGAGTCTCCCTCTCCCTACACGCAGATGATATATTCATATCAAATAAGATCGAAAACCTGCAATAAGCCTTGAACTCCCTGTCTAAACGGACAACGGAGAACGACCTGAAAATAAACAGAGAAAAATGTTTTGCTGGCGTTCCGGAACGGAGGCAAAATAGCCAGAATCTAAACAATAACAATGGGAAGCGAAGAATTAAAAACTGTCGGCAAGTACAAATATTTAGGCATAACTTTACAGACAACTGGACAGACCTTTAGTAACCATGTTAAAGAGAGAGCAGCTGCTGCAGTGGTTGAAATAAACCAAATTAAAAACATTAAGAACATATCCATCAACACCGCAATGCGTCTGTTGCTCGCGCTCTCCCAATAATGACCTGCGGAATTGAAACAATTTGGCGCACTTGAAAATAAAAGAATCAACAGATCATCGAAGCAATCAAGGCACCAATCTGAAAGAAGCAGTGAGTGTCTCAAAGTTCACTCCTTCTAGGTTAATCTACGCCCTGACTAAAGAAACTTTCCTAATAGAAGACAGAAGGCTACTTTTCTCTCTGCCACACACCGAGGCGCACAGTGATGCGGAGATGTCGGAGAGGATACATAAGAGGTACCTAATAGGCGAAGATTCGAGTCCTTTGATCCCATGATACTCAGAAGCTGGATGGAACCAATCAAGAATGCGCCATGTCTCACTAGGCTGGCGGTCCATGGCTACCACTACCAACTTCGTAAACGGGAATATTTCTACAAAATCTACAGTGAATGCTTGAGCTAACTCTGTGGAAATACATGTTGAAGACCGCAAATAACATCTTGCCAGAAATGAGACCAAACTTAGACAGAAATGAGTGAGAATATGCGTGTGAAATGAGGCCAAATAAGTGCCAAGTAACGTACATTTAACGAACGAATGCGCTATTGCGTGCCCTATTGACATTATTATAAAGAACTGCAGTTGGGTTGGCATAAACTCTTCAAAACCCGCGTCTCACTACAAGATAGTGAGGCCTGGCCCCTCCCCTGCCCACCCTTACCCAGAGTGCTTCTCACCGCCCCCGCCGTCACTGTCGCCCGTTTCAGGCGTCCCGCAAGGGCGGTGCCGGGGCGGCCCCGCCCGTTTAGAACCGTTAAAGCGCGGCCCAAGCCGGCCGCAGGGACGGCGGGGGCGGGGCGGTGCAGGGCGCAGCGGAGGGGCAAAGGCGTGGCGCAGGCTGCCAAGACGAAGGACGCCACGGGGTAAAGGCTTCAGTGGACCCGAGAAAGAGCAAGGGGCTGAAATGAAGTACGCAAGAGTCCATGGCTTCAGGTTGGATTCTAAATGGAAACGAGTTCTGTGTAATGACGATGGAACGAAAGAAAGAAAGAAACGATGAACGAGGAAGAATAGGAAAGAAAGACGGACGAATGTGGATACTAAATGGAAACGAGGCCTGTGGAATGATGATGAAACGAATGAAGGCAAACAACGATGGACGAGAAAGAATGGGAAAGAAAGAGGAGCGAGTGTGGATTAAAAATGTAAAACGAGGTCTGTAGATTGACAATGGAACGAATGAAAGCAAACGACGATGGACGAGAAAGATGCGAAGAAAGAGGGTCGATAAGTTTTTAAGAAATCAAAGGAAATATGACAGAACTGAATGATTGCGTGACCGACTTACAGACGCAATTACGACAAAAGAAAAATAAACATTCTCTAGAATATCTCGGTGAAGTTTTTAAATATAGATATCAATTTTGAGATGGAATTGCGATGAATAATAAAAATACCATGGGTGTATCACTATAAAAATAGATGGTAGAGAAATATCACAAACAATAAAGTTCACTCCTGATGGTGCATATTTCGCTTAGAGCGTGATTTAAGAAACAAGAAGGTAAAAGATTTACGAAATGTCTCGTTCAAGGATAATTTCAAGTAGAAGTATATTTACAGAAATAAAAAAAATCAATTTTAAGGGATAATAAATAAGAGAAAATAAGGGATAAAGCGATTCTTGATGCATGTTGAATTGAGCACAACTTTCACTAGACCCTATCTGCATTGGAATTAACACGCTTCACCTTTGCATGCAATTACTATCATGAAATCAGTGCAATAAAACATACAAGTGAACAAAATATTTTTTTTCTACTGATATTCCATAATACTGTCATATGATGGCTGTAACCAGTTGCATAACTATACTCATTACGATACAGATTTCTTTATGATACAGGTTCTTAACCAATTACAGAGAAGTTTACAAACAAAGTATTGAAACTTAATTAATCATTTACAATCATTCTAGTAAATGTTTCGTTCGATTGTGCACATTAACATTGCATTTGATATTATATTATGGTATTCAGTTTTAATTTATTTTAGTATTAGTATTTTTTTCGCGGAATATTATTTACAATATATTGGGTCGTAATTTCACTTTGATCCTATTTGACTAGCGCAGTACTCCCTCGAAGCCTGACTGGTAACCACAGCCACCTGCGGCAGCACGCGAGAGTAGGGTAGGGATCTGACCGCTAGGTGGCCTTGGCTGGATCCCGCATGTCACTTGCCACGAAACGATAAATTATCTTATAAAAGTCATAGAAAAAGGACCGTATGAAACTATATATAATGGGCATTAATAGACTGGTGTCAATTTTACGACATTCGCACGTTCCTCGCTCGTATCGTAGTATCACACTCGTGTATTAATACTAATTTTTACATCATTGTTTCGTAATTACAAAACTGTCTAATGTTCAGAAATCAAGATCAGTTGAAAAGTAATGTCTAGCTCATCACGTTTCAGAAGTAATGAGTGAGAGAAAGAGAGAGAGAGAGAGAGAGAGAGAGAGAGACAGAGAGAGAGAGAGAGACAGAGAGAGAGAGCAGAGAGAGACAGAGAGAGACAGAGAGAGACACAGAGAGACACAGAGAGACACAGAGAGACAACAGAGAGACAAAGAGAGACAAAGAGAGAGACAATGAGAGAACAAAGAGAGACACAGAGAGAGAGAGAGAGAGCGAGAGAGAGAGAGAGAGAGCGAGAGAGAGAGAGAGAGTACCTTAAAAATGAGCCCCTGTCCGTTAGCAATCTTTCCTTCCTTTTCCTTGTCCTACATCTTCCCTTACATATTTTCACAAATCACTTACATGAACTATCCAACCGCACATGACGAGAGTCAAGTCTGGGACCTGGAGCTTTACCCAGCTGAGGCGTTGCCCTGCCGGGGAGATACCTGGATAAGAAATCTCTCGCAAGCTGACAGAGGTCGATGCCGTTCTCACCATCCAGTGGGGAAGGAATCACTGCCACCCCTTCAGGACGATACATTCACTACATTCTACACTAATGCGACGAATAACAATAGCAGTTGACGTGCCCGGATAATAGTTGACGTGCTAATACTGTTATATAATTCGCTTACTAGTCCTGACAATTTTGAGCTTTTTCTAGTCCTCACAATTTTGTGCACTTTTATCGGATCTAGGCCTTAGTGCAACCTCGTAATCTGCTCTGGACTTCTGTGTTTCACTTTAATTTCCGCTCGCGAAGTATGCGACCCGGCGCTCGTCACCCACATGGCGACTACTTCCTTCAGCTTTGCCGACACTTTGAAAAGCAACACCGCTATCGAAATCGAAAAGCCACCGTTATCGAAAAATATAACCGGTAGCGGTAGCTCAGTGCATCAACTCATGTCACTGCAGCACCTCTGACAGGGAGGTCCTAGGTTCCCACTCCCCACGGCGGCAGGATTTTCGACACTAGCTTTCCAGCTGGGTTGAATTCAGTCGCTGTCTGAAGGAGAATTCTAGCGGACGGCTGCTCTGATCGGTGGTTTTCCGTGTTTTCTCCGATCAATACCAGGTGAATGCCGGAGCAGTTCCATACCAAACGGGCCACGGACCGCGCGCGATCTGTCCTTCCTCTTCCTTGTCCTATCCTCTCCCCTTACGCACACACACTTACACTAGCATGCACTACACTACCACATATCCCGGGAGACCGGTCGGGAGCTTAGAGCTTGTCCCGGCTGGGCCGGTGGGAGAGTCCTGGTTAGGGGGAAACCCCACTAGCCGACGGTAGGTCCCCACTTGCCAGATCTCGCCATCCAGCGTGGGAAGATAACCGCCATCTCCCGAGAAAAAACATGCACTACACTAACGGGACTAATGACTGAAGCAGTTGACGCGCCCGGAAACACGAAAAAATCAATCAATCAATCAAAAAATATAGCTACTTCCTACCGCTGTCGTATGAGTTTCATCCATACATTCAACTCAAGAAGGACGTGTGTATTAGTAGAAGCAAAAGAATGATAGATGAATAATTGCTACAAATGTAATTATGAAATATCCTTAAAGTATTCTTCAATGGGAAGTTAGTGTATCTAGGGCGTAGAGGGTTATGCACCGGGGGTGACTTCCAAACTCTAAGGACTCTGGTCCGAGAGGCAAATCCATCAAGTAACTCACGCAGAGCGTACAAAACTATATGATGAACCTGTTCGTCGCTAAATCAAACCAGAGTTCGAAACGTTTTAAAATTTATTTTGCATCACAACTTAAAAGACGACAGTTGCCATTAAGGTTTCAGATGAACAAAATAAAGTGCGTATACTGTTACTATTGCTGAATCGTAGGAGGACAGATTTGTTCCTACAAAGTGAAAGAATGTTGTTCAAACACTACGGAAATTGTCGTAAAACATAACTAAGATGAGGACAGTTTGTTTCCAGTACAATCGTACGTTTGAGAGTTGAATGGAAAATACCAATGCCAGTTGCGTAAATTAAAGAGTAAATTTAGGTTTCAAATTCTGGATTTAGATCCACAAGGGTCCATTTTTAAAATTCAGTGGCACAGCTTTAAGCCAGTTTAAAATTAATAATACAAAATATTATATTTAAGAATATTGTAATATACGGAAATGTAAGCAAGCCTACTATTTCAAAAATATATTTTTTAAATTAAATTGCACCTCTTTATAAATTATTCGTTGCTAAAATCACTTACACCTCATTTATTTTTGGGTATTTGCCCTAACTAGATTCTAAGTTAAACACTTCTCCTGGTGTTATTCCTACAATCACAGTCGAGACCACTCATATTTTGAGCAGCTGCAAAATACGCTCCCTACTTGCTAGAATTATACGTCAACCTATTCCTACACTATCCTATTTCGGAACCTTCCGTTCAGTATTCCAAAGGTTTTCCTGACTTAAGGACTTACCGCTACCTCACGTTTCCCAACACCTAGTTCTGTACGTGTTGTTATCTTCTTTACTGATCTCTCGACTCTTTTAGACATTGTACAGACTCTTTCTAACACATTAGTGAGAAAATTAGAATACGTAGTACTACACAAAATTCTCACATCATCATCATCTTCATTAGACCCCACTCACAATACTGTTGCTCTTGTTGCCGCATTGCTGGATGGTACGTGATTCACCCAGTCTTTCAGGATCTTTACATTTCTGTAGACATTTCTGTAGACTCTGTTTATTGGACCGCGTCGGTACGAAATTCATACCGTTCACTTCTTGAACTCTCCGTGGCGGTTTCGTATCCTGCGGTTGCCTGGAGATTTGCCTAAGGAAGGCACATGTCCTTTCCAACCACACTTTGATGAATGGTCTGATTTGTGCGTGACTTCTACCATCACCAAAATCATCTCCATTTCTACCCCCCACCAATAACGCACCTTCTCTCAACAACTCCAACACCACCACTGCTTCTACCACCATCATCGCTACAACCACTTCCATCACCACCACTACTTCCACTATCACCATCATTACCTCCACTTCCGCCAACGCCGTCTCCACTTGCTCTACTTGTGTACGCCATCCACTCGCGCGCTTCGTGCGGACTTGGCGCGCAGCGGGTCGCACTCCACGTTTTTACTTCTTAAATATGGGAGTAATTTTCCTCCTCCCCTGCCGCACGATCCGGCTATTATCATTTTTTCGCCCTCTTCACGCCCGGAGTCTCGAGCTCTTGGAACGCGGGGCCTGCCCGCGCTACTGAGTACACTTCCCCTAAATTCCTGCCCCTAATTGGTGACCATTTAGCTCCATATTTCTTGATTTGCCACTAAGTACTTCTTAGTGACGCTAGGTTTGTATTAATTAGAATAAAGAGACCACGAATCCATTGCTGCTCGCGGATACTCCACTCTCTCTCTCTTATTATGCGGTGGTGGTGCTGCCGAGGGTGAAAGTGGACTCTGAGGCGGGGCAGAAGGGGGAGCGGGGTTAGGTCGAGGCGAGTTGGCGAAAGCTGGGGTGAAGTGGGGGTGTGGGCGGGGGGGGATGCTGAAGTGGGGAGAGGTTGGACGGGGAGCGCGAAGATGGTTAGCGGGGGCGAGAGAAGGGCGACGGTTAGGGCCGGGGCGGTGGCGGGGCAGAAACTGGGGAGGGGCGGGGCAGGGACGGGGCAGGGGCGTGGCAGGGGCGGGGCAGGGGCGGGCAGGGGCGAGGCAGGGGCGGGGAGGGGCGGGGCAGGGGGGGGAGGGGCGGGCGGGGGGGGCGGGGGGGAGGGGCGGGGCGGGGCGGGGCGAGGCGGGGCAGGGGCGGGGCAGAGACGGGGCAGGGGCGGGGCAGGGGCGGGGCAGGGACAAGGCAGGGGCAAGGCAGGGGTGGGATAGGGACGGGGCAGGACGAGGTGGAGGCAGGAGCGCGGGGGGGTGCGGCGGAGGGAGGCGAAATTCCGGGCCGGAGCGGAGTTTTAACTGCCGCTATTTGTCGACGCGCGTCGCAGCCGGGGCCTTGGGGACGGGATGAGGACGGGGAGGGGAGGCCGGGCCGTCCGGACGGCGGTGTAATTACAGGCGCCGCCCCCTGGGACAGGGGTCGCGCCGCCGCCCCGTCCTCATGACGCACTCATTCCACAACCCCGGTGCCGACGCTGCTCGCGAGCTGCATGCGCCACCCGCCTCTGCGCCTGCTGCACCGACTTCGCGTGGGCTTCGCGAGGGCGATGCGCAGGTTTTGGGTCGTTCAGAATTCGCCATTTATATTACTCAGGGAGCAAATAAAATGATGCCATATTGCGAAAGATTCACGCGTATCCTCTTCTTATTCATTGATGTCGAGCAAGCGGTCTGTATTGTCTCAGGTGAGGTGCTTACTGTATCTCGGGTTTTGCATTGTTGTGAATATCTGATTCATGAGTTAAATAAGATACGAAATAAACACGCGTGAAAACTGCTGAAGTGATTACAAAATCGATGAATAAACGGATTTTGGCAATGAGTCGAATGGTCGGGGTTTGCTGCTGTTGAAGGGATTCAAAAATATGTTTTGCATGTTCTTAGATGCATCTTACATGCTAGCATTTCAGAGAGATCTCTCAACATTCTGTGTCTGATTGCATTTTTTTGCGGTGAAGAGTCTGAACATGTAGTATAATAAAACATTTAAATTAATGTCAGTTACGAAACATATTTTCCTTTCTTAACACATTGGTAAGTGAATTTAGTACACGTAAAGTACATTTCTGCAGGTTAGGGTTGCTTTCACACGTTTTAGGTACGGCTTATTTTACTAGAATTACAAATATATGATTCTATCCGTTGATTACTTAAATGACAGGGATTGTGTTGTAAGTATATTCTATAATCCCACCATTTATGTGGAAAGCACGTTTTATAAACTTTCTATATTTACTATTACTGCAGCGGTTAGTATGCAACGTTTAACTACAGTTTTGCAGCTAGCTCACTTCTTGGAAAATATTTGCGAGTCCCTGTAGCAAATAATGCGGATAACGGCATGACAAGTAATAAAGTGTAAGTGAATATAAAACACTGCAAATGAAATTAACGCTAGGAAGTATTTCCATTAACGAAATCCTGCAAGGACTTCTGTATTAGATAATCAAGAATAAACGCCGGTTCTCAAGGAAGGAATGTTGTTCCAATGTATTAGAACTAAGCCGTCTATTCTACACCTAAAATTCCTGAACGATTTCCAAACTCTTGCCAAATCATTTATTCCCGGAGTGTATGTATATTCTCACCTCCCACTAAATTATAGGGCAAGAATTCAGTATTCCTTATTCTGAGGTTTATTAGATATGTATTGAGAGAAATGGCTCACGACATCAACTGATGTCACAGCAGTTCCGCTGACCAGGAGGTCCTAGGTTCGAGTCTCAATGGTGACAGGATTTTCGACACTAGATTGTCAGTTACGTTGAATTCAGTCGCTGTCTGGAGGAAAATTCTAGCGGCCGGCTAGAGAAAACGCTAGCCGACGGTAGGTCGGCGGCGGATCTCGCCAGACAGCGGAGAAAGACCACCGCCACCTTCCGAGCAAAAACACGCACTAAATGTACGTGACATAGAGAGCGGAAAAATATGTAGTATGAAATGTCAAAATATGTAATACATAAATATGTAATGAAAACAGTAAGAATACGTAATATCGGATATAATACGTAATATTAAAATACACTAATAATAAAACACATTTACACAATACTGGTGTACGTTTAAAACAAATTTTCTAATCAAATTTAAAAAAATAATATAAACGTTTTAAAAGTCATTTGGAGAGCCCCCGTTGATGCACACTTTGCATCATACACCTTGCCCGCCTATTGTAAATCCGTCATCTATTGCTACTGAGGGCCGTAGCTTGGCAGCCAGACTAGACGCAACAGAAGCTATCGTACAAACGTACGACCAGCAAACAATCACTCCGACTTGCAGCATTCTCATGGAAATGTTACCAAATGCGAATAAGTGTTACCAAAGCCAAATGCCAAAGTGTCTAGGAAATCAAAGTTAAAGATAACGAAACGCAGACTCAGTGATAATTTTCACACCTAAAGGTGAAAATGATCTCAGTTGTTGAGGCACACATCCCGCCACTGACATGATTAAAGCAAGCGCACCGGATTGTAACAGCTTCCGACCGCGTCTTCACATAGCGTTCCTGGAGTAGGCAGCACGGAGTAATAATTTAGAAATTTAAAAAAATATATACTTTTCTTCATAAAAAAATGAAATAAAAATGAAGCAAATTCATAGCATAAAAATATTTTGTGAATATAGTAAAATAGGTAAAATATGTGATATAATTCTAAATATGTAAAAATATGTAAAGAAAAAATTGAATATTGTGTTAGGACGGCGACGATTCGTCAAAATTACTATTTTGAGAACGGTAAGTTGAAACACAAAAAATATGTAATTACATAAAAATCCGGTCTCTACTAATGACCATAGTATTGACCCGCCCGAAATCACTAACAATCAATCAATTGATCAATCGTATTAAATGCATATGCGTTTTTGAAAACCGGTCCTTCGCCACTCCTCTTTTTCCTTCTCCATCTCCTTCTAGCAATCGAACGGGCGGTGTAAACGTGCATTGATGTTTGAACTCGGCATGGCAGAAGCTAGATATTCTCTAGTTATCTACTGAGACACAAAATAGCGTAACATAGCTAGCTTCTCCAAGACCCACTAACATTTGCAACACATTTGCTTGAAAGTGACCAACGTCATCAGTCTTTGCTTCAAGCAGGACCCACTTCGCCACGCGATTGTGCCTGATCAAATTTTTCACGAGTGTGATGAATATGTAAGAATATTTTTCATATATTTTTGTAACAAAAATGTCATAATAATCTTCTTATGCTAATTATTGTGTAAATTAAATGAATTGTTCAATCATTACCTGTAATTTGTTGATAATTTGAGTGGATTTTACTAATTATAATCTACATTCTTAATACTTACTATTCTCATTTTATTATATCACATTATCCTACACACTCTATCCCCCTCTTTGCCATTGACATCTTAATTTTTTGATTTTTATCTTTCCTCTTGGTTAGATTTTCATTTATATTTGTATTATGCCATTATTATATTGTACGTATTTCTTGACAGTGTTTGTGCAGCTAAACTAGAAGAAATTTATTTTTTGGAGAATAATTAAAATTGTGTCAATAAATTCGTATCTACTACAATGCACAGATGATGTTATATGTTATTGTGATGTAAATGTTCCCCGTGATTGATGACCAAGAGTAGATGTAATATTGTTAAAAGAGAAATTGGGTGGAGGCAAAAATACCAATAATCGCGCATGTGGCACTAAATCGCGCGAGTGCCTGAACGTTAACTAACGTTTCTCAAAACCAAAGACTTTCTTAATAAAGACCTTTGTTCGTCACTTCTGATTTGACCAAAAAAGAGAACACTTGTAACAATATTTGACCCTTCTCTGGCAACGTTCATTTTTCTTGTGATTGTTTTTTTTCTTTTTAAATAATATTTTTGAAAATTCTAATTAGTATCTAACTACTTTCTTTCATGTTGCAAGTAGCCTCAGTCATGTTCCCGGTCATGAAGATTAATTGGTTTGAGGGACCTTTGCTATACAACAAATTTTTATTTGTGTCAGCCATTGATTCTACGCCTAAAATTCCTTAACATTTTTCCAGAACCCTTACCGAAGTAAGCATGATTATTCACGTATTATATGTGTTATCTCAATATCAACTGAATTATCGTGCAATCTACATCCGCATCTTGAGGAAGCTATGTCATATGAGATTGTTTTTTCACGTCGTTTATTTATCTTTCGGAAGTGGACCGAGCGTGGGTTCCACTGCATCTCGCTGATCAGTTCGTGTCGTTCCTTGTCCCTGTGCGATCCCGGGGGAGTCCAGTGGATCGCCCGCTCCGCTGGAGCCGACACCTTCCCTAGGCCCCGCCCCGCCCCGCCCCGCTCCGCCCCGCCCCGCCCCGCCCCGCTTCGCCGCGCCCCGCCCCGCTCCGCTCCGCTCCTCTCCGCCCCGCCCCGCCCCGCCCCACCCCACCCCGCCCCACCCCGCCCGCTCCGCCCGCCATGCCCGCCCATGCCCGCCATGCCCGCCATGCCCCGCCATGCCCCGCCCCGCCCTTCGCACGGCGCCCCTCCGCGGCGGCCGCCCCGGGCAGCCCTCGGGATTATATTCTTATGAAACTGGCGACGTGCGTGATGAGCGATGGCGCCGGCTCGCGGGCGGGGGCGGGGCCTGTGGTTGGGTTCGCAGGCGAAGGCGTCGGATGGAGGGTGGGTCTGGGGCCGGGGGGGGGGAGAGCGGTGGTGGTCGGGGCAGAGGGGGACGCTTGAGGTAGAAGTTGGGAGCAGTCCTACGGGGACTGGGGCAGGCAGAGTTTGAGGGCGGAGTCGGCGACTGGGGGCGGGATAGTGACTAATGTAGTAGACTGCGTACATGGTGATTCTGAGCGGGTTTGGTTAGGGTGCGAAGGCTGGTGGTCAGATGCTGTGGTGAAGTGTGGACAGCAGAAGCGCGCGAGAACCGTGGGGACAGCACGAGCCAACGGAAGCGGTTGTCTGGTGAAAGTAACCATCATGAGTGGGACCGGATCCAGTGGTCGGGAGAGAACAGACGGAGGCGGTGACGGCACGTGGGGACGGCGAGGCGGTTGGTCGATGACGGCGGGCAGCGGTGGGCGTGGGGGCGGAAGCGCGTCTAGGCAACGCCCGCGTGCACGCCTGGATCAGCGATATATCACTGGATCACGCCCCGTCGCCTTCGACCGCCGCCACCCGTCCCTCGTCCCCGCCCCTTCCCCTCACCCCCGGCGACCCCTGGCCCCCCCAGACGCCTGTCCCGTCGCGGGATCAACATCGCCTTCCCCCGCCTCCTCTGCAGGCCCGCCCGCGCGCGCCCGTCCTCACCGCCCGGGTCCTCTCTCTTCGCCGAGAGGAGCGATATTTTATCTATCACGCCTCGTCCATAAAGGGAGAGGATCTGCATGCGTCCGGGTCTCGTTGGTGAAAACGGTGGAAAGGTATGACACTCTTTGGCCGGCAGGATTACCAACTTTGTAAATACATCGTGATTATGTTTCTCCCTGCCACTGCCACTCTGCCGTCCATCATCACTGTATCTTCTGTGGCTTTATAGGAGCAGTTTGTATTGTGAATTGTGTTCCCGACAGAAAAGGAGAAAACGTATTACAGTGATCTAAACCATTGATTAAACCTTTTATGTTATTAAAATTATCCTGCAATTTAATGTCAGTGCAGGAAGTTCGTTTCAGAATTTTTATATGATGAATTTATGGACAATTTGTCAAAACTTGTGCAAAATTTAAAGATGGCGAGAGATAGAGGTAAAAATACACCATGATTTGATTTATATCAGTGATCAATGTTTTAATCGTAGGGAATATACGACAGACGTGTAAAAATGAATAATTTAATTTGATTATTTAGAGGTTTTTATGATTAAAATGTCGATATCATAAATTTTTCCTAAGCAATGTATAATGTTTAGTGGTAAAAGTGGTAAAAAATTGGAAACAATAAAATGTAGTATTTCACGATGATGCTTGCAATAATTATTTTATTTCAAAAATGAAAATAACGTGCTTATTGAATGTGTAACTTCATAAAGCAATAATTATTTTAACCATAGAATTAAAAATATCAGTATGATTTCCTGCAAAACTAAATTTAATAGCTTTGCTGAAAGAACTTAAAAAATCAACTCCTTTTTTCAATCATTGTAGTTTATTTTGCGTACAATGAAACAAGCTTACAGAATATTAGGAACCCTTTACGTCACGAAAATTCCTGATTTATGAAGTTAGGTACTAGTCAGAACCAGATGTGTCCGTGCAGTATGTGCATATCAATGCTTGCACGTAATTTATGGGTAGATTTGCAGCTTACATGGTATCGGAAACTATTTGTCATGTGTGGGTTAGATAAATCAGAGATAGTTCTCTTGTGGTTTAGGGGAAATTCCATTACAACAGACGCATAAGTAGAATCTATCACTTAATCAACGAATTTTATAAATTGTGAATTAAGGAGTCAGATTCATGTATCGTGTACATCAAACTAAATGCTTAGTTCAATGCAAACAAAACTAAATGACACTATTTACTGCTCATTTTTATACAATTTCTGTTTTTTGTGTTCAGTCTTTTCAAGATAAGGTATTATGCAACAAAAATTTAAACTTACAACTATATGATTATCGCTTAAAAAGTCACTCGGTATTCCTGTCTCATCAAATTCAGGACGTATTTAAACGTATTCAGGCGAATCTCAGCAGGGGTAACAGTGAGATTATTTGTAATATTTGAAGAAGATGATTTGTTGTTTTCTATAGCAGAAGTATTTCAATAATTAAATAATCTTAATATGACTTAGAACACTACATTCTGGGTGACGTATTATCAGTGTTATTTTACCTTCGAAATAATTTGGAATATATGCTTCTACTAAGCTTTACAAAATGAGATTCTGTTCACGTCTTACTGTATAAAAAATGGTAAGAATAACACGCTGGTCCACGAGTAAGCGTTAAAATATCATGTATTTTAGTGAAAATTATGAAGTATTATACCATTTATTACCATTTTGAGCTTCATTGTAAGAGTTTTGCATGTGGCAGAAGTCATTTTGATTTTCGTCACCAGTACTAGTAGGATGAGAGAGGGATGATAGAGAAGTAAATAGGAAGATAGATAGAAAATAGGATAGAAGAGACTGAATTTTACGAACCGGATGTTGATAATTGAAAAACAAACCTCTTTAACACATGATTGGTAAAATATAAAAGGGAGAGTTTACAGAGATGTCATGGATTAAAAAGTGTTCGACGATTGCTCGCCTACTTAATACGAAACACATTTGTCAATGTTTTTCGGTGGCAGATAAATAATATAACATAATAAATAAAAATGAAAGAGCTGATTAATGATAGTTCATGGAATCACAAACAGTCGCAGCTGTTCTCTGACACAGACGGATTATTAACCACTTAGGTGTGACGTGATAGACGAAGGGGCCACTATGACAGCTATCTCCGCCGGCACTTTCTTTATGGAGAAGGCCTATTAAGAGGCGAGCGAACTTTTGAGCCAATTGAAGCAGAGTATAAACATACACCTGCTTTGCGGGGCTATTGCGAATTTCCGAACCTCTCCCGTTTTGTATTCTTGTTCTCTTACTTGACAACTTTGAACAATGCTACACAGAACAAAATCACAGTTTCGCGAAAAAATTAGAAATGTTGTATTCTATGGCTTTCTCGCATAAAATGCTCAGTTTAAATTGTATTTAGATGTGAAATAGAAAATATGTGGAGGAAATAAAAAAAAAGTCTCTGTTGAAATGCGTGCACATAAAATGTTTAAATTTATGTACTTTGTATTTGATACAAAAATAAGTCTCTCTTTAAAACTGAGTCAAGATTTAAGAGATTTAAAACAATATTATTTTTTAACAATGCATTTACTACGTTATATTGTAATACAACCCTTCTCAATTAACGAGCGAGAGATATTCAATTCACTACTTTAATGTATACAAATCGATAAAATTGATTATTTCAAGCCATATTTGGAGATACAGTATCTCGTAGCATTGGTTAAATGTGCATAGCTTTATTTTAAGTAACGTAGTGATGCTTACTATGTGCCAAGGCTATATTCATACATCTAATTTGAACACTAGTACAACCTAAAGATCCATTATTTCTAATAATCACCATACAAACCTTCTCAAAGAAAAGACAAAGAAAAACAATATAATGACGAGTGCAGAGAAGGAGAAGACACTACCTCACCCATAATCACAAATGAGTGTGGCATTCGCCAGATCATACGCACCAGATCGCACCGTATTTGCATAGAAGTGTTCCCATTCAATTTCATAATTGTATTGAGCGCGTTGTATTGTCTTTCGTTCTTAAATACTTATGAAATAAGATTAGCTCTGATAATTCCTTTAAGCGATTGGTTTGATGAAAATCCGCATCGCAATCTCCCCCCCCCCCAGTCTATTGTGACGCCAGTCGAAGTGTACAGACTCGCCCTGCCCCGCGCAGGTCGAACGGGTTCCCTACTGCCACTTGGGCTCTCAATGCGCAGGCAGGAAGGGCGGGGCCACTTGCAGTAACCCCTTCCCGCCAACCGTTCACTCCCGAGGCTCGACAACCGCTTCACCTCCTTCTCTCCTCTTCGTCCCCTCCCCACTTTAATAAAGTGCTTCGTCCACCTCGTGGAGCGGCGGGGCAGTTCGCTTCCCGCCAGGACCCTTTTCCGCTTCCCCCCATCTTCAGCTCTTCGCCTTCGTCGCTTGGGCACCGAGAGCTGTGTACACTTCACTTATTGCAGGATTAATTATAATTTCCCCGCCACTCCCTCTCAGACGGCTGCGTGGCGTGGAGCGGACGGTGGCGTGGCGTGTGACGCAGGCTGCCATTTTATTTTCGTCTTCGAGACGTCGTCGTTTCTCCACCGTCGCTGCCACCGATGTCTCAGTCACGCATCCCATTGGTACTGGGAGCGGTAGCTCAGTGCATCAACTGATGTCACTGCAGCGCCTTTGACCGGGAGGTCCTAGGTTCCCACTCCCCACGGCGGCAGGATTTTCGACACTAGCTTCTCAGCTAGGTCGAATTCAGTCGCTGTCTGGAGGAGAATTCTAGCAGCCGGTTGCTCTGATCGGTAGTTTTCCGTGGTTTCTCCGATCAACACCAGGTGAATGCCGGAGCAGTACCCTAACAAACGGGCCACGGACCGCGCGTGATCTTTCCTTCCTCTTCTTTGTATATTCTCTCCCCTTACACTAACATGCACTACACTACCACATATTCCGGGAGACCGTTCGGCAGCTTAGAGCTTGTCTCGGCTGGGGCAGTGCCCCGTTGGTGGGAGAGTCCTGGTTAGGGGGAAACCCCACTAGCCGACGACGGTAGGTCGGCGCCGGATCTCGCCATCCAGCGGGAGAACATCACCGCCACCTCCCGAGAGAAAAAACATGCACTACACTAACGGGATTAACGACCAGAGCAGTTGACGCGCCCGGAAACATGAAAAAATCAATCAATCATCCCATTGGTTCGGTTTCAAAACTCGCTAAAATCGCGAAACTTGTTTGAAATATTTTTGTGGAGTGTTAATTGAAAATGCACATAAAGGTGTATGCTTACAGAACGTCACTACTGTATCAGCACGCTTCATGTAGAGATGTCATTGATATTAAACTTACTGCACTCTTACTTCCATCACTGAAATATGACCGTTGAGAATTCCTGCAGCATGCGAGTATGCCGCTGAAAAACGAAGTCAGCGTCATTTTCAGTGCCAGACGCCCTAAGAAATCTGTAGCCAAAGCAATCCTTTATACATATGGGAGATTCAAAGAAAATTACCGGTCACGAAATCAGTTTTAAAATCTGGTAGCCTATGAATTTATGACATACTGATAATTAATGTACTTCATTTAATTTTCACAGCAAGCATTCTAATTTAAACCAAAGTAAATTAAAAGTCGAAACATCCCAAACTCGAATTACCAAATGAAACTTCTTTTTGAAAACAAATTTGTAACATCACTTTACATTTCGCAATACGATTAAACTTTTCCTTCGAAGTTGAAACGCTTACTGTTTGACACGCTTTACTGTTTGACACGCTTGAGAGAAGAATATCAGATACAAAGCTTATCAAAGATATAACAATACAAATCAAGGTATTTTTTCCATTAATGAATAGTTCTTTGTTTGATTCAAGCTCTACACGACTTTTCTCCCTAGTTCAGAAACAAAGTGGAACTTTCAACTTCTTTTCTTGAGTACTTGACCTTCCTGATGATACACCAATTTCCAAAATGTTATTTTGAGATTATGTACACACCAAACAGTCTACAAATATAAATGGCTGATCTCCAGTTTCGCCATAAATTTAATTAGGCCCCTGATGGTTGCTCTAAGGATCGCCTTACAAAGAGTTCTCTGTGCCATATAGAGAACATGTCTATCGCTTCTACCTTTATGTCAGAACATAATTGCTCCACATTCGAATAAATCGTCGAGAGTGATCACGGGGTTAAAATAACTTTCTAAAAGCATTTAAAATTAAACAGACTTCGATACACTTTTAAACTACCAACATTACGTACATAGGAAACAGCTTGTCAAATTATTACGAAATTTGGAAAACATTATTTTAAAAACAAATGTTAAAAATTTTGCCCAGTGGCTTTGATGGATGTGCCCACAGCAGATTCCTGGACATCGCGCGCCGCGCTTTTCCCCCTCCTCCCTCCTCCCTTCGGTGCCAACGTGCTGAGCGCATGCGCTGTCTCGTAATTAACGAGCACCGCTCGCGCCTAGTGTTCAAATCCTTTGACGGAAAATTAATTTCGCCCCGACGTTATAATGATAACACGATTTTTCTCTTCTCACTTTCACTTTCACTTTCTCTCTCTCTCTCTCTGTTTTACCTTAGTTACTTCGCTCCGTTCGAGGGCCTGCTTTCCGGTTCAAACCAGAAGGTAAAAATGGGGGCCCGAAAAAGTAATGGATTCGCCGCTACGTATATAAAAATTGACCCAGAATTAATGATATTGGGGCTACAAAAGTATTCTTAAGAAATCTCAACTCTCTTCAATACGAAATGATGAAATAGCGTTAACGTAGGCTATATATGTTTTTACATAATAAGTAAAATATATCAGAAACGTATGCTTATTCTGTTTGCATGCTGGCTCACAATGTTTCTGTTGATCAAAACACGATTCTCTAAAGGAAATATTCACACAAAAATGTTCAACTACAAAAATATTAATTTTTAATAATGCATGGTAGACTCCACAGGCGCGAATATGAAGACTTTTAAACATTGAAACAAAGTAAAATGTGTGTGTCAATCCGCAGTACGAGACATATCGAGAAAGAGAAGTTTATACAATGATAGACAATGTGTCGGTGTCAAATTTGGGGGTAAAATTGCAAAACACGCAGAAATGGATCAAAAATACTTATTACATAATGTAATAAGCATATTGTTGTTAATTATTGTATTGCATACAGTAAGTCGAGACACACACATACTCTCGTCAAGACAAACGGAGAAAATTGTCAAAGAGACAAAAGCGTAACTGGATCTCACAGGTACTGGAGGGAGAGTATGAGTTGAGTCGGAATGCGCGAGACGTAGAAAAGAAACGAAGTTGTGGGCAACATAACATGTGTTGCAGAATAAAGCAATGCAGAGAAGTACGTAACGAGCTGAAAATTTAGGGAATAAATATGTAAGGGAAGTGGGGTCGAAAGTTTTTGGAACAGAATATTACGACGTGCGTGTTTCGTGCTGACTGTTGAAAATGGACTTCAAAGAAAATAATTTGCAGAAAAATTATCCTCGCTTGTCTGTGTAATGTGTTGCTAATATTGTAACAGTTTAGATGTATACATGCTTATTTCTTTTGTAGTAATAAGAAAGGAGTAGTTTCTCATTATACAAATAATCCCAGATATGCATCGCAGCCACATTGTTTGGATTTGTTTAGACTTATTATAATATTACTTTACGGTTCCAAATAATGTGGGATAGTATGTGCTCTTGTAGCATCGCTATTTTTGTTGTTTGCAATTTCTCGCATTATCACGAAACATAATGTGCAGAGACAAAATAGGGTGGAGCAGGAAGGAGAGGAATAGGCGAGGAGAGAGAGAAGTTATGACGGGACACGGCAGGGCAGAGCGGAGCAGGACAGAATGGCATCGACACGACGGATGGTCCTCGACAAGGGAAAGGACAGGACAAGACGTGGAGGGAAAGGACAAAACGGACAGAACAGAAGGAGCAGGATAGAAAATAACAGGACGGCGGGAGTGAGTGAAGATGGGGGGGTTGTGGAACTGTGAGGGGCGGGACAATACAGGTCATACTAGCGGGGGTGAGGGAGGGAAACGGGGAACGGGGGGGGGAAGCGGGTAACGGAGAACGGGAAGGCGGTTCGAGGCGCGCAGGAACAGATTGGAACAGAACAGGACTGAGCGGGATGAAATGTGAGAGGATCGCATGACGAGGGACAGGACAGCCAGGATAGAACGTCAGGTTAGAACAGGATGGGGTGTGGAATATTGGAACGGGCTAAACAAAAGCACTGAGTACATTGGTGAGTGACAAGGACCAAGCGAGATTACCGAGGTTAGGTCGGTAAAACACAGCACGTCCAGCAGTGCGAAGATGGGCTGCGGGAGCGAAGTGGAGAGGAGATGAGTGACGCAAGGCGAGCCAGAGCGGCACGAGGGGGTAGGGGGCGGGGGCGGCGCCGCGGGAGGCTCGCTGTCTCCTGTGGGGCGCCTCGCCGCCGCCTTTGTCTCCCGACCGCCACCATTTGTAATCTCGCTCGCACTAGGGGTAGGTATCCCCTTTGTACAATTCAAAACAATGCCATTTAACCGCGCTAAATGCCGTTTTGTGTTTCAACAAATATTTAATGCAGGCCGCATAATAAGGTGCGGCCCGCTGTGGATTAATCTGGGCGGGGGTGGGGGGTTCCGCGCCGGTGGGCAGCTCTTGGCGCTGTCGCTGTTGTCGCCTTTCAGATGCAACGAGAAGTCTGCAGCTGGCAGATTTCCCCCGCTCTTTCCCTGGCCCACCAATTCACAACGCGGTAATGGACATTCAGATCCCTTGGTGGACTTCCCAATAAACAATCCGACTACTCGTTAAGTGCGTTTTCGCCATCACATTTTGTAAGGGGGAAATTAATTCTGATGAGGTATGCGAGGTAGTTGAAGGCCAATGTGTGGAGTTTTTAAGTGCTGATTGTGTAATATCGTTATCGTTAGTAGTCACTGAGTATTTGATACTTACATTTATTAATTTGATACATACAACTAATAATAAAAAATCTTATTTGTAAAATTAGGGAAAACATTTATATACATTTATATACAAGGAAATAAATTGAGAAAAGTCATAGAATTTTGGTCCATTTTGCGATCACATTTAAGTAAAAAGTAACAGTAATATTAACAAAACAATAATACGCATTATACTGATTAGTATATCTTTCGTTAGTAGATAACAATGAGATATTTCTTTTTATTACATCACAATCTGTAATGTCCATTACTCGGAAATTACAGTGCGCTTGAAATTCAACCAAAATCTCCCTCTGATTCCAATTCTGCACGTCCAACCGTGGAAAAAAAAAAAAGTGCGCAAAATACTCGAATCCTTCTTTTTCGTTCTGTTGGACGATCTTTTCAATTCAGTATCTCTGGAACGCATAAAATGAAGCTTCGACGTCGACGATTTCCAGTCTCTTCCATCTGCGTAATTGACGCGGCAGGGATCCCGTCCCATCCCGAAGCGAAGCTCCCCTTCCCTGCCGTCCCATCCTCTTCCGTGGGCGATCACCGTTCACGTGTCGTGATCGCACGTCGCACAAATCAAGCCACGTTGTGGGAGTGGAACGGCTGCTTCCACAGTAGTGTAGGAAGAGGTCGTGAGGAAAATGGGGAACCAGAGAAAAGGCTGCAAGGGCATTGTTGAATGGGAATTATTAAAATGCGGACAGCGTTGGTGAAATACGAATGAAAATGAAAGAATACAATATTGAAATGGGAAGGATATCTCCCGGAAAATAGAGGGATGAAGTCTGCACAACACAGTAATTAATGGAAAATTACTTAAATATACGAAAGTAATAAAGTAATGCTTTACAGTATCGAATAAAGAAAAATCTTAATGCTGGTATACACGTACAGTTTCCGTGCAGATTCTCATATAATTTCTGTGCAAAAACTATAAGATCTCAATGTAGAAGTATAAAAGCCAAAAGTCGCGCATACACGATTTGAACGTATTCCGCATGAATTCTGTACGAATCGCCACAAGACGGTGCATGGGGGAGGTGGTCTACCGATTAACAATTGAATTGCGCCGTCCGAGTATTTTCGGACTTTTTTTCTGCGGTTTTATGGGATTGCGTCAGGCTGTGACCTTTACTATGTATTAATTAACCGTGAGGATCACAGAGAAAAAATAGGAAGGTAGAAATAGGGAAGAAGTTAGTTTATCAGAATATTACTTCACATAAATGCACTTTCGCACACCTAACCACAAAATGGAATTGGCTGATTAACTTTGCATCGGATAAACAAATCCGTTAGTGAACAATTATGCCACTTGAGGCGCTTCAGGATATTGCAGACTGAACTGCACGTCAGTTGTTGCGAGTGAAGTTTAACAAACAAATTCTGTACGAATAGATAAATAAAAAATTTATTGTACTATGTTGGATAATATTTTTCTTTCAAAATGGAAATAACTATAATAACTAAAATTTAGGAGAGCCAACTAATTAGAGACTGTCAGGATAAACAACACAAAATGCCTCTGTTTTTATCTACGGCATTTACAGTGTCAATTTGGTATGTTTATCTTTCTTAGACTAACAATGGAAAGTGTTTTCATCCGGGCAGTAAAGTTATTTTATTGAACACGTGTCAGCCCAATCTGTTTTCCCCCCTGAGACCATTTAAGGTCACACGCTGAAGCGTGGGTAGCGATGTTGCTTACGGCGTCATCCACAGATACGAGAGGGGCATGAGGCGCACGGACCTCCATGAGGGGCGAACCGGGCGGCGAGCGGCGTGGGCGACTGTGGCGGGGGGGGGCAGCGGCTAACTGCACGGCTCAGCGCCACCAGACGGCGATGGCGGCGGCGGCGGCGGCGGCGACGCCGGCAGAAGAGTTCGGTTTTGCAA
The DNA here is from genome assembly GCA_964035755.1 of Teleogryllus oceanicus. Taxonomy (NCBI): domain Eukaryota; kingdom Metazoa; phylum Arthropoda; class Insecta; order Orthoptera; family Gryllidae; genus Teleogryllus; species Teleogryllus oceanicus. The sequence goes on along the minus strand of CAXIVR010000002.1, from coordinate 239,878,327 downwards.
ATTCAATACCGAAATTCAATTTGTTCGATATTGGGCGGTGCGCGCGACGGAGACAGCCGGAAAGGGCAGGGGACGAAATGAGATAGAGCCGCTTGTTTCCGCCGCCGCCGGCAGGAGCGGCGGGGAGAGGGGAGGGAGAAGGGGGGGGGGACCGGATCTCCAGGCGGGGGAGGCGGGGAAAGGGGATAAGAGAGAGATGTTGATGATGGCGCGGAGACGAGAGCAAAATGAAGGGGGAGGGGAGTCGGGGTAAGGGCGGGGATGAGACAGAAGGAACGGGACTGGAATGAAATTAAAGGTGCGGAGTGGTGAGGAGAGGGCGGGGAGGAGACGGAAAGGCGAGAAGCGTCCGGGATGGAAAAGCAGCGGAGGGCTGGGACGAGAGGTGAGAGGAGGGCGCGGCGGGGCGTCGCCCTGTCTCCAGGCGAGCGAGCGATGGCAGGGGAGGAGCGTCGGGAGAAAGGGCGGGTTGATAAGAGAGAGATGTTGATGATGGCGCGGAGACGAGAGCAAAATGAAGGGGGAGGGGAGTCGGGGTAAGGGCGGGATGAGACAGAAGGAACGGACTGGAATGAAATTAAAGGTGCGGAGTGGTGAGGAGAGGGCGGGAGGAGACGGAAGGCGAGAAGCGTCCGGGATGGAAAGGCGCGAGCGGAGGGGCTGGGACGAGAGGTGAGAGGAGGGCGCGGCGGGGCGTCGCCCTGTCTCCAGGCGAGCGAGCGATGGCAGGGGAAAGGGCGGGTTGATAAGAAAGATGTTGATGATGGCGCAGAGACGAGAGCAAAATGAAGGGGGAGTCGGGGTAAGGGCGGGATGAGACAGAAGAGAGAGGAAACGCAGAAGGAACAGGACTGGAATGAAATTAAAGGTGCGGAGTGGTGAGGAAAGGGCGGGGAGGAGACGGAAAGGCGAGAAGCGTCCGGGATGGAAAAGGGTTGATAAGAGAAATGTTGATGATGGCGCGAGACGAGAGCAAAATGAAGGGGGAGGGGAGTCGGGGTAAGGGCGGGGATGAGACAGAAGGAACGGGACTGGAATGAAATTAAAGGTGCGGAGTGGTGAGGAGAGGGCGGGGAGGAGACGGAAAGGCGAGAAGCGTCCGGGATGGAAAAGGCGCGAGCGGAGGGGCTGGGACGAGAGGTGAGAGGAGGGCGCGGCGGGGCGTCGCCCTGTCTCCAGGCGAGCGAGCGATGGCAGGGGAGAAAGGGCGGGTTGATAAGAGAGAGATGTTGATGATGGCGCAGAGACGAGAGCAAAATGAAGGGGAGGGGAGTCAGGGTAAGGGCGGGGATGAGACAGAAAGAGAGGAAACGCAGAAGGAACGGGACTGGAATGAAATTAAAGGTGCGGAGTGGTGAGGAAAGGGCGGGGAGGAGACGGAAAGGCGAGAAGCGTCCGGGATGGAAAAGGCGCGAGCGGAGGGGCTGGGACGAGAGGTGAGAGGAGGGCGCGGCGGGGCGGCGCCCTGTCTCCAGGCGAGCGAGCGATGGCAGGGAGAAAGGGCGGGTTGATAAGAGAGAGATGTTGATGATGGCGCAGAGACGAGAGCAAAATGAAGGGGGGGGGGAGTCGGGGTAAGGGCGGGGATGAGACAGAAGGAACGGGACTGGAATGAAATTAAAGGTGCGGAGTGGTGAGGAGAGGGCGGGAGGAGACGGAAGGCGAGAAGCGTCCGGGATGGAAAAGGCGCGAGCGGAGGGGCTGGGACAAGAGGTGAGAGGAGGGCGCGGCGGGGCGTCGCCCTGTCTCCAGGCGAGCGAGCGATGGCAGGGAGAAAGGGCGGTTGATAAGGAGAGATGTTGATGATGGCGCGGAGACGAGAGCAAAATGAAGGGGGAGGGGAGTCGGGGTAAGGGCGGGGAAGGCGGAAGGCGGGGCTGGGAGATGTGGGGGGAGCGGGGGGCGCGCCCGTCCAGGCGAGCGAGCAGCTGCGCGGAGGGGGCGTCGAGGGAGGGGCGCGGGGATCGACGAGAGCCGACGCGAAATGGGGGAGGGGGCGCCCTTTCCAGCGACGCCCGCTCCGCCCACCGCGTCGCCGCCGCCATTTGTCCACACGTCAACCGCATGCTTCCGGGAGATCCCCGCGCCCGCCCCCGCCGAGACAAAAGCAGGTAGAGCCCGCTCGGCGGGGCGGGCCCGAACGGGGGCGCGCTCCTTAGATGCGAATGTGATAATTTCCGAAACAGGGTTCTCTCTCGCATGGCTAGAGAGCGAGTGAGGTTTTGTCGTGCTCGGGTTGAGCGATTTGTCTTGTGTCTCTGGGACCAAGTTGGAGTTGACTTGGTAAACACTGTGTGAAGAGCTTTGCACACGAAACTGTCTTTACGAAAGAACGGACGTATAATGAGCAGGCACCGTTGTAGGTCAAATAGATACTAAATAATGCAATTGATTACTTTAGAAATGATGGAAAATATTAAAGAATTAAACCTCTATTTTCCATTGGTTTAAAATGTCATTCTTTATTTTATTATCATTATATCAAATATAATATAAAGAAAGCTTGTGTAATACGAATTCATTTTGGTTTTTATTTTACAATTGTACTTTGAAGTATTATTAAAATAATACTTACTAAAAGATACGTATTTGCAAAGATTCCCTTCATAAAAAATTATCGCAGAAAAACGTCTGATGGATGGCCGTTTTATAATATATAAGTGAATTTTCAATTCAAGTACAATTATTTCTAAAAGAATCAAGACGTTGCCTCACAAGGACAGAAGAATGTCATTGACACGAAAGGGTCTTTTGACTATAACAGTAATTTTTAAACCAATATCTGTTATTAATTGATTGATTTATTCGTATTTCCGGGCGCGTTAACAACGTTGTTCATTAGTCCCGTAAGTGTAGTATATGTTTCCTCTCGGAAGATGGCGGTGAGACTTTCCCCTGCTGGATGGCGAGATCTGGCGCCGAACCTACCGTCGGCTAGTGGGGTTTCCCCCCAACTAGGACTCTCCCATCAGCGGGGCACCGCCCCAGTCGGGAGAAGCACTAAGCTCCTGACCGGTCTCCCGGCATATGTGGTAGTGTAGTGCATGTTAGTGTATGTGTGTGTGTAAGAGGAGAGGATAGGACAAGGAAGAGGAAGGAAAAATCGAGCGCGGTCCGTGGCCCGTTTGGTAGAGTACTGCTCCGGCATTCGCCTGGTGTTGATCGAAGAAACCACGGAAAACTACCTATTAGAGCAGCCGGTCGCTAGAATTCTCCTCCAGACAGTGATTGAATTCGACCTAGCTGACAAGGTAGTTTCTAAAATCCTACCGCCGTGGGAAGTGGGAACCTAGGGCCTCCCGGTCAGAGGCGCTGCAGTGACATCAGTTGATGCACTGAGCTATCGCCACCGGTGTTGTTGGCATCAGGAGGGAGGAAGCATGGTAGAAGCGATTCGCTTTTTGTGGAGGAGCATTGGGAAACAGGATGTCTTGCCACGCAAGGTCAGTCTGAGGATGGCGAAAAGGAGAATACCGCTCCCGGTAACATCTGTTATATGTTGAGCACACGCCGCAGTGCCACGCGCAGTGCGGCGGAGGCACCCAGTCGCTCGTGCGTCACGCACTCGCAGAGCGCGTGTGCGGCGTGGGCGTGACGCGGTGCGTGGCGTGGCGTGGCGGGGCGGGGCGGGGCGGCCCCTGCGAGTGCGTCGCGACGCGTTTGCTGTCGGGGCTCCTGGCGCTGGGGCTGCGAGGCTCCAGATTAAGGATTTGTCAATACGTTCATTACTCCCTCTGTTCCGCGCGCGCACTCAAGCGGCGGCGGCCGAAGGCGGAGGCAGACGCAGCGGCGCAGGGGAGAAAGCTGGGGCGAATGCAGGAAGGCGAGAAGGGAATTATCCCTCGGAATTGCAGGTAGACGGAATGATACGCACACGGCACGCAAGGAGACAACAAACGGAGCTCACGAGAGAAAAGGTAGAGGGGGGATGGAGGAGAGGGAGAAGCAGAGTGAACGTCAAGTGGAAAGTGGGTGATGATAAAGGAGTGGGAGGAGAGGAAAGGAAGTATTTAATAAAACGATATATTGAAAGAAGAGAATCAGAAAATTTCAAATCAAAGTAAAGGATGAAGAACAACATGCTGAAATTACAAAAGACTAACAAATGTCCGTCGAAAAATCAGGAATAAAAGATGAAAAAGTGGAACGTGAATGAGGAACAGAAACATTGCAGATAGTGGTAACTACATGACGAATGGTATAGTCACAAAAGAAGATACAAAGTGTGATCAGAAAAGTACAAAATATTGATGTTTATTGTCATTGTGTGTTTGTATGCGAGTTGTGATAAAAAAGAGAAAACGTATCGCAGATAGGGAAACAAATGCGCATCAACACGATTATAAAAATAAAACGAATGAAGTCTTGTGGCGAGCTTGACGAATTTTACGTGTTGAAGAAGAAACACGAAGAAAAGGAAAGGCAAGAGAGCCTGCAGCAGAATGGAAACAAACAAGTGGAATTTCGCCGGAAGGAAGGCACTGGGAGGAGGGATACAGGAGCGGATGCAGTCGCACACAAATGTATTCGAAGAGGCGCCGGTCTGGCGGAGGTGGCGTGGAAAATAGCGGAGCGGGGGCAGGTGGAGCGGGGGCGGGGAGAAGCGCACGTCGGAGCCCCGAGCGAAGGTGGGCGGGGGCGGGGACGGGGGCGGGGCGGGGCGGCTCCCCGGGGGCGGACGAGGAATGTAATATTGAGTCCGTGTCAACTCAAAGGCCTGCTCCGTCATGCAACAGTTGGAATGCCTCGACGCTCCTCTTCCTTACCTCGGCGGCACCGCCCCGCCCCGCCCCTCCGCCCGCCCACCGCCCGCCCGCCCGCCCCGCCTCGCCCTGCCCGCCGCCCGCCCCGCCCTTCCGCCCGCCTCACCCTCGCCCGGCCCGCCTCGCCCTTCCCCGCCCGCCCTTCCCGCCCCGCCCTTCCCCGCCCCGCCCTTCCCCGCCCCGCCCCTCCCTCCCGCCCCGCCCGCCCTGCCCCGTCCCGCCCAGACCCGCCAACGCTCCGCTCCGGCTCCTGCTCGCCTCTCCCCGCTGCCTTCTCGACACAGCTTCAACCGACTGAATGAAGTAGTTGCCAACTAGTTTTACCGGCTGACTTTTGTAGCCGGCAAGTCCTCGAGTTATTGCCAACTCCGACGCGTAGCGTACTGCGCCGACGCCGTCCGTCTCGCAGAGACCGCCTCCGCCTCCGCCCCCTCCCCCACCGACCTTCTATCCCTCAGTCGCCGCTTCGCGCTCCACGCGTCCCGCCCCGCTGCAGATATTGCATTAAAACTCCTGCTTCCCCAACAGCCCCAGAAATTATCGACTGAATGCTAAATGGCTTGCGTACTTCCAATGCCGGCTCGTTCGCTATGTCTTTCAGCGGTCTGCAGCTGCTGGAGACGCAGCGTTTGAGACAAAGTGTAATTGGCTTCTTTGCATACTCGGGGAAATAGTGACACACGTGTATCTGGAGTTGAAACGTACAACTAACAAGTTTAAAAAAATACTGACCTTTTAATTTTTGATTTCATGGAATATAACTGTTAGCAATTCATAAATGAAAGACTAACTGAAAAATATTATCGTCTTGATTCACATGTACGCAATTGTTATGTTTGCTGAAGCACTTGTACCCACTTTGAAATGTGACAGACGTGTTAATGGAAAAAAGTCTGAACAATTAGCAGGAAATATAGTTTCTTTGCTTTGCACGTTGTTGGCGAACATTGTTCTGAAAGCGTGAAGAATTCTTCTGCAAACAGAAAAATAATTCGTTCATAATAATCCAGAAATATACCATCACTAGTTTCTTTATTTTCTGGAGTGTGAACTGAGCAACATTGGTAATACGTGATCAATAGAAAGCAGGTAAAATACTACAGCAAGTGAATTCTGACTACTTGTACAAGTGTGTCGTGAAGTATTACAACTATGCGTGTGGTAACAGCACTGAGTTAAAAACTATCTACAATAAAGTACTTTTCCTGAATAGCCTTAATGTCCCCCCTTAATTTTTCCCCCACGTTCTTAATATATTTTGCTGCAAGTTCATTTTATTGTATTACCCCCATCCCAAACCAATGATATTTTACAAATTTTGTTGTGAGATGAGTTCAATACTGTGCCCTGAGCATTATTGCGTTGAAACAACCGAGTACTTCATTTATCCTGCTCAAATGTACATTAAATCAAGTAATATTTGCCTGGCCAATTCAAGTCAATAAACAAGAATATTAATTGTTACCGACTGAAATAGATATTTTTTAAATTTTCAGTTTGAATTTCAAACTTGTTGTCAACAGACGTCAAGCAATATTAAACAAGCTCCACTCCGTGATGGGCATCTAAACAAGTATAACAGGTCAACACCGATGTTGAGCGCATAAACTTCAATGGCCATCTGCGCACTACAATAGAAACCTCGTGAGGAGAGGGGAGGGTTGGTGGATGGGTGCGGGGCAAGGATGAGAAGGAGTAGAAGTATGGGGTGGGATGGGGGAGGGCGAAGGCTGGAGCGAGAGCAAGGAAGAGGCACGAGGGGATGAGGGGAGGGAGTTCGAGGATGAAGGTGGAGCAGGTAACGACATGAGTAAAGGCGACGGTAATGGTGAGAGCGAGGCGAGGGTAGAGGCGAGGGTAGAGGCGAGGGAGAGGCGAGGGAGAGGCGAGGGAGAGGCGAATGGTGAGAGCGAGGCGAGGGTAGAGGCGAGGGCAGAGGCGAGGGCAGAGGCGAGGGCAGAGGCGAGGGCAGAGGCGAGGGCAGAGGCGAGGCGAGAGGCGAGGGGCAGAGGCGAGGGCAGAGACGGGGCAGAGGCGGGGCAGAGGCGAGGGCAGAGGCGAGGGCAGAGGCGAGGGCAGAGGCGAGGGCAGAGGCGAGGGCAGAGGCGAGGGCAGAGGCGAGGGCAGAGGCGGGGGCAGGGAGGCGAGGGCAGAGGCGAGGGGCAGAGGCGAGGGCAGAGGCGAGGGCAGAGGCGAGGGCAGAGGCGAGGGCAGAGGCGAGGGGAGAGGCGAGGGCAGAGGCGAGGGCAGAGGCGAGGGCAGAGGCGAGGGCAGAGGCGAGGGCAGAGGCGGGGCAGGGGGTTAGGGTAAGGACAAGGGCAAGTGTTAGGGAAGGGAGCAGTGTGAGGGGGCAAGGGCTAGGATGACAGCAAGAGCATGGGTAAGGAAAGCCCTGGCAGTAGTAAAGGTAGAGTGAGGCAAAGGGCAAGCATGAGGATGATTGCGAGGGCGAGGGCGTATGACAGAAGTGAGAGGGCAAGGTTTCGAGGAAGGATGTGGGACGGTGGCAACGGCGCCGGAGTCGCTGCCCCCGAGCGACGAGCTGGAACGGCCGGAATGCTGGGCAGGCGGGTGGGCGATCACGGCTGCTGGCTGCTGGGCCAGGGGAGAGCGTCACTGACGTCTCTTCAGGCAGTCGTCAAGGAACGCCGCTTCAAAGGAGGAACTGATGCTTTTCAAGGGTTGTTTTAACAATGCTCCAGTCGAATGCTTTGAGGAGGTAAACAGCTGGAGAAAAAAGGTGCTTGATCGGATAAACAGACTCATAGTTTCCTGATATACCATTTTGCACAGAACACATCCTGCACCAAGTAACAACACGAAGCTAGTAATGTTAATATTATTTTAAGATCCCATTTCATCTTAAACCATCACATAGGAGGAATTATTCTTTTTTCTTAGAGAGACAATGTATTGGAAAACCTCATACTTGATATTGAATCCAATCAGACTGTTGTATGATGTGTATTTGTTTCTTGTACTCTACATATATTCAGTATTGTGTATGTAAGATACAGTTAAAGCGCTATGGGATTCATTCTTAAAAATTGAACTATTAAACAGAAGTTGACGTGCTTTCTCATTTCCAGAAATAAGTGACAATATTGCAAAACAAGAACTCTGGATTATTTTCTTCTCTTCTTTACATCAACCAAATTTACCATATTGCCAATAAATGCATCATTCTAATTTTGTAAAGCAGGAAAATATACAGAGAATATTAATTAGAAACAAAAATTGTGCATTTGAAAGCGTACATACAAAATTAGTCAACTGAAATCCCACAAACCTTTTTTAATTAACAGGGAAGCAGAAACCAATCGAGATCTCGTTAGCAACGGAGACACGCCCATTGACGCGCCGTGTTCGGCTACCACAGACACCACGGTGTCCGTCACCCCACGTCACAACGACGCCGCGCCGTCTCCAGGGACGAGGCGTCGCCCCAAGCAGCAGGTTCCCCGCCCCGCCCTCCCCTCCCCTCCCCTCCCCGCCTCCTCGCCTCGTCGAGTAACTTGTGTCAGCGCCACCTCCTCCTCCCCCTCCCTTGCAGGAACTTAGGCGTCGCTTGCAACTCGACACTGCGCCGGACTTGTCCAAACTTGCGGCGGCGGGGCGGGACTGGGGCGGGGAGGGGCGGGGCGGGGAGCGGGTGGGCGGTCGGCGGTGGCGACGCTTCTTGACGGCGAGAGACGCGACGGCGCATAATCGCACAGGCCGCCTCGCAAGTCACGACTCTTCTTCCCACGCCTCGCGGGCCTCGAGGTGCTTCAACGCGGAGATACCGCGCGGCTTTTTTGCCCGGCTGCGCGGAACTAAGAAAGGGAGGAACGAAATTTTAAAGTGTTAAAATTGTCTGCCTGTCAACCTAGATTTGAGCTGGAGTGTGATACCACATTCTCCAATACTATACTCGATTATTGTATTAAAGAGTAATCAAGATCACGTATACAGGATCCCATTTACATTTAGCTTCTTCTTTCGAAGGCTTTTATCCAGCTGTCAACCTACCAACCTTTACGTCCTGACGGGTCGCATATTAGACTATACACTATACCTCAACCTACTTGCGGGCTCCTCTTTTTTGGGGTCAGCAAAATTTGGGCCCTTCAAGGGACAAACAATCATGTCCAAGGTACACTCTCTTTCCACCTCGGCGGTCCAGGTAGGTCCCAATTACATACTGTTATTAAAATAATTGGAAGAAATTCGGATCTCGTGAAGAAGAAAATAGCAATATTTTTCAATTTCTACGACAAATAACTGCAGAACTAAAATACGTTATAATAATCTATATTTTACACTAAATTCTTAACAGGTTTTTATGCGTAAGGTTTCGTTTTCGAATTTATTACGGCAATTATTCCTATGAAACGTCACTTCAAATTCACACTGTTGTACGTTATATTCCTAAATAATTGAAATGGCTTATGATTTAATTGCATGAATTGTCAACTAATTGTAGTGTGTGAATGACATTTACGTCTATCTCATAAGTAAAATTGCGTTAATGGTCATGATATATCACAGTATGACATAGAATGCAGTTGTAAAATAAATGGCATATCCATACAAAGACAAATTCAAGAAACGATAGTACCTTGTCGAAGGCGACTTTAAAACAATGATTAGTTTTTGGTATTAAACGGAGCAATGTTTGTGAATAACGCAAGAAATAAACACGTAAAATATAGAAATATTTTTCTACTTCTTTCCTTGATGCCTCTCAGCGTCGGGTTAGCCATTTGACATACTTCTTTTTGTCTTGTGCCTTCTCATAATGTAGCTCCGCTAATATATAAATCCAGGTAGTTTAATACGATGTCATTGCAGGAGATGCTGTAAATATTACCCTCCTTAATAAATTGTTCACTGAAATACACACATTTTAAAATAAATCATTAATTATATCGCCTTAATAGAGTAAAACGAGAAGGATAATCAACAACAAACTATTATTTTGAGAAACTACCAACTCCTGATGAACATGACTTCGAGCAAATTCATGGAAGCACTGGATTGCGTGATTCTCTATCATTATTTATCAATTTATGAACTTTCTGAACTTGTTCCGTTGACATTAAGAGTGTGTTGACAATTAGCCACATTAGTTCCACAGAGTTTAATTACAATGTACAAGGATAATCCAAATTGGGAGTATATTTGTGTTTTTTTGTTAGCCTATTTTAATTTGCAGCTAAATTTTCGAAATCATCAGCTGTTTTATCTCCATTAATTGTAGATTTTATGTTATTTTCAGTAATGATTTGAGTAATTGTTTGCGATATGAAGTGCACTTTATAAATACACTTAATACAATATCGTTTCTTGTATAACTGAACAGAGGATTGGGAGACAACATGACATACTTATGTGAAGACACATCGTCAAATACTACACATTAGCTTGTTCGTTACCGCAGGTCCACTTCCTTCACACACATCATTTTCTCTGAGCAACCCCATCAACTTTCTGAACTTCCGCGCCCCTAAGCGACGCAAATCGCAAACATCTCATTCGCCGTCGCCCGCCGCCAGAGGCATGAAGGCGCGGTCTCCAGGGCGCATCCCGGTTCTCGGAAGCTGTTCTAATTAACGCCGCTCCCGGTCCTGGCACCGCCCCGCCTCCGCCCCCGCCCCCGCCTCCGCCCCCGCCTTCGCCCCCGCCTCCGCCCCGCCTCCGCCCCCGTCTCCGCCCCGCCTCCACCCCGCCTCCGCCCCGCCTCCGCCCCGCCTCCGCCCCGTCTCCGCCTCCGCCCCGCCTCCGCCCCGCCTCTGCCCCGCCTCTGCCACCGTCTCTGCCCCGCCCCGCCCCGCCCCGCCTCCGCCCGTCCCCCTTGGTCCGCCTCCGCGCCCACCCTCGGCCTCGTCCCCGCCCCGCCCCCACGCCGCCTCACCGTCCTGGCTCCGCCCCAACCCCCGCTCCATCCCCCACACGCCGCCCTGCCTCCGCCCCGCCCCGGCCTCGCTCCGCCTCCATTTCCGCCCCACCGTGTCGGCCTTTTCCGTCTTCGTCCCGCCCCACCCCCGCTACGCCGTCCTGCCTCCGCCCCACCCCCGGACTCATCCCCGCCTCCGCCGCCGCCCCCACCGCCACACCGTACTGTCCCCGCCCCCGCCCCCTCTCCATCCCCCACCCCCCCCCGCACGTCGCCATGCCCCCGCCAACGCCTCCCCCCCCAGGCGGCCAGCACTCGCCGCTGGCGCCGCCACTGGCAACCGCATCCGCGTCCGCCGCCTGAACACCGACGCGCTCACTTCCAGGAATGCATTTGCGACGGGGAATTGTTCCCCTGCGAGGGATTCAGTTTCTACTCAGAAATGAGTTAGTCCATGTCCAATCACAACCTCACAATGTATTGATTTTTTAGCGACTTGAATACCTTTTTATGAGATCTGAGATTGAAAATAGATGACAAGTGTTCAAGCCGCGAGCAACTGCGAGCAATAATGATTAAACATTATCATGCACCTACCGTTTCCTTCAGAAAAATACAATTACATCTAAATTGAACCTAAAAAGATGTACTTTGATGCGATATAAAGTCATTTTTGTAAACATCACATTTGAATATTTAAAATTGTTTTTTATTTTAAAAATATTTTACAAATTTTCACATGAAGCTCTCACGAATAAATGTCTATTGTGCTAAGCCAGAAAAGCCCGGGTTTATTTTGAATAGGAAAAACAGCATCAAGCGTTAGAAATAGAGTGTAAATGTATGCAGATAAGATGCTGAAATCCAAGGAAGATACCAATTAGAGTGACCATAAAACAAGTTATAGCAGTCCTTGCTTGCTGTTGGAGTGCTATTCACTTGGGAAACAGGACGAGTACCCCGAGGACATTGCATGCACGACGAGTGGTATTGGAAGCCATGGAACTCACTATAATAACAACAACAATAATAATAATAATAATAATAATAATAATAATAATAATAACTACAATAATAACAATAATAATGCCTTTATTAATGTTATCGAAGCTCTTGCTAGCCCAAAGAAAGAGCGCATATAAGTAAACGGAACCAAACGAATATTATTTCAGTTGAGACTGGAGTGTTAGCACAATGATAGGAAAGCCGATAACTTATAATTCATTTTGACAGCTTTGAAATGTATGAAGCAAGAAGTCAAGGTTATCATTCTAGCTTGGGTTATAATTTATCATTTGTCATTTGTATTTTAAATTCAGGAATGACTCGAAAAGTTATATTAGAATAGATCCGTCGATAGGGAGGATTTTTAATAATTTGAGTTGAAGATAGACTCGCGCATATGTATTTCAACAGAAGCACAGCAGTGACACGTCGCGTTCGCTAATTAACTTGAATTAACTCTGAATTTTATGAGTCTAGTAAATAGAATACTCTGGGACCATTTGGAAACCTAGTTTAACGTTAGGCTAGATCTTTATAATAGGGTCGCGTGGACATCTTATCAACGAGGACATCTTATGGGCGATATCATGCCAGAAGATTGGAAAACATCTGAGAAGTCATCATAGCGAGGATCACAGTAAATCACTTTAATCGGAAACATACGGAACTTTAATTATTGTACATAAAAAGTTAATTGCGTCAGTAATGAGCTCAATATCGATTGAAATATTATCGCAATAAATGTTAAATTCATATTTTTTTAAAAAAGAAAAACCTGATAATTTGAAGTTAATTGCCATCAATTCAATAATTGGTTTTAATCAACAGAACGTCGAGGAATCGTAATTCTGTATAGAACTGCACGTCCATATAAGAGAGGTAACGTGTAATACGTTGTATGTCGAAACCCATCATCAAATTGAAAAGTAAAATCACGATAACGTTTTAACATTTAAAGAATTTATGAGCATAGCAGGCCAAACAAAATAAATAATCACATTGATAAAATCATAACCTTTTCATCATAATTATAAAATTATTTGGAATTATTATCAATATTTAGTAATATTGATATCAATTGGGAGAGGGGCTATTTCCCACCATGAATCAAATAACTTATTTTTCACCGTGATTAAGTTAGAATGAGTTTAAAAAAGTACTTCTGTATTTCTACACTGCTGCACTAATGAATGGCAAATAAAAAGTTTGTTGACCAAAGCACATATGCTGATTGTCCGCCTGCCTGGCCACTTGTACCATGGGGTGTCAATGATAGGAATCGAATCACAAAGCTTGCGTTAGACTAATGTCAAGTTATGAATCACAGTATCACCCTCATCATTACAAATGGAAGGGTTGTGACGAAAATCTATTCTTAGGTTTATCAATAAACACCTGACATCATCTGCAGAGAGAGTCTCTCTGAAACAGGACGCACACTTTATTTCTTAGATATTCTGAGTCAGTTGTGTCAACATTGGTATTATGGGAACGTTGATGAGGTGGTATTGACATTATTCAAGGATGAATGAATGGAATTCATGTATGTCAACTTAGATTTCTTAATAGTTTCTGTTTTCGACGACTTTGCCCTGATCATTCTTGTTCTGTGTAGCAAAAGTCAGGAGACCTCGACAAGAACGTTATGCGTTTTACATACGCACAGTATAGTGAACGTGACACAATTGGAAAATTATGCATTGTCAAGGATAATTAGATGTTTCTTTCAATGGATGTGCGATACAATCAATTCCTTTTTCCTTCTAACCTTCCACCATTGTGAAGATAAGTAAAGAGGAACCATAGAGATCTGAAAGCGAAGGACCAAAGAGTTCCCAAAGGAAATGGAGGAACTTAGACAGTTGAATGATAATTGTTCGTGGAAAGATCCTAGAATATTTAGTCAGAATGATGTTTTGGTTGTCTTAACGGTATTGTTTGAAATGACCAGAGCAAAAATTGCTGAGTTAATGCATTCAAAGAATAAATTTAGTCTAATTTGGTACAATAATCCTTCCCATACTCATTCTCAATTCAAAATAAAACTCTGGAGAAAGAGGAAAAGTTACAATTCACTAGTAAACCTAGCTACATTTCACAAAATATGAAAACATGAAATTCCTTAATTAGATGACATGAGCAAGGACTTTTTTAAGTGCAGTTTCGTTCGATCTCATTAATTATCTCTTGAAGACTATCCTAATTTAACAAGAACTCATCACGTTTATACCCTCTCTTTCCTTAACCACATCGTTCTTATTTTGGTGTCTAATTTTTTCGTGGCCCAGTCCCTCGTCACCGAAGTTCGCCGAAGCGCGAACTTGAAAAGTGCATCGCAGAATGAGTATCCTAGGAAGTGCATGAACCCAGTAACTATCCCTCATCAGCTAATGTGAAAGGAACAAGAACGAGGGAAATTAAGAAGACAGAGTCGAGTGCTAATACGTTGCCATCCTCAGGAGAAAGTGCCTCAGCCCTGGCGCAGGCAGACGGGGGTGGGGGCTGGTGTGGAGGCGGAGATGACGTCAACGGCAGGTAGGAAAGGAAACTTACACCGCAGGGAACCGCGGGGAAGACTACGGTCGGCGGTGAATGACACAGCGAAGGCGAACAGGAAAAGGGGTTGAGTATGAACTAGAGGCGGCGACGAGGGAACAGATGAGGAACTGAGTAAGAAAACATGCGAGAGAGTGAAGCAGAAAGAAGGAGGAATCGTATTTTGGCGAAGAACGAGACATGAAACTGTGAAAGAGATGGGAAAAGAAATGAGGAAGGGAGTGCGTCAGAATGGGGTAAATGCTCAAAATTGGAAGAAATAGTCAGGAGAGGGGATGGATACTGAAGGTAAGGAATGACAGTTTAGTCCCTGGAGTGGGGAATATGAGAAGGAGGTAAGGAGTAAACGAAGGCGGGGAAATGGAGGGGAATAGCCACATGGGGAAGATGGCAAAGAGTCCGTTCGGCGGAGGTTGAGTCGGGGACAACGAAACGAAAGGAGCACGACGGGATGGGGAATGTGAGCTGAGCTGAAGCAACAGCGGGGATTTGGGGGGCTACGAAAGCCTCGGAGCCGGTGGGCCGTCTGGACGGCAGAGGAAGGGCGACGGCGGCGGCGGCGGCGTGAGCCGAGGTCCTTCCCCAGTCTCCCCACTTAACGTAATGAAAGCGCAGCCTCCCCGCCCCTTCTTTCCCCTCCCTTTCCCCGCGCGCGCTGCAGACGTCGTTCGAGGGAGGCTGCGCTCGCCCTTCCACGGCTTTCCCCCCCCCCGCCCCCCCCCCGCCCGCCAACTCGAGCGATTCCTTTCACGTCAGGTGTCGGCGCGGGCGAGGCGCTTCTCGAGCTAAGCTCCCCCTTCGCGCGGCACCCGGTTTATCGGCGTTCGCGCGATTCAAAAAGTTGCGGCGACGTCGGACCAGACTCGTTCTGAGGACCCGTTCGCGCCGGCCACTCCCCGCCGGGCGGTCTCGTTCACCGCGCCCCCGAGCGCTTCGCTTGGGTTCATTTTCGAGCTGGGGGGCGGGGTCACGTGAAAGCCGTGCGTGGGCGATGGGGAGTCTGATTTAAAGCGGCGGAGGAAAGTTGTGCAACAGAAGTACAATGGACAGGAAAATTACCATAAATTATACAATAATGGACAGGAAGAAGACAGGTATTAATGAAGGTTTGAACTGTCTCCTTTCTGATAGTTCGCGGACACATCCTTTTATAAACCGAATTCAATTGTTGCCAAAGAATCTTTGACGAGATAATGCCTTAGAACTCCGCCCTTCAGAAGTGACTGACACGTACGAATCCATGAAAATTCTCTTCGAAAAATAGCACTACCTTAATTGGAAACTTACTAGAGAGTAGGTTCTTTCTTGGGCCTCATGCTTTGCACAAAGATATCTCGTTCTGACGTAATAAGAGCGGTTCAAGATGCAGCTGCGAAACCCTAATTTTGAGCTGTTTTACCGACATAGGTGGCTCAGAACTTATAAGACACGCGCAATCTAGTTTTCAATAAACTGTTAATCTGAATTTGCGGTGTAGTTGACAAAATTAATGCTATGCGGGGCTAAAAAAACAAGACGGGGAAACGTGTATTAAAAATGATTCGTAATGAGATGTCAAAATAAGCGTGGCACGAAGATGATTTATATACGAATACTATTTTGAAGGAAACTATCTAAATTGAGAAGGACGGATGAAAAAATAGCTACGTGTAGAAGGAATAAAATAAAAATAGACTATGTAATCAGTAACAAATGAGCGATAAAAACAAGGAAGGGTAACTTGCAAACTAAGTAAGACGTAAGAATGTCGATAATTATCACAATACAAAAATTACGATTTACATTGCAATTACATTTTCAGAATCAGGTTTGTTATCCATTTCCGCGCCAATTTCCTCTTTTAATGTCCAACACGACGGCACCCACGGCGGCGTCCATTGGGCGGGTCTGAGCGAGAACAACAGCAGGATGTAATAAAGTGTGAAAATAAGTGAGTTTTAACTGAAAATATTACCTTCATTGTAGTAATAGTTCTAGTCGTATAATTTAGTAATTAAACTTTGGATTAGCTGTAGAAGTTGCAAAACCTTGCTAACAGAATGCTGCAACAACAATTGCGTGCGCATGAACCCGACGACAATGGACAAGCGCTTAGCGCAAAAAAATAATTTTGGGTTAAACAATTGGTTTAAACAATGGGTTAAACAAAAAATATCTTCATCATCTAATTCATATAGATCATTACTAGCGGATTTAAAATATAACTCCTTTATTTCGCCCTCTGTTAGACGCTCACGCATTGAGGTCGACGCCTTTGCTATACATCTGGTAACGTCTGCGAAGAAGCCAAGAAAATACAGGATACTTCAAGTTACATGAAGCGAACGTATGGAAAAAGCTTTGGAATGACGCCATGTGAGATTGCACAACTAGACAGCACTGGTCCACACCGAGGACAATGGAATAATACTGAGAAGAGAGTTTGCCCAGTGGACTGGATACTATTCTATGGCTCACCCAGTGGGACAAAGGCGCGGAAAGGGAGATACGATGACTTGCGATAAAATAAATCCTTGTATTTAATTCATTTGAGAATTGTCTGTCTACAAAAGTTATAGCATGATCTTCGATTATTAGAAATAATTAAAACGTGTGGATGAGACATGCTCATACACATCCTAGCACTACCAGCAAAGCGGTGATTTCAAGGGCTCACACATGGAATAAGTGAAATAAAGTTGCTATGCGGGAGCAAAATGTGAAACAAGCGAGATAATGTGAAGAAAAATCTTTATTGTTAGATGATTAATGACGTGAAAACCAGTCCACAATTTGAATAAAAAATAATATTATTAATAATAAACACGAGATGGGGCATTACGTCGACTAAGAATGAAAATTTCTAGAATTTTTTCCTCACTCGCTTTCCTCACAAAGTAATAATATATTTTTTATATTTTTACATTGCCTATAAATGTCTAAAAATTCTGTAAAAACGTTGTTGTACAATAGATTTGCCAATTTTATCTCATTTATTGAGTCACACTGGCATGACTGCACAGCATACACAAATGTTATTATAGCTATTGCTCACTAAAATCTTTTTGTATTTGCAGTTTTTGATTCATACCTTAATACGCAGTGCTTATTTAAGCATTACAACAGATCAATACATGGACGTGATGAGAATTCCCACAAAGCTGAAATTTTGTTTACTTTCATTTGCGTTTATCAAATTAGCCTCATTAGTATGCTAAATTTTACTAATACAATAATACGAAATTACATTTCGTACAACAGATACCAATCGCAAAAAAAAAAAAATTTTTGAAATTACATTGTTTTGAGGGTCAAGCGTCTTGAATAACTTCATCGTTTCACTGCATTCGTGCAAGACCTAGATGACAGAAAACCCGGTAGAAACTTCATTTCCGGATGTGCGGAAGGGCAGAAATTCTGGCCGTGTCAGAGGGGTCCGCGGGAAAAGGTGGCGCGACGCAGGGCGGTCGGCCAAGTGGGGGCGGGGGAGGGCGGGAAAGCGAGTAATTTGGTTCCTGGCGCCGCTAAGGAACGCCACGGCGGCCACGAAAATTAATGTGTCGGATTTTGTACAAGGCACAAGCGAAGTAGCGCAAAGTTGCAGGAACGCATATAAAACACCCGCGCCTGATATATGGAGAGCGGGGTGCGCGAGCTGCGGTCAGGGAGTGAAGTCTGACGGCGAGAGAAGTCGAAACTGAACGACGGAGAGCAAGAAAGAAAGAATGGAAATTATCATGAGGAGAGAGTGGGACGTTCTGAAGAAATGGAGGGCTGAATAAAGTTTACAGACAGAAATGTAGGGAGCAGCAATCGTTGGGAAAGTATGTGTGGTAAACAAATTGAGATGAAGAGATGAAAAGAATGAAATCCAAGAGACGATGGAGATGGAGGAACAAAGTGATGCGTCCAGAATAATGAGAACAAAAAAAGAGGAGTTGCAACAGTTGCAAATCGGAGAAAGGCCTCGACGCACGTAATCAACTGTAATATAAGAGATCGATCAGTGACAGTGGTAAGTGACGAACGCATCAGAGAATGGCAATTGACGATAACAAACATAAAATACCTTTCACTAATATCAAGAACATTCAGTGGAGAGCAGTAAATAATAGAAAAATAAGACATACGATCGAAAGAAGAATGCAATAGAAAACGACGGCAAGAACCGACCGCACAAGATAAGAAAAAAACGAAGGGATAACCCTTCACAGCAGACTGAAGATAGGAGGCAGTGAAAAAAGGAAGAGCGAAAAGTCGAAGGGCAGGCAGCGAGGGCGGGAGCTGCCAAACCAGAAGGGAAGAAAGCTCCAGCGAAGGCCGAAGAACGCAGCGTCTCGAAGGCAGCGGACGAGAGCCGAGGCAGGGAGAAGTCTCCCGGCCGCTGCGGTTTGGTTTGCAGACCAAGACACAAAACAAATAGACGCGCCTCCGCAGACGAGGGCCCAGCCGCCCGCCTGCCAAGGAGCCAACGACTCCGAACCACAAGAAGGTAAATATTTCAGCCTTCCGAAGCCGCTTTCACGATCCTCCACAATTAGTATATTGAAGGTAAAAATCACTTTCTTGAAAAAACACGGCGCGTCCATTTCCACCTCGTCTAAGAGATAAACAATTGGAAAAACAACGATCTTTCAATTACTATCCCCGGGGAACTCACCAAAAATATTCAGTGTAGCGGGTTCTCTGTCGCACTGTACTGTTCATACTTTTTGGTGGTATCGTGCAGATTTGATCATCGATGTCTGCTACATCAAATAATCAACAGCTACGAATGGTATGCTTACCAATAATGACTCATAGCATCAATTGACGTCACTGCAGTGCCTCTAACCGGGAGGTTCTAGGTTCGAGTCCCGATGGTGCCAGGAATTTGGACGCTACGTTCGACGATAGCTCGAATTCAGCCACTGTATGGAAGAAAATTCTAGCGGCTGGATGTTCTTATCGGTAATTTTCCCTGATGTCTCCAGTAAACACTAGACGGATTGCTGGAGCAGTAACCCTAAGAAACGAGCCTCATATCGCGCGGAATCTTTCCTTCGTCTTCCTTGCAATTACATGCCCTACAATATTACACAATCGGGAAACCTGTCGGGAGCTTAGAGCTTGTTCCGTCTGGGGTGGTACCTGGCTGGTGGGAGACGCTTGTGGTTTGACTGTGTGGTTCGAGTTTACACTTGAAATAACCATGAAAATAATAATTTTGTATTTCAAAAAAAGATATTTCATTTCCATTAAGGTGGCACGTGAAACCTTTTGGCTGGATATACTGAAAAATATGATGATGAATTAAATGAAATTATATTTTTAAAATTACAATATAACTAAATTACCGTTTTGTTTCATTGGAAAAAATACGTACTCCTCTACTATATTTAACAACGACAACAATAATAATTCTGATTGACTGAAATGGCTCAAGGCAACAACTGTTACTTACGCAGGGTCGTTGACCAGGAGGCCCTCGATTCCGACGGCGGATCCCGCGGCATATGTTCGACACTACCTGAATTTCTAGGTCAAATTTTGCCACTCTCTGGAGAATCCTTGTGGCTGTCTGTTCTGATCAGTTATTAAACAAATACCACGAGAATTCCGAAACAGCGCCTTAATAAACGGGCCAAGAACCCTGCGATTTTCCATTCCTCATCTTTTCTCCTTGGCCTAAATTTTTCCTCATTCTTACGTGTATAAAACCTTCATTGTGCAAGGCATCGCGAACTTAGGATGCTTGAATTTTCGGCACTAGAAGATGAAGGGCTCACGCAAATGATACGTTTTTTAGTATTCTTTATCTACACGTCATCGTCTGCCATAGTGCATTCACTACACCGCACCATAAAAACAGTTTGAATAATAATAATAATAATAATAATAATAATAATAATAATAATAATAATAAAATATTTACTGCTTTGGGAAAGATTCCGATTGCAGCTCCCCGTAAATAGATCAAATTATAATACATTTAAAACAAATTTTTGTACAAAATATGACTAAATGAATGACTATATGACTACTAAATCAACTATATATGACTACAAAATATGACTACTAAATTAATAAAAAAAATTAGAATGCTCTAGTCTAACATATGAACAATTATTACTTTTAAATATGCAATTTTTTAATTTAAATTTTTTAATTTTCCCAAATGAGGTAGAGTCTCAGCAGGTAATTCTTTCCCTGTTAACGTAGAACTTCAGGTAATTCATTTCATTTTTTTATTGTCCTGTTAACGAAAGAAAATTTTCCAATATCTTTTTTTTATCTCCACCCCATAATTTTGCTGTTGTGGTCCTGACGACTAGTGTATAACGATGAGTCGCTTCTGAATATCCTTCCGAACTTTGTAATCTCTGAAGAAAGCACAGATTCTAGCTCTTTTCCGACGTTCCTTGACAAAGCGTTATCGCAAAATGAAGATCCTACACATTCTCAGCGGCGCCCTGCAACGATGGAAACGTTCCAACTCAGAAACAACGCTTCGACATCCCCCCCCCCGAAAACCCGCTCTTAAATGGGACTATATTTCGCCACGAATGTGGATTACATTCATCTGTTTGTATTTCCCGCGCGCGCCGGCGGCGGAGCTGCCGAGCAAGCGGTTCGGCTCTGCGACGGCGAGGCCGCGCTGCTTGGGGGCTGTGGAGTCCCACTCCCGCCATTTTACTCACAAATTAGGGCGTTTTAATAGCGTTGGTGGCGGTCTGCGCCGTTCAAGGGCACTGCGAAACGCCTTCCGAGAACTACCGGCCCAATGAATGGCTGTTTCCCAAATTTCGGATACAGCGCCGAGTTGCGCGTGCAACTAGAGATGTGGAATGTAATGAAGCACCAAGCGTACTCGAATTCAGTCGCTGCTTGGAGGAGAATTCTAGCGGCCGGCTGCTCTGATCGGTAGTTTTCCGTGCTTTCTCCGATCAACACCAGGCGAATGCCGGAGCAGTACCCTACCAAACGGCCACGGACCGCGCGCTATCTTTCCTTCCTCTTCCTTGTCCTATCATCTCCCCTTACACACAAACTTACACTAACATGCGCTACACTACCAAATATTCCGGGAGACCGGTCGGGAGCTTAGAGCTTGTCTCGGCTGGGGGGGGGGGTGCCCCGTTGGTGGGAGAGTCCTGATTAGGGGGAAACGCTACTAGCCGACGGTAGTTCGGCGCCGGATCTCGCTATCCTGCAAGGGAAGACCACCGCCATCTCCCGAGAAAGAACATGCACTACACTGACGGGACTAATGAGCGAAGCAGTTGACGTGCTCGAAAACCAAAAAAATCAATCAATCAGCTAAGCGTACGCTGCCATGATTTCTACGGTGGGTAAATATTAATAGGAGTTTGAATTAAATTTTTAATTTATCACCTTCTAAGAATTACTTAGGGATGACATTGACTGTTTAAATAACACATTCTTCGGGTAATTGTTTTCTAAATTGGATGTTATGCGAGGTCTGCAGAATGTTAGTGTTCATTATAATCCTATTAGGTATTTCAAATTATGGATAAATGACAGAGGTATTTGCAACCTCACACTACATTTCAGCTAATGAAGGAAAATGTTTTATTAGATATTAAAATATTTCAAGCAATACAACATAGCAGTATTTTATGGCACGAAGATCGTCTATCATTGATCCAAAATAGTGTGAAGTGGAAAAGTGAACTGCATACTAGTGAAATTCTTTACATTACGTGGAGTTTCGTGCAATATTTTTTCGACGATTAATAATGACTTTTATAAGTTTATTATGTTGAGCGGTCACATGGCAGCTGGCATGCACTATTTTGCCTGCGCCATGTAGCAGACAGCGATCAAGATATCCCACAAGGTACTGAATAATCATAAACATAATTCGATATGAAACTATCAGTACTAGAGTTAAGTTTAATGTATTAAAATTTCCTCAATGTTAAGTATCTGTTCTTATTCCTGATTCAATCTCTGATACCGTTCTCTTAGTCTTCATTCAGTCTTCATTTTAGTCTGAGTTTTGGAAACAGGTCAGGGAATGTGCGGTTTACCTTCACTATCTCTACACGACACAGACCGAGTAATGTACACAATCCTATGAAACATTTCATAGAATGATGGACAATGATAACCTCTCAACTGTAAATTTTTTGTAATTGGTCCAACACCTGGACAATAATGAAATCGCGTCTTAATGACTATAATTATGAAAAGAGTTGCAAACACTTCATAAGACAATTAGAGAATGGGAATAGAAAAAAGCTAATTTCACTACATGCAAATTGCGTTTACTAAACAATAACAAGTAACATTCTAAAAAACAGAGAAAAAAGTGTAGTATTTTCAGATGCTCTAAACCGCAAATGAAACTCACCAACATAAATGAATTCATTTCTTAGTGGATCTATTAACGGAATAGTATGTTAGAAACGCTTTTTTAATAAAGAATACAACGTTTGCAGTAGTTGAAGAAGAATAAACCTAAATATGAAACATAAAATGAGATACATTGCGTACTCTTTGTAAAGTTTGCTTTATAATTTCCAATGATTTTCATGAGTAAATACATCGGAGCAGTCAGAAAACATCGCACATCACATTAAAATATCCGACAAGAGTCGACAAACAGGGGTCTCTGGCGGTTAAAGGAGTAACGTCTCTCTCTTAGTCTGGCCACATATTTGCTCCTTTCACCTCCCGACGATTCGAGGGCTCTCCTCGCACCGTTTCCGAGAGCCGCGCCCCTTTCGCCTGGCGCCTCCGCCGGAAGCGGCCTCCGAAAGAGAGCAGTCGACGAACGGGACGCCGCCAGAGCGCATCTCCATTGCTTCAACTGACGGCGCGGTAAACGCCCACGCACCATCGCTTCCCTTTACTTTTGAGCACTCTTCTGTTTCTATCTTCCCCCTCCTCTCCTCTCCCTGTGTGTGTGTGTGTGTGTGTGCATCTTTTTATGTTCATTCATTCGTTCATTCATTCGTTCATTCTTTCGTTCGTTCGTTCGTTCGTTCGTTCGTTCATTCGTTCGTTCGTTCGTTCGTTCGTTCGTTCGTTCGTTCGTTCGTTCGTTATTACAATATTATTATTATTATCATTATTATTATTATTATTATTATTATTATTGTTATTATTATCATTATTATTTACCCCAAATTCGCCAACTTCGGCTTTAAAATAAGAATGTTGTTAAATGTTAATATATCTCCAATATGTTTAATTTATTCCTTTGTTTTTTATACAACTCAAAAATCTTATGATTATTGCCAACCGATTGTCAAATGCTTTCCTTATCAAATGCTTTTGAAAAGGCACATGCTAAATGTGCGAAACGTTAGGCAATAAATAAATGTATATGTTTTATATGAATTATACGTCTAAATTCCTGATATCTTCATTGATTGATCCTATTTGGTCCAATAAGTTTAAAAAGATCCATCTTTCTACTATAGAAAACGGTATCAACAGGAATAATTCAAGCATTCTAATATTATCATTATTATTATCATTATTATTATAAATATAATAATAATAATAATAATAATAATAATAATTATTATTATTATTATTATTATTATTATTATTATTATTATTATTAGAGATTTAATGCTACCGGACCGTGGGGAATATTTGCAGAAATCTCCCTCTAAATACCACCATTATTTCAGCATAAGGAATTACACATACACGAAACCACCACTGACGAATGGAAAATAATTCATAAGAGGATGAAAATTAATAACTATATTAAGAATTTGCTTTATAATTTTACATTAAAATGAATATATTGTCTCTTAGAATTTCAGGTTTAAAATATGGTATATCATCTTTAAAGCTTCAGGACTACGCAGATTATTTGCTATTTTTGCAACATAATTTTTATCAATCTCTTTACAGCACACTTAATATTCCATTTTTCATCTAATGATCACTCTAATAATAGTTTTTAAGAAAGAATACCGTATCGATATTATGATAAAATGTGTAAATGTGAAGGTTTTAATTTTTAATGTAAATTTATTGCACAATGAGTAGAAATAATCTATTTCATTGCGAGAATTCATTCGAGAAATTTCATGCAATTAACCATTCACAGCAGCTTAAAAAATGCAGTATTTTATATTTATTAAAAAAGTAAAAAATCTTTAGCTTTTTAAAGGAATTTAGTGGTAGTTACTGGAAATCTTTTGCCGAAACTGATGTACAGCGCATTTCTATCTGCATAATTTACGTCATTATTCCTTTTCGCAACGTTGCCAAGTTTTACTTGAAATACCTCAATCCCAGTTTGACTTTCATCAGCACCACGTTTCAATACTCGGTATCACCAAGTATGAAAAAGAGGGTCACCCGATTCCGGCAGTCGTCACGGAATTTAATTGTTCGGATCATACTGAACACATTTCAACAGCACACCTAATCTGAAGTGACCGATTGACCACCAAAAGGCGCAAAACGTATAAAGTTCTCCTTCAATTTCAAAGATGTCTGGACAATGAACATACAATAAACAATTGTAATCACTTCATCTGTGTGTTCTGTTCCGGGAATTATTATTCAAAGCTCCATTGTTGTATGTGGAGATTTCAATATTGATTTTCTGAGCGAATCCCACGAAAAAGAGCAGTTTCTCAATTTAATTCATTCTTTTAATTTAGATATTACAGTGAACGTACCTACACGGAATACTTTTAAATCACAAACAGCAATAGATCAAATTATAATTAACAAAACCACAACTAGATATGAAATAATAACGAATAATCTAGGTTACAGTGACCATGATGCACAAATTCTTACAATTACTAATAACAGGAATACTGACACAATAAATAAAAACGCATGGCAGAGCATTTACTACAGTTAACATAAAGTTTTTAGGTTTACGGACTGAAAGAATCATGGGAGGCAGTTTATAACGCTATTGACACGAATGAAAAATATAATTTATTTTTCTCAAAGCTTTCATTTCCCTTTAACGCATGCTTTCCTATTAAAAAAAAATTAAACATTTCACGAAAAAGTAATACTTGGATCACAAAAGGAATTAGAACATCGTGTAAAAATAAACGTACTCTCTATTTTATTTCTAAACGTCATGACGTATCTCAAGATTTCCTTATCTACTTTAAAAAATACAAAACATTGTTACGAAAAGTCATAAGACAGGCTAAAATCATGAAAAACGATCAGGATATTTCGAACTCAAGTAATAAAACTAAAGCAATGTGGAATATAATAAATAATACTACCAAATCAACTAGAAAACCCGTAGAGAATGTTGTTTTAAAATATAACGATATAAATGTGAACGATCCGGCAACAGTGGCTAATCTCTTTAACCAATACTTTTCGAGAATTGCTGCCGATCTCACTAAGGGTCTTCAGGCACAAAATTCAAAACAGACACTTCACTCAAAATTTTAGACACAATGTTCGTTTCGAAACTTCTTCCTATGAAATTCTTAAAATAATCGGTAAACTAAAAAATAAATATTCGTCCGGTTTAGATGAATTCCCGGATTCTTTGTTAAAGACTTGTGCGTATGCCATTATACATCCGTTAACTCACATATTTAATGCATCTTTATGCACTGGAACGTTTCAGATATTTTCAAAACAGCTAAAATTAAGCCGCTTTTCAAAAGGGCAACAAAAAGAAATTCAAAATTATCGGCCCATTTCTCTTCTATCAGTTTTTTCAAAAATATTAGAGAGACTTTTTTACGTACGAATGGAAACCTTTCTCACTAAACACGACGCGCTTTCAGATTGCCAACATGGATTTAGAAAATCGAAATCAACGGAAACAGCTATATTTTCTTTTCTTAAAGATGTCGCCTCATCATTAGATCAAAACGAGGCACCTATTGGATTATTTTTAGATCTTTCAAAAGCTTTTGACGTCATTGATCATGACATTTTACTTTCCAAATTACCTTCATATGGAATTCGTGGTATTGCTCTAGATTGGTTATGTTCGTACCTTAAACAACGATCTCAGAGAGTTGAAATACCTTACTGGAATGATGGAACATTACGTACGCACCTTTCCGACTCTTTGCCCGTTGCATGTGGAGTTCCTCAAGGATCGATTTTAGGCCCTATTTTGTTCCTACTTTACGTAAACGATATGCCCTCGACGATTCAAAACCGAAGAACGGTTCTCTTTTCAGATGATACGAACATCCTTTGCAATAAAGAAACCGTAAATAGTACAATATCAGATGTTTCAAATTGGTTCCGAAATAACAAATTAATAGTAAACGAAAAGAAAACGGTTTTAATGCAGTTTTCCATTTCAAATAAACAATTCTGTGCTCCATTGAAAATGAACAGTGTACCATTGACTGATGTTAAGGCAACAAAATTTTTAGGTCTCTCAATTCAGTCAAACCTTAAATGGAACGTCCATTTAAATGAATTGAACACACAATTAAGTTCTTTATGCTACGCGTTCAGAATTCTTGCAAATTCAGTCAGCCTTCATACTGCTCGTTGTGTATACTTCGCGAATGTTCATTCCCGCCTGAGATATGGCATAATATTCTGGGGAAATACATCTTATAGCTCCCAGACTTTTAGATTACAAAAACGAATTGTACGAATAATAACCAAATCCACCACGTGATTCATGTAAGCCTCACTTCATTAATCTAGGAATTCTACCATTACCGTGTCTTTTTATTTACGAATCAGTGGTTTTTGTAAAAAATGACTTGCTCAAGGGCGGGAATATTTTTTCAGAAAATGCAGAAGTCTATTGCTATAACACTCGACGTAGAAATCATATTCATCAGGGGACAGTATCAACAGCTCATTACAAAAAATTCACATACAATACATGTACATTATTTTACAACACTTTGCCAGATGACATTAAACGATTAAATTCAATAGAAAAGTTTAAATCCCAAGTGAAATCGTTTCTGCTGCATAACTGTTTCTATACAATTAGAGACTATACTGAGCATAACAAGAAAAGTAAAATTAATTTTAACAATGATACATAATGCATTATTTACCATTTGGACTGTATAAATGAGTATAAACAACCTGTAACAACTATTGTACTACAGCTTCCGGGTCAATGACCCCCATCTCGATCAGGTTTTTCGTCCAGTTTCCCTGATCCATTGAGCAAATGCTGAGATGGCCGCTTGTTTTGCTTCTGGACATAAATGTAACTTCATTTTCTGTGCACGTCTTCTAGAATTCAGTGGGAAATACAATTATTCAAATTATCGTTTCCATGTTGTCGCGGCAGGAAGTAATAAGAGCCAAAATTTATTGCTTATTTATCTTTGACAATAGATTTTATTACATGGGAGTTTTTTGTTTTTTCCCTTTCAAAATTCAAAATTTGCTTGTTTATCCTTGGACATAGATTTTATTGCATGGGAGTTTTTGTTTTTTTTTCTCCCTCTCAAAAATTCAAAATTTAAGTAGTATATGACTTAGTGTAGGGATCACAGAATTTTGAAAATGTGCACACAATTCACTTTTCCCCATAGCACGTCATACGCAGTTTTTAACTGTTTTTCTGACATAAAATAAATAAATAAATAAATAAATAATGCTCTGAAACAAGAAGGGCGAAATACCTGTGTGTACAGATTGCAGAAGTTACAGCCGCTATCTGACGGCAAATTCTAGCGGCCGGCCGCTCTGATGGGTAGTTTTTCCATGGTTACTCCGATCAACACCAGGAGAACGTCGGAAAAGTACCTAAACAAATCCAGCCACAGGCTGCGCGCAAACTTTCCTCCCTCTTCCTTGTCCTATCCTCACCCCTTACACACAGACACTCTTACACTAACATGCACTACACTACCACATATGCCGGGAGGCCAGTCAGGAGCTTAGTGCTTGTACCCGCTGGGGCGGTGCCCCGCTGATGGGGATACATGCTTGAAAAATCCCACAAATAAACTGGTAGATCGGCGAGAGAGATCACCATCCAGTGGGGTAAGATCACTGCCATCTCCCGGCGATAAAACATGGATTACACTTACGGGACTAAGGACCACAGAAGTTGACGCGTCCGGCATCGGTAATCAATCAATCAACCAACCAGACCACAACAAAACTTCACCAGTATTAAAATCAATTAAGGTATAAATGAAGCTTTGAATATTTTATATTCTTGGTCCTTTATTTATTTATTTTTATTTATTTATTTTATTTATTCATTTTACGTCAAAAACAGTTAAAAACTGCGTATGACGTGCTATGGGGAAAAGTGAATTGTGTGCACATTTTCAAAATTCTGTGATCCCTACACTAAGTCATATACTACTTAAATTTTGAATTTTGAAAGGGAGAAAAAAATAACAAAAAACTCCCATGTAATAAAATCTATTTTCAAGGATAAATAAGCAATACATTTTGGCTCTTATTACTTCCTGCCGCGACAACATGGAAACGATAATTTGAATAATTGTATTTCCCACTGAATTCTAGAAGACGTGCACAGAAAATGAAGTTACATTTAAAATATGGTTGTATGGTATATTCCTTAAAATATGGTTGTACGTTTTCAGTCCAAAAAAAAAAAAAAAACAACAGAACGTTTATTATTCACTAAGCATAATCTAAAGGAACCTTTCCCACTATATTTAGCACAACAAACTAGACGATCCGTTCAGAATACCAAAATACTGGGATTAATTTGGTCGACGATTGCAAGAACAGATGATATATCCTTAAATGTATATCGCACAACTGGGAGCTGACATAACACTCTTACTACTAACGTACAAATCAACTGTAAGAATCAAAATAGATTATAGACCAATGATCTATAATTCCGCCAAACCAAATACATTGAAAAGATTTGAAACCATTTATAAGCAAGCGCTGAGAATCTGTATTTGACGTTTCCACACAAGTCCTATTGGAAGCATCCTAATATTGGTCAAATTATAAAGCCAGCTATCTTCATAAATCTATAAATCGTTATTCATTAGCCACATATACAAACTTCCGATGCAGGGAGTAAGTATCCGTGTCAAGGATACAAACAGAACATTGCAAATTAAGCCATTTCCATTTAATGAAAAAATCTCCCCCACATGTGAAAAATGCAATACACCACTAAATCTTGATCACATTTTCAAAGTATGTTCCATTCTAAAGAAGAACAAGGAAGAATAATTAAATTTTGTAAAGCCATTAATATATTTCTGGGCATTTAAGCCCAATGGATACATGTTATTTGCCACTGTTGTTTTAAATTGTTATTACTACTGTAAGACGATTCCAAATTTTACTGTTGTTTTTCTACTGATGTATTGTATTTTTAACAGAAAGACGAAATAACGACATTGTTGATGCGACTAAAAATAAATTTAAAAAGTTATTGCAATCTTCATCTCAATTAACAACAATCCTTGGAAGGTTATATTAGCTGCGTATACGGCGTTAGTCACGTCGCTTCAGCACCTCCTGTAATGTTTGAACGATTGAACTTGTTGCAATGCCTTTTTCACGGAAGTGTATGAAGGAATGGAGGTCTACACGTATTCGTTTCGTTTTCAACACTTGCATTTTAAGAGATACTTGAACTAAGAATGAAACTATTCATATTTTTTAGTCTATCATGACGAGCGTAAAAAGACGAATCCAATGATATACATATTGTCATGTGATAGATTATCATGTTTTTGAGTAATTTTGTTTTCTTTGTGACTTGTGTATGTAACAGTCCACCAACCAAGGTCGCGTAGCAGTCTCCGTAATAGCACGTGCTCGAAGCGTTACAATTCATTTGACTAGGTTTCGAAATAAATTAAAAGTACTCAAAAATGTTTATCTAACATACAGCAATATGTATATCATAGGATTCTTCGTTTCATGCTCGTCACGATAGGCTAAAAAAAGAACTTTCTATTCGAAAAAACAAAGTTAGCTCAATATTTCCCAAAATACAAATGATAAAATAGAAATAACTACATGTATTAATCAGTCCCATTCCCTCACGCATTTCTGTGAAAATTGCATTGGAATAACTTCAACCGTTCAAAAACTGCAGGAGGTGCGTGACTCACCCTGTATATCTTCCACAGTAAAAATAACAAACACCAACCTCAATTTTTTTTTAATCCCACTTCTAAAGTTTTGCTATGAAATAGTAAGTAGGTTAGATTAGTAATTACGGTAAATACATATGAATCATAAACTTCAATTTAACTATATATTTTTCTTCAAGAGTAATTTAAAAGACAACCAATACTGGTCATTATAACACGAGAACTTAAAATCCCTTCCAGAACGCAGAGTTAATCAATTAAATTTGATGGCTGATATAATAAACGTCAAAAGAATTTAAAAGGGAGTTGTTGAGAGAGACATAACAATTTTAAGGGAAAATAATACGTTCTTATTTGTGTGGTTGATAAAGTTCGGAGATTCCACAGATTATCGCATGCTTATTATGAGTCTAACATACAAAGTGATATTTATTTTTAAATATAACGAAACACATTTAATGGTGGTATCTCTATAACATATTGTGACATACCCATGTCACATTAAAATAAACTAACATTTATTTGTAGACAATATGGTGGAACATGCATTACGAAATATCACGAGAGCTAGAGCTTAGCAACGACCGTGAATAAACAATGTAGTTTTTGTTTTTTCTAAATGCATTAAGAGATGGCTTGGTGCCGAAAGTAGAAAATTTGGGATTGGGCGAAGAAGTTTAGACGATCAAAGGTCAGCTACACCAAAATATAACAAACGTATGGATTGGCTGGGTGAAGAAGGACGGTCAAATGTTATGAAAAAATGAAGGTAGTTTAATACGAAGTCTTCGAGGATGAATCATGCAGGAAGATTTCATTCTGCTCGGAAACGCGCTTCTGAACTGATCGTATGTTCGTGAGAGGGAACGAGTACAATCGAGATAGAATTGGGTTATCAGTGAAATTTTAAGGACAGTGAATGATATTGCAGATATTTTGATGTGGAAGCAATATTGATGTATAAATTGGAACTTTGTCGGGAGTGGTAATCGAGTTCGGGACCATGTCATAGGACGTAATCGGGACTGATAATTTTGATAGTTGGAGGCCAGCTTGGATAGGGGCAGAAGAGGATTTCTTGGAACTTTGGACTACGGCAAGATCGCAAGATATTTTGACTGAGAAGTCTACGAGGGACATCAACGAAGAAAAGATAAGTTAACCGCGGCATAAATTGTAAATTGAAAGATATCTTGATCAAAGGCCTAAAAAAATTGTAAATTCACTAAATTGTTTACTAAAACCGTAAAAATAAACTTTGTTGAATTTTGTTCTTTAGAAAAGAAAGTGATCTTTCATTTAGTCAATCCAAACAGAAATGAACTAGGAATAGAATCATTCTATTTCAGATTCCCAGCTGCGCTGTATAGTCGGCGGATCGTATAATCCATTATAGAGGTAATAAGGATTATAATATATCGTGACCCATTGACCCAGCAAGCCGGACGCTAAGATCTTTAGCAGATATAAATGTAGAGAGAGGAAAATTTTGGTATATCTCAATATATATTTTGACTTTTGCAGATTAGTCATTACAGGAGCCATCGCAATTGTTGGGTTGTCATAGCGAATCTTAAACTGTTGAAAATTTAGGTAGAAAACCTGAACTGCACAGAGTACATCATCCCGACACCTCATTCCTCCAGGATACATTATATATTTCATTACAACTTGCTCCCCCGCCAACGAGAATTCCGCGAACGGAGTCGCGCCTCGCTGCGTTGCATCAATTCCGCAACAACAAATCTGTCTGCCACCAGCGCCGCCGCGGAGAACAGCTCCATTAAAACGGAAAGGACATATTCATGAGACGTGTTCTACTCGGGGCGTCTAAATTCAATTCTCGATATCATATTTTAAGAAGGCCCAGGCTTCTGTTTGGAATATATTAAATGATTTTTTTTTCCACGCTCGTTTGCGTACTTTATGGCGCTTTCATTAACAGCTTGTTAATTATTCGCCCATTAATGAGCGTTATGATGATGTATGCGGTGAGGCGGGGGAGGCGTTAAAAGAGAATACATTACTGTGGGCCCAAGGCAAATGGTTGTTTGGGTGGTGACGGCGGTGGTGCAAAGTGGTGGTGGTGATAACGGGCGGCGTGCTGGAGTGGGCGCCAACGGAGTGAAGTTAGTGATGCAAGTAACATTGTGGACGGAGGTAGTGTCGGCGGGAGCCGCTAGAAAGCGATGACAATCGGCAGCAGCTCTGCTGGCAAATTGGTTGTTCGATGCGTGGGACGAAGGGGGGGGGCGGAACGGAAGAGCACCGGGGGGGGACGGTTGGATTTGGGCGGAACTAGATACAGCAGCGGTTTGGCTGTTGGTCAGTGGGGCGGAAACGGAGAAAAAAAAAGAGGGGGGAAAGAGGGGAGAAAGATGGATAAGGGGCGTAGTGCGAGGGAAGAAAGAGAGGAGAGGGAAGTAAGAGGGAAGAAAGAGTAAATCAGAATGAAAGAATGGAAATTGGGAGTGCAATAGACGTGGATGACGGAGAGAAGATGCGGGGCAAGATGAGAAGGGACAGATTGGGCCGGGGGAAGGACAGGAAGTGGACGGCTAGATAGGCGTGAGTGCGGATATGAGGCGGAGGTGGGGGCGGTTGGATTGGCGTGAGCGCAGATATGAGGCAGCGGCGGCGGGCGAGGGAGTGAGGCGAGGCCGGCGGGGTGGTCGGGTGGGGGGTGGGTGGGCGTGAGTGGGATACGAGGAAGCGGCGGCGGACGAGCGAAATGAGGCGAGGCCGGCGCGAGCAACGCAATGTGGGAGTGGGGGTAGCTGGGTGGGCGTGAGTGCGGTATGAGGGCGGCGGCGGCGGCGAAATGAGGCGAGGCCGGCGCGAGCAAGCAATGGGGGGGAGCTGGGGGGCGTGAGTGCGGTTATGAGGGCGGGCAAGGGAGATGAGGCGATTGGGCGTGGTGGTCCGTGGTGGGGGCGGCTGGGCAGGCGTGGGTGTGAGGCTCAGGGATCTGCGGCGGGGAAGGAAGAAGAGACGAGGCCGGTGGGGTGGGTCGGGGGTGGCGGGGGAGTGGACGGGCGCGATGCGGGCGGGGCGCTCGTCCGGAAACAGTTGCGCTCGCGCATGGCCGAGCGCGAGAACGGACAGCGCAACGCGACGCCGCGTGAGGCGACGGGGAGGCGACTAGAGGAACTCCGCGCGGATACGGATGCAGAACATGGTTTGCACGCTGCGGCGCGGAATACACAGCCCCCCTAAACGGCGGCGATTGTATGAAATTAAACGGACAAATGTTGAAAACGACTAATGGGAATAATGGCCGGATTAATTTGTTTCTACAAAAGCTATTCACTTGATGTAATGAGATCGTCGAGGACGAAAAAAAACTACTAATTGTGTATGACGTGAATGAATCCTTGCGGAAAGATTTGAGAATGAAATGCCATAAAACATACGTAGTATAATTTTACAAAAGAAGAAAATTCAATGAATAACATGTTTTTTTCACAAATTAATTTGTAACGTGAGTATTAAGATGATACAAATTGAGGACTTCTCAGGAATGTAATATAAAAGGAACATGAGTAATGCTGTTCAGTTAAATGTTTGCATTGAATACGCAGAGTTATTGAAATTTTACAAGATATATTGAAGATATAAAATAAATGCCTAATAACTAGAATAATGCATGGAAAATAATTCTACATTACAATTTGTATTGGTTTATACATTATACTCAATTCAGTAAATGCCAGAGCACTATTTATAATTTCTTAATACTAATTACCATAAATTATTTATTCATCTAGTAACTCTAAATACGAGATTTAATCAATATAAACAT
Organism: Teleogryllus oceanicus; assembly: GCA_964035755.1. Taxonomy (NCBI): domain Eukaryota; kingdom Metazoa; phylum Arthropoda; class Insecta; order Orthoptera; family Gryllidae; genus Teleogryllus; species Teleogryllus oceanicus. Next base: position 239,844,334 of record CAXIVR010000002.1, on the reverse strand, counting down.
TACCGACTACTAAAATTGAAAAGAAAATAATTGTTATACACACAGGTGCCTCAGAATAAACGTTACAAACTTCTAGGGTCACTAAAGCAGTTGAAGATGATAACTTTTAGCCAGTAAATATGTGGAAGGAGATTTCATACAACAAAGTTTTTCATATGCCCTTAAGCTTGAGACCAGGGGTGTCAAACGCACAAGGCCTCAAGGGCCACAACTGAAACCTTTAATACGGTTGTCGGCCATGTTTGCTTTACTCGGGCGATCCACCCCTGACTTCCCATGTTGATTTTCGCCCGGCTACTATGAAAGGGGGAATGAAAACATGCATGATGTCAGGCCTTAACAGGCAAAATGCAATGAAATACATTGACATGATTTTGAATTTCTGAATTTACTAAAAAATCCTTAAAACTAAACGTAAGCTAATTTTACACCAAGGGAGCGCAGGCCTTGACAGGACGCGTGCGCTAGGCTCACAATCCTATCACCTGAAATGGATGCAACGGTCTTTCACTTTTCACTAATAACGTTTCGCGGGTGGCCGGTTGGACAAACCTGTTTTACGCAATTCACCACGCACCGTTGTTCGGCAGGTGAATGAAATAGTTTTGACTGCGTCAGAACGCACCCGCCAAACACAAGTGCATGACGAGTTCTCTAACAACCAGGGGCTTTAGAAAAATTATAAAAACTGGCTTGCATTAGCAAAATTGCTGCTGTGCTACCCAAAACTGGCTTGCATTAGCAAAATTGCTGTAAAAGTACACACAAATTTTCCAAGAAGTAGCATGCACACTGCTCAAGAACAAAAATTAAAGTACACTGGTATAACACTGCAAGAAATTAAATAATTTAACAAAACCAGGCTTCACAAATATTACAGTAAATGTAAATAGAATATAGTCGGGAGCTGACTTGTTTGCGTGCGGGGAGCGGTGTGTGTTTGACTTAAGTTATTTATTCTCGTTTGCAGTTTTAATTTTCGCCTATGGACACTTGGAGCATTCAATATATTTGGGACAGTTAATATTTGCGGACTAGGCGGGGGGAGGGGGAGGGCAGATTCCAAGAACACCGAGCGCATTCCGCAGCCTCGAAATCAAGGCAGCTCCCGACTATATAAAGAATATAAAAAAAAGTTGGTGATCAATAACCCAACACGGGAATAGGAAATATTCAACGGCGGTCGCCTTCTTTATTGAGGTTTAGCTGTAGTGTGACGTAAGCTGTGTGAAGCAGAGTGTGAAAAACCAGAATGAAGGTAGGCGAAATAATACAATAAAATATTTGCGTTTTACAACCAAAATCGAAATTGTTTCATTGTTTTTGAACTTTTCTTCAGTTTTTGTGTATCTTACAATATATTGAATACCTTTCAGATGAAGTTAATAATTTATTGTCAATTTATGTGTCAACTGGAAATTAAAAATGTACGAGGTTTTTGTATTTTTTCCGAGGGGATACCCTTTTTTCAACCATATTTATCTACACTTGATTTGTTTCGATTAGAATGCGGAAGGCAACTGTAAGCAAACTATAGAATCCTGAACTGGTGCCAGTTGTTTAAAGTGTTTTTTTTCCTCTAGTTGCACTCGATATTTAAATATCGATAATGTGGGGTTTTAGTGCAAAATGTTACAGCAGGTATGAACCGCCACTACTCTCTACACACTGGTATTTTGGGCTACCAAGGCCAGCTGTGCTTGACTTACGTATTCGCATTTCCAATCCATTACCGATCTGGGCAATTCCGTGGCCCTCTCCTCCGAGTTTTACCCACCGGGTGACACATCGCAGAGTGGAGTCGTATTCGCGCGTGCGACTACGTCACCCGGCGTCGCCAATGAGTGCGAGCGTGCGTGCATGCGTGCGTGGGGGGCGGCAAAAGCGCAGCGCACACGTGCGGTGATTGACGCGAAGGCAATCGTCCCGCTCATTGTGCTGCGAAATGACGATTTTCTACGGTTTCGCGTGTGTGTTTGACGCAGAACGTGTCAGACCAGAAAGAGCAACAGAAAGGCACTCGGCGAGGTACGCATTGTAGGCATTTGCAGATGGAATTTCACTCTAAAAAACGCAGATTTTTTTCCTCTGTGTTTGAATTATTTTCTTTCTATTTAATCGACCATTTTCTTAAATAAGTTCAGAACCTCAGTGTTTTTGTTTAAAAATTTGTTACTAATAATAATGTCATTTGAGTTTCGTTTGAATATCATGGTATTTGAAAGTAAATTCAGTTCTCCAGTTTTTGTCCGATGTTCACGATATCAAATGATTTCCCATTATTTTGGTGCAAACAAATAAATAAAATAATGTTACTAGTCTAGAAGAGATTCCTCATAGACGTGCTAGTTGATACTTATGCCAATTTTCTTTGTATTTCTCGCATGTAGAATTTTTTTCGAAAAGAAAAAAGTAGAATTTCTTGCGAAAGAACTGTAGGAGAACTTTGGATGGTTGGTTCTTCTAGGCAATTATTAAGACTTTCTACGAATTTGACTGAAGTTACAAATCTTTTCTTTTAAAATACCTACTTATTTGCAATATCGATCCTTTTTAAGAACAATCAGTGCTCCAGAATTTCTTCAAATGCTCGTGACCACTATTAATGACACTCATTACTTTTATTCAAAACCGTTCATTAAAATGTCTTGATTTTAACAACGGGGTAAAATTTCACACAATTTTTAGGACACTTTTCATACCAAATACACTTATCTTGTTTTCACAGTTTCAGCGTGTATTTGTGAAGCCACTGCCCAACGAGAAAAATACCAAATGGGATTGTGTGTGCTACTACACATTAATACGAGTGAAAGATGTATTATACATTTCGTGCAAGTTTTTATTTAATTGATTTATGATTTAGAAGATTTTCTTCACCACGCAGCTCTAAAACATGGCATTAACTTCATTTTCGTTTTTTCTTCTTTAAGAATGAGGAAACTGAAAAAATGTTAATGATGTAGTACCTTTTAGACTTTGGAAATATAACGGCCGTTTATTTCATATTTTTGCAATGAGGAAGGGGTTGTAAAATTTGACAGATAAAATAAGAAACAAATATACTTTAAATATAAAGAAGAGATCTACCACTATCATTTTGAACTTAAATATAAAAATCATTGGATCAGTTCCACACATTGTGGACGAATTTATTTTAAATTACTACAGTCCGTTTCCAGCAAACATCTCTTAACATATGCAAACGTATGGAGTGGGTATTTATGAAACGAGCAGCGTTTTCAATGAATCTCAATGACACACATTCAATTTTACTTTCATAGCAGTAGCTAATAGGTGTGAATTTCAATATTTGTACGAATAATGGGGCATGCTGATTTCGTTTACTTACTCTGACTAGTCATATCTGATTTTTGAGGTCGATATCCTACATTTCCGTTGCAACATTAATCATTTTCCATCGTTTTTGATAATTTTTTTGTTGAGTAGTGTGAAGAACATATTAAGGGAATGGCGCAGGTCTCATGTTCGTTGAAAACCCTGATTTTTCGAAAATTTCAAAAATTCCAAATGTTTTCGGAGTCTTCCCACTACTAAAATATTCAAGATCGAGATTTTGATCTTACTGAAATGTTATCCTCAAAGATAGATTTTGAAATAATGTCATGTACAATTTTTCGAAAGTTTGAGTATTTTTCGCGTAATTTTGCGGGAAAATACGGGCGAGAAAGGACATTCCATTTTAGTACCACTAGTTTAGTATGGGTTACCTATTAATTACGAGTCACTGTTACATACAGAAATGCATTTAAAATCGATAAATTCTTTCCCAAAACACGAAAAATCAAGCAAATGTGGGAAAAGTACTCTAACAAGTGAGTCACGGACCACTCGAAATTCTTTTCAACCTTGTCCCCACCTTTCTTCTTACATACAAGCACAAAAACACACACACACACACACACACAATTAACACATAAGATTACAATATACGTGAGACCCAGAGGGAACGTAGAGCTTGTCGTGACTAAGATATATACTTGGAGAAAGGAAAACCTCACAAGGTGAAGGATATTACTCTTCAAGTGAGGACGAACATCAGCCATTCGTGTATATAACATACACTACATTTACGGGACTAATGTCCAAAGTAGCTGTCGCGCACGTTAAAACGAAATACTCCGAAACAATTAAAGTGAGAGGATCATAATAAAGGGAAAAAAAACAAGGACCTGAAACATGGATTCTGACCACACGTGTTAGGGGAAGTTATTTACTTTATAGTACAGGAACAAGATTTATACCTTTTTCGTTACCAGGATCCGAGAATAAGAGTTTTTCTGCCGAAAATTTCCAGTTTCCGCAGGACGATTTCAATTCTCTCTTCTTACAAAGTGTGGGCGAGAAAGTAAAAATAAACAACCTCGTCCTCATAATTCCCTATGGATTTTGACTTAACACTACTTTACATAAAATATTTCGCAGCCTTGTCGATGGTTGTGCTCCTTCAGTTTATCACAATAAGCAAAATTACATATCCTTGTGATTATCTATTCCGTTGGATAGAGCAATCATGTTTGTACCTAATTCAGATTTGGGAAAATCATAAAATCTAATGTGAACTGAATATGTATTAACACATAGAATTATGCAAAGCCATAGAGCTTCGAAAGAAAATAAAAAATCGGCAAAGATTCCTACGTACATCAGTAGAGGGTATCACAGGTACAAAATAAATTCTAAGACATCCGAGAACGGTTGTCCGGATATTCTCTTTGACAAATAGAACTATAAAGGGTTGGCATAAATTGTCTGCAAAACCTTTGAACCCTTTCTTCAGAGTGTTAAACATTTTAGGAAATTAAGTTAGGGTATTCTTAAGTTTATAGGGGGGTAAACTAAGAATATTTGGTTATATAGTGAAGTTACGTGTCGTGCACTGTAGAGAGGAGAAATAATGAAGGAAGCGTTAGAGTGAACTGCACTGAAGTACAATAAAGTGAAGGGCAATGCAGTGGTAGTGCAGTGGAATCTTAATTGTACAAACATTCTTTGAGGTTTTAAATTCTAGACATTTCTTTTTTTTCTTTCATTTACTTTATGGTTGTAAACCGTCAATTTTTATATTATTATCATTATTATTATATTTATTGCCCGAAATTATATTACTGTATTTATGTATTTAACTGACACCGGGTTACCCCCAATTGCAGTTTAAGTAAATTTATCTGTACCTTTTAAACCATGTGACTAGCATCTGGTATTTAAATGCTGATGGATTGTTAAGGTACTAGTAATGTATTTGATTGATTTGATTTTTTCGTGTTTCCGGGCGCGTCAACTGCTTTGGTCATTAGTCCCGTTAGTGTAGTGCATGTTTTTTCCGGGAGATGCGCGGTCATCTTTCCCCGCTGGATGGCGAGATCCGGCGCCGACCTACCGTCGGCTAGTGGGGTTTCCCCTAACCAGGACTCTTCCATCAGCGGGGCACCGCCCCAATCGGGACAAGCTCTAAGCTCCCGACCGGTCTTCCGGAATATGTGGTAGTGTAGTGCATATTAGTGTAAGTGTGTGTGTAAGGGGAGAGGATAGGACAAGGAAGAGGATGGACAGATCGCGCGCGGTCCGTGGCCCGTTTGGTACGGTACTGCTCCGGCATTCGTCTGGTGTTGATCGAAGGAACCACGGAAAACTACCGATCAGAGCAGCCGGCCGCTAGAAATCTCCTCCAGACAGCGACTGAATTCGACCCAGCTGAAAAGCTAGTGTCGAAAATTCTGCCTCGAACCTGGGACCTCCCGGTCAGAAGCGCTGCAGTGGCATCAGTTGATGCACCGAGCTACCGCTCCCGGTACTAGTAACGTAAAACGATACTATAATGTGAATAGAATAACAATGTATAAGAGCAAGTCAAAATTGGGTCGTGGAACCAGACGTAACAAGTGAATATCCATGAACCTTTTGCGCAGGTGGCGCCCGCGGTGGGCGCAACGCGCGCGAGAGCAGCGGCGGCGCGGGCGGCGGCGGTGGGCGTGGGCGGTGGCGAGGGACTGCGGCGGCGGCGGCGAGCGACGCGCTGGGCGTCGCGCGCATATCGATTCCTAAACGCAATCAGCGCCGGCCAGCGGCCCGCGGGACGCGCCGCGCCGCCCGCCGCCACCGCCACCACCACCACTGCAGCCGCAGAGCCCGCCGCAGGCCTGTCCGGCGCAGAGGCGCCACCCGCCGACAGATTTTCGCAACTAATATTATCTTGCTGCTTTCGTTTTACTTTCTCGCTACGGAGGAGAGAGAAAGTTATGTAATGCTGCGCGAAAAAACGACGAATTTTCGGCAGAGAACTCTTATTACAGGGCCCTGCTAACAAAAAAGTGAATAAGTTGCTAAATTTTTGAAAAATATCCTGTAACATGTGATGTAGCTAGAATGTATATTCTGTAGGGCCTTGATACCGAAAAATAAGATTGACGGCAAAATGCCCGTCCGTCTGTAGGTCTGTGTTTGAACAACGCTAGTGGCTAAACTATCCAGCAAAACTGTTCTCCAAAATTAATATTCTCATATTGATCTGGCCGATGTCGTGGCCTTTTGAATTTTAATTCAAACAAAATATTGCAGAAATATTTATACGACGTTTTATAAGGTTGCATTTACAGAGTAATATAGGACACTATGAACATATTACTATGTTTTGTGTCTCTGCCACTTTATTGTCACTGAACAAAACGCCTAACTTTCATTAGAGAAGTTGCAGACACGTGTGACTGAAGCACAAAATAGGCTGTTGAGATTAAAGCAGATATTTCAATGTTCCTTTTGAAAACGCCACCAATATATACAAACTAACCGGTACGACAGAGCTGCTACCCTCTTTAGTTATTAATACAACTACATAAAATTTAAAATATCGCATTCGATTTTATTCAAATGCGGTATTCAAGATTCTAAACACAAATACTTGGAATCAGAAAATAATTTCCTCAATTTCATTGACAATACAATTCGGAAGGTTTTACATAATTGTATTATTGATGAGTAATACTGTTGACTCAAATTTAGACCATAATATTAACGTAATTTCATATATTATTCAATGAAATATAAGTAATAGTAATATGTTTACCTACGTTTTATGAGTGGAGTAATTTTACACGAATATACCTGCATATTTTACAGAAAACCTTCCAAAACTTTAACTTCATATGAATCTTACTGGTATACAATTTCAATACCTTTAAAGTACTCTCTTTAAACTGAAAGATTACTGAAGCTCTGACAAGCGATGCATAATATGCTTATATATTTACGCATCCAAAATGCTTAGTCTCCACAGATGAGTCATCTCCGATCTCAAAGTTTTTAATAAGTAATTGTGATACAACTCTCAAATCTCTCTACGTCGCCATATTGTATTTGTCATTTAATAAGTATACACAAAAATAAAAAAAATATCAGCGTTAAAACGTAATTATCCATTAGAGTTTATTTTATTGTGCACTTACAATATATCGATACTTATGTTATTTATATTGATAAACAGCCCCTTAGATTTAAATCAAACACAACAATAACATTAATTTTGTAAATAGTGAAAACATAAATAGTACAAACCAAAAGCTTTTTATAACACGTTGGCAAAATAAAAGAAAAAGTTCCATCTTTTGTCCAAATTTCCAACTCCAAGTTCGTTTTCATGAAATAAAAATATTCGTAAAAATAAATTAAATGTCTGCATTATCGAATACACTAACGTATTCACCCAAATGATTTATACGAGAGACCGGTGGAGATCATTTGATTTGTCTCGATTGGAGCGATGCCCCATAGGCGAAGACGTCTAGAGGAAGAAATCCTTTGTGAGTCGGCGTGTAAGTCGCTGATGGACCTCACGTTCAAGTGGGAGAGCAACAACTCTCGGTTTACAACACGCTCTACACTAACTAATCTAATTCCCTCAGCAATTGACGCGCGCTTAAAACAAAGTAAACAATAAACCAATTACTTATAATTGACTAGAAAAATTCCAAATATTTATTTATAGACAGTCAAATTATAAAATTTTATTTATTATTTCATATTAAAATCATAAATTGTTTACAAGAATTTTCGGCAACGTTTCGGAGGTGAGGTGTACCTCCATCATCAGGCCGTGGCCTTACATTGATATTACATACGTTGGGGAACGTTTCCTGCCGTTACGACCTCCGTAGTCGGAACTCCCGCACCTCCAGCAGCAATAGGCGATTTCTTAGTTACTTGACCTCGGAATGGTGTCAACCATCTTGGTTTTTAGTTCGTAGTCAACGTTTCCCCAACGTATGTAATATCAATGTAAGGCCACGGCCTGATGATGGAGGTACACCTCACCTCCGAAACGTTGCCCAAATTCTTGTAAACGATTAATGTTTTTAATATGAAATAATAAATAAAATTTTATAATTTGACTGTCTATAAATAAATATTTGGAATTTTTCTAGTCAATCGTTACTAACAGACAGCCTATTTCTATCTTCTACAATTACTTATAACCTACTCTACTTCGATTACTTACTCTATTCTGCGTTGCTAGGTATTTACCCAAGGAGATCTGGCTGTGGTCAGTCCCTCCGCTACAAAGGCCGCAGATCTATAAAAAGAAATGAAATTAGAAAAAAAATACATAAGTAATACGTCGGAAAATACAGCAGAGTAAAATACACATTTTCAAAATGCATAACTGTTACTACATTAGACGTAGCCCATCATCGTGCTATATGGTGAATATTAGAAAAGGGCCATTTGCAGTGATGAAATAATCACGTATATATTATAATATGTAATTAATTTTAAAATTGATTTATAATTGTCTTCTTCACTCAGGATTGATTTTATTTAGTAACTGTCATTAAAAACAGTAAATTGTTCACAAAACCGTAACTTTTTTAGGAACATCTTAAAAAACGTTTAAAATTACAGATATTAAACTCTCTTAAACGAACTTCTTTATATCTAAAAATTCTTTTAACATTAAGATTATATGAGTTTAGTTTGCTTATTTTGTGACACCGATAGACTATATCCACATAACGAAAACGTTCTATATTTCCAAAGAAATTCTTTATATATATATATAAAGACAAAAAACAGAACAAGCATCGTCGAAAACGTTCGAACAAGCATCGAACGAAAACGTTCTATATTTCCAAAGAAATTCTTTACATATATATATATATATATATATATATATATATATATATATATATATATATAATAAAGACAAAAAACAGAACCACCTTCTCGCCACCAAATTACAAAACGTGGAACCTCGATGGCGGAAAGCAAAGGCATCATTACGCGAAGAGTCCGCCGGGCCGGCCGGCGACGCGACGGTGGCGCGCCCGGCGGCCGCGCGCGCGTTTATTACTTGGCCGCCGCAGGATAATCGCGGCGTAATTGCGCGCGGTGGCCTTAATTTGCCGCCTGCGGCCGCCGGCCCGCGCGCGGGCAAGGTGTGTCGCCGGCATTGCCGTGCAATAGCTGTCAATTAGTATTCGTAATTATCGGTGGTTTCGGGAACGCACCCGGCGGGGGGGGGGGGGAGGTCCGAAAAGGCTGGGGTAAAAGGGATAGGTTTTGATGAGTGAGGTTGGTGTGGTAGAAAGGAGTACGTTTGGGATTGGGAGACGGGTTGACTGACGAGTAGATAGAGGGACGAGTGTGTGTGAACGGGTCGGATTAGAGATGGTGAAGCATTTGGAAGAGCGCGACTATTTGAGGGAGGCGGATCGCATTTGAGAGGGTGCGGGACATTTGAGAGAGCGGCGTATGGAGGGGAAGGACGTATTTGGGAGGGGCAAGACGTATTTACGAGGGACAGGGCGTATTTGGGAGGGTTAGGACATATTTGAGAGGAGCGGAACGTATTTGGGGGGTCAGACATTTGGGGGGTTTTTTCTAGTTTGGAACGGTGCAAATTTGGGGGGTTTGGGCGAACGTAGAGGTTCAGGACGGGCAGGTCGGGCGTGGGAAGCCACGGGTCAGGACGGGTGGGTCGGGGCGGGCGCGAAAAGTTGGCCCCCGGCACGTGCGCAACGTGTGCCCCTGGGGTGGGCGAGGGAACGTGCGGGCGATGCAGAATGGCTGGCACGTTCCGCCAACGCGCAGCGCACTCGGGGGCGTGGGCGCGGGCGGCGCGCGCAGGGCCAGAAATAACCCGCGCGTGGGGTGAGGGCATTAAACAAAAAACGGTTATAGGGTCAGGTCGTTAATGATAGCCAACTGTTTTTCAAATACCACACGAACTATACGATTAACCTCTGTTATAAATAGGGCCCGGATAATTATGTATTAAAAATAATGATAATAAGGGAAGTTTGTTTTTATATTTTATCTTAGTGCATATTGTTCTGTTTCATTAGCATAAAGACCATTATTAAACATTATACTCCTCATTACCCTATTATTTACAGCTATCTCCGTCACAACAAGAACGGCGCCTTTTCAGCTGGTGAGTGTAGTTTCTGTTGAAGGATATCAAGGACAAGTGAAAGATGCGAGTTGGCTGCGCGATACCACCTGCCAAACGTATCATTTTCACAAACCAAACTTCTTTTCTGTTCTCCGCGTTACTCGCGCTGGTACCTAACACCCCACAAGCTATGAATCGCGTCGTCACCTTGCCCTTTTATTTGCAATACAGTCATAATAAGATATTTTAATCAATAGAGAAATTTCGGGTAAAATATGTAAAAACACGTACTAAAAAGTCGACGTTTTTGGCACTAACCGATATGAAATGTGAATGTATTGTTGATTCGACTTGACAGAGTTACATTAGGAAAATGTGTTATTACATAATTATCCCGGACCTAATTATAATATTAATATAAAATCCACAAATGTGTACAAATTAAGTAAAAGCTCATTATGCAATCAAAAGGCGACAAGCTGCTATTAATTTTTAAAAAAGTACAATACATTGAAAAGTAAAGTGAATATTGCTTTGATAGAATTTCATTTTTCGAACAGCTCGTGGTCAGACCGAGATGCGTTACATAAAAATTCAAGTCATTACAATCCGAGTTCGTCTAATAAAAATGATCACTGGATAGTGAACGGTAAGCAACGTAAAAAGCAAGAGCCAGGCACGTATGAACGATGAGTCGTGTACAATGAAGAACGACAATGGGTTACAAACAAAGAGTAATAGGAGAACAGCAGATATAGAAAACGATGACAATGAATATGGAGCTTCGAAATCAATTGATGTTCATTAGATCGAGCATATTCCCCACAATTCTGAACATGATTACTATGTGAATCGACAACTGCCAAATATATTGAGTAAACGTTAAAATTGTAATGTCAGATCCACGTGTATTTCTTGTTCCAACACAGATGCCGATTCAACAAACTTAACTTATATCCCATTACTGATGCCAGTTGTTGACAGTCTTTCAAAATCTTGCATAGATAATTTCTTTTTTAATTCTACGAACGTTATGACTACCACTTATTTCCACCCTCAATTTTATGGATTACTAAACACGACGTACGATTTGTTTCGCTGAGCAGTTGATGTGCATGATGTCTTATTACGTAATCGATTAAATTAGTACATTAATCACGGCGTAAGTTGTTTTGTTTGCTCTGTGGATTGAGTAATTTGAGAATAAACAAAGAGACTCAGTTTCAATTTTCTGTCGGGGTAGGAAATATTTCGAACAATTCAATACAAAAATACTCTCATATTAATGCCTCCTGAAATATTTCTATTTTTACTCTTTTTGTTAGAGTTACAATAATGATTAAAATTGAAGTAAAATAGAAATAAAAGAAAGTCATTTAAATTTTACTAGATAAAAATAAACTAGATCAATGATTACCGGAAAATTATTTATTTTTTTATTTATTTTTACGTCAAAAAAACAGTTAAAAAACTGCGTATGACGTGCTATGGGAAAAGTGAATTGTGCACATTTTCAAAATTCTGTGATCTCTACACTAAGTCATATACTACTTAAATTTTGAATTTTGAAAGGGAGAAAAAAAACAAAAACTCTCATGCAGTAAAATCTATTTTAAAAATAAATAAGCAATACATTTTGAATTTTGAAAGGGAGAAAAAAAACAAAAACTCCCATGTAATAGAATCTATTTTCAAGGATAAATATAAATTATAATTTGATTTCTCATACTGAGTATATATTTCATACATTTGGCGTCAGAATTACTGATCAAACTTGCATGAGTGGGCTTCATTATATAAGGGCATAAAAATGGTCGGCATAGAAAAAATACAGAGTACTGCTTAAAAATAAAATCAGCCTGAATTTAATATATGTGAAATGAGAACTGTGCAAGTGACTTCACAAGCTATTAAACTAAATTCTAATTAGAAATGAAAAATCATAGAAGTAACGGTGTGCTGAAACATTCATTATTTCGCTTCTCAAACTGTCTGCTTCTCGCTTTCCTGCAATCCAACATCAGGAGCGATATGGTTACTGTAAACTAGTAACTACAGGAGACTTCCCTTCCCAACACCGCGCGTTGCCGCTTTTTCCTCCGCCCAACCACCTGCATCAACACGAACGCCCTTCTCACACGCTCGCCTTCTTCCACCCTCTTCTCCGAAACACTTCGACACTTGACGAAGTAATTACAAGGCAGCCAGAGAGGCGCGTGAACGCGCGCCGCACCGCGCCCCGCCCCGCCCCTCCGCGCCGCTCCCCCAGGCCACAGCCCGCGACGGGACCGTAACCGTAACCGTTAGCGGAAGTTCAGAGCGCCGTCACCCGGGGCGGTGTGCTGCCAAGGAGTCTCTGCCTGGGCGGTGTGGGCGGCGTGGAGAGCGGGGCGAGGACTGCGGGGCGAGGACGGCGGTGTGAGGAGGGCGGCAAGGATGGCGGCGAGGATGGCGGCGAGGACGGTGGCGAGGAGGGCGGCGAGGAGGGCGGCGAGGAGGGCGGCGAGGAGGGCGGCGAGGAGGGCGGCGAGGACGGCGGCGAGGACGGCGGCGAGGACGGCGGCGAGGACGGCGCGAGGACGGCGGCGAGGACGGCGGCGAGAACGGCGGCGAGAACGGCGGCGAGAACGGCGGCGAGAACGGCGGCGAGAACGGCGGCGAGAACGGCGGCGAGAACGGCGGCGAGAACGGCGGCGAGGGGAGGGCGGCGAGGACGGCGGCGAGGACGGCGGCGAGGACGGCGGCGAGGACGGCGGCGAGGACGGCGGCGAGGACGGCGGCGAGGACGGCGGCGAGGACGGCGGCGAGGACGGCGGCGAGGACGGCGGCGAGGACGGCGGCGAGGACGCGGCGAGGACGGCGGCGAGGACGGCGGCGAGGACGGCGGCGAGGACGGCGGCGAGGAGGGCGGCGAGGAGGGGCGGCGAGGGAGGGCGGCGAGGAGGGCGGCGAGGAGGGCGGCGAGGAGGGCGGCGAGGAGGGCGGCGAGGAGGGCGGCGAGGAGGCGGCGAGGAGGGCGGCGGGAGGGGCGGGAGGGGCGGGGGCGAGGAGGGCGGCGAGGAGGGCGGCGAGGAGGGCGGCGAGGAGGGCGGCGAGGAGGGCGGCGAGGAGGGCGGCGAGGAGGGCGGCGAGGAGGGCGGCGAGGAGGGCGGCGAGGAGGGCGGCGAGGAGGGCGGCGAGGAGGGACGGCGAAGAGGACGGCGAGGACGGCGGCGAGGACGGCGGCGAGGAGGGCGGCGAGGAGGGCGGCAGGAGGGCGGCGAGGAGGGCGGCGAGGAGGGCGGCGAGGAGGGCGGCGAGGAGGGGCGAGGCGGCGAGGAGGGCGGCGGGAGGGCGGCGAGGACGGCGGCGAGAGGCCGGCGGCGAGGACGGCGGCGGAGGAAGGCGGCGAGGACGGCGGCGAGGACGGCGGCGAGGACGGCGGCGAGGAGGGACGGCGAAGAGGACGGCGAGGAGGGCGGGTCAGAGGGCGGCGCGTCGGGCTGGTTCCGGCGCTAAAACACCGGGCGGTGTGTAAATTTCTCGGTTTATAGGAGGATGCGCGCCCCCTCCGTGCGTGGAGGTGTGTCTGCGCCCTGGCGGCTGAAACAGGAAGCGGCGTGAGACGGCAAACACCGTGTCTACACCGGCGGTGGATGAGGTACTAGAAAGGGCGGAAGCAACGGATGTTTTACTCTGAATATTTTTGTGAAGCAACTAGCAGAAGTTACACAGTGTTGCCCCAGCATTCATTACCGGTAGAGGTGGGTGAGGACGACGATTGTTGTCTCTGCACGGCCTTTGGCCGGGAGGTCATAGGTTTACACCCCGACGGTGAAGGATTTTCAACACGTACATGCTCATGCCGGAAGGCTTGTCGGGAGCGCAGAACTTGTCCCGGCTGGGATGGTGCCACGCTGGTGAGATATGCCAATTAATGGAAAACCCTATCGTATCTCACCATTCAGAGGAAGATCACGGCCAACTCCCGAAAAAACGTGCACTACATTTTCCGATTTACTGACCACAGCAGTTGAGGCGCTCAGAATCACAAACTAATCAATAACTTGCATAAAAATGCTTGCTTCATCATAATTCACAAATCAACTCAATTTCCATTCAAATCAACCTACAACTTACATCGAATCGGAGAGCAAAATAAACCAAGTAAGTTGACACGCCCGGGGGGATGTTTATGGAAAAGGAGACAATGAAGAAAAAAAAAGATGGAAGAAAGAAGGAGAAAGAAAGAGAACGTAATGAAATTAATGAGCATCGTAACGAGTAATTAACAACTAATGTAATGAGAAATACAAAACCATATAACGAAATTTCAGCTTTCAACTTCAACGTAAGTGATTAGGTAAGCAACGGCAACTGCACTAGTTATGAATTGTTGAGACAACACGTAGTTTCACAGTCACAGACTTGGTAGAACTAATGAGTAACTTTTCACCGAAATTCATAAACAATAGTTAAAGAAACGGGATAAGAATATATAATGAGAATTTAGGAATTGCAATAATCAATAGGAGTAGTTTTATAGGTAAAAGATAGATTAAATATTAATTTTTAATACATTAATGATAAACGCAGAACTACTCGAAGTCAGTGAACTCAAAAATCTGTTGACAACTAAACTGCCATTCTTTCACCTGATCTTACTAGAACACTTGAATAACTGGCCAATGTCAAATGAGAAATAAGAAAAAAATCTTCCAAGGACTAAACGACAGCAACTTGTGAGCTATATCACGATCGAGACCGTAGTTTCACTGCTCTCATCGAGAGTTTACGTGATATCCTTTATCACCTTGAGGGAAATCTTGAAGAATGGGCCGCGGACATCGCAATCTTCACTCCCGACCTATCATCTGTAGCTCTTACTCTCCCTTCACCACCAGCTCTTAATTTTAATTATTAATTTTGCAATGTAGAGTAGTAAAACAATAACACAATCACACAAATATCTGAACAAATCCTACCAAAAAAACTGATTAACGTACGTAGAAGTAATAAGACTGCAAAGACTGTTAAAGACTGAGAGAAACAATACTGTTCAGTTGCAAAGATACGGAAGGTACCCCAAATTCCACATTGCGTCTACTGCTTACTTACGTCGTCACGTGGCTACCACTACACGGAGTAGGTTTGAGGTTCAGACCCTCATCGTTGACGCAACAGGTACCTTAAAATAGAAGAGCACCGCAGATAAAAAGCGAAGTGGCTAATTAGAAGTCCAACGGCCGCCTAATTCTTTTAACTGTCCATTTCCGTCTGAGTGAGAGTTGACTCTTTTCCGTAGAAACGGCTACGCTCCATCAGGGAAGGCTATGGAAAAAAGAGCACGATACGACGGGGGAAATCTCCGTTTCATGCGAACTTTGTGACGCATTTATGGCGCCGAGTCAGACGACGCGGGCAATAAAGGAAATGCGGTCAGTTTATTTTTCCAGATACGCTAGGAGTGCAGCTGCAGGATATAACTGCTACATTGTTTTACGTTTCTTGCAATTAACTTCCTCCAGCATCTGTTTTTTTTTTCGGGATGTCTTCTCTGACTGTTGTCGATGAACAAAAAAAGTGTTTTATAAAAAAAATTGTTTTTCCATTTTCCCTTTTCCAATCTCGCTGTCTTAGGAAAATCTGAATGAAATACTTTAATTATGATTGTCTGCATACATTTTATTCACACACACGTATTCGCAAGTAAACGTACTACGTAAGTAAAACATTGTGTACTACACACAACGTGGCACACGTAGTCAACGTACTACATGAGCAGTATGTTGACCAGCAATTTACCGGGAGCAGTAGCTCAGTGCATCAACTGATATCACTGCAGCGCCTCTGACCGGGAGGTCCTAGGTTCCCACTCCCCACGGCGGCAGGATTTTCCACACTAGCTTTTCAGCTAGGTCGAATTCAGTCGCTGTCTGGAGGAGAATTCTAGCGGCCGGCTGCTCTGATCGGTAGTTTTCCGTGGTTTCTCTGATAAACACCAGGCGAATGCCGGAGCAGTACCCTATCGAACGGGCCACGGACCGCGCGCGGTCTGTCCTTCCCATTCCTTGTCCTATCCTCTCCCCTTACACACACACTTACACTAACATGCACTACACTACCAGATATTCTGGGATATACTAATAACATATAATGATATTACGTGAAGACATTTTCTGCAAAATTTAATATATTTGAAATTATAGTTATGTTGATCAAATATATGGATTCAAAAGGCATTGATTCTAACACCAATATAATTTTAGAAACTGTAATACATTTCTCTTTATTACAGGCCTATAAGTTTGACATCAGTTGTATGCAAGCAGATGGAACACATGATTGCGGAATATATTAGACGAGTCTGGAATAAAACCGACTGGCTTTTTCAAAATCAACACGGTTTTCGTCCTAGCTATTCGTGCGACAGCCAGACTATTTCTTTATGTCAGGACATAGCAGATTCATTAGACGAAGGGAGTAGGGTAGATGCAGTAATATTAGACTTTTCTAAAGCATTTGATCTGGTTCCACATGGCCTTTTAATTGAAAAACTGTCAAAAACTGGATTAGATCATCGAATAATCTTGTGGATAAAAGAATTTCTTACGGGCCGAACTCAAGCAGTCAGAATAGGTGACAAACACTCATCGAAAGCCGATGTAACCTCTGGGGTCCCCAGGGGAGTGTGTTAGGGCCATTGCTATTCTTAGCGTTTATTAATGATATTTCAACTGGAATAAAATCGAAAGTTAGACTTTTCGCTGATGATTGCATAATATATAGGAGTATTGGCGCGTCTTCGGATGAAAATGTTTTACAGAACGATCTTAACTGTTTATGGAACTGGGCGTGCAGAAATAAGATGGAATTAAATCCGGAAAAGAGTAAATTCATTTGTTTTACCAAATCTCGCTCGAATGTACACTCGAATTACAAGTTAGGAACTAACGATATACCGCGTGTAAAAAACTGTAAGTACTTGGGTTTGGTCCTGCGTAGTGACTTGGGTTGGTCGGATCATATTAACAATACGGTCAAAAAATCATGGAGGGCGCTGCACTTTGTAATGCGCATTCTAAAAAACAGTAGTTCGAATGCCCGATCCTTGGCATATACTTCACTTGTTCGTCCTATTTTAGAGTACGGAGCGGCCTGCTGGGACCCGTACAGAAAAGGGCAAATCGAGGCGTTAGATAAAATTCAAAAACGGGCCGGGAAGTTTGTAAATCATGGACGCGTTGATGGACGAGATGAATGGGAACCCTTATCTAAGAGACGGGAACGGGCGCGTTTATGCGTAATGTACAAGACATACAAAGGGACTCAGCATGGGCAGACATCAGTAAAAGATTACAGAAATCTGATTATAAAAGTAGAGGAGACCATCCCTGGAAAATACGATGTAGAAAGCAAAGAACTGATGTAGGTAAGTTCTCCTTTGTGAATCGTACTATAGTAGATTGGAACAAACTACCTGCAAAAGGACTAGAGACTCTTCCTTCTAATGTAGTGAAATTTAAAAATATACTTCATTCTATGTAGGTCATCATTAATAGCACTGGGACTTTTATCATTATTATTATTATTATTATTATTATTATTATTATTATTAGTTTCATTATTATAATCGTTAGTATTATTAATAATATAGTCATGTCTCTTATTCAGTGAAGTGAAGTGAAGTGTAGTGTGGTGGGGGCACGGAGGGGGAGGGGAGGGGAGTGTAGTGCAGCGCAGTGAAATGCAGTGAAATGAAGTGAAGTGAAGTGAAGTGGAGTGAAGTGTTAGAAAAGCTATAAGTCAACATATAGATAACTCAAAATTAATTATAACTAGGATATTAATCTCTAATTCTAATTGTAATTATATTTGTAAATATTCGTAATAGTTTTGTAATTGTATATCTAATTGTAATAATGTTTGCCACCGAGCATTAGCTCAAAGCGAACTTTAATAAATCTATCTATCTAAATTGTACCAATATTTATTACATTACTTATTATTACGTGAATTCATGTTTGTCGCCTACAACTCCTTATTGTCCTCCACTGTCTGCTATTGCGCTTATCAACGCCAGCTGTCAGTGTGTTGCATTCATAAATCCGAGTCAGGGCTCGCGCGCTGATCCCACGAGTCCTGGGCTTAGGCTATCTCTCACTTCTGTCGATGGCTGGGCACAGTGAACGTTCTAGGGCGGGCGAGCAGGGGCAGGGGAGTGAGGCAGTTACATGCCATTTGGGAGCAGTTCCGATTTGTCGCCGATACGTTACCGGTTTGTCGCTGTCTGCTTGTAATGTTTTAGAGGCCGCCATGGGAAAACTGTGCTAAAATAGCATTCAGTAAAAACACTGTCCAACTGTTTAGAATTTTGTGTCTTATTAATTTTTCGTATTAAGTCATAGTGCATCGAAAGATATTTAGAAGATTCGTAGTGGCTGTAGCACTGTACTTACTATACATCAATGATGGCATTCGATCATTAATTAATCTAAATTTCCATTCAGATTTAATTTGTGAGAGTGTCTTTAACAGTCGGAAATGACGTAATCCTGTTCCAATTTCTTTCTTCCAACCGTTCTTAATTAGAAATATTTCATTAGAGTTTCCGTTCAGTATATTTTTTGACGTAAAATTCAAGACCCACTTTCACAGCCATGATCTCATCGGCGAGGATCGTATGCTTTTCATGTCCTGGTCATCGTATAATCCATTCCTTTTGCACAAAACATAAATCTATTCATTATGAAATGAATTTTCTTTTGTTTTCATTGTTCTCTTAAATTATAAAATCACCCTACCTTCACCTTAACTCTATACAAAAAGCTAAGTCGAACATTTTCTTACTTAGCGTATTATTTCCAATACACTTAGAGCATTTTTTGTATATTCTACATTGAAGAATTATTTGGTAATAAATTGAGGTATCTGCCACATAAAATTGCCTTCCTACCTGTACTCGATGCTGATGTAATTTTTTAATCACGTATTAAACAATAATGACAATTTTATCTACGTTTAATAAACGGGAATCATCTTACAGTACCTGTAGAATGTTAAGTGTTGTAATATAATGTTATGTATGCAGTTTCTATTGTTTCAGCATTTCAAGTTTTTATGGGAAAGAAGAATGTTTTATCTTACAACACGGACCTCTACCGGTGACAAGTTCAAGAACTTTTTTCAAATATAATAGTGCAATACCACCATTTAAAGCAGTGGCTCTTCTTGAGATAAAAATTTAAATTAACACTGAGCGCCGGCGTGTTTAAGTGATATCCTCTTTCCAAGATCTCGGCTCTATTGGAGCAGCATAATGTTGACATACGTGGCCCCAGTGGCTCTGCATATGTCACACACTACGTACGTAACGATGGACGAACCAAAGAGAGTTTAAGATACGGTTTAAAAACGAACAATCACAATCAAATCGAGTCTTGTGTCACATGGTCCGTAAACATGGAAGTGTAATAAAATTCATGTTTGATGGAAGTCAGGAATGTTAATTTCCAAACTATTAGACAAATTGAAAGTAAATATATTTGAAGCTGTGAATAATTTTTATACATGTAGGTCCCTAAAAATAATAGAGTGTAAATTAAAAATATACACAGGACGCTGAATGCGATAAAATGAATTATACACGAATGAAAACATTTGGAAATTGTTTGTTAAGCAAAGATTATAAAAAGTTTCTTCCATTTTTTGGAAGGGTGTAGGAGTGTAAAACTATACAATCTCCGAAGACTTCATTTTATCAAGACTCAAAACTATTATTCGCTTCCGCATGTCCGACATATGCTGTTCCGAAGGCACCTCGTCCTGTTTTTGTAATCCTTTCTTCCTTTCCTCCGCCGTATTGTCGTCCCCCAAGGCTTCAACATCTTTCATTCCAAACGCTTCAACCACTGTCTCATCCACCCACCCTGTTTCAACCTTCCTCGTCCCCCACCGCTTGAGGATCTTTCTTCCCCCCCTGTTTCATTTTTTCTTTCCTCCCCTATTACCTCTTTCGTTCCACACCACTCCAACCTCTCTCGGCCTCCGACGCTTCCTCCTACCCCCATCACTCCCTTCCCCTATTTCTTCCATCCTTTCCTCTACCTCCACCCACCCACTCACTTTCATCCCACTCCCTGCTCCCTCCCCATTCCATGCAGCACCCGCCGACACGAACGGCGCGCCCCTAAAGCCTCACAGAGGCAGCGGTAGGTTTAATTGGTGGAAAACACCGGGGCTTGCCCCGCCGTGAAAGGGGCCTCCAAAGAAGATTGAAGAGTGGGTTAATGATATATTTTGTTACCGTTTTAAGAGGATCAGGATCCGAGGCCGCCGCCGCCGTCGCAGCCACCACCACCGCCGCCACCAGCGTCGGTCTGCGCTGCTAATTAGCAGATGGAGGCGAAAGTGATTACCTCGACGCGAGCGCTCGCAAAAGGATTTAAGTGGCGCATTATTTAAAACGCGAATTAAAATTTCTCTCCCCGCGAGGCAGCGGCGCGTCAATGCCCGAGGGATCGGAGCCGCTTTCGGCAGGGTTCGGACGTCGTTCGGCCAACATCGGTCCGAATAAGCCGGGAGGCTGTCGAAGAAAGGCCTGCAAATAATAAACGAGAAGGAATCTTAATTTCCCGTCTAGTTTGTTCCGCCCTTTCTTGGAGAATATTGGAAAATATGCAAAGTTCGTGATTTATTATCAAAATATATTCCGTAAATAATTCGGTTTCTTTCTCTTCAAAATAGATGTTTGGTGACTGAATGAAGATTTGTAAGAGATGCAAACAAACGAGTTCTCGAATTATGTATTTGTAAGAAAAAGAATCGAATTTTTCCGCTTTTTAAATTTTTATGTACTTCTTTATTCTGCCTCCTTTACATTCAATGTCTTTATAGTTACAATAATATTATTGCAAATAGTAAAGAGTAACAATATAATATTTCATTCTCTTCTTTTTTATTCTTTAAAATGAAAGGACATTTGAGGATTCTGTAAAGCGCTAGGATATCTGTGGATTTTAGTTATCTTCATTATTTCTGTGGTATAGATAAACGGGGTATTTTGTGGCTATCACACCCATACAAATGCAAACAATTATATGACAAAAGAAATAATTTCACGTAGAGTTGATGAATTTAATTTTCACTTACAGAAAAGAATATTTATTAATGCAACACACGTTAAATAGCACACACAAAATTAATATTTATAATTGCAACACACGTCGTAAAAATTATATTCTTCAATTGTCAGTATCAACAGTTCACTACAAGAAATAGACATACGTACGTTACTTTACAACGCACTGCAAGATGACATTAAACAATTAAAAACGGTACACAAATTTAAGTTAAAAGTAAAATCTTTTTTGCTGCATAACTGATTCTATAGAATTAGTGACTATATTGTTCATCCAAAAGAAACACTAGTGATGATACAGAATTGGACAGACTTTCTCGTAGTAAAGTTTTCCAATTTCCTTGTTGTGGACTGACTTTACAGTCTTGCTCCATCGTCTTGCCAGTTGTCGTCACATACAGTTTTTACTGTTTCTTGACTAAATAAATAAATGAATCAATAAACAATCCTGTAAAAAATGGCCCGTTTATCTATCTGTTACTTTATATTTATTGTGACATACCCATATGTCACATTAAAATAAACTAACATTTATTTGTAGACTATATGGTGGACCATGTATTACGAAATATCACGAGAGCTAGAGCTTAGCAACGACCGTGAATAAACAATGTAGTTTTTGTTTTTTGTAAAGGCATTAAGAGGTCTGGATGCCGAAAGTAGAAAATTTGGGATTGGGCGAAGAAGTTTAGACGATCGAAAGGTCAGCTACACCAAAATATAACGAACGTATGGATTGGCTGGGTGAGAGAAGGACGGTCAAATGTTATGAAAACAAGGAAGGTAGTTTAATACGAAGTCTTCGAGGGGTGAATCATGCAGGAAGATTTCATTCTGACCGGCATCGCGCTTCTGAACTGATCGTAGGTTCGTGAGAGGGAACGAGTACAATCTAGATAGAATTAGGTTATCAGTGAAATTTTAAGGACAGTGAATGATATTGCAGATATTTTCATGTGGAAGCAATATTGATGTATAAATAGTAACTTTGTCGGGAGTGGTAATCGAGTTCGGGACTATGTCATAGGACGTAATCGGGACTGATAATTTTGATAGTTTGAGACCAGCTTGGATAGGGGCAGAAGAGGATTTCTTGGAACTTTGGACTACGGCAAGCTCGCAAGATATTTCGACTGAGAAGTCTACGAGGGACAACGAAGAATAGATAAGTTAACCGCGGTATAAAATTGTAAATTGAAAGATATCTTGATCAAAGGCCTAACTTAAATCCACTAAATTGTTTGCTAAAGAAGGTAACAATAAACTTTGTTAAATTTTGTTCTTTAGAAAAGAAAGTGATCTTTCATTTAGTCAATCCAAACAGTAATGAACTAGGAATAGAAACATTCTATTTCAGATTCCCAGCTGCGCTGTATAGTCAGCGGATTCTATAATCCATTATAAAGGTAATAAGGATTATAATATATCGTGACCCATTGACCCAGCAAGCCGGACGCTAAGATCTTTGGCAGATATTAATGTAGAGAGAAGAAATTTTGTATATCTCATTATACTAAGAAACTATTTCCATTGACAATAATAGAAAGTAACCAGAAATTATTTTCGTAAATGGTAAAGCAACAGCTAAATGATCAGAGGGTAATAAAAGGATTTAAATAGACATTGTGTGGCTTGTGGGCACTCAAAAAGTTTTTTTTCTCCTCTCATTGTATAATTATGTCATTTGATGGCTCCAACCCGTCACATAACGATACTCATTACGATACAGATTTCATTATGATACAGGTTCTTGACCAATCACAGAGAAGGACCAACTATTGAGACTTCATTAATCATTGAAAATCGTTCCAGTAAATGTTTTGTTGGATTGTGTACATAAAAATTGCATTTAATGTTAGGTTATGTTTATCAATTTTAATTTCTTTTATTATAAATAATTTGTATGTCGAATATTATTTAAAATAAATTGGATCGTAATTTCACTTTGATTCTATTTGACTAGCGATGTGATAGTGGTAGAGGGAACATTTGACTGACGTTAAGATCAGAACGCAAGATATTGTGCGTCATATGCTGCTGACGTGTGTTTGTTCTTTAAAACAGGCCGATTCTTTAGTTTGAAATGTCTAGTGAATCAGAGGAGGAGTTGGTACCTCCAGAAATAAGAGAAAAAGCGAAAATGGTAACCTCGGAATTATTGTTAGAGCCACTTTTGTATTCTCTCGCAGGCGGACTGGTAAACCAAAGCCACCTGCGGCAAGTAGGGTAGCTGTCCGCTAGGTGGTTTGGCTGAATCCTGCACGTCAACTGCCACAAAACGTTTCAATGTAAAAGTTTAACTTATAAAAGTCGTAGAAAAAGTAGCGTATAGAGCTCGATGTAATGGGTATTAATACACTCGTGTGAGGTTTATTAATTTATTAATACACTCGTGTATTAATACCCATCATTACATCATCGTACTATTATTAAATAATATACTATTATTTAACGTCATAATGTACTATTATTAAATACAGACTCGTAGGCATGTATCACTTTGTACCATACTTTATGTTGAAAGTAAATAGTTATAGACTCCTAAGACTAAATTGTACAAATGTAAATTGAAACTGTTAAGCAACTTAATGTTATTAACTTTTTTATTATTTTTTAAGTTTTTAATTTGGATTTTTTAAGTGATGGCTGAGATGTTTGTAGGACAGAAGTTGCGATATTAAACTATGTACCCCATACATATTTTACTAGGAGGTATGTGATGTAGCAATTCTGTTGGGAATGATTTGTTAAATTGTGGCATTACTATCAGTTGGATATAATTATTAACTAACTCGTTACGAAACAGATAAACGTTTTATAAGAGAGTAATCTCTCTTGCTTGCGAAATTATCACTGACAGATGATTTCTCCAAATTTTTGGTCGTAACACTTTTAGAAATACGCTGTTATCATGCCGCCTGAATATCCATCACAAATTTAGATTAGACAATTTCAAAATTTAGACTCATTTTCTTGAAGTACATTTTTTTCATTTTCTAAAAAGGAATATTTGCTCTAAACGATTTCCTTAAACTCCTCCCATTCCATTACGTACAGCATATCCCTATTTATTTGCTACGCTCTCTTGCTCCGCTTCTCTTTCCGTGGAGACGAGGTTCCGTCAGACTCTCGTGAAGGACTGCGAGATGCACAGCACCTTAGCAACTGATGTGCATCTCCCAGTCCTCTACAAGCACCTGGGACTGCACAGCCACGGCCGCACTACGATGACAGCGATTTGGAGACCTGAGCACAAGAAAGATGAGGCTACTGATTGAAAATGGGTGGTCATCCAGTTCTCGGCTGCTCGAAAGCAAGTGCCCGCGGACACTTTTTGAATCCAGAAAAACGGGAAGTAAAATCGACAAACATGAGCAGCAAAATACGAATAACAGATATTCGATTTTAATAACAATTAAGATATTAAATTTTTCCTTGTGAAGTTCAAAAGTGAAGGGTTAAACTAGGATATGCAATATCAGAATATATTACGGATGGTCGCATGAGAATGCGGAAAATTGAGGATGCACTTTCACGCTCTGCTACGCGATACTTCGCATTTTTTTTGATTGATTGATTGATTGATTGCTGATTCAACGCGTGTCAACTACCAAGATCATTAGTTCCGCAAGTTTAGTGTATGTTTTTCCTCAGGAGATGGCGGTGATTCCCTCGCAAGACGGCGAGATCCGTCGCCGACCACCATCGGCTAGCGGAGTTTTCTCTATCCAGGTATCTCCCACCAGCAAGGAACCACCCCATCCAGGACAAGTTCTAAGCTTCCGACCGGTCTCCTGGCATGCGTGGTAGTGTAGTTCACGTAAGCGTGAGTAAGTAAGGAATGAGGATAGAACTAGAAAGAAGCAGGAAAGATCGCGCGCGCACCGTAACCCGTTTGTTAGGGTACCACTCCGGCATTCATGTTGTATTGCTAAGAGAAACCACGGGAAACTACAGATCAGTGCAGTCGGCCGATAAAATTCTCCCCCAGACAGGGACTGAACTCGACCTTGCTATGTAGCTAGTGTCGAAAATCCTGCCACCGTCGCGACGGGACTGGAACCTAGGTCCTCTCGGTCAGAGGCGCTGCATCAGTTGATCCCCTCTCTCGGTTTCCCTTTTGTTTTATGAATAAATTTCTGGAAAGACAAATATATTTTCAAGAACCTATTATTACAAGTTACAATTTTCAACGAAAAGAATGAAGATCAAAAGTGAAAGAGTCACCCACCTCTCGACGAATGGTGGGTTAACGGCACTATTTACAGACTCCCTCTCACGAGTTCGCTCCATTTTTATGACAAATATTTAAACGTCGGTGAAATAGAGTTGCGTTTACGTACACAAAACTATTCTAGAAACTACCCTTTCTGTAAAGTAAAGAGAATACCTGAGCACACAAAAAGCGTCCCGTAATTTTCCTGGAAACTGTTTGCAGTATCAACAGGAATGAGAATAGTTTACATCGTGCTGCGACTTCATAAAATGACGTTATTACTTACCAAGCAAGTCTCTCGCCAGTCGCAGAGCCGAGCGGACGTGTTTTGCTAAGCGCTCTACCTGCTGCAGGATGGTGTCGACGGAGCAGTGGCGCGGCTACGCCTGGGTGAGGGGGCCACCGCCGCGCGGGGGGGCGGTGCCTGGGACAGCGAGGGGCTGGGCCCTTGCGAGCTTTGTTGGCGGCGGTGATGGCGGTGCCATTGGATCGGTGGGGGGAGCGAACCCGGCCCCTACTAACGTCGATATCATAAACCATAAAAGGGAACCATAAGGAACTTGTTGATAGAATCGATGTGTTGCAGGCCAGTTACGTCGGCAGAGGTTCAGTGCAGCCACTGCAGACAGCCAACGAGGCGGGTCTGCGCGTGGATTACCTTGAGAACTAGTCGCGATGTAAAAATACTTTGTTACGGCATCCCAGAGCAGCGGAACGAGTCTTGGCGGACTCGAGGGTTATCCGGATTTTGCGGAGCACCCGGAGGCTGAGTCCAGGATACGAGCGCGCCACCGGGCGGCGGCGCGAGGACAGCCACGTGTTTGTGGCCGCGGCCTCTTCAGGAAGCGGAGGAGCTGCTGCGCAGCCCGGGAGTTTTCCCCCGGAATGGCAGGTGCGCGTCCGTGAGGACTTCAGTGGGCAGTGCGGAAAACGCGTAAGGCGTTAATCTGCAGGCAGGAGGCGAAAGCAGCGAAGCAGGCGTCGATTCGTTTGACAAGTTGTCGGGCAGGCGCAGCTACGTGTTGGCTGAGCTGGCGGCCCGTCCGCGGGCGGGGGAGGGCGGGACGGGTTCCGTGAACTCGGCGAGGGGCAGAACCCAGTAGGGCGGAAACCCTTCCGGGGCGGGGGCCCCTCTTCGCGGCCAGCCCCCACCCGCGCTTCGGCCGCGGCTGGCCTGCCGCCTCGTGCCGGGGCGGCGGACGATCTGACCCCGCGGCACGCGGCGGAGGCGGTCCGTTCGCGTCGGCGGTCGCTTTCACGTTCCGCCGGAGCCAACGGCACTCGGCGAGTCCGGGACGCCGGGGCTGACAGCCGGGAGCGAGGACCTCTTACGAGGGCGATGGCTGCGGCAAACGCAGCAGCAGAAGCCGCGGTGAGTCGACCAGCAGGTCGCCAAATAGGCAGGAATAGGCTTAGAATGGATGTTGGAAATCAAAGGTTGGGGCTCTAAGCTCGAAACGACTCCATGGGTACATAAACACATTTGATATAATGTCTCTAAAAACTGCGGAAGGGGGGTGAGACTTTAAATGTGTCTGGTTTCAGCCAATGCAAAACTAAAAACGTAGGGGGGAAAAGGGGTAGGTACCGGGGGGGGCTGGCATATTTCAGGATAGGTTAGTGAAATTTTTTTATGAAATTACAAAAACCCTGACAATTTTTTTTGTATTAGACTAGTAATGCAAAATACAGCCCTCGCAATTGTATTTATATACCGTCCCCCAAAGGGCCGGGCGTTATTATTCTCCAGAAGCTTGGTGAAATCAAATTTAGACTCGTGAAGCAAAGGTATCCAATACTGGATTTATTTAGTCTAGTGAATGAAGTAAAATTTGGGCCCAATGAGCAGGAATTTTCGGAGTTGATCAAGAAGCAGAGCAATTTGAAAGCAAAGACTGGTAAATCACAATGCAGAATTGTTAGAATTAGAGAGAGATTTAACTAAAATTTTAAATGGCAACTATGGACAGGATATGAAGGGGAAACCAACTTTATTAGTGGGAATGGAGGTAGTGTAATAGATTATGCTCTTTGTTCATGAAAGAATAAAAATTTATTAGTTTTTGGAATCGAATTAGCAGAATCGACTATTTTGTCGTGTCATTTAGGTAAATGCTACTGAACTGCCACAGGCAGTGGCACGGGCGGGAGCAAAAACTTACAATAGAAAGACGAGGGTTTTATGGAAAAAGGAAAAGGACAGGAATTTACAGGGGGCTATTCTTAACTCGTAGGGGAGAGAGGAGCGGTCACCGGAAAGGCAAGCAAAGAATTTAGAAGGAGACTCTTTCGCGCAGGGAGGGCATGCGAAAAGGGGGAGAGGAGGAAGGGTACTGGGCCCAGGATGGTTAGGAGGAGGCCGGGGGGCAGGCGAAGCAAGTGCCTAAGAATGTTCAGAAACAGTGGGAACTGCGGAAGAGAATAGTTACTTGTTACTACTGAATACGAGGCCACAATTAAGAAATCAAGAAATCGGCAGGGAGTGAGACAGCAAGAATAGAGGCAATTTAAGAAACAATCAAAATCAATTTGGATTATAAGATCATGGGAATAAAAAAAATGTGGAAAGCAATTTTATCAGATGCGGGAGCAGTACTTCACGGGCGCTCGAAATAGCCAAATTGGGAACAGGATAGATATTATCACGGACCGGGATGTCCCTGAATTGACGAACCGATAACCTGAATGAAGTGAATAGGAGCAGCCAATAATAAGAAGGTAGGCGGCGCGACGGCATCCGACACAATTTATTTCGAATTGTGGAATAGACCCAGAGAGTATTCAAATTTATTTAATGAAGGATTCTGGGTCGTATCCAGAAAATGGAGCAGCGATCCTCCAACCAGTCTTAAGAATAAAGGTAATCGAATTCCACAAAATTATCGGAATTAGTCTTTACCAGCGCTGAGCAAACTATTTTGAAAATACCAACGGGACTGGGGGAATGGGCGAAAAGACAGTAAATATCAGAATTGCAAGCAGGCTTTAGAGGCTTCTGACTACCGACAATATCTTTGGGTTTGATAATTGTAAAGCAGGCGCTTGCGCGTAAACGGGCCACTTATATTGCAGTTTAGATTTCTGAACAGCTTTGACTATCGATAGGAAAGCTTTATGCAAAAACTTAATGAGCCAGGCGTCTCACGTAAAGTTTTAAAAGTTTGGGGAGCATATACGAAGACGTAAATTTCGTCAGGTGCGGTGATGGACAACGCGAAAAATAAAATCGACAGTAGGAGAGACAGGGCTGTCCTCTCTCACCGCTAATCTTGTTTATAAAAGATTATTGACGTTACAGGATGCGATAATCTGCGCCGGAAATTGAGGGCCTGAAACCTGGACTACTATATGTGATGATTTAGTTTTATGTTCAGACTATTTACGGCTTACAAAAAGTTTAAATATCCTAGAAAACGATAGTGAAACATGGATTAAAAGTAAATATTCAAAAACCAAAGAGTTCTTCAAGAATGGATTTATCTGGGGAAAAGGAGAAATGGTTTTACGCTCAGAGGAGATTGACTGGAAAAAATTTACATATCTTAAAATTTTCCATGAATGGGGATGGAGAATCATAGTGGCGGCGAAAGGGAAAAATTTGGGTAAAGAACGTTTGCGCAGTCGCAGGTTTCCCAATTTCTTTAGCTGCAGACGATGTTTAAACGCTAGTTCTCCCAGAAGAAAATTTTAAGAAATTGAGGGGTAGATAATCGACTAGAAAGCGTCAAACAGATTATTTCAAAAACTGAGTCTCAGATTGCAAAATCTATCCAAAAGGTTGTGTAGGAATTTGAAAGATTTTAAAATGAAACCATTAAACTTTGATTAATTAGCAGGTGAACAGCTGACACTTATAAATGATGTTTTGGCAGTTAAGGAAACAACCAACGCTATTTGGGCGTATAAAATTAAACTGCTACTGGAAAAGTTCAGGTCTGGGACGTTCTTCGGAAATGGTGGAGTTAGGGAACACGTGACATAGAACGGTTAATTTCGGATAGACTTGGATTAAAGGCAGAGATCCTGGCAGAACGGCCGAAAACGTTTGTAGTTGGGACCACGCGAGTCCGTTATGGGGTGTGCAAAAGTTACGTAAACACACTGCAAAAGGACGAAAGAGGGGGGTACGCTTGGTTCAGGGGCGGGGGTGGGCGCAACGGGTTAAAGGACCTGAATGGTAATGGCATCTGTGTGCTTTGGTGATAGGGGAAAACTGGGTCCAAACCTTTAATTTGAAAAAGGGCCGAAACTTGGGAGGAAAATGATTTGGGAAAGGGAAAAACATTCAACATAGGAACGTAACGTCGCCCAAAACATTCTAGGATAAAAGAGCTAACTTCATGAAAGAATTAGAACATTTCAGGAAAGGTTCGACCACTAGAGAAACTGAAATTTAAAGGGGGAAACAGTAGGTTAGTACGAGCAGAGCCTAATTTAGAGAAATATGTAAAAATCAATAAACTAACAATAATTGTTTGTGTTATGTTAGGTTAGTAAACAGTACAAAAAAAAAAATAAAAGTTATAAATTAGACAATTGTTACATAAGTAGATAAATAAGTCAATAATAAAAAAAAATATAACTTAAAATAATTAAAATAAGTTAAAAAAATTAAATTAAATTAATTTAAAAAGTTAAATAAATTAAAATTAAATTAAAATGTTATATAAATTAAAAATTAAATTAATTAAAAAAATAAATAAATTAAAATTAAATTAATCAAAATAAGAAATAAATTAAAATTAAATTAATTAAAATAAATAAATTAAAAATAAATTTAAAATTTAAAAAAAAATAAAAGGAAACGGTTAAAAAAAAGCACATTAGGGGCGAAGGGAAGTGAATGGGAAATGTTAGGCAGAGGCGTTGGTGCGGACGATTTCGTGTGCTGTTTGTTTTCAGGTCGTGGAGCCCAAAAACTGAAGGAGAATGCCGACGCCCGCGCCAAAAAAATAATAGTCTAAAAACGGGTAGAGTAGCATATGGCTTCGACGGCAGGTTTTTCCCTTCAGGGTTTCCTCGAGCCTACCTTGGTCCGTTCCCGGGCTTTGAGGCGATGGAGAGACCAGGGGGAATACCAGAAGGCGAAAAAGGGTTTGAACGCGAGAAGTAGGTATTAATGTTAAAGGCTTCGCCCAGCCATTATGGATCAAGTTTAATTGTGTATAATTACCTATTAAATAAAAAAAAAATACTTACCAAGCAAAATAAACCATTTTTATGTGAAATATGTGTCGCCTCGATGACATTTCAGTCTGACAAAACAAGCACTATCTGCTTGTGTGTCTGGAATTAGAGTATTGTGTGTTAATATTTAATTAACTATTCAAAAGTGTTTATTGTAGTGTTAATGCACTTTCGAATAAAAATATTACAAATTTTTTACTGCCTCACATTTCGTTAGGATCATATTTTTTCATCGTTTGTGGACGATTTTGTGTTAATAATATTCATAATTAAGCATTCCTTTGAATTAATTGCGGCTCGAGGTCCTATCTTATGAAGTGCAAATTCTTTCAGTATACAAATTAGAGAGGGTGAGAAAACGAATGGAGAAAAATAACATTGAAATGAAAGGATTGATTAATAATAAAAAAATAATAATAATAATAATAATAATAATAATAATAATAAAATTGTCTTTATTTGTAGCGAGGCTCATGCCTTGAGGCCTGCTCTTCCGCCTAACCACAGGACTGTTTCCGGGCGCGTCAACTAATAATATATTTAATGTCGTAAATGTAGTTCTTATTTTTATCGCGAGGGTGGTTATTGACTTTCTCGCGCTGGATAACGAGACCTGACAGCAATCTACACGTCGTCTGACGACCAACGGAGTATCTCCCACAAACCTTTCTATGAATCAGTGCATTTCGCCGTGAGGAAGGTTGAAGTTTGCCGACCGAAACGTTGACAAATGTACCTACGACACGATATCTCCCGGACACTGAAGTACACACTAACTCCGCCGCGAAAGTCTACGCTTTCGTTGTCAGCGCACCATAGTCAAAGATTTGGGCCACCGATGGCCGCTCCGTTATTGAACTTCAATCCACCGTGGCAACTGCATACAGTGAGAAGTGCTTGACTCGCAGATGAGCCGGTCTAAACTGCTCTTTCTGAAAATAAAATGTTATCGAAAGCCCATGCCATGCCGCCGTCGACTGCTAAAGAATGGAGGAGAGCCCCTGATGCCGTCCAGATTCGCTGTTCAAAACTGTTCAATTCGTGTGTATGTATTTGGCGTTATTGGATCGTCTGACTTCACCGGCCAGCTGCCGGTGTTGCCCTTGCCTGGGTCTAGTTAAATTCCCATGCTTGGGGAGACATGACGCGAACATGGACGTATTATCTTCACCGTAACTGGCAAGATCCGTCTGCTTGAAGCTTTCATCGTCACCCAGCTACAGAAACTGGGACGATTTGAAAGGAAAGCTACAACTCTATTTTGACTCGACTGGGAATCCAGGGACCACAAAACGGGAAGCTAATACGCTGCCCATGAGCCATCCCAGAGGCCCTGATCATTTTGCAAAAACTAAATAAATTAAAGTACACCGATTCACCCACTTTGGATTTTTTATTGTTACAAATAAGCTTTAAAAGTAGTTGATGCGCTCGGAATCACTAAGAAACAAATCAACTCGAATCTCCGATAATTCACGAAACCTCTTAAAAGTAGTTGGTTTCTAAGAGAAGATATTTGCACTAAGTGATGCAGTGTGCTACATGCGCAAATGTGACTTCAGACCGCACAAACGATACAAAAAACGAACTTTCTTCGTTCATTAAGTGCTACGGAAAATTGGAAATTCTGGCGATCAGCACTGAAAAGAAACAAATATTTCTGATTAGGATGTAAACAATACTGCCCCTTGGAATAAAGCAGTTCCCCTGGGTCAGGAAAACGCGAGGAAAGTCTATGTGGTTGTCGGTTCGTTCGTCCGAGAGACAAATGTCCGAACCCCGCATGGTTGTTGACTAGACACACCAGTCAAATAAATCGGGAGCGGTGCATGAAATGATGCCACTGCAGCGCCTCTGACCGGGAGGCCCTAGGTTGGAGTCCTGACGGCGACAGGATTTTCGACACTAGCTTTTCAGCTGAGTCGAATTCAGTCGCTGCCTGGAGGAGAATTCTAGCGGCCGGCTGCTCTGATCGGTAGTTTTCCGTGATTTCTGGATCAACGCCAGGTGAATGCCGGAGCAGTACCCTACCAAACGGGCCACGGACCGCGCGCGATCTTTGCTTCCTCTTCCTTGTCCTATCCTCCTCCTCTTACACACACTAACATGCACTACACTACCACATATTCCGGGAGACCGGTCGGGAGCTTAGAGTTTCTCCCTGCTGGGGTGGTGCCCCGCTGGTGGGAGAGTCCTGGTTAGGGGAAACCCCACTAGCCGACGGTAGGTCGGCACCGTATCTCGCCATCCAGCGGGGGAAGATCACCGAAAAAAAAACATGCACTACACTAACGGGACTAATGACCAAAGCAGTGGACTCGCCCGGAAACACGAAAAAAACAAACCAAACCAGTCAAATAACATCAGTCGTGGGCTATCACTTAATTTACTAAAGCTCAACCCTATCAGTCTTGCCAGTGAGATTTAGTTCTACCATCACTCAGCGCTCACGAGACTAAAACGAGCTTGGAGGCGGCGTGGGCGCACCACCGCTATGAGCCAAGTACGCCCTGCGTCGCGCTGCTTGCCGGCGCCGTCCCCGTCCCCACCGCCCCCGTCCAGCCCCGTCGACGCCGTCTCCTGCGCGTGCCCATCCTCTCGGAAAACGCGACGTTTCCGCTCGGTGTAATAAACTCGCGTTTGCCTGGTGTCCGCCCGCCGCCGTCCCTCCCCCCCTCCCCTCTGACAAAGCCCCCTCCCCGCGCGCCCCCACTACCTCAACACCGCCCTTTCCCGTGGCCATCTACGCGCTGCCTACCTCCCCGCCACCAGCGCAGTACCCGCTACCACAAACGTTCACACCCGTATTTCCCTATTATTCATGTCCCCATCTTTTTTTTTTAAGTGCTATTCTCCTCCAACCCCCATCCGCATACACTCCCCATCCACATACACTCCCCATCCACATACACCCCCATCCACATACACTCCCCATCCACATACACTCCCCATCCACATACACTCCCCATCCGCATACACTCCCCATCCACATACACTCCCCATCCACATACACTCCCCATCCACATACACCCCATCCACATACACCCCATCCACATACACTCCCCACCCCTACACCTCCTCACACCCACCCCCCCCCCCCCCGCCAGCTCTGCGGTTATCTCTCCTGCCTCTGGCTGCGCAGCCTCCGTTATCACCTTCGTGGCCTACACCACCTCCGACCTCGCCCGGTTTCCGTCGCCGACCCCACTGCCGGCGCTTTGAGGCGCGCGACTAATTGGGAATCCACGCGGTGACGGTGGCGCGCTCGGGGGCGGCGGCGAGAGGTCGCACTCGCGCTCGCCCAACCGCCCATCGTGCGTTCGCCCCTCGACCCCTCGCCCACGTCTTCCCGCCCGCGCACGCGCTCCATCTCGATAAAGGCGGAGGCGCCTTAATGGCGGCCGCCTGTTTGCAATTTGGCCGGACGGGGGAACCCGTTGTAATTTCCACTCCAGCGGGGCCGCGCGTTGGAGGTGAGGCGAGGTGAGCACACACAGCTGCGCCTCAGGAGGCAAAGGGCGGGGCGCGGTGGCGGGAAGGGGCTAGGCGCTGGTGTGGGGGGGGGGGGGGTAGGCGGAGGGAACAGGGCGGGGCGGGTGGGCGGAGCGGGTTGGGCGGGGCGGCGTGACGGGCGGGGGCGGGGGGTGGATGGGACGGGCAGGGGGGGGGGGGGGAGAAGCGGGACAGGCAGGTGGGACGGGCGGGGCGGGGCGGGGATGGTGGGGCGAGGCTGGGAGAGGTGGGTGGGACGGGGCGGGCGGGGCGGGGATGGGGGGCGGGCGGGGGCGGCCGAGGAATATGTCTGCGCCAGGCGCCCTCCACGTAGGAGCCGGTCACGGGGGTTAGCAGCGAGGTCAGTGGCCAGACGTGGGGCCACGGACTGTCGAGTGTAGGTTGCGGGTCACGGACCCGCTAAGGGAACCCGTTACGAAGAAGTTTGGGCACCACAAGAGGAAGAATATTGACGTGAGTAAAAACCATTGGGATATTAGGAAGTTCGAATTATTTTTTTTGACAGATGAAACCAAAAGATACAAAAGAGATCATAGAGGAGAAAAAAAAAGGATTCGAAACTAATAGATCAGTAAGGAAGGTTAAAAATATCTTCAGAATCGCAATGAAGTGAAAAGAATTAATATACTCAGGGCTCTTGACGTAGCGGCTTGATAGGCGAACCTATAAATTCGAACGCGAGCTGCTTCTAAGAATAGGGATTGTTGCCACTCCGCGGCAGGGAAAGTGCTTCGGGAGTAGAAATGAGACATTGAAACGTAACATCGATATTTTTGACCATCGACATTCATAATTAAAACATCGATATTAATAATACGTCGCCCCAAAACCATCGGGATTTTGAAACAAAACAAAGGTAAGAAGTACAAAGAATATTTTCTTAAATAAATGTCTGAAAATCAGAGCGCTCAATGTTATCTCCACGCGGCCAGGGAGTCCTTGTTCCGCAGTAGATTGGAACGGGAAGAATAGGAGCTCATACGCATGTGTCGCATAGACTGATTGGTATCCACTATTATATATTTTAACTTTTACTAAATTATCTTTAAGGGACTTTTTCAATTGAAAGAAATGTCGAAAACGTCAAAACATCGAACACCAAGCATCATGTTGGAAAAGAATTGAATTTTATAAATTGATGTTTAAAACATCGAGGTTTCTATAAAAAAAACAGTGTTTTCAAACATGGGAATTGATGTCGCGGCTCCGGAAAGGAGAGGATGTTTCTTTTGGTGCATCGCGTGTCACATTTTGCTTTTCGGCCTTTATGGTCGTCGATGGTGTAATGGTTAGCTTATGGGACTATTATACCCAAGTTCGCGGGTTCACACTCTATGGATATCGTGATTTTAAGGGTGAGAATGTCTTTCGTACTCCTTCTTTCGGAGGGGAAGTAAAGCCGGCTATTCCATGTTAGTAAATTTACTGCATCTAAAAGATCCTCAAGCCTAAATGAAGCCTCTGAGCTAAATTCAAATTGCCTATTTTGTCGCGTAAATAATACCTTCTTTCTCCCTAGTAGGTGAAAGAAGCGTAGTGAAATTTTTCGTGGTCAGACGGAAGAGCAGGTCTCATGGCCCGAGTCTCCCCACGTAAAACAAGGCTTCAATTCAATTTACAGAGTTTTAGAGACAAAAATGTGTGTAAAAATTGAAACGAATGGATTTCGAAAGTAATATTTTTATTGCTTTTAATACTGGGGGTAGTGATATTAAACATTATGCAAATCTTTTTTTGTGGATATCGTAAAAAAATCACTAACGCAGAGGAAGTTGCATATTTTAATCATACGTGTTTTAAAATCATAGAGAAAAATATGATTGTTGCTTCAAGAAATTACAAAATGTACGTTTTTGAAAATTTTTTTTTTTTAGAAGGATTTTATTTTGAAAATATGAAAATAATTACGTTAAAATTAATATTAATACCGCGATGTCTTGTGTAGTGGGGTACCAATTATTTTTTAAAAAAATATTTGTTAAAACATTATACATTATTTCGCTATTTACTTCTTACCAAGGTAAACACTTATGAACATGAAACTGAAAATATAAAAGAATAGTATATAGATATATATGCTATTCTTTTATATATAGAATATATAGAAGTTATTTTTGTTAAAACGCAAATTGACATTAAAACGTTTATAGAATTCACTAAACGACACAATGAATTAAGTACACCTTTCATGCTACCAATTCGCACTTTCCTCTCCCCGAAATTTGTCGTAGTGTCATCGAATCGGTCCCCGGAGAAGAAAAGAAAAGTTCGCAGAGGCCCAAATTAATTCTGCAGCTCGCTCACGAGTATTTTTGCGTCACTAGTCCCTCACACTGCCTTCCTCGCCTCAAGCAGGAAAAATTAGTTTGGTGAAAGTACATTTTGTGTGGGTTTTATAGGAACATAACTTAAGTCTTGAATTACGTATTATTAAAACCGGAAAAAAATTCTATATACAGCAGGCAAAAAAATGTCTGTCGCATTCACTATTGCATTTATAATCTTTGAATATTTTGATGACCTAGTTTTATTATACAATTATTTATTAAATTTGTATACGATTTATTTTGTATATCAACTTCTGTTGTGCCTAGTTTGAAACTAAGAAATTACTAACTTGCTTAATTTTATTATCATCTCTATCTTTTCTCGATGTAATTGATTTTTTCATTTATTGTAAGAAATTATATTTGTGGTACGTGATTTAAAGAAACTAAGCCATCAAAGCCACTAACTACCAATTTGTAAATAAAAATTTCGGCTCTGACGACGTTTCTATTTAATCAATATTTCTTCTTGATTGTCAGTATATGTTTGCAAATGAAAGTATCCAAGGTTTTTTATGACAATCATTTATTCCAGCTATTGCACAACGTTTCGTAACTAGTTTTGTTACATCATCAGATGCTAAAATAATGGGACACAGAAACCGTTATTCTACATATCAATTAGTATAATTACTAGTATGGTTTATAAACACTGCAATTGTCTCAAAAGTAAAAGTCTATTTAGTAAAATTATCTCAAAATCAAACATATCTACTACAAAAGAGATCCTTTTAAACTTATATTTTTTATACAAAACACACACACAAAACAAATCAATACAATACCAAATAGACGCCACGTTAATGAGGGAACTGCTATCCCATTGAATTACCTCTGCAGTAGAACAATCGAGGAAACATTACAAAATCAACTCACACTCACTCAGGTGATATCAGATAACTAACAGTTGACGACAGACACTCCAATACCAAGGAATGAATGACACTAACAGGCGTTGTGCAATTGCTGGAATAAATGATTGTCGTAAGAAACGTTGGGTACTTTTATTTGCAGACGTTTCTATTTATTCACATGTAAATATATACATCATGCTCTCCAATCTAACTGAGAAAACATAGAAATAGAAGCACCTTCAAGCTCAAGAACCAAATATTAAAGTAAATAAAACAGATGTTGTCTGGTATCAGTTTTTATATTTCTGTTTAAGATATTTTCGATCGCGTAGCGATCATCGTCAGAGCTGGAAATTACCAGCTCTGTAATTTCCAGCTCTGACGATGATCGCTACGCGACCGAAAAGATCTTAAGCAGAAATATAAAAATTGATACCAGACAACATCTGTTTTATTTACTTTGAATTAATAAGGTATCTACTCACCAACAGTCTAATTAACAAAATATTATTTGAATCATATTCCCGAGGACAATAAGTTGTGAACTATCTCAGTTTGGCTTATAATTGTTAATTTAATGCAACAAACTTAAAGCAATAAAAAGGAATCTGAGAGTCAGATAAGCACTTTAACAGCAAACTAAAAGTGCGAAAAAGAAACGGTGAAGAAGATTTAGAAAAGAGTTGAATATAAACTTTTTTTAAACTTCCAAGAGAGAATCTCTCTAAAAAGTAAAATTCCCTAATGATCCAACCATGCAATGGGCAAATAATAAGAAGCCGAAATAATGTGGATTGCTGAGAAATGCTCGTTTAAACATAACAAGCAATTACTTTATATTATTAGAGACAAAAAAAAAAAAAAAAACGTTTTCCGAGGTATGGCAGACAGAAGTTGCATTCGTGAATTTTTCAAGAAAAGGGAAGAATACAGAACTATTAGAATAGTATCGTGTGAAATGCAGGACTATGAAGCAGTAATATATTACAAGTTAATTTTTACAGCTAGTTGCCATTCGAAAATTTGTGTAACCAAAGTGTCTACATTTTTCAAGGAAGTTGTCCCTAAAAGAATTGAGCTAACACAATAGGTCCACCTGAAACTCAAGATTATCGAGAAGCAGCCCTACGTAAGCACTTTGGAAACAACCCCTCTAACGTCAAACCGCACCCACTCGCATCAAATTCCCCTCCCCTTGCCCACAGCCTCAAGTCGCATTGTTATTTTCTTACCTCTCCCCCTCTCATCGCACTCACAATCACCCTTCCACCGCCGCCGCCTCCGCCACCGCCTCCGCCACCGCCTCCGCCGCCGCCTCCGCCGCCTCCGCCGCCGCCTCCGCCGCCTCCGCCGCCTCCGCCGCCTCCGCCGCCTCCGCCGCCTCCGCCGCTTCTGTGCCTCCGCTGCCTCCGCCGTCGCCTCCGCCACCGCCTCTGCCGCGGTCTCCGCCGCCGCCACCTCCGCCGCCCCTCCGCCGCCACCTCCGCCGCCCCCTCCGCCGCCGCCTCCGCGCCGCCTCCCGCTCCGCCTCCCCGCCTCCGCCTCCGCCGCCTCCGCCTCCGCCGCCTCCGCCGCCTCCGCCGCCTCCGCCTCCGCCGCCGCCTCCCCGCCTCCTCGCCGCCGCCTCCGCCGCCGCCTCCGCCGCCGCCTCCGCCGCCGCCTCCGCCGCCGCCTCCGCCGCCGCCTCCGCCGCCGCCTCCGCCGCCGCCTCCGCCTCCGCCCCTCCGCCGCCGCCTCCGCCGCCTCCGCCGCCTCCGCCGCCTCCGCCGCCTCCGCCGCCTCCGCCGCCTGCGCCGCCTCCGCCGCCTCCGTCGGCCCGGGGTTCACTCTCGCTCCCCTTTCTCGCGCTACGTATCCGCCGAGAGTGCGGCGCGGCGTCGCACAAGAAACACAAGGGCCCCGCTACATCAAAGCCGGCTCGCGCCCAATGACATTTGAGTCTAATGGTTGTTTTGTACGCGGCCCAGGCGTGGGCAGGGTCGCACCGGACGGTGTCAAGTGTAGCAGCCCAAACAGCGACGGCCGACGGACAAAGGACGGCGCGGCGCTGACGGAGGCGTTGGGGGAGGGAGACACGCCCCGGGCCCGTCGCCCGAGCGCGGGCTCTATCCCTGCAGGCCCTCCGGGCCCGCCACCCCCGCCTCACTCCCTCTGTTAGAAACTCCGGTGCCTAGCTCCTGCTGAG
Organism: Teleogryllus oceanicus; assembly: GCA_964035755.1. NCBI lineage: Eukaryota > Metazoa > Arthropoda > Insecta > Orthoptera > Gryllidae > Teleogryllus > Teleogryllus oceanicus. The sequence goes on along the minus strand of CAXIVR010000002.1, from coordinate 239,804,525 downwards.
CTGAGAGGCTCAGCTGAGCTGAGCTGTACGTAGCGCACACGACCGCACCATGTCATTTGCACTGCGGAGCAGCATCAAATGAAGACGCGCGCTGCTTTGAAGAAAAAAAAAAGATCTCGTAAAATACCGAAAACAGAAGAGAAAACAATGGGCTTAATGCAACAATAAATAGTTTTCATCAAATAAATTATTTTCATTCTGTAAGGATCACGACATTTTACATCGTTATTTTCTGCACAAGAGATTTAGACCACTACGTATTGAATATCACACCGATGTAGATTAGATGAAGCCTTTGAACAAACGGATCAGTGGAACACATCTGGACGCAACGACCATTTTGAGGCTCACTAAAGAATTTGAGTCTGTCAATGAGTTACATTAAACCTACAATTTTCTCCAATTTCCCAACAATTTCGCTAAGGGAAAGGGGGTGTCAGCATTTTGTCTTTCGTGAATTGGGGGAAAAGTTCTATCATAACGACTTGCGCGAGTAGTACGCAGGTCGGTCTCTGTTCCTCAAAGTATGTACGAAAATATGTACTCGCACAAAAGGCAACAATTTTCAGGGTTGAGAGTTAGGGTTCAAAATATACTTAGCCAACATTATTCTTGATAAATTAAAATAATTTTTACAAGGGAAAATGTTTCGTAGATACCGTAAGGTTCGCAAAACTTTAAAACAAAAAAAAGCTATTAGGAGTCCACGACATACCGAAACTTTTCCTCCTCTTTGTTTTATTACCTAACAACTATTCTCATTTTAAGAAAGAAATTTCTAAAACAGGACTACTTTCTCGCCTATTTTAACACTAAATAGGCAAATAGTATTAAAATTTTAGAAAAATTGTACATGAACTTATTTCAAAATTTACCGTTAAGGAACAGATTTCGTTAAGAGAAATAGTCTGTATCTTCATAATTGTAGTTGTAGTAAGACGTCGAAAAATATTTGAACATCACCAATTTTAAAAAAATCAACATTTTCAACAAACACGACAGAGACACAGCCGGACAGACAGAGACACAGCCGGACAGACGTTTTACCGTCCATCAATTTTTCACTATCAAGGACCCACAAAACATGGATTCCGGCTACTCCATAGCGAGAAAGTAACCAATGTTTGGTATCATACAAAGATCTACAACAGAATGAATTTATGCAGAATATATCCAAGATACGATAATCAATATGTTTGTAAAATGACTTGGAAGGTTGAGACACATTTTCAAACTTGAAGCAATAAGAACGTACTCCAAAAATGAGATGTGTACGAGATGAGGATGAAGAATATTTAGAAAACTTCTACATATTTACTAAACAAGAAATAGAAATCCCCAATCCATTCTTTTATATCGTTCAGTATGTAGTTGAATTTCGAAATCTAATGAAATAAGGGAAGTTTACATTTAAAAGTATACGAACAATCACTGTTTACTGTGATCGACAGAGTTCAACATCTTTCTGCAAATTTAATGGAACTTTTTATAATAATTTGGGGACGTACGCGTATGCTGTAGGTAAAACAACAAAGAAATACTGATTCCCACTCTACCTTAAAATCGTAATGCACTACATAATTATAACTACTGATGTTTTTTTAAAAGAACACATGTGTTACGCGATTAATTTCACACTCGCAAATTTCTGCCTTAAAAAACACTATTCGAATTGTCGCTCTATTACCTGCTCTAACAATAACATCCTTACACTCACTGTTTTTTCCACGTGGAAATGCCGAATGCTTTCAGTAGATCGATGCAACTTACACCGAAAAAAGATTGAAAAATATAATGGCAGATAAAGGGTCCATTCTACTACTTTTATGATTTTGTTAAATTTAGTGTTTATACTCTAAAACTAGTAAATAATAACAATCTACATAACATCTAGAGTCAACTACCTTTCATTTGAAGTGAAAAGCACGAAAATTTGTTGAGTGGAAACAGCAAACTTCTCTCTAAACGAAAATCTTTAATATTTTAAATATATTTTGTTTCAATTTTCTATTGTCAGAGTTAACTGAAAGTCACACCATAATTATAAACGCATATTCTTCTATATGAGCAAAAACTTTCAAGAAAAAAAATTAGCCATTTTCCGTAAAATGTTGAAAACATTACTGGAACTACATGTAAAGTAGGCTACCTTCCAAAATTATAATATCTTAATGAATAAAAATGGTCCAACCAGTCTTACTCCTGAGGTAAAGTTTCAGTTCGAAAGCTTACAAACTGACAGACTTATGCGTGGCACATGCATGCATCCTTATATAACAAATTGATTTTCGTGTACATAATTGCACTATCTTCTCTCTACCTGCACTAATCTTAACTACTTTTGAATAAGCACTAATGAACATTAATCCTAACGTACGCGCGAAGATACAAATGAAAATAATCTTCAACACAGATTTTATGACCGATAATATAGGTCATACTGTTGAGATGATTACAAGGAAACAAACTGAGAGCAAACCCTGTTTACCAAATCAAAACACTTTTTGGGAGAAAACAAAGTTAAAATATCAAAATTTCATTCCTGGATGTAGGTCTGAGAATCCGTGTTGCCAATTCAATATATATGTTCATTTCACTTTTTCATTTTTTTTTGCTCTGTCCCCTCAAAAAAAAAAAAAACAAAAAAAAAAAACAGACGGGTTGCGAACTCTTCAACCCCACCCCATCGGCGAAGACCGGTCTGTCGGCCTGCGAAAGCTCTCCGGATCCTACTGGTTACACGGCCGCCTCCCGCAAACAAATTCCCTGGTGACGACACAGAGTTGGACATCGCCCGGGGCGGCATGCTCTCGGCGGGGGCGCAGCGTTTGGCCGCCCCCTCTACATTCGCGCACCCCCGGTCCAGGGGTGGTGAAACTGCAGACGATCGAACGGCGGCCACATTTGTGCGAAAAAGGTAGAAAGTACATACAGAAGCAGTGAAATCTCCGTCCGACTCTCGTACATTTGGGAATGTGCTCCTCTGCAGACACACCAAGATAGGTCTCACAAATGAGCATCACGTAATCGAGTTCCAGAAAAACAGATCCTGAGTAAAAAGACCATGATCTCCTACTTTGCAGGATCCTGGCCACCATCATATAAAAGCACTAAATATTACAACCATAACATGTGTAAAATCTACGATTTAATGGTGCAAATTAAAATACAAATAAATAAGAGAGGTCATCTTCGCCAACAGTATTTTTATTCAGAGAGCGGATTTCCACGGCATTGCCGTCATCATCAGCCTCACTGCTTTTGGCAAAATTGTTAGACTGTGCCGGTAGCTCGATTCCTGATGACGGCAAAGCCATCGAAAGCCGGCTATCTGAAAAAAATACTATGTTGACGAAGCTGACCTCTTTTATTTATTCGTATAAGAACACCAACAACACCGAATCAGAATTCCCATAATTCAAATTAAAATAGTTAAAATATGTTAATATGAAAAAGATATTCCTGAGACTACATGATCTGATCACCTAGTCCAATATGTCATTTACACACACTGTTGCACAAGTTCTTCTAGGGTTAAAAATACAACATATTTTGATTCTTAACTATCTTAAAATATTTTTTCCCGGATAAAAATATTAAGAGCTGAAATGTACAGAAATACTGAAGATAGATACAGTGTTCTCTGATTAAGAAAGAGCATACTTTTTGAAAACTGCTTTTTACAAACGGTTAACAATGATTTTTTGAAATAGATTTTTAACACTATTTCAAAACAAAGGTTTGTGTTTTTTAATTAATATGTTTTGAAGAATCGGGATTAATTTATTTTTCCTCTTCTTAACTTCACACTAGACACCATATGACAGTATCTACTTATTTCATTCCATTCACAACGACGAATTTCGTGTGGTTTGATAGAAATACGTAATACATTTAATTCTCGAAGTACTCGCTTTATAAAAAATTAAGATTCTTCAGCATATAATATTTTGTATACGATACTTCAAGGTAAATGATGGTAAGTCAATACTAGTTGATGATCTCACCAATAAATTCTCAACGCAGTGGTGACGAACCTGACGGCAATACAGATAAACTGGACGTTGTTTTCACAACTTCCCTTCGACCCTCCACGTCAGCGAACTATTTTGTCCGTGCACTTGAAAAGGTTTGGAGAGCCCTGTGGCAAAGCGGACTCGGCGCTCGCTACCTCCGTTCTAGCCAACCCTCCGCAACTCCCGCCCCCCGCCGCCCCCGCCGCCCCCGCCGCCCCGCCGCCCCGCCGCCCCCGCCGCCCCGCGCCCCGCCCCGCCCCCCGCCGCCCCGCCGCCCGCCGCCCCGCCGCCCCGCCGCCCCGCCGCCCCGCCGCCCCCGCCGCCCCGCCGCCTCCGCCGCCTCCGCCGCCCCCGCCGCCCCGCCGCCCCGCCGCCCCGCCGCCCCCGCCGCCCCCGCCGCCCCGCCGCCCCGCCGCCCCCGCCGCCCCCGCCGCCCCGCCGCCCCGCCGCCCCGCCGCCCACGCCGCCCCCGCCGCCCACGCCGCCCTCATCCACCCCCGCACCGCCCCCGCTTCCTCCACCGTCACCCCCGCCGTACCACCACCAACGCCCTCTCGCAGTCGGAGCAAAGCGAGCAGGCGAGCGACAGACTAGGGACACTCGCGTTCACGCGCGCGAGTTGTCCGGCAGGCCACCCCCCCCCCCCCCCCGCCCCGCCCCCGCTCCGCCCCCGCCGGCGGCCTTCGCGTGCAGGCGCCTCCCTCGCCGCCGCCGCCGGAAATACGCCCGCCTCCCGTCGGGATTTAATTTTGTTGATGTGCAGAGGTGTGGAAAACGCGTCGCTGTTAATTCCGAGCAAAACGAAGCGGCAGTGGCTGCAGCGAGAAAGGAGGCGATGCAGAGCGGAGACGGAGGGGAACGAGGAAAAACGGAGAGGTGAAGAGCGCAATGACGATTGCGAGAATTCGGGGAAATAAACAATTTCAGGCGACATACGAAATTCAAAGAAATCGAAAAGAGATGTGTAATACAAATGATGAGGAGTCAGAGGGGGCGAAATATCACAGCCGAAAGGATAATAAAGAAAATGTGGACATCATTTCACTAAACTCACATAGCGTTTGGTACGTGCAGAAAGCAACAACTGACTGCTGTCCATGAAAATAAATATTGTTGGGAACGGGAGCCGTGGAAATCACGTAAAATAAAATACGTGTGCTGGCAATTAACTGCTTAATAGTAAAAGCGAAGCCGATGTAAAAGTACAGGGTACTGCCTCTTCAACAGTGTATTTCGAGTTATTTCAAACGAGTAAACATTTTGATGTAAATGGTGCGCTCAAACCTTATTTTTATTGTATTATGAAACTTTTTTGGTTTCACTAAACGTTTGGGTCAACAAGCGTAAAAATGAGAAAGGAATACGTGGTATGACAAGGGGGATTTAAAGAATAAAAATATGTTAAAAACCAATTAGAGCATTTTCTATGAAATGTGTACAATCTGCCTTTACATTGTAGGATTACAAAAATATCTGTATCTCTGTCTGTATTTGAATCTACCTGTATATCTCTTAGCATTTAAACATACCCTCATCGATACCTTGAGCTAGGGCAAAGATTTTACAAACACAAATTAAGGCAGGTCCGGACGGGTAAGTAAGGAGAAGCGTTTGATATTGAAATTAACACTACAATTTTATCTGCTAGACTGGAAATGGTGAAGAGTCATAGTAATCCAAGTGACGATGTTGGTAGAATGAGTAAGATGCGACATTACGGGGGAGAAGCAAATGGATAACTAGCACAACAGAAAAGAATGAGGCCTCAAGAAATCTGCCGTGAAACAAAAAAGAACTGGGCTTGTGATTGATCAAGTCTAGATACCACTGGATAACGGTGCACTATGATGATTTGCTTAAGTCCATTAATAATTACCTTGTTATGAGATAAAGACATTTAATAATGAACACAACGCTATATAACTATATAAACCTTCTTTTAATTAAACATAAAAATAAAAGTGCCACTGATGTACCCTGCTATAAAACGTCAAACATTAATTTCCTTTAAACAAAAATCATAAAATGACCTAATCACCGTCTAACTTATTACTTAATTGGCATTATTCCGTAGATTAAAAAAACACTAATTTTAAAATGAATTAAAATACAATCATTACGTACCACGTTTCGAAAGAAATGTCATGTTATTTCGAAACGTTGCTTCGTATTGATTATTATTATAAAAATTGTATTAATAATTAAAATTAATTGTTATAATAAAATATAGCTCTAAGTAACAAATTGAAAATGTAATTCAAAGCAGGTACTGTTTGTAGGGGTGATGACCGAATTTAGAATTTAGATCTAAAAGACATTTAACCTTCAGAGTATCCATGTGCTGCAAATTGTGGCATGGTCAACTGATCTTGCTTCTCTTGCGACGGAAGGCGCAAAAAAATATATATCGTATACTGAATCGACGGTTTAAATTACAAGAATAAAAAAAAAAAAAAAAAAAAAAAAAAAAAAAACTCTCAGGAAAGATATTCGTTTTAAATTACAGTCAAAATGTTAGATTAGCAATAAACATTGAACAGTTTACACCCTTTAGAGTATGTGGCAGGTACTAAATTGGAATACGGAATGCATTTGAACGTACATTTTGTACATCATGTAACTTGTATACCGCAAGAACATCTCTGAAAGTTATTAAACCGAAAACGTAAATTCATTTAAAATCCTCAAACTATTCTTAAACTAAACGCTTCAATTTCAGACGTGTGATCGACGTCGAATACCGACACCCCATATGAAAGTACGCCTCACCACGAGTCTAATTCCCACCATCAGCTTCCAACAAAATAAACAAACACACGGCCTTCACCACAGGCAGTCTGCAGAGGCGGACCCGCTTTCCATTTCGGTTATCGCGTACGGCTGAACGCCTCAGCACAACCACCCAGACACAACGTCAGCGCAACGCTTCTAACCCTCAGTATTCTCATCCTCCCGTCCCTTACGCGTTTGCAGAGACCGAGTGGCCGGATGTCCCCCCCATGGACAGGCCACCCTCGCGACGCCCGCGACGCTAGCGCTGCGCGGCGGGGCGCCAAACTAATAAAAAAAAATGTTTCTACTTACTTTGCGTGGAAACCACGTTTTGATGTGCACCCTTCCGCAAGCACTGAAACAGAAGATATTGCCTTCAGGTGTTTTCCCTTAATTTGCGTAACGGTGTATCATGCAGAAATCTTTTGTTTTGTTAACAAATTCAGCGTGCGTGCTTGCGTTGAAAAAAAAAATCTCTGGTCCTTACTTGTTTCTGTACATGGAAAGCAGTTCGTTTTGAAGGGTGCTCAGCAAAATTCTCGCAATTTGTTTCTTTTGCGTTGTTATACTACAGTGAACCACGCACATGGGGACTTGGCTGTTCAATGCATTCACAGAACAGTGAACTTATTGTTATAGTTAATTAAAGTTCATTTCATTCAATGAGGGAATTATGTAATTTATTTTGCTGTTTTAGGAAAGAGGTAAATCGTGATTAGTAAATTATATAATCTGCTAATATCTGTTTTTAGAAAAGCGCAGTGTTTCACATAGAAAATTCGATCTATAACACGAATCATCTCTCATGTAGTTAACATTCTATTAATTATTGAGTTTGGCATTGTCTCTACCAATTTTTTCATCATGCCAACTTCCTTTTTATTCAAGTTTCTATCATGCTCCAGTTGTTCAAACTTAATGATAGTATCGAGGTCGCGGGTAATTTATATTCTAAATTTCTCACCACCTAAACATTGGCGAAAAATTATCACTAGGGAACGAATTTTGATGACCTAAAACATCCCCTGAAATGATCAAGAGAACGTTCTTAAAATATTTTAAAATTCCCTAAAAACAAAGAAAAATGATGTAAAAAATGTGATCAAGAACAGTTCGGCTGAACAACGAAAACTGTTGGATACGTTACTGATGTAATCGAAGCTGCTTCTAATCATTAAAGTGCACTGAGCTTTCAAACTTTCGGTTTGGACTGTTCTTTACGAGGAAATATCTGCCTTTAGTTATTCTAAAATCGGTTGAATCGACAATGGCGCTGATAGGTGTACCACAAGGGTGACAATATAATTACTGGGCAAAGAAATTCAATAGGCTACTCAGGAATTCTGCGGAGAACATTTGTTGCATCTCTTAAATATTATTTGAAGCAAGTATCAAGACGCAAAACGATATTAAAATCTATGAAATTATCGAAAAATGCGAATGTTTACAAAATAGATCGATAATGTTACCATGGGCAATTGGTTCGTTGAAACTCTGAAGGCCTCTTAGAGTTGGTTATGTCCATAAGCAAAGTTAAATGCCATTGTAGTATCTGACAATGGATTACAAGAAGTTGTTCACACGTAGCAATATAGTGAATGTCGAAGTCATTTTTCAACTGAAAGACGTAGTTACTGCGCTCCGAGAAAGGACCATGAAATATGTACTTTCTTGACATGCTTCCAAAATTGAACATATCTGAACATGAACTTGTATAATATGGTTGCAAATATATCGCTAAATACTGTAAAATTAATTATTAAATACACCATTTTTAAAATTATTCGGATTTGCCTTTTAACCCAACCCATTGACAATCTCCGAGTCCCGGAGAAACATTGGTACGATTATGTTAAATTAAAAATCACTTGTTCGGATGTAAAATGTTTCTTCTGCTGCAAGAAGCCAATTGTACTACCACTTGATTCTAACAGTCACCATTTGGTATTCAGAAGCAGGTGAGCATTGCGGTGTAAAGCTGCCCTAAACAGGCCCTTCCCTTTGGCGCACGCCCATCCGCTTTGGACAAGAGCTTGAGAAGAGCACCTTGCAACCAACGCCGCACCCCCGCTGTTTGTTCAGGAGAGCAGCAGCCGCGCCCGGGCACAATAGCCGGCTTCCGTCGGCTCCCCGCACCCCGCACCGCCTCGCCCGCCTCGCCCTCTGGCAACGCAAGATGCAACAATGTCCGATGCCTTCGGAGAATGCCGTGGAAGATGATGTCAATGGGAAGAAGGGGTTAATGGGGTGGCAGCATTAGTAATTGAAGGTTTTGATTAAGGATTTGATTGTGTCGTGATTTCCGGGCGCGTAAACTGCTTTGGTCATTAGTACCGTTAATGTAGTGCATGTGTTTTCGCGGGAGATGGCGGTGATCTTCCTCCACTGGATGGCGAGATCCGGCGCCGACCTACCGTCGGCTAGTGGGGTTTACCCTAACCAGGACTCTCCCACCAGCAGGGTACCGCCCCAGCCGCGACAAGCTCTAAGCTCCTGACCGGTCTCCCGGAATATGTGGTAATGTAGTGCATGTTAGTGTAAGTGTGTGTGTAAAGGGGAGAGGATAGGACAAGGAAGAGGAAGGACAGATCGCGCGCGGTCCGTGGCCCATTTGGTAGGGTACTGCTCCGGCATTCGCCTGGTGTTGATCGGAGAAACCACGGAAAACTACCGATCAGAGCAGCCGGCCGCTAGAATTCTCCTCCAGACAGCGACTGACTTCGACCTAGCTGAAAAGCTAGTGTCGAAAATCCTGCCGCCGTCAGGACTGGAACCTAGGACCTTCCGGTCAAAGGCGCTGCACTGACATCAGTTGATGCACTGAGCTACCGCTCCCGGTAGTAATTGAAGGTGGAAGAGTTGATGCTCGAGAATGAATGATGCTAAGGAATCACTAACATGGCCAAATGGACTGTGTTTATTCAAAGTGGCATTTCTGTTCATACGTTTTCAGGTGAAATTTTGTCTTATTTCGAGTTTCAGTGTATTCAATCGAAGTGAAAGTGTAGTAAATTACAGGGATTACCCAGCCTTCTCATGGTAAGTTTGCGTTGTCAACATACATATACACAAATTAAATACTGGAGGTCTTGAAGTAGGTGTGAGTAGAAGCAACTTGCATTAAATTAAAACGTATCCAAACATTGAAATAAATAAAAACTTGACAAATATTTACTGTGCACGAGTGATTGAGAAAATGGTAATCTTATTTACAGTAAGAAATCAGAGTGTAAATGTGTATGTTGAATAGAAATATTTACACTTCAGTTAGAAACTGTAGGAGAAGTTAGAGATGGTAGATGAAAAGAATGCTTGGGAGCAAGTATAGCAATTTTTTAAAAGAGATACGTTAAGAAAAGAAAATAGAACAAAAATAAAAAGAACCAAAACTCTCTGGTGCGTGTATCATTGGTTATATGTACAGGAAACATTTTCATCAAACTTTAAGCGGGAGAACAAGAGACCAAAATAATAAAAATATACAGAAAGTAAGTATTGAAAGGGAAGGAAAGGGGATAAGGAGTGGCAAAAATGAATGTTAAAAATACACACGAAGAGTTAGGAAAACAGAAAGAGAAAACGTACACAAACATTAAAAAAATAAGATGGAATATGTGAATCGAGAGGAAAGTTGCAAAAAAGAGCAAGAGTGAACCGAGTTCGGCTGTCGATGAAAGGTGTTATCGGCAAGAGGGCGAGAGAGAGGGTGGGCGAGAGAGAGAGGAGAGAGGGCGGGCGAGAGGGCGGGCGAGAGGGCGGGCGAGAGGGCGGGCGAGAGGGCGGGCGAGAGGGCGGGCGAGAGGGCGGGCGAGAGGGCGGGCGAGAGGGCGGGCGAGACGGCGGGCGAGAGGGCGGGCGAGAGGGCGGGCGAGAGGCGGGCGAGAGGGCGGGCGAGAGGGCGGGCGAGAGGGCGGGCGAGAGGGCGGGCGAGAGGGCGGGCGAGTGGGCGGGCGAGAGGGCGGGCGGAGGGCGGGCGAGAGGGCGGGCGAGAGGGCGGGCGAGAGGGCGGGCGAGAGGGCGGGCCGAACGGGCAAACGGGTCCGGGCCCCAAACCAAGGCCTTTTTTCCGGCTCCCCAATTATTCATACCGGGACGCGCTCTTTTGACGGCCGCATCGCTCGCGACGCAGCTCTGACACGCGGCGTTCTCTCCGCACCGCACCGCACTGCCGTCCCCGCGCCACCCCTTCATGCCGCGCCAATCGCGACACCTCCAGCGCTTCTCTGCGCGACCCCCCCTGCCCTGTTCCGCGCCCCTCCACGCCCACCGTTTTCCAAACATGCTCTCGATTCCGACCATTCCCGTTTTCCCCAGACCCGACAGTCACGTTTCTCCTCCTCTCTTTTCCCGCTTCTCCCTTTCCCATCTTTCCTCTATCTGCGACACGCACACACTCTCATATTTCAAAACAAATACAATACAACAAACATCCTGTAAAATCGGACTGTCGTTGTAGTAATTGACAACATATGAAATGATGTTTGATCAGAAATCGCCTATTGGCGACTCAGTACAAACATTACTTGACACTACAACTTTTTTAATGGGACTACATTCTTAAACCCTTGACAAAAGTGAGAAAAGGAATTTGTAAATAATATTATTTAGAAGTTACACTATATGTATAATCTTGAGTGAAGCACCCTTGGAAAATAATAGGTATCTGCACTTAGGACAGAAGGTGGAGCGAAACTAGTTGTAATGGGAGAGAAAATATTGAACATTTCCAACTTTTCTTTCAAACTTTTCCCATCGGCCTCTTTACCTTCTGGAATAAATTTTTCTATTGCAAAACTAGTAAAAGTGGACATATTGAGTGAAAAGCGCTTTGAATGTTGCAGATGCGGTACAACCCGATATCTCTTCTCTGACATTTTGAAGATTCAGGTTTTAAAAAAATAGTAGCATCTAAACTTTTAACTTATTGATTCAATTATAAGTTACGAAACAGTAAATGTCTTTGACATTCGTCATAATGCAATTGATGTCTTCAATGTGTAGCGCAACTGTAAATAATGTACATTTTAACTACGTCGATTTCCTTCCCATTCACTAAGGCTTTCTTTACTGTTCAGAAAATAGTTCCCCTCTCTTTTGTTTAATCTTAACATTTACTTTCATCTATTCAAAGCATGCCCTTGGTATTCAATTCCGACCCCAAAAGAAGCAGGTATTCCATTTACATTTTTTCACGACAAAAGTTTAAATCCATAAAAAATACACATTTCAGGTAGTCACAAGATAACTTAATGTTTTTAAGTTAGTACAATTGATATAGTAAACCTCTATTTAATAATAAATACCCACTTGGAACTGTATTTACTGTTACACCAATGTTCGCAGCACGTCTCGAAACGCTTATTCCATTACACCTATTAGGAAAATGCCATTACAAAGTAATCTAACTAGAGTGAATACAGAAAGGGAATAGGAAAGACAGACCTCTATCGTGTAGTCTTCGATTGGAGGAACAATCTAAGTGATGTGGGCCACAGACACAGCGCGAGCTCGGCCGGGTTAAGAATGTTTATCAATAATAAAGTTGTATAGAATTTCAAGGATTGACTTAATTATCTGTTGTATGTATGTAGAGTACATAATTCAGTTATTAAAGAAAAATTTTAAAACATAAAGACTATTAGGCTAACATAAAAAGCATAAATAACAGACTTTCACAATTAAAGTTTTAAGTATAGCTGATATGACTTTCATAATCGTTTACAGCGAATAATTTATCTTTTAAATAAGCGGTGATGAAATCAACTTCTCTACGTTAAAATCCTCATTATGGAAGGAAGCCGATGATGATACATAGTCACATTTAGTTATTTAAAAAGGGAGAGAAAAGAGAGATTAATGTCACCGAAAATAATAATGTGATTTCATCAGTCATCACACATACGTGTAAAAATATTCTCTGTACACAGAATAAAATTACATATATTTCATCCTTCTACTTATAAATCGAAAGTTCACCACCATACAGTGGAGAAAATAAGAAAGTAAATTTAAATGTTAGCAATTAATATCACAGTAACGTAATCAAATATAATATAATATTAAAAATTTGGAACCAAATTATCGCCGTGTTTTGTTATAAGTATCGTCTTTGACCTAGTATTATTTGCTCAAAAACCTGTCGCTTCAATACCCCTGTGTTGATTTACAGGTTTTTGTTTCTACAGTTCCTCCAACTATTTTGACGCCGGTTGTTTTACGATCCACAGCCATTCATTGTGAACCTACCATTGATATATGAAGTGTTGATCAACATAAATTTCCATCACAATTATTGTTTCACTGAATCATACTGATTTTCGCCAAATTGTCCTCATTTATGTGGTAGGTCAAAACAACCGCGAAACATTGACAATATGATTCTACTACACAGAAAGAATAACATTCCATAACTTGTATACTTCAAATGCCTAGACGAGAAAAACATATAGAGAACTCATTCATAATGCAGTCCATGGGAGTAATAAGATAAATTGAAACAAAGAAATCCATTTTATTCATTGAGTATTCATTATTTGTGCTCACGCGCCTGTATTTCCATACCACACGAATCCCTCTCACTGGCAGCAAAGCCCATCCCATCCCATCACCACGTATTCCTCATCGGGCACGCCACAGTGGCCCTGCACGCGTTGTTTGTAATATAATTTCGTTCAACGGAATACGATTAATCCATATTCAAAGCCATTACACCATTTTTGTCATGTGTAAACAAGCTACATTTATATGTAAATAACCGTTATTTTCGAGGTGGCCAATGAGCGTCCATTTAACGTTAACCACAGCGTATCAGAGTCGTCGCCGCCACCGTCGACGAGGGTTTGGGTGACGAGCGGACGGCAGATGTGGGGAGAAATGTCGAGGGGAGGAAAGAAGGTGAGAAGGAATGAGGAAAGTGGGAAGAGAATGGGGGCGGAGAGAAGGGGAGGAGTAATGCCGGACGCAGATGAGAACGTGTGGGAAGGAGCCCGGCGTGGAGAATGAACAGAGAGGAGTGTGAGCGGAGAAGAGAAAGAATGAAAAAGAGAGAAGAAAAGTTAGTAAGTTGATTGTTAATTCTGAGCGTGTCAACTACTAAGGTCATTAGTCCCGTCTAGAACATGTTATCGTCGAAGGAAGAGATGATATTCTCCAGCTGAATGGGCAGATACGGTGTCAACCTACATGTTGGCTTTCCCCAATCAGGAATCTCCTACCAACGGAGCACTATCACAGCCGGGACCCACTCTCATCTCCCGATTGGTCTCCCTCAAGTGCAGTAGTGTAGTGCATGTTAGTGTAAGTGGGTGTGTAAGGGTTTGAGGATAGGACAAGGAAGAGGAAGGAAAGACCGCGCGCAGTCTGTGACCCGTTTGTTAAGGCACTCCGGCATACACCTAGGGTTGATCGGAAAAACAACGGAAAACTACCGATCAGAGTAGCTGACGGTTAGAATTATCCTCTAGGTAGTGTCGTCGTAGCTAGTTTCGAAAATCCTCCGACGGGACTCCAACTCTAACTCCTCGATCAGAGGCACTTCGGTGACATTAAGCAAGAGTTAGTAGGATAGGGAGTGGAGATATGGGGAGAGGATGCAAAGGAAAGAGGCGGGGAAGAGATGCAAAGTTGCGGAATGTGTGTAATTCAAACGGGATGCACTGGCGAGTCGCGGACAAACAAACGGGCAGGCTGGTGTGATAGTGGAGGAGCGGAGGAGAGGGATGAGGAAAGAGGCGTCAATGGAAGGGGGCAGTAGGTATGGGAGGCGCACGGGACCAGCGCACCGCGTGATTCATAGTGTTAATTACTTCAAAACGCGCCCGCTGGCCTCCTTCGGTCGACTGCTCGCCGGTAGCCGGAGGCCGCGTCTGGCAGGTCGCTGTGTTGCACGGTCGCTCACGTACGTGTTCGCACCACTGGGCTGCCGCCGCCGCCGCGGCTGCACCGTGGAGCCCAGTTTAGTCGGAATTACCGCTATCTCCATATCAAAGCGATGGAAATGGCGAAGCGACGCGCCAAAGCCTGCGGGCGGGAAAAATTAGCTCCCGTTGGCTCGGAAACGCGCCGGCGGCGGCTGGGCGTGCCAGCTCTGCAGGCAGAGGCGGGGCGAAGTCGACAGACGGGTTAAGGAGGGCGAAACGCTGGTGGAATGGAAAGAGGGGAGATGAGCGCGCAGGGTGAATACAGATTGGGTTGGAAGAGCGGGCGAAGGGAGTGACCGCGATAACAGAGACGGGAAGACAGTGAAGGGGTGGGATAGGAATAATGGATCAGACGATAATAAGGGCTTGACGTTGATGGTATGAGGGCAAATGATATAATAGACAGAGGAAAGAGATGGGGCAGAAAAGGGGGAGGGAGAAAGAACGAGAAGGACACGGATACTAAAGGAAATCGCGAGGAGACAGGAAAAGTGTGGCATTAGAAGGGATGCGATGTAAGAGAGCTGTGCAGTGATAATCGGAGCAGAAAGGATGAAGGGAATGGCTCAGAGGAATATGATGGAGGACGACGAGGTGAAGATGTGCAAGGGGGAGCGGGAGGCGTTGACCTACAGAGGATTTTGAGGGAAATTGATTGATTGATTGATTGATTGTTGGTGATTCCAGGTTCCATTAGTACCGTACATGTAGTGCATATTTTTCATCCTCCGCTGGATAGCGAGATTGGGTGCGGACCTACCGCCGACTAGCGTTGTTTTCCCGAACCAGGCATCTCGCACTAGCAGAACACCGCCCCAGCCGGGACCAGCTCTAGCTCCCGACCGCTTTCCCAGCATGAGTGATAATGTAGTGCATGTTCGTGTGAGTGCATAAGGGATGAGGATAGGGCAAGGAGGAAGATGGAAAGATCGCGCGCGGTCCGTGGCCCGTTTCTTAGGATACAGCTCCGGCATTCGCCTGGAGTTGATCGGAGAAACCTCGAAGGACTACCGATCAGAGCAGCCACTAGAATCCCCCTCCAGACGGCGACTGGATTCGACCTAGCTGACAAACTAGTGTCGAACATCCTGCCGCCGTCGGGCTTTGAACCTCGCACGACCCGATCAGAGGCACTGCAGTGATATCAGTTGTCGCATTGAGCCATTGAGAGAAATGATGATTGGAAATTACATCGTGTGTGGGTAAATAAGAGGACACGGCGGGGCTTTGCTCTACGTGCACCGTCGAAACGAATTATCGAAACGGGACACAGACGATGGAGTTGGAGCAAAACTAGAACGACATTGGGATGAGCGAATGGACGGCAGTCACCACTTGCAGAAGGCACCTGGCTACATTTGCACCTGTGTAGAGCTGCACGGGAATTGTCGTATGCTGATAGACTCATTGGTAACAAAGTTGATGAGTGTTGCAAGTTGTTTTCTGTAAACAAGTTCAGTCCCTTTATCAGAGAAAGAAAAAATATTCAATCTTGGAGTTGAAATGATAAGAAGAGCTTTTTTTAAAACCAGTAGTTAATAGTTTTTGACAAGAAATTGACATTCCATTATAAACGGAACAAGACTTTAGAGTAAAGCAATATATATATATATATATATATATATATATATATATATATAATATACCAAATAGTATAAACGAATATATTTTATTCACTGAAAACTACTTTAATAATGAAATATGTTTTGCGATCATCTTCACACTTAACTTTAAAAGCGAAATGCGTTTTTCAATAATATTCACTACAATTTGATGTAAACAGCGGTCAGAATGATCTAGCAGTATATGTGTGTCTAATGGCAAATTGTTGACAATTCCACTGAAGCACTTGGTAGAGAAAAAATAAAATAGCCTGGACGAGCCCCTTCCCCGCCCAGGAATCTTGGCACTTCTGTGGTCATTCTTTCTAACTTCACTCTCATTTCCTCTCCAAATTCAAGGGTTGCACAAGTACACGCTTTGGGCGCAAAGGAAGGTAAACTTAGAGCGTACTCGAAATTTCACCAATTCATTCATACGAAAACGTGTTTGTCGAATGTTTTGTAAGAAACCACGATGTTAAGATTATGTGTATATACTTTGCTATTTATTACTTTATTTCACACTTATTTGCTTTTCGAATTATGCCTTACACTTGTATGATAATTTCTGCGCGAGAGCTCGAACATGTTTAAATGTCAAATCGTTTGACTGTTTTGGAGTAGATTTATTAAAATCTTTAGCTGTAAAGACGAAAAGTGTTGTCACTGAGCTCTCACAGCCGACCACTTCTTATCGCAACTGCGAACAGTCATCAGTTTAACCTCTCCGGCGCGCTCGAGCTTCGTGTTGTCCTAATCAGTTCCCCACAACCTTCCGCCTTCGCCTCGGGCTCAGCTCCTCCTCCGCCTTCCGCACTCAATAAAACCATCTCCATAACGGCGCGAGACGTCATAAAAATTCAAAGTAGCTCTAACTCAGCCAATCAGAGACACGCGTCGCATGCTGATCATTTAGCTGGCTGCGGGGGCAAGACGGCGGCCGCGGGAGACGTGACGACTCGCCGCCCAAGTGCTCGGCCGCGACGAAAGCTCGCCGGCTATTTGCTGTCTATGGAAATCCTACCGATAACCTGTGAAACTATCATCAGCGATTCAAAGCGGATCGCGTTATGGAGGGGGAATGGTGAGGGGGCGAGTGGGAGTGGGGGAGGGGAAGGGGCGGGCGGGCGGGCGGGTGTGCAAGCCTTTGAGGGGCCGCATTTCCATCCGAGGCGCCACGCGGAGGTTGTAAATCCGCGGAATAAAACACGCTCTGCGGTGCGAACCTGCGCGCCCTGGTGCTCGCTCGCGGCGACGACCCGCGAGGGCCGGCGGTGTAAAGTGGGGAGATGAGGACGGAGGACGTGCTGAGAGCGAGGGGTGACGTGAGGAAAAATGGGCAATAAGAAAGGGGAAAATCGGGAGGTATGAAGAAGGGGGAAGAGGAAAGAGGATGAAAGAAAAGAAATGGGTGTAGATGAAGGACAGAGGAATGTCATTCACCGAGAGAAAGTGAGGGGACGGAGAGATGTAAGACGGGAAACGTCAGAGAGAAACCGAAGGATTCACACAAAGCAAGAATAGTGGAAAAATAGAGAAATTGACACAATAGAGTGATCCAGAAAAGAAAATGAAGATCAAGCGGAGATAGAGATGCAATGTACCCAACAAAGACATCTAAGATATTCTTTTGGCAAAGAAAATATTATTAAATAATCGATAATTTTCCTTCTTTGATAACCTTTAGTCGATTGAACAGAACAGCATTACGAAAATGAAATTTACTTACCCCAACTTGCGTATTTGACAAAAACAAGCGAAACCCATCATTTATAAGCAGTGTGCCTTAAAAAAACGGCGTACTGAAACTACATCGATTTGCACAAGAGCGTATCAGCGGCGTTTCCAAGAAGGTAACGATATCAGTGTGTTTCATCCCATCCCTCTCTTTCCCCCTGAGTCATGCGGACCTGCAAAGCTGCCCGTCGCAGCCTGTGATCGACCACCGATACAACGCTCCGGGCTCTTAAGGAAGCTCAGCGCTACGCACGGCGGTGGCTGTCAACCGCGCACTCCACCCCACGCTGCATACACATCGCGTATCTCTTTGTACATGAATATGTGCATGTGCAGAATAAATGTTACAATCTTCTCTCGAATGTTGAAGGATCTACGATGATCACTGTTTGGAAATGAAATGAGGTGAGGAATTTTATGTAACGAAGTTACGTATGCGATATTTGTTACTGATGGTGGGGAAACATGTGCACTAGTGTTTGGAAGGTCGCGTTTTGACGCAGCCAAATGGTTTTCCTGTAGCTCCTGTACCCCAGTGCGCGAGGTGTTGCATAACCATCAGGACAAATATCGCATTGATATCTTCGTTACATGAAATTCCCAACCACGTGTTGATTGGCAAAAGTGATCATCTTCGACCCTTTTATATGAACTAGAAGTTTATAACATTTATTATGAGACACCTGTATGAGTATATATTAGTAGGCTACATGTACGAGACAAATACTCATCCGCGATTTGAGTTGATACATCACTAGTACCACAGTCCATATTGATCCGCTACCTCCTTTAATGGCACAAAAATTTTAAACATATTGCAAGTATTTATATTTATTGTTAATAAATTAGTTATACAAAAATTAGATTGGCAATGCTAATAGTTTGATCCATTATAAACTTTACAGAGGTATTTTACCCCCGTAGTAAATTGTTAATATACGATAAGAGGTCTTAGAGTAGTGGTTGTGGTCTTTAACGGTGGTCAATTCCACTTTGTTAAAGAGATACACGTACATCAAATGTACTCCGACATGATATATAGTTTTGAAAAATATCTACAAAAGAATATAGGTCCCCTTGGCATTATTCTTTTACTTATTTCATTCAACTTGGACTCGGGTGGGACCCCTCTCCTTCTGCTATATGGGAGGCATCCCATTGGTCGATATCCGATTACCCTTTTAAATTTGAGGGTTATGCTGACATACCCTGTGAGGCCACCTCAGCTGCATTAGGTAGTTTTGGATCTTAGCCAGGTAAGAAGGATAAGGCGAGGCAGGGAAATAGTACACCGTAATTGTGTCTGTCCATGTCAAATACGCAAGTGCAGGGATCTAAACACAATGTGCACTTGCCTCCGAACGAGGTTCCCATGCCATCCAGGTTGGCTTTGACCGAAATGCTACCGTTTGAAAGGATATGCGTGGTGGATGGGACATTATACGCCCACCTTAGCGATACCTGTTGTCCGTGTCGGCCTCATTGCATTTTTTATGAGGTTGACGCGAAATCCCCAGCAAATCTTACTTCACATGCTCTCTGGTATCACCTTGATTGAAGTATTCTTCTCCAACTAATATCACTCTCTCCTTTATATTTTCATATTTCTTACATCAGACCTAAATCTTATTTACTTTTCTGTCCTATCTCGGGTTTAACACTATTTTAATCTGGGCTCCATAGTTAGTTTCTCATCCATCCTCCAAAAATTAAATTTCATCGATTCTCCACTCACTGTTAACGCACACTTTGGTAAGCACATTACCAATATCCGACGTTTTTGTTCGGTATATTGGAAGCCCGAGTTCCGTACAACTATTTGGGTATAAAAGTCTTGTAGTTCTAAACTGAAGTGACAGAGTCACATGAAATATATTCGCACTGAATATTTTTATCTCTTCATTTTATTACATTGTAAATAAGAAAGAAGACATGTCAACATTTATAAAATAATAGGCATTTTAATGTCCACCTATGGTCTAAATTACGACTTTTATTCGCTTTGACCATTACCATCCTCTTTCAATGCACACATTCTCGCACAGCAAAACATGCCCTTCCGCGTCCTCGTTCATGCATAATTCGGTGTCGAACAGAACAATGTAAAGAGTGTTTTTAATGTTTCAGTGGCGCGGAATCAGTTTGTGTTGTGTAGGCCAATAATTGACCTTTACTTTCCTATGGTGAAAACGTTCCGTCCCGTCCCGCCTCGCCCTCGCTTTTGATGCATGCCGCGCGCAAGTAAATGGTGTGTATCAAACATAGCAATCGATTTATTGACGCTTGTGTCAATACAGGAGCTAATTTATACAGCGAGAAGCAACGGTGCAGGACGGGCTTGTGGGCACAGTGTGAAATGTTAGCAATCTTGAAGGCCTAAATATGAAAAGAAAGATAACAGGAAAACGAGATTACATGGAAATTTATAAGAGATGGACGGTTTCGAGGTGTAATGGCTAGCGCGGGGGCACGTTTTCGATCTTTGGCTGCTCCATGTGGAATTTGTCAAGGCGATTTCTTGACAGATTTTCTGGCGTTTTCCTCCTTTCCTCTACCTCTCATTCCACCATTGCTTTATCAACATTCTCTCCCCATATTCTCTACCATCCATTCATGATATAACGTGTAGGCCTTAAACGACCCAGTAGTTAAATAGTCCCTAAAGAAAAATAAATAATAATTTATAAATTCGTTCATTTCAATATACTTAAACTATGCCAAAGAAGAAATCAATAATTTAGTCTTCTGCTATATTAATGGTTAGGATAATAATAATTCATGAGAATGAAATAGCAACTTCAGATATACGGGGAGTTTTGAGAACTTCCCACACGTGCAAGGATCAGTGGAAACACTCCGCTAGGAAAATGTAGAAAAAGATGGAACACTCACTGCAGAACATTAAACTCTAGCTCTCTGCACAAAAAACTGATAGATTTTAGTTCTTGAAAACCTGCAACTACTTTTCTGCAAGAGAATAGATGATAATAATACGAATAAGAATTAGATATTGCGATTTTAGTCACAAATAAATTAACTAGAGATCCTCCTACCAGTTTGCATTGCAATATGGTTGTCAACATCGATAATTTTTTATGCCAATATTTTATTTTAGCGTATCAGACGTAGGTACTAAATAGAAGCATAGGAGTATTACAATTCTCTAGACTAAGAAATATTGTAAATGAAATATAACCACAAAAAGGCATTTAACTGTTACTGATAAAAAATTAACTCTGCAAAACAATGCAATATTGTTTTTAACAAACTTAAATATTTTTACCTTCTAAGATTATACCTTTTTGTATCATTTTTAAGCATTGCTTTTATAAATAATGCTAATTTGAATGAAAAAGGATCAAAATTAATCCTCAAATCCGTACAAAAGTGATTGAGAAGTACATGTATTGTGCTGACGTCTGAATGTTCTGCAAGCATATTTTGTGAACCGCACAAACACATAATTTTACTCTCCTATAGCGAACTGAAAACAAAAGCTGCGATAACTCAGGGCGACAGCTGGACCTCTGCAGTGCCTCTGACCGGGAGGTCCTAGGGTTTGACTCGAGAAGGTATCTAATTTTCGACTCGAAAGACGAATTGAGCCGCTCTGTCAGGAGGTGAATTTTAAAGACTGACTGTTCTCATCGGTTGTCTTCACTTAGTTTCTCCGATTAATACCAGGTGACTGCCGAACCAAAACCAAAACAAACGGACCGCGCGCGATTATTTCTTCCGTATCATTGTCTCCCTCTCCCTCTTTCACACACACACACACACACATTCCGAGTGTTAAGAGTTTTATCACGGCTGGAATGGTTCCATCGAGCAAAGATAACTGGAGAGGGAAAACCCTGCAAAGCCGACGTGAATGGCGGCTGCGGATATTTTAGAGGAAAAACATCGCCACCTCCAGAAATATAAATTGCACTATACTTATAGAACTAAATAAAAATTGGAGATGACGGATTACAAAATAATTGATCAATTAACCAATTATTTTAAAATGCACGGAATTCTATAATTATTATCATTCTTACCAACTTTTATTTTAAGGCGGAAAGGAGAATAATTTTTAATAAATGGTCAGGAGAAAACTTATAAAACAGAATAAAAATCCAAACAAATCTTGAAATACCATGAGATTCAAAATATTCGAATGGTTATTATTTAGTAGTTATACACATTTAATTGGTGAGTACTAAAGAAAATGTAAACAAAAATCTGACATTTTTAGTTATGAAAAAGAGAGGTCAAACGATGTTTGCTGGGCGTCAAGGAAAATTGACTCTCTTTTGACCACAACGTAACCGGTTTCCGCTCACTGCCACTCGTACAGGCGCCTCTATCGCGTTTATCGACCATTTTTATAGTTACGAATCTAATTTACTGTTATTATGCAGATGAGGAGCTAGGCCACTGAGCGCATCACTATTTACAGACATTTGCATACAGAAAAGTAAAAAAAAAATATATCGCTCCCCAGCGCACCAATGATAAACCCTGCCCTCCATGGCAGCCAAATCGAAATTTTACTGACGAATTTCATAATCATTCCCAAGTGGGCAGAATGTTATTTGAATAATAAGCGCAATCAACAAATCATCGTCATTATCATAAACACGAAGCGCGTCAGTTATACGCTATAAAACACTGCAGAATTTATCGAGAACGTTTGTTCGCAATTGCGTCACCGTGTTGTTGCCTTGCAATTTACTTTCCCTGGAATCGCGCATGCTGGCTACAAGCCCCCGCTACCGCGAACAGGGAGCTTGTTGCCCAACGAAGCTGATTATAAAGTGGATATTAATAGAGGGCGGAGGAGGGTTAGTTCGTCGGAGGGGGAGGGGTAGAGGGTGGCGAAGTGGTGGGGGGAGGTAGGGAGGGGGCTGACGCGCCCAACAACCTTTTGATCGAGCGCGATTACGTCGCTAAGTGAGCATTTGACACGCGTTATCAACGCACTCGTGCAATTCATTTTTCATCAGCGCGCTCTAAGAGGGCGGCGGCGGCGGTGGAGGCGGCGGCCGGAAAGAGCACGTAGGTTTCCACTAAGTGTGCAGGGGGCGGGGCGGCGATCTGTGAATGAGGCTGGCCTGCTAAGTGCAGTCAATTTGGGAGGGGCGGAGGAGAATGAATGATAGAATTTTAATTTTGGATGTTGAGAAGGGAAAGCGTTCGTTTCAACGAAAAAAAATTTCTTCCTTGGAAATTTTCGGTTTTAATTTTTTTCTGTCTGTGCTATTGAGATTTGAAAAGATTATATTGCAAATATTTATTGTAAAAAATCATTTGTATAATACTCTAGAATATCGTTTTTATTTTTATAGTTACAATAATGTGTAATATTCACTACTGCACAATTATTTCACCTAAAGAGATTCATTTCCCTCCTGTTTTCCATCGCATTTGACTAAAATACTCTATTTTTTTCAGATAAAATATTCTATTTTTTAACTCTTCTAACAACATTACACTTGTAATCAAAATGAACTGTGGAACTATCTTAAAGATTAAACGTCTGAAATGAAAAAGATATTTTGATAAATCCGAAATGTCGGGATATTTCTTCTCACGGGCGCACTCTAGCGAATATATATGTTCCAATACGCTATGGACAAAGAATGAAGGACATATTAAAAATAGAGAAAGACCACTTTAAAGAGCCCCTAATATAATATCTGAATATCTGAAAATGGTGTAAAAGTGTTTTATTTGTAGTATATAGCCAATTATGAGCATATTGAAACATTTCAACGATCAAAAGTTGAGCAAAAACGAAACAAAAATCGCCATAAGAGCTAAGAACAGCGGCTAAAAGAGAAATTCCACGAAAAAGCGAGTTAAACGCTGAACTAACGCGCGGCGGGGTAGCGCGTGAGCGACGCCGGACAGTGCAAATCAACGTGAGATGGGTGAAGGCAACAGGTTACCAGGAAAAATTGAACGGCGGGAAAGGAAGAATAGAGCAGGCAGTGGAATAGAGCAGGGCGAGTGGAATACGAGCAGGGCGAGTGGAATACGAGCAGGGCAAGAGGAATACGAGCAGGGCGAGTGGAATACGAGTAGGGCAAGTAGAAATACGAGCAGGGCGAGTGGAATACGAGCAGGGCGAGTGGAATACGAGCAGGGCGAGTTGAATACGAGCGGTGCGAGTGGAATACGAGCAGGGCGAGTGGAATACGAGCAGGGCGAGTGGAATACAACCAGGGAGAGTGGAATACGAGCAGGACGAGTAAAATACGAGTAGGGCGAGTGGAATACGAGCAGGGCGAGTGGAATACGAACAGCGCAAGAGGAATACGAGCAGGACGAGTGGAATACGAGCAGGGCGAGTAAAATGCGAGCAGGGCGAGTGGAATACGAGCAGGACGGGTAGAATGGGAGCGAGCCAATAGAAACAGTGCGAGTGGAATACGAGCAGGGCGAGTGGAATACGAGCAGGGCGAGTGTAATATGAGCTGAGCAAGTAGAATACGAGCAGGACGAGTGGAATAGGAGCAGGGCGAGTGTAATACGAGCAGGACGGGTAGAATGGGAGCGAGCCAATAGAAACGCATGGAGCGTTAAGAGAAATGTGTGCAGGGGTGGGCGGAATGAGAGCGTAGCTACTGAGATGTGCGCAGGGGCGGGGTCAGAACAATGCGGGATGAATCGTGTTGTTAAGGGTGGCGGGGAGAGGCGAGACGCGAGGGGAGGGAGCGAGGGAGTGGCGCGAGGCCGCGCGGGACGAGCGGCGCGCGCGTGACGTGATGGAAAATCAAATCTGAAATGAGATCGGCGCGCGAACGCGTTATCTTCGCCCGGCCCTCGAGCGCGCGCCTCGGCGACGGGTTGACGAGCGGCGGCGCGCGGCGCGTGCGCAGGTGCGGGGGCTGAGGGAGGGGCGGGGACGCGCGTGGGGGGGAGGGGAGGCTGCGCCCCCGTCTCTCATGACAAGGGGAGGGCTGTCTTGGGTGGCAACCAGCTGACAGTGGGAAGTGTACGTGGTTGGGATTAAGCGTCTGTAGGTTAAAAGTATGTTTGGGCGTTGGGAACTATTGGAATACTAAGAGAATGAGAATGTGTAGAGCGGCATTAGAAAACTATGCAGAGCGAAAACACGGAAGGCGGGAATGCGGAGTGTGGGGATTTGAGGGAAGGGATGTGAAGAGTGGGGATATGGAAGGGGGATATGTGAAAAACGGGGATTCGGAGGGCTGCAATTATGAGGGCTGCAATTCTGAGGGCTGCAATTATGAGGCTGCAATTATGAGGGCTGCAATTATGAGGGCTGCAATTGTGAGGGCTGCAATTGTGACGGCTGCAATTATGACAGCTGCAATTATGACAGCTGCAATTATGACAGCTGCAATTATGACGCGAATTATGAAGCGAATTATGAGGGGAATTATAGGTGAATGGATGAGAGCGGATTATGTGGGATGAAACCGGGATTTACGAGGGCGGGAATTAAAAGGGTGGGAATTATGAAGGCGGGAATTATGAGGGTCGCAATTATGAGGGCCGGAGTTATGAGAGCAGGCATTATGAGTGCGGGGAATTATGAGTGCGGAAATTATGAGGGTCACACTTACGTGGTCCGGAATTATGACGGTGAGGTTTATGAGGGCGGTATTTATGAGGAAGGAAATTAGTAGTGTTGAAATGTAAAGGAGAGTATTTGCTTAGCGACTTAGCGACTTGATGGTCAAGGACGCTTTGTGCTAGTGCGCTAAATGAGGGGAGTGAAAATACCCCGTGCGATTATAGCGTCATACTATCTGAACTATATGAAAATGAATATAATACTAGAGAAAATCAATAATGGAAATAATAATTGTGTTGAAGTTTTGTATGTCATGGAATAGTTTTTATTTTTCACCTCGTAGTCAATGTTACCCTTTGACTGTGTTGCAGCCGTGCAGTTAAATGCGTTGTGAAGAAAGTCTTCAAATATACACGTTGGAATAGCTACTCGCTCCATGATGAAAGGTTATTATGTCTAGGGACGGTACAAAAACCACGGTAGCAAAAGTGTGCGAAAGCTCCCGGAAGACGTATAACTGACGGGGAACAAAAATTCTATTTATTTGCATGCAACAACCTGCTCTGGCGCAGAGAGCATTTTTCATGGGAAAACAAGTGCCTAACGAACTACTTGTTGATTTTTAAATCCAATTTTTTGTAAGGAGAGAAGCTTTTAAGCGCCTACTGGCAAACGGAGTTTTTGCAGACAGACATCTCCTTTCCGTGTTATTTTACATTGTTTTATCGTCAGAGGGAAAAAATGTATTTACACAGACATGCGATTTGCTTTTTTTTCTTTTTCTCTGACAGTGGAAAAATATGCATTCCAACAATACCAGAGGAAGTCAGTGAATTCTCATTATTTCACATACGTTCAGTAATAATTTTTATTGTTAGTGAAGACTGTACAGAGGCAATGAAGACATTTCTTTAAAGTGCCAATTAACTGATACTATCTCTCTCTCTCTCTTTCCATCTCTCTCTCTTTTCATCTCTTTCTTTTTCTCTCTCTCTTTCGTGAACATGTTCTGCCGACCAATTTTTCGATGTGTTTGATCCACTTTGGAAGGAAATGGATCTGTGAACTTCTAATCCCCGCAAATCTCAGTTTAGGTCGTTAGATTAGTTCAGTTCCAGATGATAACTTATTTAAAAAATATTTTACACATCTAGTTTCGATTATCCCAATTTCACCGTTTGTCATTTGTAAAGGTCTCGGGAGACAATGGACCTGTGGGAAGAAGATACCTCGGAAGACCGAGACGACAATGGCACGAATGCTTTTAAATCCAAAGAATGGAACAGGTTTATGGCCGACTAAGAAGCAGTAGAAGAAGGCCATTTGTCATCTTAAATTAATTTGGTAAGCAGGTAATACAAATATTATTGTTATAATGTACGATTATAAAACAATACCAAAATAATTATTCATGCACCAATATTGTTATGCACAATATATTGTATGACTCAATGGAAGTTTGAAGAAAAGAAAACTCCATATGTATGACTTCTCAATTCAACACAAGTGAATCGTGTATGAAATGCAAGCGTAACACGAGAGAGGATCTATGGATTAATATATTTCAATATTAAAAAGGTATTTATATTGCCTGGTTAATTATTCTATTGTTTCAGTTGAATCTTATTGAACAATTTAAGTCCACCATTATTTGGATATGTCATTACTCATCATTTGAAGGTAATTTAATTTATTTTTAAAAAGTTTCAAACTTCAAAACATTTTGCAAATTTAAAATATTTTTTAATATCAAAAACATATTTCCTCTAATTTCTTCGCTAAAAAAATGAAATTAACTACGCAAATATTCATCACTTGTATGTGTAATTTCAGCTAAGGGAAACGGAAAAGATCGAAACATTTCCGTGTCTTTTGGTTTCAACTTGCAACGCGATATTAACACAGCACCCGCTCCCTGCCGCCAGGTGTATTGAAGATTCTGCGTGACAGCTGATACAGGCATTACACACCCATTCGGGGCATTATCCGTGCAGTTACGCACGCCAAATGGGGGGACATTAATTTCCTATCATTTTTATATGTAACGAAAGAGGCTTAATTGGAAATTCATACCCTAATTATTGCTTTATGTAATTCCTGATAGCACGGAAGCCTTCGGTTTATGTGACACTTATTTCCGGCTGCAAATGCGAGATGTTTATACTGGGGTTCAGAGGAGGACAATCGAGTGTCCCGGTCGTGTAGAATTTTTTTTTTTACGGACTCGCTTTTTCGAGTTTGGGAGGACTCATTTCCGGAGTTGTCCAGCGTGTCATTTGTCTGTTGCTCCCTATCTTTGGAAACGGCAATAATCACATTCAACCAATCGGTGAAAACTGTGGAACAAATATACGCAATTAAAATTTTGTTCAACTAAAAGCCAGAAGTCAATTTTTAGAGTAAAAGTTTGAAAGATAGTTTAAAAATCTTATAAAATGATGGAGGTTCATAAATAATAATTAATTATAATTATAGAAAGTTGAGGAAATGAGGAAAAACTTCACTGACGTTTCTTGATTTTTTAACTGTCATAAAAATAATAATAAATTTCTGGAGCATTGCTAGATACTACTTTTTGTACAGTTGTTCTAAAGTATTTTCTACTTATATTCTTAGAAAATAAAATATATTAATAAACATGAACACACCGTGGTTATATTTGTAAAATGAACTAAGAATTCAACTTCTCTTGCGCATGTTGTGGCTAAGTGTGTTTGTCCATTCGGATGAACAATTCAACTGACAATCTTGTTTTTGTCATTGAGATATTCATTATTATTGGGGTTTATCTAAAGCTGGAATAAAATTCATACCTTCATTTTCAAATCATTCCTCGGAGGAACTCCAATATTTTTCTCATCTGTTTTTCCTTCTTATTCTGTCCTTATCCTCTAATCCCTTAAAAATATTTTTTTATACTAAAGACTCCAGGTTAATGAATCAGTTTAAAAGATTTTATTTTGTTTTTCCGAGCGCGCCAACTACAATCATCAATTCCCAAAGTGTAGTGTACGTCATATTCCAAGAAGTAGTGGTTTTGCTGGACGAACAATGGGGAGTATGCAGGCTACACGTGGTCCAGCTTATGCCCGCCAACGGGGTAAAGCCTTGTGCCAGGACAACCTAATTGGTATCCCAACATAAAGTAGTGCATTGTAAATTAGTACATGTGAATTGTGTATAAGGGGAGAGACAGGGGCGAAGATGGTAAAGGAAAGATTGCGCGCGGGCCGTGGCCTCTTGGTTAAGGTACTACTTCGGTATTCTCCTGGAGTTAATGGGTGAAACCACAGAAAACTACCAACCAGAACAGCCAGCCACTAAAATTCTCTATTGAACAGCGGTTGAATTCGACCTACTAGCTCTAGCTAGCTACCGGGAGCGGTAGCTCAGTGCATCAAGTGATGTCACTGCAGCGCCCAAAACTGTTATTTTCCTTTATCTTCCCGGAAACATTCTCCAATTTTTTTGTCAGCTCGTCTGCTAATTCGTCTATATTCTAAGGGCTGACATTGAATTAACTAAAGAATCAATGAATGGGCACGAGGCGAACCTAATATCTTATTCTGTTCGTCATTACGGATCAATTCAACTGTTTTGTTTCTCAAACCTTTTATAATCCTGTAGTGTGGACCCGACAACGCTTCGCTATTGTAATATATTACATTTAACAGGCTACTGGTCACGTGATTGTTAATCATGTATTTTGCTGCGCTCTGCAGTAATTTTAATGACTTGAAAGACTTTCTCTCGAGTATGGAACCGGGAGCGGTAGCTCAGTGCATCAACTGATGTCACTGCAGCGCCTCTGACCGGGAGATCCTAGGTTCGAGTCCAGACGGCGGCAGAATTTTAAACACTAGCTTTTCAGCTAGATCGAATCCAGTCGCTGTCTGGAGGAGAGTTCTAGCGGCCGGCTACTCTGATCGGTAGTTCTCCGTGGTTTCTCCGATCAACGCCATGCGAATGCCGGAGCAGTACTCTATCAAACGGGCCACGCACCGCGCGCGATCTCCTTCCTCTTTCTTGTTCTATCCTCTCCCATTACACACACACTTGCACTAACATGCACTACACCACCACATATTCCGGGAGACCGGTCGGGAGCTTAGAGCTTGTCCCGGCTGGGACGGTGCCCCGCTCGTGGGAGAGTCCTGGTTACTTAAAAATATTGTATTTAAAATGTATGTACCTATATGTCACATATCTTCAAAAATATACGATATGTTTGAAGATGATGTGCACAAAATTTCGTTAAGAATATGATTTTGAAATCACAGACACTGCAATTTTATAGAGAGCAGAGTATTATGACTATAATGGCTTTAAATTTGTAAAGTATATAAAATTATTTGATTCATTATAAAGAATTGTATATACGGTCGATAATGACCTTGCAGTTAAAGCGACCAAAACATGAAACGTTTTCAGAAACGAATATGGTTTCTTTTTGTTTCAAAAATAAAAACTCCAAAAACGCTGAAAACATGGAGCCCAAAACATCGATATTAAAAAAACGGCTTAACTGAGCCGGTGTTAAAATCATCGATATTGTTATAAAAATATGGCATTTTTCAAAACCCCGACATGGATGTCGCATTCCTTGGACCGCTGGGCAGCGGCGCTCAGCTGCACGCTTGGAGACAGATGACTGCTCCCGGAGGCGCTGGTGCGCGCCGATAATCTCGGCGGCCAACGGAAGCGGAAGTCCGAGGCCCACCCTCTCTGACCCTCCCCCCTTCGCCCCCCACTCCCTATGAATAACAAATTGGTTGCGGTGGTGGCATAGGCAAGCCTGAAGATCAGTGAACGCGCTAGCCCCATGTCCTGCGGCGGCTAACGTGTACCCGAAGGACAGTCTTCAGTGGTGAGGATGAATGTGAACATGAAGGGCTAGATGAACATTTTTGGAGAATTAAGACTGAAGTGAACATCAAACGTGGAAAAAAAATACATTATTCGTATATTAAAATTAAATTACGTTGTGACAGAGATATTGCTGTATTTCGTGATTATTAATTAAGGATTTCGGAGGTATCAACCACAAAGTAGTACTACTTTGTGGTTGATATAGAAGAATTTTCCTAAGGATGAGCCAAAGTGACAGTTTGCATAATAAGTGAACATCACATGTAATTCAGAGAAGTATCCCTCTGCCGCAACAGCTGTTCGGCCACGCCCCTTCGTAAAGTGCTAATGGCTCCTGTGAAAACATCCCTATTTAGCAGTCTAAGAATTTTGCTGAGGTATATGCACGTACGCGAGTCCGGGAAATATTTAAATTTAATTAGGTATGTGGAAAATCTCTTAACATGCTCTCACAATCAGAAAAAGAAAACTGCAACGAATGTAAATAGAAGGAAAAATGATTTTAGCCGGAAACACGTGCACCGGTACGCATTTCACATTCAAGTCTCGGTTTTAAAATAAACATAATATTTATCATACAAAAAGAAAATTTATTGTATTCTTTATACAAAAAATAATTTTTACAAAAGAGCACATAACACTGCACTTCCGAATTTCAATTATTTTTATATTTCTAATCTTCAATTCTTCGCTATATTTTTGTCGGACGAAGACACAACAAAAGGAAGCGTCGAAGCCATTTACAAGTTAGCCAACGGCAAACGAACGAATGCAGGAAGGGAGTCTAATGGGCTGGCTGGCACAACAACCACAGAACCTTCAGTTATGTTGCTAGCACTAGCTTGGCTCATCCTTAGGAAAATCGTTCTATACATCTGCAATTCTTAATTAACATAATAAAATTGTCTCTCAGTTGCATGTGTACTAGCGGCAAATTTCAAAGACGTTGATTGGAAAAGAGATTTACCTTGGGAACATTTGGAAAAAAGTAGGAGACATGCAGGAAGATATTTATGTAAAACGCAACGCAAAAAGACAACAAGAATTGTGCTTTTACGTTAGAACATAAAGAAACTGGAAGTAAGAAACCTAAACTTTCCAGATTGAGTAAGTTTGTAATAATGATAATCGGTTGGGGACAAAATATCAGGAGCAGAGAATAACAGGGGTAGCTAGGGAGAGTGATGAATGCACATGTTGAGGAATGAACTTCTAGCCCGTGAAGTGCAGTAATGACCATTTGGTGGAATTTACAAGACAGGTAAAAATATAAATGAAGCCACTTCTGAAAGTGGACAGCGAGTGTGGAAGAAGAGTCAGGCGAGCGAGAACACACGGACAATCGGGAACAGGGTGGGCCATCGAGCGAGTACACTGTCATTCAGAGTCCGAGTGAACAAGGACGGGAGAAGGCTGCGGGCTAGCGAACGAGGATACGGTAAGCCAGCAAGTGAGGATGAAAGCCAGTTAGGGAAGACAGGGCAAATAGTCAAGCGAGCAAGGACGATCCAACTTAGCGAACAACGATCGATATAGCAAAAGAGCGAGTAAGAGCGAAAAGTGAGAGTACGAGCGAAAAAGTGAGGGTACGAGTGAAAAGTGAGGGTACGAGCGAAAAGTGAGGGTACGAGCGAAAAGTGAGGGTACGAGCGAAAAGTGAGGGTACGAGCGAAAAGTGAGGGTACGAGCGAAAAGTGAGGGTACGAGCGAAAAGTGAGGGTACGAGCGAAAAGTGAAGGTACGAGCGAAAAGTGAAGGTACGAGCGAAAAATGAGGGTACGAGCGAAAAGTGAGTGTACGAGCGAAAAGTGAGTGTACGAGCGAAAAGTGAGGGTACGAGCGAAAAGTGCCCCACGGGGCGAGTGACCGAGGACAGGTAAACGACGGCAGAGAAGTGGAGACGAGAACGGCGCCGCACCTTGAGCCAGCGTGGCTAATAAATCCCGCAAGAAAATGGTACTCCGCCCGCAATCCCACCCCGCCCCTGCTGCAGTCGCCGGTCGCGAGGCCGGCCTCGAGAGCCGCCCCGGGCATCCGTCACGCGCCGCCCTCCACCGCCCTCAATCGCCCTCGATCGCCCTTGGCCTGACTGCCCACGGCGCGCTTAAAATTCATTTCCTTTTGCCTCAGACCAGACAAGTGTCAGGACAGGGCTTTCACAGAATCACGTGCTTCCGTAAACAGTAGATGGTAAAAAATAGAGAGAAAAATATATTGTAAGATTTATTTATTGATATGTTGAGACAGCTATTCACTTCTAATTCAGTAATTTTGCATTGAATTAATATTAATCACTTTGTTGGTATTTTTTGAATTGTATAAACACTAACTGAAACTGATATTATACAAAAAATATTCGGCTCCTCCAACATAGGAGGAGTCCTATATTTTCTGTAGAATATTTTTTTAACTTTGCGCTTAACTTAACTTAATTTTTTTAAACTTCGTGAGTATTTAACATTGCACAGGAAATATCTCGTCTTGAATTTGAGAAGTACTGTATCATCCTGTTTACGAACGAACAAAATATCGATATTGGGATCTTGGATCGTAAATTATTGGCGTTGTCACGAGACGAAGCTGTAGATCTTCCGGTGATTTTCAAGTCTCTTCGGTCTTAGATTGCATTTGTATTCCTTAGAGACTGCTTGGAAGTTCTCACATTACCCTTTTTAAGACAATTGCATAATGTGTAAGGAACACGGCAGTCACAAACCATTGTCACTATAATGCACTTTCGGTAATTACTGGTAAACGAGAGAGACCCCAGAATGAGCTGTTGCGGGCTTCGGGACCTCTGAGCTATCTTAAAAACTAAATAAGCACTGTTAAGTGAGAAAATATAAAAAGGTTTACATTACAGAAAATAAATCTATAAATAAATAAATATTTAAAGCAATATGTAAATATCTAAATATATAAATAAAAATAAATAAGTAAACTCGAACAAAAGAACGAATGTGATTTCGCCTTCAATGAGAAACGAAAAATATTTTTTGAAAAAGCAAACCTCGGAAGAATTGATCGTAATGAACTTTCATGTTTTGGGTGGTCAGATTATTACCCCACTTAATATATATTTCTCAAAGAGAACTGTTCACTTAAGTCAGGTGCCTCAGGAATACGTCGGGCAATTCACATCCACTGCAGAAAACTTTGGAGCCAACGTGCAACTGCAGGGCTCCGCGCGGGGCTTCATATTTACGTGGTGACTGGATTAAGCGCCGCGCAGTGAAGCCAGAAAGGGTAAAAGTTGGCAAAAAGAGTTTTTAAGCGCTTTTCAGAATTTTTGGCAATAAAAAAGCATTTTATAACTAAATAATTACTTATGTAGTTGTTTAACTTTCAAATATTTATTTACGTAACTTCAAAATCAGAACATTCATCATGTTACTCTTCTTCAAAAAGCGAATTTGTACTTGAAACCAATAATATTGGTGTAACTTGGAGATCCATTGCCTTTGTGATAATATTTCACTATTCCGTTTGTGAAATCAGTGGTTTAGATGCAATTAACAGGCTGCGAATCACTTCTTCTTTCCTTCCAGGTTGTACTTTTTCTTCTGCTTTTTCAGTGTGTTTAATAGCATCATACAGTTCCCTCCTGGTAAATAAACATCTCTCAGTATCAGATCCTAAGGGAAAAAATGAATGTTGTAGGTAGAAAGGCTAACAAAACTAGATGTGCAACATCATAAAGAAAGTAAATCTTAACGCAAAATACGGCAAACGTGGGTAAACTTTCATTAATGTTTTGAAAACTAGATGAATTCCAGAATTAGATTCACGAAGATAACTAAAAGACGGATTTTAAAATTTCATTCCGTTGTGACACGAAGTTTCTACTTGGAATTACTAGATTGTTTTTCAAGGAGTATGTTTTTTAGAAACACAGATTTAAAGTACGTGTCTCCAGGTATCGTATCCATAGCACGTACGATTTTGCTAGTCGAGAGAGAAAAAAAAAACTTGCATCGAAAAACACAACTTCTCTTCCCCTTCTTACTGCAACAGCGAAGAAGTGCGCCACGCATCACTTGTGCCAGTTTAAAGTTCAATGGAGTGGCGTGATTCTCCCTTCCTTTCCTGATTGGGGAACGATGAATTAATTTGGTTTGGTTTGTTTTTTTTCTATTTCCGGGCGCGTCAACTGCTTTGGTCATTAGTCCCGTTAGTGTAGTGCATGTTTTTTCTCGGGAGATGGCGGTGATCTTCCCCCGCTGGATGACGCGATCCGGCGCCGACCTACCGTCGGCTAGTGGGGTTTCCCCCTAATCAGGACTCTCCCACCAGTGGGGAACCACCTCAGCCGGGACAAGCTCTAAGCTCCCGACCGGTCTCCCGCAATATGTGGTAGTGTAGTGCACGTTAGTGTAAGTGTGTGTGTGTGTGTGTGTGTGTAAGGGGGAGAATAGAACAAGGGAGAGGAAGGAAAGATTGCGCGCGGTCCGTGGCCCGTTTGGTAGGGTACTTCTCCGGCATTCGCCTTGTGTTAATCGCAGAAACCACGGAAAACTACCGATCAGAGCAGCCGGCTGCTAGAATTCTCCTCCAGGCAGCGACTGAATTCGACCTAGCTGAAAAGCAAGTGTCAAAAATCCTGCCGCCGTGGGGAGTGGGAACCTAGGACCTCCGGGTCAGAGGCGCTGCAGTAGCATCAGTTGATGCACTGAGCTACCGCTCCCCGTGGGAACGATAAATATTTTTTTGTACCTCTTTCTTGTGGAATTGTTCTTCTGAAGTATATTTTGATTTTTGACTTTTTGCCAACGTTCCCCTCCTGGGGCCCACTGTACGTCGCAAAGTGGTGGGCGGTGCCCATGTCCGCGCAGCGCGCGCAAAGACACATAATACACCGCGGATCTTGAAGCCGGCTGCTTCAGAATGCAAGTTCCTTGCAGCCTAGAGATGCACAAAGCGCTAGTCATGAACTCGAGGGCATTGGGCTGCAACACGATAAGTCACAGCACGCCTCCTGCTACTCGTAAATGTCAACTCGTATCACAATTTTGGTCTGCTACTCGTATTACAATTTTGGAAAAGTGTTACTCTGAATGTTTTGTTTCACGTGCATGTTTAAATGTTTTGTTCATATTTATGAAGAGATTGAGAACAACACACGACACATTTCTATCAAAATATGAGATATATTAACTGTTTATCTGAAATGTTCAAACAGGAATGTTACCATTTATAGCAAATTCGAAAATAAGATATGCAACTAAAACTCTTTAAATCAATCTTTTTATTTTTATGTTTAAACTAGTTTAATATTATTATAATTTTTAGGGGAATGTAGATGCTGTGTTCCTTACAGATTTGGGGGGAATATATGAGAATTGGTAACCTAATCGCAATGAGAGGCATACAGTACAGACATACAGGAATCCAACGGGTGTTTCCGGCCCACTGCATCGCACTCCCGGAGGCCGAGAATGTGCAATTGCAGGGCCGCGCGTGGGGGCTCGGCGCCATATTTATGTCGCGACTGAATTAAGCGCCGCTAAATGAGGAGGGCGGTGCGTGCAAAGACCGCCTAATCCACCGCGGATTTGCTTGCTTAGCGCGATAGCGAGGCGCCGACTGGCGGCGAGAGTCGGTATTTCAAGTGAGTTACTGTTTGCGTTGAGCGTTTTCTTTGTTTTGCCGGACTCCTCCTGCTTTACTACCGGGAGCAAAGGTGGTGCGTCTCAGGTTAAAACTCCGCCCGCGAGATAATTATTCCGGATTTGTGTGCAGGAGAGGATTTGCTCTAGAGAGGCTTAAGTGTTCGTGAGATATAAAGTCCTTTTTCTAATTGAGAGTAGACCCAACGTAGGATGTATTAGAGCTTCCTATATGTGTTGATGTTACAAATGTACCTTCCAAACAAGTTGAAATTAAAGTATTGTACTCGCATTATACAGTACATTTAAAATTATTTTGAGCATCCTTAAAGTTGTTTGTGAACTGAGAGAGGACTATATTTGTGTTAGAAAGAAATTAAATGTGTTTATATATTGATGTAAATGTGATGTACTGTAAATATATTTATATAATGAAAAGGGGTTTTGCCTTTACGTTACATTCTCATGCGTTGATTACACATACACTTACATTTACACACACATACCATTACACACACAGTCATCTTTAACGGATAATTGAGAAATCAATATCATTGTACAAATCAGTATCATTTACGAAAATTGTGTTCGACACACATCAGTTACCTGCATCTACATGAGAAAGCGCTCACAGAAATACTTATGATACCAAAGTATCGTCGATGAGAAAATGTGATGGAAGCAGCGAGAGATTGTATTATCATCGACGAGGAGGCTACGCTATTTTCCGAATCGTTATTGAGAGCGTGTTAGAATATCACAATAGCGGGGCATATTTTGTGGGAGGAGCGCAGCCAGCCATGATATATGTGTGGCTTTTTATGTGGCTAGATTCAAAGTGAGGTTATGTGATACATGCAAGCTTCATTGTGTGGTAGGTGGGAAAATGGGTGACAGGAGTGGGACAAAACGACAGCATTCGGAATAAATGGGTAAAGGTGGGGAAGGGTTTCGATATAGGGAAGCTCAAAGTAACGGGGAATGAAGTGTGGAGACGGAACAATGAAGTATAAAAAGCAATCAGGGAGATGAAGAAACGAGGTGTAGACAGAAGCAAGAATGTGGAGGAAGAGAAGACAAGGGAGAGTTGGGCTAAGGACAGACAGATATCCGTGATGGATGACGTAGCTTTGCAGTAACTGGAACGATGTGGATTGCAATAAGCACGAGGTTGAGATTGCGATGAACGAGAAAAAGCAATAATGAGATACAAAGGGTCATATCAGAGGCGTCGCTGAGTTGAGGAGAGAAGAAATTGTAATAATGTGGGACGAGGGGTGGGGTGGAGAAGGCAGGAGGCGAAGCTGAAGCGCTACAGTAGCAAAGACGATGTGTGGTGGAGGATCGACCGAAGGTCGCGGACGACAGCAGCCGAAGGAGATGAGACAATGGGTTCTAAAAGGGAAGAGCAGAGAGGTGGCAGTACAGGAGAGAAGCGTGACTACGTTGGCTACAGGACGGAAAGAAAAAAGACGGGAAAGTAGTTGTGGTCATAAGCAAGAACGGGACAACGTTGACCATGACAAAATGCAGGAGAGGAAAACGCAGGGGCAGAACGGAGTTATAGAGGGTGGGAAGGGCCACAGTTGACTGCAGACAAGGTAAGTGAAGTAATGAGGAAAGTGAGGGGAAAGTATACGGAGGCGCGGAAGAATAGACGAAAGGGTTAGGCAGACGAAAGAGGGAGGATTGTGGTAAGGAGATGAAACAATAGGCGGAGAAGCGATGCAGGTAGAGAGGTGACAGGAATAAGGGGTAGGGATCTGAAAGCTTGTCTCGCAACGTATGACATGCGGTATGGGAAGGGATAAAGTTAGCAGCACTCCAACGGGAGGAGAGGCGAAAGCAGGCGGAATGGGGGTTGGTACGAGGCAGCAAAGAAGCGGGGCAAACACAACCAACACCGCTACGGGACCGCAGCAGTTGCGTCGCCCGGTCAAGGGAGAGCAGCGCAGTCCAGTTCAAATTATCGGAAATATAACGCAAGTGCAGCGGCACGAACCGATTGCGTATTGGCGCGCCATATCTCTTATCGCGTGTGCACTTCATTATCTCGGTGGTTTCCGGCGCGCCGGCCCCCCGCCCCGACGCGGGTTATTCAGCGCCGCCGGCTGGTGGCGGCGGTGATGGTTAGTGGTCGGTGGTCGGTGCCGCCACCACACGCGGCTCAATTTGGCCGCCGGCTCAAAGCCGGCTTGGCCGCGGCGATCCCCGGACTACGCGCCGAGCTCCAGGGGGCCGCGGACCCACGCCCGCCCGACGCCGCCGCAAGCTGAGTTATTGCTGCGCGAAGTATCGTGCCAATTTGGCGATGCGTCACTGTTTTGATGCGGTTTTGTGACAACGTGTGTTTTGTTGGAAATGTAGAGGTGCGTCCGGGAAAAATAGATACTTGGAATAACCAACTCTTTTCGTCGATTTAAAACTGTCTAGACTCGTATAGTATAAAAAAATCTACAAAGTAGACTAAAAATAAAACAAGAACGAAGTACGAGTATCAATAACAATCGCGATGCATTATGAATTCGGTAACTGCATGGAATGAAATGTGTTTATAATTTATTTAATTGTCGCATGTTCGCTCAAGTATTTGGAGGACAACAATGGGGCTACGGTGGTCGTCCCGAGAATAAATTGACAAAATAATTGTAGGAAAATCTTGTATTCATATTCTGCAAGTTATTTTTTTTTAATTTAATGTCGCATCAACATGTAAGTCATTAGCGACCACTATTGGGGTTAACGTTATGGTAACTGAGAAGATCAAACGATATGATGATGATGATGATGATAAGGGGTAAAAGGACGAACACAAATACAACCATGCCTGAGGCGGGACTCGAATCCGCGACCCTTCGGCTCGAGATCGCTACGACACTACTGCCTTAACGGTCTCAGCAAGTTAGTGTTGAAGATGTAATGCACGGTTTTCTGAAATTGCAATCCTTTTCACAGGGGTACAACTTTTATTTATCATCGCAGAAATTAAAGTAAGGTCGCCACGTGTTTATCGAAAGGTTGTAATAAAATGCCGGAATTTTACTAAGTACTTACACATGCAAACCTTTCGGTTGTATACATCCGAAATGAATTCAAAAGAGAAACTATAAAGGGCCTAATAATGAATGTCTTAAACAATTGAACAGTAACTCCTTACCGGAACAAAGATATAGCAAGAAATGCACGGAAGTCCTTTGCTGATCCCTCAGCATTTATAGGTGACTGTAAAAAGGGTAAGAGTGATATTTCTTTACGACGTAAGTATCATAACACATCTTAATACAATACAAGGTTGGAGAATTTTCAAACGAGACTGTCAATGGGATTGTCGAAGTAGGAGAATTTTCAAATGTGACTGTACGAATATCGTACAATGTTTTATCCAATTTAAAAAATGTTAGTATTCGTTCTATCGTACTAAATTTGATTAATCGCCACCCGAAAGCTGGTTTACTCAAGCAGAAAGTAGTTTTTCAGAGGCATGCATTTTTCGAACCTTTGTGTCGTAATAACTCATTACGTCATCGATCTCAGTTTTGTAGTTTGTCTATAGGCACTCAAAGAGATACAGAACATTATTTAGACGTTTTGAGTAAGGTTTTTAATCTTATTTTAGATAAGTAAAAAAAAAAAATTTTGGAAGATCAATACGCAACGAAGAAGTTGATAAACTTATTGATTAAATTATTTACAGGTTGCTAACATATTCCATAATAATTTTCGGTTTATTAAATTTGAAAACATTTAAAGAAAAGTTACTCTAATTTTTAATAAACCACTAGACACTTTCGAGCACAATTCAAGCACATTGCATGATATTAATATACTAGTTGATATAGTTGATACACTAATATACGAATTCGATATAATAATGGGTATATTCGTATTTTAACGAAACATTCTTATTGAATTCGTCGATGTAATTGTCTTTTTAAATTAATTAGTCTTCAATTTTTTTTTGAATAGAATTAAGCATGTAGTTTTATACGGGGTAATTTTTATATTTTACCACAGAATTTAAATTGTATAGGGGCATTGCAGCTAAAGTCCACGTTTAAACGTTGGTCAACAGTGAAAAATCATATTAGCAGCGTGGTCGCGTATGTGTCCTAAGTGCTTTCAGAAATGTGTTCTGTGACACGCGTGTTTCCTTGATTTCTGTGTCCTCAGATGTGCTCTCTGGTGAAGCCCTTGTTGTTGTGTCCTCCTTTTATGCAAGTCCATTATACTCGTATTTATATTTGTGCCTCTGTGACCCCCTTATATTTTTTTTCCAAAGTTTCGCGAGACAGCTATGTGAAAGCGTTTTGTTGTTGGTTTTGAAACTGACGGAAACGCTGTCAGAAGAAATTAAGTCTCATATCTCACACTACTAGTGTTTCCTCACTTATTTTTTTACAGCATATTACATTCTCTATCCGCTAAAAGTTCCTTTCAAGCTTTTCTATTCAATTTTCTCCCATCGACGGAATGAATTAGGCTAGTATAAGATATCTCAATAGAAATGTCATAAAGAGGATTATCAATAGTTTTGTCTGAAGACTTGAAAAATCAGAAAAATCACTTTCTGGAGATTTAATAAAGATTAAGGGAGAGCGTGACATAGAATAAATAACATTTGTTATATTTAAAACATAAGAAAAATTAAAACTTAGGGACAAAATGTCACAAATTGACGTCTAAAATATTTATAGAAGACCGAGATCTTTGAGACAATTTCTACGAAAATGAAATAATAATTATTGAGTTAAATTTATGTGTAAAGTATCGGCTCACAAATCTTAACCCCTTGAGAACAAATTTTTAATCCTACAGAGCCATAAAATCACTATAATTAAAAACATAAGATACATTTTCTGTGTTGCGGGTTGCATTTCTCGTGAATATTTAGATACGGTTTTTTAAACGAATCCTTCATATTTTTAAAATCAAAGTGAAATTTGTCACGTCCCCATAAAATTCTATTTCTTTAGAGACCTCATTTATAAAGACTGATTGCTTGTGAGAGCCACAAAAAGTATGTATACTACTGAAATAAAATAGGACACGATTGGATCGTTCCGAAAGAGGAAAAACTGCAAATAGAGACGTTAACAATAAATACGACTTTGAAGTTGTTAGTGAATTATTGTAGAAATTTGTCGGAATGAATTTTGTTCTACATTAAATATATAAGCTAAGGACAAAGATTTTACGCTAACAGTTAAAATATACAGCAAGGGCTAAGAAAATCGCACAATTTTTGTAGAGTCCATTCACGGTGTTGATCAGGTAACTCATTACTGAAATATCTAGTACCTGACCTACAATAAGAATTTTAGTAGCAGTCTTGCTCTCAGGACCAAAACTTAAATAATTATGAATTTTTTAAATTATCTGCGATGAGAGATCATAAATTATTGTCATCATCGCAGGGGAATGAAAACAAAATTGTGATCGAACTTGTGTTAAACGTATTAATAGTTTTAAAAGAAATTTTCAAAATTTTATTTGTTGTTTGATATCTGAAAAACATATTAAATGTCTATATATCTATCAAATGCTTTTAACTATTTTCTAATTCTGAAGACTTTTTTAAATATAGTGTCTGTAGCAGCAAAAATTCGTTGAACAAAACTACACATAGTTCTCTAAAAAGTAGCAAGCAAAAGCTAAAAGACAAAAAATAAAATACTGTATATAACACTACAATAAATGAAATATATTAACAAACAACAGACATCATAAATGAGGCATCAACACAGCGCAGTAGAGAAACGGCAGGAGGTACGACGAGAGAAAGAAAGAGGGAAAGAGAAAGAGAGGGGAGAGAGAGAGAAAGACAGCGAGAGGGAGAGAAAGACGAGAGAGAAAGGAGAGAGAGAAAACGAGAGGGAGAGAGAAAAACGAGAGGGAGAGAGAAAGACGAGAGGGAGAGAGAAAAGACGAGAGGGAGAGAGAAAGACGAGAGGGAGAGAGAAAGACGAGAGGGAGAGAGAAAGACGAGAGAGAGAGAAAGACGAGAGAGAGAGAAAGACGAGAGGGAGAGAGAGACGAGAGAGAGAGAAAGACGAGAGAGAGAGAGAGCCGAAGGGAGGGAGGACGGAGGGAGAGAAAGACGAAAGGAGAGAAAGACGAGAGAGAGAAAGACGGAGGAGAGAAAGACGAGAGGAGAGAGAAAGACGAGAGGGAGAGAGAAAGACGAGAGGGAGAGAGAAAGACGAGAGGGAGAGAAAGCCGAGAGGGAGAGAGAGACGGGGGAAATAACTGAAGAGACAGTCGGGAGGGAAAGACAGAAGGACTGGGCCGACAGGAGGGATGGACGGAAGGGAAGAGTGGGGGCCGGGATGATAACGAGGGCCTTGGCAGGCGGTGGCGCGCGCGGGCCCGGGCGGAGGAGTGGCGGGCGACTCACCCGCCGGCGAGCGCTTCCCGATTCCGGACACGCGAGCAATCTCGTACCTACACACGGCGGCGCTGCGGCCGAATCGGTGGATATATCGGCGCGACGTGCGACGCGCTCGGGGGCGAGGGCTGACGGGAAGGCGGGCGCGGGCCAGGCCTCGGTCGGCGGCTGAGAGAGCGTTTATGACGGCGGCGGGAATGTTCAATGGGAGATAGCACGCGCTGCGGCGATTAACGATGGAAGAGAAGTGCAGTGAAAACGGGAGATATATATCGTAAAACCGAAAAGTCTTTATTGGAGGAGAAAAAAAAAAAAAGAGGGTGTGGAATGAAAGGGCGAAAGAGGTGAGGGGAGGGAAAGGGAGAGAAGTGGTGAGATTTATTTGAAAGAGGAATATTTGCCACGAGTTGGAAGTCAGAAATGTTCGAAGTAGTGAGAAATGTTCTTCAAGTAAGACACAATACTAAGAACTTTTATAATTTTTATTTAATTAGTTTAATAATTAAAAATTAAATACATTTTATAAGTTAGTGACTGTCACTAACTTATAAAATTTATAATTCTGGTGATGCTCTAACGGCACAAAGTTTCTCATATTATTACTCCCGTTACTTACCATTATAGCAGTTCAACTTGTATCCTATTAATACTTCGCTAAAACTTTCGGACTCTTTTCCTGAAAAAAATTGAAAAATATCGCAGGGGCTTCATGTAAAGTATCTCAAAAAAATCGGGGTCTGTCTTGTGCCTCATGATCGATCCGACAATATTTATTTTGAGGAAAAGGTGAGAGGTTTAGGATCAAACGCGGCTTACGGTAAAACGGACAGTCGGACCTATTGAACGACAAAAAGGAGCATTTTTTGGTATGATGTACCTGTCAAAGGAGTATTGTCGACAAAATCTGGAAGTCGATTTTATGTAATATTTCATAATTTCTTTATACTCTGAATATACTAGTATAAAGAAATTAAATAGAAAGCCTCCTCCGATAGTCTTAAAGGTAATAAATAGGAAGATAAATTTAAAAAGGAACCATAAACGAAACAACAATGCGTATTCGAAATATGATTAGCTCACATCTAATATTGCCAGCCGTAATATGTAAGATTGTCATCTGTGGATTTAATTCCGTATAACGAAGAGCAGGGATCGCCAGCCGGTTGCTTCCTGCGCAATGGGCGTGGCTGGCGGTGCACCCCTAGTGACGTCAGAGAGGGATCCGCTGCGTCAGGAGCTGCGGCGCTGGGCCACCCCTAGTCTCGACCCTGCACCCCCACCACCATCGCCTCCTGCTCGCTCCTTCTCTACCTCCACGCCACCTCCTCACCCCCCCCTCCCTTCTCCCCTCCCCCTCCCCACCCCCCCCCTTGTAAGCCATCCCCCTTCCCCCCCCCTCTTCCACCGCCCAAGTGTCCTTCTCCTCTTCCTCCACAGCCCTTCGCGGCCCACCTCCCCGCCGCTACCTCCTCCAGCACCTCCGCCCCTTCCCCCTCCCTCGCGGCCTCACCCCCACCCCGGCACCGCCCCCCCGCCCCCCGCCGTACTCCGCGGCGTCGCCGCCAGGCACTGCCCGCCTCGGAAACAGCCCCGCTCTGCTCTGCTCTGCTCTGCTCTGCTGTGTTGTGCTGTGCCGCGGCGGAGAGAGGCCGCTACGCATAACGGGCGGGGAAGTTTGCGTGCCGTGTGAAATTGTGCGAGCAGTGTTTGCACTTGAGATGTGAAGCGGTATCTAAAGGAAAACGATCTCTTCAATGAATGCCAAATAGGACAGAGTAAGTTATAGCGGTAAATTGACAAAAACACATGGACGCAAAATAAGGGAGAAATTGTAAAAAAAATGTAGCGGAAAAGATACGCAATAGACGTTATGGTAGAAAGCTAACTAAACACAAGTACAATGTTCCATTGACGCATAAGGTAACTAAATATAAAAACATTACAGTGAATGTTTAATCAAACAACACAGTTAAAATATACACAGTATAAAACAGCTGAAAAG
Source organism: Teleogryllus oceanicus (assembly GCA_964035755.1). Lineage (NCBI taxonomy): Eukaryota > Metazoa > Arthropoda > Insecta > Orthoptera > Gryllidae > Teleogryllus > Teleogryllus oceanicus. The sequence continues at coordinate 239,760,090 of CAXIVR010000002.1, read as the reverse complement.
GTGACAGCAATGAAGGTATGAAGAATAAGTAAAGCTATATTAAAAGAGCAAAAGAAAGGCATGAACAAATCAACGCGACTGAGTTTAGATCAGAGCGAGAATTGCTGTTGACTCTGCACGGACTCCGACTAGGAGGTCTTAGAGTTGACGGATCCTCGGCACTAGCGACACAGGCTAGACAGCTCGATCGAATCTAGGTGCTGTCTGGAGAAGAATTATTGCGGTTGGGTTTTCTAATCGATAGTTTCCCTTGTCCGTTTTATACGACAAATACCAGGAATGGCAAAGTACCCTACCAAAGGAACTAGGGACGGCTCCCGAGAATTTATTCCTCTACCTTTACACACTCTTACAACTTACATGCAGTTCAATCAGGAGCAGTCAGGAGCTTAAAACCTGGCCCGGCAACATCAGTGGCCTGTTGGAGAAATACCTGGTTAGGGAAATCCCTAACGTGTAGGTTGGTACCGGATCTCACCATCCAGTGGGAGAGAAGCACCCCCACCTCCCAGGATAAAGCATTATCTTGAGTAACGGGATTAATGACAGAAGTTGGCATGTCCGGAACCAATCAAAGCAATAGTTATATTGCAGTAATAATCCATGAATTGTCAGGCACGCCTGATTGTTACTTCCTTGGATTAAACAAACAGCTTCATAAACATTTCGTTTTTAAATAAACGAAAGCAGAAAAGGGGTCACAACAGTCGAGTGAAGTAAATGGAATGGAATATCAGGAAAGACGGAAAAAGTAAGAAAAGAGAAAAGGAAGAAAAAAAACAAGAAAGAGAGAATAGAAAGAAAAAACAAGAAAGAGAATAGAAAGAAAAAACAAGAAAGAGAGAAGAGGAAGTAAAAACAAGAAAGAGAGAAGAGAAAGAAAAAAACAAGAAAGAGAGAAGAGGAAGAAAAAACAAGAAAGAGAGAAGAGGAAGGAAAAACAAGAAAGAGAGAAGAGGAAAGAAAAAAAAAAGAAAGAGAGAAGAGGAAGGAAAAACAAGAAAGAGAGAAGAGGAAGGAAAACCAAGAAAGAGAGAAGAGAAAGAAGAAATGGGAGAAAGGAAGAAACGGAAGAGAAAACTAAACAAGTCAAGTTTTCTTTCCGTGGCCATTTCCCTAGAATCCATGATTAAAGTACGGTTAAGTGTGAAGTTGAAGTGAAAAGTCGACGAAGGATAAGGAAAATTTCAAACCCGGAGGAAGCGAGTTCGCTTGTACACGTGTGTGTGTGTATGCATGTGAACGGGAGCGAGGAAGCGTGGGCGGGGCGTGGAGCCCAATATCGCGCGCGATATAGTGTTGTCGAATTGAATCGCGCGATAGGCGGGCCCGCGGGAGCGCGCTCCATCTACTGCGTAATGTTGCGCGCCGTGATTTTCAGCTGTCCCCCCCTCCGTTACCCCCTCACCCACGCCCGCAGCGCTACGCTTCACTACCCGCGTTCTCAGAGTCGTCTCGCTGGCTCTTCACTGCACCTTCCTCCTCGCCCCATCGATACCCCAGCCGCAATTCTGACACACTTTTCAGCCCTGCCTCCATCCGGTTTTCGGCCCCGTCTAGCGCCTATCGTTCTCTTACACATCCCCCCCCCAGGTTTCTCTTGTACGCACTTTAGTTTCCTATTCGTATTTTCTCCCCACCGCTATTTCCACCTCCAAATGATTTTGTCAATCCTCTTTTCCGCACAACTCATTTTCCTGTTTCCCACTTTCTCTTTCGTTCTTCCATTTCGTTCTTCCTCTCTCTCTCTCTCTCTCTCTCCTCTCTCATCTATCTATGTATCTCTTTTCCCTATAAATCTATTTATCGCTCTCTCTTTCTCTGTCACTGTCTCTCTCTCTCTCTCTCTCTCTCTCTCATCTTCTTGTATCTCTCCCTATCAATCTATTTATCGCTCTCTCTTTCTCTGTCAATGTCTCTCTTCTCTCTCTCTCTCTCTCTCTCTCTCTCTCTCTCTATATATATATATATATATATATATATATATATACACACACACACACACACACACACACACACTTTCTCATCCCATCTTTCTCGCCCCGACACGTGCTTGCAGAGCCGAGCCCTCCCGCCCGTATAACGCGTTGCCTCCTCGCGCGGCCCACATTGCTTGGCAGCCTCTCGACTGGAAGGCCTCCGCAACGCCTTCGCCGGCGAGCAATGGGTGGAGGAACACAAACGGTGCAGATAGCCAATGCCATTTCCAGCTGATCCCTCTTCACGGTTCTGTAACTACTCGTTTCTAAGCGGTAACTTCGTAAGTTTGAAAAGAATAGAATATGTTTTATGCTACTTAGAGTTACATATAAATATTCCTGGTGACAATTTTTAATTTCTATTAACAAAAATGTACAAAGAACTACATTCTAATAATTTGACTACTACTTAATAACACAGTAAAATATGTCAAAAGCGGAATCTGTACAAGTCGGAAACCTGCCTTAACCGGAAGATTTCTGCTACCCGTGAAGTGAAATGGCGTTTTACACAGCATAAAACGGAACCTTTTCAACGCGGAAACAGAACGGCTTTTCATGTCCTGCAAGGACATGAAATCTTCAGAAAACGGACTTCCTGTGAATTTAATACCACTGGCAGAGAGGTGCGAGACGTTCTTATTGAACTCAATACATCTGCAAGCTTGTTTAAAATTCTCTATCCCCGCGACACGCGATGTAGTCCTGGCAGCCGGACATTGATGATGGAGAGTGGCTTCAGCTGTCGGCGTAGAATTCGACCTGGGGTCGAACTCTCAAGAATAGACCGTAGGGAACCCCTCTCTCCCGAATCTCTGAGCATAGGAAGGTGTACGGGCATCGCTTTTATCCACGCTCCGTGTTGAAAATCATAACCCCCTCGACCATATACTTATCGATCAGGGACATTCGAGGGTATCAGAAAGTCTTAGTACTCAGTTATGACGCATTGTGCGGTGGAAACCGACCGACTACAGTCAGGTGAGTAATTTTTAAATTCAGGAGCTGTCAATGAAGAGTTTTAATATTCATTTATTGGTGATTTATATGTTAATGTATTTTAATAATTATAATTAATTCATGTAATTTACTCGTTTCTGGTCAGAAACGTCATTATCAGAATTGTCATAAAATGGATAACCTTCCGTAAAACGAAAACCTACCTAAACCGGAATATTTTTGTCTCGATGGATTTCGGCTTAGATTATACTGTATTTACAAAATAAATAACGCAACTATATCTTTCTAACCCTGTCATTTCATTACAAGATAATAATGAAACAATATTAAAATAAATATCTAATTATGTTGTGCGTATTCAACAAAAAATACTTCCTCTTTAATCTAATTAAAAATTCACTCATAGATCACACGTTTAGCACCATTAGATGTAGTGGTTTCTTATTGTGTTTTTGCTATTACGAAATGAAAATTTTCTTTCATCTATTGTCTGTTTTTCTGCAGAATTCTACAACCATGCCCCTAGCACGCGGCATATGTAAAATTTCATAATCGTACTTGTATCTCTACCCATATACCTCATATCGCTTTCAATAATGCACGAACTCGCGATTTATGTTTCCCTGAATGCTTCTTATGGTATTAATCCAGAATTAGGACGTCCTCGCTCAACATATTTTGTTACATATTTTGTAGTTCTTCCGAGAGGTTCTATTTGCCACCAAAGGATTCGGATCTCTACCCAGCCATATTCCTGTTTCGGCATTACCTCAATTTTCTTCTTTCTTTCCTTAAGTGTACGCAAGTTTGAGAATGCTTCAATAAAATGATCGATTTATTAAATTCTACACAACATGGTGACGTTATATTTACAGTAAAGCACGTGATGACTAGGTGTTAGAAAAAAATGATGAAGTGCCAAATAACCGGCCACATTCCTATCCATGAATGGACAAACTGCATTCACACTACAAAAAACGTGAATTCCACAATTACAAAACAGCTGTCAAATTGTTAGTAGTCATCATTTCCCACCTATGTGAAGTTAAACTACAATTTTACGTTTTTCCTACAATTTTACGTTTTTCCTACAATTTCCGTTTAAACTACAATTTTACGCTGGGTAGAAACGTAAAATTGAAGTTTAATCTCTGTGATACTCTTGCTCTTAGTAAATGCTACGAAAACGATAAAATTGACGATGTGGTCCGCCTCGTGTTAAGTCCTCGTGGTAGCAGCAGTAGGAATTCTGAGGCAAACCTCAGGTCCAGAGAGCCCCTCGCCATTGCCGCTCCGCGCCCACCTCGTGCGCAGTTGCGCTCCCCTCGGCCCCTGCGTGCCCCCGCGTGGCGTGCCGCGCGCCGCCCGGCCGGCCGGGGCGTAAAAGACTTGCGAGGGGGAGGGGGCCGAATGCGAAAGTGGGGGGGGACACGCACACAAGAGACGGTGCGCTAAGGAAAGCAGCGAGCATGGCGATTGAAACGGGGTCGGGGAGACAGGAGGGTGATAAGCCGTGAGGAAGGGATCAGGCGGGAAAGAGCAGGCAGTAACGGACAAAAGAAAACGGTTAGACTGGAATAGACAAATGGAAATTGGCATTTGGGAACGGGTAGGCGAAAACAGGAAGCCAGGAAAAGGAAGCCTGGAATGGGCAGTGGGAAATGGCATGCATGAACGGGTAGACGGGAACGGGCAGACGGGAACGGGCAGACGGGAACGGGCAGACGGGAACGGGCAGACGGGAACGGGCAGACGGGAACGGGCAGACGGGAACGGGCAGACGGGAACGGGCAGACGGGAACGGCAGACGGAACGGGCAGACGGGAACGGGCAGACGGGAACGGGCAGACGGGAACGGGCAGACGGGAACGGGCAGACGGGAACGGGGAGACGGGAACGGCAGACGGAACGGGCAGACGGGAACGGCAGACGGGAACGGGCAGACGGAACGGGCAGACGGGAACGGGCAGACGGGAACGGGCAGACGGAACGGGCAGACGGAACGGGCAGACGGAACGGGCAGACGGAACGGGCAGACGGAACGGGCAGACGGAACGGGCAGACGGGAACGGGCAGACGGGAACGGGCAGACGGGAACGGCAGACGGAACGGGCAGACGGGAACGGGCAGACGGAACGGGCAGGACGGAACGGGCAGACGGGGAAAGGGCAGACGGGAACGGGCAGACGGGAACGGGCAGACGGGAACGGGCAGACGGGAACGGGCAGACGGGAACGGGCAGACGGGAACGGGCAGACGGGAACGGGCAGACGGGAACGGGCAGACGGGAACGGGCAGACGGGAACGGGCAGACGGGAACGGGCAGACGGAACGGGCAGACGGAACGGGCAGACGGGAACGGGCAGACGGAACGGGCAGACGGGAACGGGCAGACGGGAACGGGCAGACGGGAACGGGCAGACGGGAACGGGCAGACGGGAACGGGCAGACGGGAACGGGCAGACGGGAACGGGCAGACGGGAACGGGCAGACGGGAACGGGCAGACGGGAACGGGCAGACGGGAACGGGCAGACGGGAACGGGCAGACGGGAACGGGCAGACGGGAACGGGCAGACGGGAACGGGCAGGCGGGAACGGGCAGACGGAACGGGCAGACGGAACGGGCAGACGGGAACGGGCAGCGGAACGGGCAGACGGGAACGGGCAGACGGGAACGGGCAGACGGGAACGGGCAGACGGGAACGGGCAGACGGGAACGGGCAGACGGGAACGGGCAGACGGGAACGGGCAGACGGGAACGGGCAGACGGAACGGGCAGACGGAACGGGCAGACGGAACGGGCAGACGGGAACGGGCAGACGGGAACGGAGCAGACGGGAACGGGCAGACGGAACGGAACGGGCAGACGGGAACGGGCAGACGGGAACGGGCAGACGGGAACGGGCAGACGGGAACGGGCAGACGGGAACGGGCAGACGGGAACGGGCAGACGGGAACGGGCAGACGGGAACGGGCAGACGGGAACGGGCAGACGGGAACGGGCAGACGGGAACGGGCAGACGGAACGGGCAGACGGAACGGGCAGACGGGAACGGGCAGACGGAACGGGCAGACGGAACGGGCAGACGGGAACGGGCAGACGGAACGGGCAGACGGAACGGGCAGACGGAACGGGCAGACGGGAACGGGCAGACGGAACGGGCAGACGGGAACGGGCAGACGGAACGGCAGACGGGAACGGGCAGACGGGAACGGGCAGACGGAACGGGCAGACGGAACGGGCAGACGGGAACGGGCAGACGGAACGGCAGACGGAACGAGAGGAACGGGCAGACTGGAACGGGCAGACGGAACGGCAGACGGAACGGGCAGACGGGAACGGGCAGACGGAACGGGCAGAGGAACGGCGACTGGAACGGGCAGACGGGAACGGGCAGACGGAACGGGCAGACGGAACGGGCAGACGGGAACGGGCAGACGGAACGGGGGAACGGCAGACGGAACGGGCAGACGGAACGGGCAGACGGAACGGGCTGAGGGAGACGGGGAAAGGGCAGACGGAGGCAGACGAGGCAGACGGAACGGGCAGACGGGACGGGCAGACGAACGGGCAGGGGAACGCGGCAGAGGCATCGCACCGGAAGGAGGGGAGAGAGAGCGTTAGCAGAGGCAGCGAGGATGCCGGGGGCGGGGGCGATGGCGGGGGCGGGGGCGGGGGCGACACGCAAGGGGAGCGATAAGGGCAGCCCGCAGGGCCCACCAGTTCCGGGAAATGGCTCCATCGACATTAATAATGAACGCTTTTGCATGAATAGTGTTGTATATTTCGTATCGATGTTTTTTGAAAGGGAAATCTACAAGGGCCCTTAGATGCACGTGGTGTCTCTCCCATGGAAAAGATTTCGGATGGGGACTCCTCCGATGAAGAGCACAATATCCATCTAACATTAGACATGCGAAGAAGAAAAACAAATTAAAATTACGTTTAGATCCTCAACATTGCAGCTGCCTTTTGGTCCTTCGGTATTAAATGATAGTAGGAAAATGGAAGTACTACTTTCTGTCACTGATAAAAAAATTCTTTTCATACAAAAACTGCTAAGTCTAGAGAACTGTAAACATCATTTAATTGCATTAAATTTATCAATACTTTTTGTCATCGATGTCATGTTGATGAACTAATTCTGTCTGCAAAATCTAGTTACCTTATTTTACTAATTATTAACATTATTAATAATATTTACTATTTGAGTCTCCTCAAAAATTGGTGTATCACACATATTCCACATTAACCGGGGATAGAAATGTGATATAACTTTGCATGAAGTAAGAATTTGTTGTTGAAATCTGAATTCGCACAAAATAGAATGATTGAAAGTTCAAATATGAATTATTGAAAGATAAATTGTTTACATGAAATTATTTAAAAGAAATAATAACATACTAAAAATATGTAAAAGTGAAAATAAATTGTGTATTTCATACATGGGGTACACCTGTCACTCACTTTTTGTAAAAAAAATGCAAAAATAACTGTATAAACTGTATAAAAAAATAAATTGTATAAACTGACAATTTGGTCTAATATTGGAGTTTATTTCATTTTTGTAACAACAATAAATGAATTAATCTTCGAGTCAACTTAATACAACTTTACTCAGTTTAATTGCATGAACATAACAGCTGTTTGTTATGTTTGTTATGTATTTAAGCTAGGAAAATAAAAGCAGTAGTTATCTATTTGCTCCCTCGCAAATGTAAACTAGAACTCATTCTGGCATCCGTACTCTCATGAACAAAGACAACAATATTTCAGTTTTATACTCATGGTTTCAATCACACTGCCACCAGTAACGATATGCATTTATCAGATGCAGTTTAATTCTGCATCCATAGCTCTCCACAAAGAATTCCATCGACACCCCTAGTCCGGTGACGCCAGCGCTGTTCGGCGGCCATCTGCACAACGATCCAGCTCGCAAACGTCAGCTTGCCCGAAGTCCGACCGCACGACAAAAAGTACATCCGAAATAACAAAACGGTCCACCATTACGCTCTCGCAAATCTCGTTGAACTGCGGCGAATTCCCTTTCAACGAGACTGCCGAAGAGAATTCGAGAATAATGATGTTACGTCATGCAATCGCCGATCATTATACGGAACGACCGAGGCCCCCGAAAAAAAAAGAACACAACAACGTCTACTTATTGCGTTACGCACAATGGCTCCCCGTCCGACCTGGGGAGTAATGCGATGTTGGATTTAGCTATTTTGTCTGCGAATTTACGAGTATATTTCGATAATGAAACAGCGGTTTTGTTCGCCCGGGCACAAAGAGAAGAGTGCAGTGCGTGAGGGAGCTGCTGGGCTAAAGCGCAAACGAAGGTCTGAAAGGACGCAAAGACCGTTACGTCGGGCAGGCGCGAGGGGGGGGAGACGCGAGATGAGGAGGGGGGGGAATGTTGTGATGCCGCCCCGACGAGCTCATTAGTCCCCTATCAGCACCTTCGTTATTTCTCCGTCAACGTTAATTTACAATTAACGGGCCAGTGTCAGGTGTCGGAAGCGATCTGATTAGCCGACTACCCTTCGCGAGGAAGCTTCTATTGACGAGAAATGAGGAAAGGAGTGAGCTCGAGTTGAAAGTAGAGGCGGAAAATGCTGTTGAGTAACACAGAAAAAGTTAAAAATATTTCCATATTTTTATTTTACATCGACCGTTCTTGTTAATGTAACGGTACGGTCGAGATCAGATCGATAAACTTTTTAACTAATGTCGAAGTGTGAGGTGTGTGAGGGACACATGAAAGGACATTTTGTGCAAAATGGATTGATTTCCGAGCGTGGTTCCGAGCGTGTCATCCACTAAATTAATTACTCCCGTAAGTGTGATGTATGTTTTTTCCTCAGGAGTTGGGGGGTGATCTTTCTCAACTGGATAAAGAGATCCGGTGCCGACCTGCAGATTGGCTTGCTGTGGTTTTCCACAACCAGGTATCTTTCACTACCGGGGAACCTTCTAACCCGGGACAAGTTCTAAGCTCCCAACTGGTCTTCCGACATGTGTGATAAGTGCATGTAAGTGAAAGTGTGTGTAAATAAGGATGATGATGGAACAGGGAAGGAAAGATCGCGCGGGGACCGTTGGCCATTTCTTAGGTACCGCTCCGGCATCCACGTTGTGTTGATCGGAGAAACCACGGAAGACTACCGAACAGAGCAGGCGATCGCTAGAATTCTCCTCATTATGACGCGAAATGTAGAATATTGTCCGTACTGAAGGTAAACGGCACCGAAGAGATAAAAAATGAATAATAACTGATCGAGACGTTCTTCGGACAACTTTAAAAGAATTGATCTGTTTAATGTCTTGGAATGGATCAAGACATTTTAGTGAGAGGTAACTTACGTCTTAGCTTAGAAACTTACGGAGTAAGGCAATTTCGAAATTTTCTACATTTAAGTTGCTTACAGGAAAATAACAGTTGAAAACTTAATAGAAGATATAGTGTGAAGGTATTTTTATCCAACGTAGTGAAGGGAAAACTACACGCAATTATGCCAAAAAGAAATATTTTTCCTACGTCGTCGGCATATTCTTCTATTTTTGCCAAACTATTAATTCAGTATATTTTTATGCAGCGTGAACAAAAAAGATGATTATTCCATATCAGGGCTGCTCATTTCAGCTGCCCACTCGATGTGAGCAGGCGCAGTGGTCATCTGCGGTCCACCGGTTCGACCCGCTGTTTGTTGAGTCAGTCTGTCAGAAGGAGAGAGGAGGTGCTAGGGCACGATCGGCTCTAGTCCAGTGAAAGGCAAGTGACACGCGAACCACTGCAGTGGACCCTCGCGGGCAGCCTGCCTCCCATTCGTGCTGCTTAACATCCCATGCTTACGTCAACAGAGTAAAATTTTGGCATTGTATTTGATATAAGATTAACATGGAAACCACACATCAATCAGAGCAAATAAGCAGGAGCAAAATCTTCAAAATTATTTCCCATACTAAAACAGGCTCTAATTGAAAATCAAATGCGACTGCTACTAATTTAAATCAATTATCCTTCCTACCATAACCTATGGATGCCCAATCTGGGGAAATGGAGCTCCTAGCAATATTAACCAAATTAAAGGTATCGAAAATATATTTATAAGAAATTCTCTAAATGCCCCCTCGTTCATTACAAATGAACAAATTCATCGAAAATTAAAAATTACAAAAAAAGAAACGATAGACAACATAGCTAACAATTTTTACAACAACCTCCATACCTCACGATGCATCATTTTTAGCTTGAAAAAGAAATGCAGTTCACTCACGCATAAAGTCAGTATTTACGAAAGATAGATTCAAACTCCCGTAAACCACCATACCCTCAGCTCCTTAACATAATCATATTTCTTCCTCTTCTTTATGAACAATCGAATTTAATAATTATGTTCAACCCACTTATCTTATGGGTGGCCAATCCAAAAATGTCATATATTAATCTTACGTATTTTTAAAACCCTTGAAAGACAGTATCGTTGAACAAGAAGAAATAAATAAAAAAAATAGTTTCGAGAACATGTAAAATATAAAAGTGTTGCAAGCTTCATGTTCGAGATTCAAGAAAGATACAAGATAATCATAAAATAAGGCAATGAAATTAATAAAATCTTAGAATTAATAAAATGGAAGGCATTTGGGAAAGAAATCGACTAAAAACATCCAAAGGAAATTATTCCAGCAAGAGAATGAAAATTAAACTATTGGATATGAAGGAATTTTCAGATAAATTTATAGATTTATTTTTAGATTAATTTTATAGTTCCGCTCCTTTGAGGTGAACATTACCGAGCAATATTTAGTAAGCTCATTGAAAACGACGAAAACTGGCCCCAAATCCGACCGGCTGCCTGCGTTGTAGCAATCCCTCCATCAACAGGAAACCGCCTCGCGTCGAATTACTCTGAATGCGGCGTAGAATTACATGGGACGCCAGAGCGACTGTCCTCCAGTCATGTTCGGAGCCGCTCCGCCCTCTTCGCTCTCCTTGGGCTGAAGGACAGCGGCGGATCGATACGTCATGAGATACGCTTCATCTCGGCCAAGCAGCGGGCGGGCACAAAGACCGCAAAGGATCGAGCGCCCCCGCCCCGCCCCTATCGCCCCGCCCCTCCCCGCCCCGCCCCGCCCCGCCCCGCCCCGCCCCGCCCCGCCCCGCCCCGCCCCTTAGACCTTGTGTCAGGGCGCTCTCTTCACGAAAGAAGATCAGAGGGTGTGCAGTGGGCAACACCCACAGCAACCACGGACAAAATGGAAGAGCTTTTGCAAGGACGGAATGAAATGAGTGTAGCAAACACAGCAAGCGTGAAAAAAATAATAAAAAAACTTTTCTTGAGAAGAAATAGAGGTGATGCTAGGAGGTTTACGAAAGTGTTAAAATAGTATGTCTAAGGAGAATGCTGATTGACCCCGGTTTCTACGACCAACACCAGGCGAATGCCGGAGCAGTACCCTACCAAACGGGCCACGGACCGCGCGCGATCTGTCCTTCCTCTTCCTTGTCCTATCCTCTTCCCTTAGACACACACTTACACTAACATGCACTACACTACCACATATTCCGGGAGATCGGTCGGGAGATTAGAGCTTGTCCCGGCTGGGGTGGTGCCCCGCTAGTGGGAGAGTCCTGGTTAGGGGAAAAACCCCACTAGCCGCCGGAAGGTCGGCGCCGGATCTCGCCATCCAGCGGGGAAAGATCAACGCGATATCCCGAGAAAAAACATGCACTACACTAACGGGAATAATGACCAATGCAGTTGACGTGCCCGGAAACACAAAAAAAAAAAAAAATCAAATCGTTGGCCCGGTATCATTCACATTTCTATACATTAATTTTCCGCTTTTTTAAATTTATATTTTCTTTATTTATAGTTAAAACATTATTTACTTATAAGAAAAATACATAGCTGATTTTCCGGTACTCATATTGATAATCTATCAACAGAAAGGGAGTGATAATATCCAGATGAAGGGGAAATTACTATCTCAAAAGCAGATAATGTTCAGAATCTTTCAAAATTTGAGTAAGGAAGGCGGTCGGACACCACGGAGGAGGCAGGCGCTGGAGAAAATAGTTTGCTGTTGATTGATTGTTAGTGATTTCGGGTGCTTCAAAAGCTGTCATTAGTTTCGTAAGGATGCTGCATGTTTTTTCCTTGGGAGGTGACGATTATATTCCCTCGCTGGGTGGTGAGATCCGGTGCCGACCTAATTGTGGGCAAGTGGTGTTTACCCAAACTAGATACCTCCCAGCACCGCCCCAGCCGAAACAAGCTCAAAGCGCCCGACATGTGTAGTAGTGTAGTTTAAGTGTGTGTGTAAGTAAGAGGTAAGGATAAAACAAAGAAGGTATGATCGCGCACGGTCTATGGTCCGTCCGCATCGTCCGTCAGCGACTAAACTTGTAGCTAAGTAGCTAGTGTTGAAATTCTTGCCACCATAGGAACCTAGAACCTCCCGGTCAGAGGCACTGCAGAGGAATTAGTTGATGTCTTGAGACACCTCTCCAAGTGAAGGGTTTCGCAGTGATATGAAAACTGCAGCGACTAATGCAGGTGGAATGATTTTATGCAAAACAAAACACAACAAAAAACACCAGTACGTTTCTCATGATGTTGGCAATCATTGTTGTCTTCACCGTTTTGGTCTTAGAATCAAAGATTCCCGTAGAAACTGCTTTTTATAATTTATCCGATTTCATATCAGACTACATCTCCAGAGTTCATTTTAATTTCAGCCTTCGTAACAAAAATATATCACCACAGCTTTAGACGCATTTCCAAGAATCAAAGCGATATTGTCGACTCAGATGTTCATTAGACTCATTCGTCACACAGGACCCCGCGCAGTACAGGACTGTAGTAATTTGCATCCCATCACCGTCAATGACGGTATCTTTTTGATTTTTATAAGAAAGTATTTTTTCTTTCGTAATGCTTAGACGTAACGATCGTAATGCTTTCGTAATGCATAGACGTAATTTTTGTAATGCTCATCGCTTTGGCTCACTTTAAGCTCAATCTTCTAGAAATTATAGAAAAAATGAAATCGGCAAGAAACGGGATAAATGAGTTTCTCAGTAAAATTTCATTGAACATATTTGTCCATCTAATTGAGGAAAAGGAGGATATTTGCCTGTACCTATAGTCGTTGATGATTGACAACCTATGTGAAAAACACAACAAATTTTACAGGAGGAAGGGAAAATTTTTTTGTTATTAATAATATAGTTGGCTAAGGCTAGGCATTATTTGTTTTCTACATAATAGTAATATATATTTGTTGCAATATTTATCTGAAAGCACCTTACGAAAACTTCTCACGTGGTTCTTAACAGATATGAGAATATTCTATCATTAATAAATAGTAATGGTCAAATACGATACTTTTATTTTCAATTTTAATATCACAATATCTCGATTTTTGAAAACTTTCTTAACATACTAAAGAACAAACAAATTTTGAATCATTGATGCCAAAACGTAAAAAAACGCCAATTCTGTCACCTAGAAGATTGTCTATCATCAATGACGATACGTTTCATTTCCTGTACGTCAGCTATTGTATCTACCCACTGTGAGGGTTGGGACGGTTCGGCGCTCGCGATTTGGGGCCTGCAATGGGGCGTCTGCAAAGCTAACGAGGAAGGCGCAAGGGGGTGTTTGGAAAACAGGCCAGCGAACTCAAATGACGGGGGGCGGAGGTTGCAGGAACGTTGACTACGTCGCACAAAGTAAGGCATAATAACAGGGGAACGATGCGAAGAACGAATAATGGGGATTTTTAGGTTTTACAGTTAATAGAGTTGAGGATACAAAGTCAATGAGATTACTAAGCACAGCAGGTTGATGAGATGAGAAGCTAGAAAAGTTGATAAGAGCTGGAAAAAAAGTGCGTGATGGTGATTGAAGTTGACTCCAAAATACAAGAGCTAGTTCACAACCACACTGATTACTAAAACGGCCACGTAGCTTACACACGCTTCGAATGGAAATGAAGTAAGCGAGATATTCTGTTTTAAATAGAAAATATCTATTATTTTTTTATTGATGAACTGAGTAAATAAAAGAAGATGTAATGAAGGCTCTATCTTTTGAACAATGCATCTTTGCTGTTTTATTTATCTGTTAGAAAGAAGAGAAAAAAGGCAGTTAAATTATCGATAAAATATAGCATGAAAAGAATGCAGAGAGATAAATGTATCCGTAAATGGGGGTGTGAGCAGTGGCGGGTTTAGATATCAGGACTTAATAGTAGACTAATATCACTAAGTAATTTTAGGGAACCCTGTAATATATCTGTAATCTTCAACTATTATATTTTATTTAAGACGGTTGTACGATACGACATGCTTCAAAGATCTGACGGACATCTTCCTTGATCGTTCATAGTTGACAGGCAACGCACTATTTCGAGAAGTAATGACAGAACCGTAAACTTGTGATGGAGCAGATGATTCATAAAAGTATGTTGGAGTTAGAACGAAAAAATTCTAGAAAAAAATTGCAGATCAACAAGTGACCTTTCTTTGAATACAGGTTTTGGAAGGAAACGAGTTGTGAGTTCTCCGTTCTGTGAGGCAAGGGCAGGCATGTGATCGAGTGATTGAGGTAGGCAAGGCTACAGCGCGAGGGTCAAATAGGATCAAAATCAGAGATTCTAACGCTGCCTTAACAACCTTAATAAAATAAAACTGATCTTCAATCTTTTTCCATTTGCGTTATTCTAAATTACCGGTAAGAATAATTGAGAATATATAGAAATATACCGCATGTCTTGCAAAAAATAAGACTTCTTGCTCAATATAATGAACACAATCTACCACCTCGTGTAAGATTTGAACATTTATCCTATTAATACTCTTTCTTCCTCATCATTTACTCCAGACCATTCAAGCCTCATCCTCCCAATGGTAAACAATGACAAATTATCACTGTGCCCACCTTTCAAGAAAACTGAATAGGATATTTGCGGCAGCCCCATCCCTCACCTACATTTATGCACCTCTCCCCACAAAATCTAATGCGTAGGTCTTTAGCAGATAAACGCGCGTTGTTGATGATTTTATGCGTTTATGCTGACGCAAGTGCCCCTGAACAGAAGCTATATGCAACCCGCCGTTCGTTCAAGTATTAAGCACTTTTGCTGCATATTCTACCCCTGCGATTGTAAAATGTCGGCCGAAATTATTAATTAAATAAATTATTAATTAAATAAATTATTAAATAAATTCGGCCGAACGTTCTCTCGGACAAGTAATGCAAATTTCTCGGAGATATTGTCATAGCGAATGGAGGCTCAGATTTGACTGCCGAACTACCGTTCAGAGCATCCAGTCACTAGAATACTCCTTTAGGTTGCGACTGAAGTTGACCAAGCCGTATAGCTAGTGTCGACAATCTACCATCATCAGTGCGATCAGCCGATGATCTTCCTACTTTCTGCACCGTTTCGGGAGGCAACGCTTTGAAAGTACACCATTCCAAGGACACATCATCAGTTGTGTGAACGGAGGATTTACTAAAAGTTCGAAAAAAAAGGTTGAAAAAAGAAAAAAAAATCTATGTCCATAAACATCGACAGTTCAACTAACTACGCTCCGTGCGAGCGTAACGTTTGAGGAGGCAACGGCCGGAGCGTGACCGCGCGGGTGAGCGGGCTGAGCCAGGGGGCGTGGCCGGGCGCTCTCGGCCTCCCACCCGACGCGACGCGCTTCATTGAGTGGGTTCTCTTGTTTCCCCGGAGAGAGCGCTCGCGCGCAGCGGCCGCGATGGGACGCTCAAGAGGTGCGCGCGCTCGCGCGGGGCGGGCGGGCGGGCGGGCGGGCGGGAGGGCGGGAGGGCGGGCGGGCGGGGAGGGCGGGGAGGGCGGGCGGGCGGGAGGGCGGGCGGGCGGGCGGGAGGGCGGGCGGGCGGGCGGGAGGGCGGGCGGGCGGGCGGGCGGGAGGGCGGGCGGGCGGGCGGGACGGGCGGGCGGGAGGGCGGGCGGGAGGGCGGGCGGGCGGGCGGGGAGGGCGGGCGGGCGGGCGGGAGGGCGGGCGGGCGGGCGGGCGGGGAGGGCGGGCGAGCGGGAGGGCGGGCGGGCGGGAGGGCGGGCGGGCGGGAGGCGGGCGGGCGGGCGGGCGGGCGGGCGGGCGGGCGGGCGGGCGGGCGGGCGGGCGGGCGGACGGGCGGGCGGGCGGCTGCAGGTGCTGCCAACACTCCGCGCGAAAAAGCCCCTCTTCTCGCGACACCGCTCTCTCACGCGGAGTGGCCTTCTTACAAACTCCCGCGAAGAGGCGAGGAAATCTCGGCGGTCTATTAGGGTAGTCTTTCCACGAAGTTTTCGAGTATCTTCTTGTTTGTTGAAAGGGCGATCTTGAGAAGGACGTTTTGTGAGAATTTTCGCGTTCGGATGGTGTCAACACTCATCAACGAGGGACTTGCTTCCACCATTGTCTAAAATACTGATCTGGTAATCTGCATGTGTCCGTGTATTTGTAAATCCTCTCGGTTAGATCTCCTGCGGTTCAGCAGTTCGAGTAAAAATACCTGTCACGTGACACATCTCGACTTACTGATGAAAAACTGAAATAATGTAGTACTGTTCTAAAACTACTGAAGTAATGTTTCTCTAAAACATTCCAAGAGAAAAAATAGTGATCGGGCTCCAGGGAGGGTGGAATATCTTAAAAGAAATTCGGGGGAGTTCTCAAGACACATATCGATGATCAGTATGGATTCGTTTTTCGGATTATTCGTTTTCATCGACAAGGGGATTGGTACTATTTTTAACAGATATAATTTTATATTACCATAAAGATATTCTCAAAAATTGAAATTTTCAGCATTTCAAGGTACTCCAGTAGGAAAACGTGTGTAAATTATCGTAGTTATGAAATGATCATTATAATCGATTCATTTCATTGACTAAACTAGTATTTACCTCAAACCTAGTATTTAAATCAAACAGAAAAAATTGAAAATCGTAGTTTATTGATACTTTTTCATGCAAATTCCTCTACACGTGAATGATCAAATTTTATGTTTAATATGTCACTTCATTATAAACTTGTGTAACAGACATAAAAATTACAAATTAACATATCCAATGGATATCCAACACCAAGTTAGTAGAGCTTTATGCTGAGTGTATAACGCGTTTCACGCGTATAAAACCCTCAACCGACGAGTCCGCCACTAGATGATTGAACAAACTTCGAAAATTATTCCCCTACGTGCTTGATTCTACGAAACAAACATTTCCATAATTTCATACCCTGGAAATATAGCTGTCTGTACGTGGTTGCATAATTGCGGCTTTCATACTCCTCGTTCAAAACATAAAAGCTCGCGCGCTGAAAATATAAAAGCCGGTGAGAGCGAGAGCAAAAATCCAGGTCGGGGTGGGGTGGGGTTGGGGATAGGCCGAGCGAGCGAGCGAGCGGGTGCAGCGACACGTGGGACGAGCGCACGTGGCGAAGGTTGATGCGAGCGAGCGCGGGATCGATGTCTCGCAGCGACTGCACCGCCGCCACCGGCGCAGCGCTGCCGTCGGCTCGGCTCGCCTCCGCGCCTGTTTACCCGACACGCTCCAACAACACAAGCGCCGCAGCCGCGGTAACAATATCAAATGTTACAGTGGCGCTGCGAGAGGCGGGAAGCCACCGAAATACCGGAGTCTCTTACCTCTGCCGTGAGGCCCGGCTGGGGAAAGCAAAAAAAAAAGGAGAATGACCGAAAAAAAAATGAATCGCGGAGGTGGTAAAGAGAGGCAAAAGAAAACCAATTTCTGTGAAGCCAACAGAAATATTTTTTTGAATGTTGAAGGAAATAATGAGAAATCACATTATTTTTTGTATTATTGGGTAATTTAATGCCAAGTTTTAAGAATTGAACGTTATGTATAATTAACGAAAATACAGCATACGTAACTTATAATAGTTTTCTTCAATATTCTTATTTTGGAACACAAGACAATATACGTCTCTGATAAATGTCAAAATTCAAAATTTAAAGACGAAATAGTGATTTCGTTGAATATGCTCGGTAGTTCAAAACTTTTCGAAGTTTGTGCAATGATGTGGTGCGATCAGGTGGTGGAGAGTTTAGGAGAAAGTAATCACAACGCATAGAGCTAAACTAAGTTATTGATTGAAAATGATCATAAAAAGTTAAAAAAACGTAGAAAGCGGTAATTGGCAGAAATGCATAATTAGATTTTCTTAACAAATCATTGTAAAAATTGAACACAAATTCGACAAGGATGGCTCCGATATTAAGCCAAAATGCACAGAGCATGGAGGTCGGGCGCTCGTGATTATTCCAATCAAATGCGCTCTTGATGCGAGGAGGATTATTAGATGCAAACGGGTCCGCTTTGCAGTAGGGCCTGTGTACAGCGGACGAGAATGAGAGAAGGCCAGAAGTAGAGAATAGAGGATCTGAATGGCTGAGTCAACAGCGGACCGCCAACAGCTCGAAGGGCCAGGGGGTTTGGAGAGAGCCTAGATGGGTAGAAATGGGGAGGGTCTCGGGTCAAGCGAGTCGGTTAGGAAGCTGGTCTCCTGTGGAAGACCACTGAGGGTCAGAGCCAGAAAAGGCTGGAAAGGCGTGGAGGGCCAGAGGGTTAGGAAAGTCAGAAAAGGCTAGGAAAGGCCGTGGAGGGCCAGAGAGAGCTCAGAAAGGGCCATGGAGAGCCAGAAAAGGCTAGGAAAGGCCGTGGAGGGCCAGAGAGGCTTGTAAGACTGGAGTGTCAGAGAGAGCTTAGAAAAGCTGGACGCGCGGGAGAGGCCGAGGAAGGCCGGAGGGAGATAGGAAAGCCGGGAGCATCGGGAAGAGCCGTGAAGGGCCAATGAGAGCCATGAAGGGTCAAGACGTGTAAGGGTACCAGAGGGCTGGAGGATCGGGTCGAGGAGAGAAGAGGAGGGAAGCGCCGGGAAGGGCCTGAGAACCCAGGTGAAGGTCGAAACCGCCCGGGAGAGAGGGTGGAACAAAACCCTTACAGAACCGTGGTGGATGACAGGGAGGCGGAGGGCTGGGAAGGGCAGAGAAGCTGGATAAGGCCGAAGGGCTAACCTGGGAGGGCCAGAAAGGGACAAGTGAGGCAAGAATGTGGTTGGCGGGGAGCAATCCCGACGCTCGAACGGGCAGCGAGGGAAACGCAATATGCGCTTCTCTCCGAGCGCGCGCGGCAACCAGTGGCTGTGGGGGGGTGGGGCTTGCGAAGGGAGAGACGAGAAGGTATGTGGATGGCGGTGGGTACACAAGCGAGTGCCGGGAGCCGGTAGGAGACTGTCGCGGGACGAGAAGGGGAAAAAGCAAAGGGGGCAGAGAGAATAATGGTTGGGTTTTGGGAAGGGGTGGTATTGAGTTGGATGTGTCGATGGTTTCAGCGGGGGTTAGGCAGAAGCGAGGAAGAGAGAGAGAATGAAACAGAATCGCTTTCGATCGGCGGGACCGTTCTGAATGTTGGATAGTAGCAGTAACAGCTGCTGAAAACTCTGATTGCAGATAAGGCGAAGGCACACAGATGTTATGTGATAAAAAAGAAATACACCGCCAGAGTTGATTCACATCATTATTATATTAATATACCAAAAGTGTTTAGAACTTAACTGCTTTTCGTAGAAATGTAATTTAATTCTGTAAGATGTCTTTCTTTCTCGATTTTATAACACAATATTTTGGGCTTTGCAAATAAATGTTTTATATCCCGAGAAGTTTATCACAGGTTCTGAAATATCTCGGAGAGTTCAATGTTTAAACTTGCGTCCCTGATAGTGCCGAGAAATGATAATTTTATTGGGTTTTAAGCGACAGAAAATAACGTCAAATATATTGTTACTGAATAATAATTGCATTGCTGTTCAAGTGACCGATTTTTGTTTCCCTTTGAGAAGATTTGTTTCATGTAGGCACGTCCATCCAGTTGTAAATGATACAATGAAAATTTCCTGCTCTGCCAAGTTCCAAAAATTTAAGTTATTGAGTTAAAACTACTTTATAAATTTAAAAAAATCTCTACGGTTTGATGTAGCTTTACTTACCACGTCTACAGTTTCTAAACATATCATCTCATACTCCTCAGAGTCAATACATTCATTATCGTTACACACTCAGTAGCTTCTAAAGGAGAGAGAAAAGTTTTGGTAAATGGAACTATTATTCTTTTCATTGAATATTAGTTCTTGTGTTATTCCGGAATATATCACATTCTGTGAATTCATGTCATGGTCGTCTTCAGTACGTAAAGTAGCTACAATTATCAATTTACCTCTCCCATACCAGCCAATTTGAGTATTGATGAAATAGAGTTTTTAAAAGTTTGAGAAGTACTGAAGAGATTAACTTTCATTATATTTACAAGAATAAATATCTTGGATGTGGCGGTAACATTTTGGGAAAATCTTCAGGATGGTGTACGTGCTACTATTGTCTGCATGGTTGAAATATTGCTTCACTATTTTATTTTTTATGAAATCTTTATCCCTATTAACAGAAGATTTTTCAAATTACAGTAGTAAATATTGGGGGAAATATATATTGAGAAAGAGGATTAATAATTTAAATATGCTACATTTGTATTATCGCTGAACACACGTAAAAATAGCTTTTTAAAATTTAAAACATAAGTCCTTAAGTCTGCTAAAATGGCTGATTACTCTTTCTATGAAAGATTAGTTCTACCCCCGAAGGGAAAAATGTACTCATTACTCAAAGGGGAACATTTGACTGTGATTTTCGGTTTTAATTTAAGGTATGTTGCCGGTGGTAAGTGGGACAACCACTACCCCATAAGAACCCCGGCCTTTTAACAATTCTTTGAATAAAGGCTTCTGTGATTAGAACGATTTAAAACTGAAGAATTTGATGAGGTACAAGAGAGATAAGGGCGACAAGTTTCAAGGGAATGTCGTACCACGTAAAAGCGTCAAGTAGGAAGAAAGCCACCGTGCAAAATTATTGTACTTTTTACGGAGCGATTCATAAGAAATTTACAAATATTTCGTCAATTCGCTTATTGTTGCTTTTGCCGTTCTTTAACAGAAAATAAGCCTTTGACTTTAAAATACTATAAAATCTAATAAAGAACAAATTAAAATATGAATTTATTTATCTGATTAGTTACTTTACATTCTTACGATGCATTTCCTCTTCTATTGCCACAAAATATGACTATTGTTCAATGAAACAACAATAATGTTTTTTTACTTCCAATCCATTTGTCTTTTCATTTATCAGCCTAAATAGCAAATTATTATTAAATACCTTTGTGCAAATTACCAGAGATTAATGACAAAGTTAGTTAATTAAGACAACACTTTCTGTACGAAAAAGCAATAAATAGTAATATGAAAAAATCTATATAACGTTAAGAGAACAAAATGATTAATAAACATTTCGTAAGTCTATTATCCAGAATTATTTTTCTTTCTTGAATAATCTCCAATGTATATTTTTGCAATATTTATAAACGAATTACGTGTTATCTAAACTTGTGCTAATAAGATATTGAAACTTTCAAAGGAATTTACACCAACAAACTTCCAAAGAAGATTTCCTCCTCAAAACTGCAAAGTAATCTTCCGAATTCACCCTGGTGTTAACCTCTCAGGAGCGTTTGCGCTCATCGCCTTTACAGAATCCGCTCTCCACCGCCTTTCCGTTCTCATCACTCTCCGCAGCTCTCCGCCTGCCTCTTAGCCCCTCGTACCTCAGGCTTTGGGCCCTTGTTTTACAACCGCCGCCGCCGCCCCTGCCGCCGCCCCCGCTGCCCGCGTCTCAGAGAAAGCCGAAGCCTCGATGGCAAATCTTCGGCGCGGGCGGCGCGGTGGTTCGATCCCGACCGAAGGCGGTGCCATCTCGCGGCGGGGCGCCGAAACCGCGCCTGAGACTGCGACGTCGACGGCGACGGGGCGTGATGATAGAGAAATGATTCGACTTCGCGCGTTGTTGTGTCGGAACGAAAATCGAGTGCCAAGGCTGAGCTGACGTGGAGTATGGAGAAGAACAATTTCACGTAGCAAAGAAAAGAAACATAAATATTGAGTACAAACCAAAGCTTATCAGGGTAAGGTGAGAACATTTTAACATAGTAAAGATGAAGGCCGAGATGGAGGCGAAGAAGGGGGTGGAGCTGGCGACAGAGGTGAAGCCGTAGACTGAGAAGGAAGAGGAGGGGAGGTGAAGGTGGATAAGATGGCGGTGAATGGATTGAGGTGAAGTTGGAGGCGAAGCTGGAGACGGAGGTGAAGCCAAAGGCTGAGACGAAAGAGGGGGGGAGATGGAAGTGAAGGTGGAGACGGAGGTGAATTGATCGTTTTTTTGTGGGTTTCCGGGTTCATCAACAGCTATGGTCATTACTTCCGTAAGAGTAGTGCACATTTTCATCACCTACACGTCGACGTACGGTGTTTTCCCCGACCAGGTATCTCACTCTAGCGAGGCACTGTCTCAGTCGGGACATTCTCTAATTTCCCGTCATCGTGGTAGCCTAGTGCAGTGTAAATATAAATAAGGTGAAAATAGGAAAAGGAAGAAGACGGAAAAACTATGCGTGACCCTTGGTCCGTGTGACAGGGCATTGCTTCGGCATTCGCCTGGTATTGATCGGACAAATTACGAAAACGTACCGATTAGAAAGTATCTGGCTACCAACGTTTCTCTGCAGATAGCGGCTGAATTTGTTCTCGCTGTATAGCTAATGTCGAAAATCTTTTCACCGACAGGACGCAAATCCCAGGACCCCCCAGCAAAAGACACTACAATGACATCAATTGATTATCTGAGTCACATGAGATGGTCAGAGGAGGGGGTAGAGAGCAGCAGCAAGCGAAGGCAGGAGCGCGGGTCGAGGCTAGACACAATGGCAATGGAGGCGGAGATAGAGGTGAGGTGGTGAAGTTGGGTGAGGGTGAGGTGAAAGCGGAAGCAAGGGGGGGGGAAAGCGAAGGCGGAGGTCATGGGGGGGGGCGGAAGGGGGGGAGCGATGGTGGAGGCGGAGAAGGAAGTGAAAAAGGAGGCGGAGGCGATGGTGGAGGATAGGTGAAAGTGAAGATGGAAGCGACGGCAGGGGCGGGGTCACGGCGCAGTAAGCAACGCTGGCGGAGGTGGAGGTGGAGGTGGAAGCGAAGGCGCGGCCCAACGCATAAAAATTTCATTTCGCCTTACGCCGCGTTTGGCAGATTGCCAAGTGCACGGGGTCGCGGCCGCGCAGCCCTTGGCCGCGCGTCTGGCCTGGAGCCTCGGCGCGAATCGGCGCGAAGTGGCGCGAAGTGGAGCGAATCGGCGCGAACCGGCGCGAACCGGCGCGAACCGGCGCGAACCGGCGCGAACCGGCGCGAACCGGCGCGAACCGGCCAAACGGCGCGAACCGGCGCGAATCGGCGCGAACCGGCGCGAATCGGTGCAAATTGGTGCAGCTCGGCACGACGCGACGCGGACGGTCCTATCGTGCGAACGCGGTGCGTTCTTCCAACGAGGGAATCATGTTCAGGGATGGAGTTTAGGAATAATTGAATATTCTATTACAGGACAAAGTTAGCGTGGAGATTATCTTAGATTCAAGAAGACCTTCAACATTATATAAAGATATACATTCCCAATTTATGAAATATTCGATGTTGGCAATATTCCAAGGGGTTGACGCAAACTAAAATAAATATATTATGTATCTATTTAACACTATTATCAAGTGTGATTCAAACTGTAAGGAAATACTTTTGGCTTTTATTTAATATTATGCGTAATTTAACACACACGTTGTTCTATAATACGTAATCAAACAGTGAAAAACCAAAGTACAATCGAAATGTAATATAATGAATGTTAGTATATAACATACAAAATGTAAATATTATATTAATAAAGTATAAAAAATATTATATGTATATTATATCTATATTTTGATTATTAATCTATGAATATTCTAACTGTATTTTGTTGTTTATAATTGAGATAGCAAGGACCATTATGTGACTATTAACAATTGTGAAGTATATCAATCGGGATATGAACTAATAAAGTGAAATATAGGGTAAAGTTTCATAATATTTACATATGTGAGAAATATTGATTTAAAAACTTGAATTATTGGTAAAAGACTATAATTTTGAAACGATACAAAAATGTTTGTGAAAAATAGGAAATTAATTTAGTGTCCCTGTATTATTTAAATGAACAATCTGGCGAACCGTAGCCTTTCTACAACAATTTCCTCGTTATGTCATTCTAGAACTGCAATCCAGCCAGTCGCTACACAGAGCAGCGAGGTGAAGGTGTTTACAGATTTCGAAATGCGGGAATTACACAGTTAATAATTATTGGAAGAAAATTTTCAATACTAAAATAATCTATTAGTTTAAAAAATATTTCAAATAATTATCAACTCGACATTTGTATTGTTCGGCACGTGTCAATATTCAGCCCATTTCTGTGGATGCTCTCCGCATTTCACTTCTTATACCAGTTTAAATACGTTCCCAAACTCAATTACTGCACAATCTATATTCTTTCCTACCAAATCATGTGGGGCTTGGTTTTCAACAAATAAATTTATCCCAAGACTAGTAAATCATTCATTTACATTAAAATGATGAACGAGTTAAGAAGGAAACCATCGACTATTACTTCGAACTACCATAATCAATCAGTCAGTTAAAATGTATCTGATTAGTAGTTCCAGGAACAATTCCGTAGCTATCACAGTTCGATTCCCAGAATGCGCGGTAGGATAACAAAATTACTCACGTTGGCATAGAGGGAGAACTAAGATTTATACTATGTAACAGTATTTATAGACAAAAACATCGTTTGCTAGTGAGTGCGTTCAAAAACGTACAGTTCCTAAAAAATGAGAATAAAAATTGTTTGCGTTCGTATATATATTAAATCATGTTAGCTGGTATTTGGATTTGGATTTGGATTTGGATTATGTAGGTAAATCAGTTAGCTGTCAAATCGTTTATTGAAAGAAGATACACATCTACAAATACGTTGCAAAAAGGTAAACTGTGATTTGCTTAAACATTTATCCAGTTTCGGTCATTAAGAGTTTCACAGTATTGTCGTAACATTAATAATATTACTACTCGTATATATATATATATATATATATATATATATATATATATATATATATATTTCTCGTGGAGAATTCTAACTCATGAAATTGCTAAATAAGCACACATTCATTTCTTTGTTTTCTGTTTAATGGAAATAATTCAGCCTCCGTTCTACATATCGAGAGCCGAGAGAAGAAGCCTCTCGGGCTGTCCAGCTCTTGTACCGACTGTCCGCCTCTAGCGAGAGGGGTGGGCGTGACATGAGGTGTCCCTCCGCGGGGCCCCTCGCTGTTGGCGTCCGGCCGCTGACGGCTTCGCGACCGCGGCGGCGACGGTCGGGGGGCCTGCAATTGTAGCGGCTGGGCCCGGGGGGGGCGGGGGGCGGGGCGGCGAGGTCGTAGACGGCGGGGGGGGGGGGCCCGCGACGGCGGCGACCGGACGTGTTGTCGCCATGACAACGGGGGCTGCAGCGCCACGCTGCGACACCGCGGCACCGCTGCCGTCCCCACTACCACCACGCCCCCCACCCTTCCGCCCTCCGGCCCACTTCCTCGTCGCAGTATACATGCAAGCCACGCTCACCCTCACAGCCACGCTCACCCTCCCAATCACGCTCACCCTCCCAGTCACGCTCACCCTCCCAGCCACGCTCACCCGCCCAGCCACGCTCACCCGCCCAGCCACGCTCACCCGCCCAGCCACGCTCACCCGCCCAGCCACGCTCACCCGCCCAGCCACGCTCGCCCTCCCAGCCACGCTCACCCGCCAAGCCACGCTCACCCTCTCAGCCACGCTTGCCCTCCCAGCCAGGCTCGCTCTCCCAGCCACGCTCACCCTCCCAGCCACGCTCACCCACCAAGCCACGCTCACCCTCTGAGCCACGCTCGCCCTTCCCAGTCACGCTCACCCTCCCAGCCACGCTCACCCTCCCAGTCACGCTCACCCTCCCAGTCACGCTCACCCTCCCAGCCACGCTCACCCTCCCAGCCACGCTCACCCTCCCAGCCACGCTCACCCTCTCAGCCACGCTCATCCTCCCAGCCACGCTCACCCTCCCAGCACGCTCACCCTCCCAGCCACGCTCACCCTCCCAGCCACGCTCGCCCTCCCAGACACGCTCACCCTCCCAGGCACGCTCACCCTCCCAGCCACGCTCACCCTCCCAGGCACGCTCACCCTCCCAGCCTCGCTCACCCGCCCAGCCACGCTCACCGCCCAGCCACGCTCACCCTCCCAGCCACGCTCACCCTCCCAGCCCCCACCCTCCAGCCGCGCTCACCCGCCCAATTACGCTCACTGTCCAATCCCTCCATACGTGTGAAGTATTGTTTTCTTTTTT
The DNA here is from genome assembly GCA_964035755.1 of Teleogryllus oceanicus. Lineage (NCBI taxonomy): Eukaryota > Metazoa > Arthropoda > Insecta > Orthoptera > Gryllidae > Teleogryllus > Teleogryllus oceanicus. The sequence goes on along the minus strand of CAXIVR010000002.1, from coordinate 239,733,756 downwards.
CATCTTCCCAACTCCGGCCTCCCCGCCGTCCGCGCTTTCGTGACTTTTGGCCGCGCTGCGTCGCCAGCTGACGGTACCGCCCTGGTCTTTGCTCGCGCCCCCGCCCCCCGCCCCCTCGCTTTCTTTTCCCTGTGCGCGGGGCCTCCGCCGAGGAATTCCTGGCGGCCGATCGTGGCCTCAACGGCCCAGAGCGTTTCGCGGTTCTAATGAAATTCTCTTACGCTGCTCGCCGCAGCCGTTCCCTGGGTCGCGCCATTAGGAAGAAATTTTAGAGAGCTGCAGTTCGTATCTTCTCCCCCCGAATTTCAGCATCTGGAGAATTCGGGCGAATCCGGTGCGAGATCTCTTGTTCGTGTCCGTTCTTCCTTTTTCTTGGCAACTTGTTCTGCCCTTCTTGTGCGAGGAGTACTTGTGAATGTAATCCATTGCTGCAATTCTACTATGAAAACCCATCTCGTATAACGAAGTCTGCATAACGATGCTATCTACAGCGAGGGCGGGCGAGATGGGTTGTGGCGATGAATATTGTCGGTTGCGTCTGTATTCGAAGCTTTTACATGGCACTCGATAAAAACTGAAAAGCGACTAAAACGACCTACTTGTGAGAAGAACAACGTTTTCGTTTTTCAAATGCTGATTTCTAGAGTTTCTGATTTGAATGTGTGTTACTGGACATACACAAAATACTATTTTTGTATTTATTTTTGGATATAATGCGAGGAAGACTGTGATACAAGTTCTGCAAACGAAGAGATAGATTAAATCATGAAAATTCTATGAATCGAAAGTTTAAAATAACTACTTGTTCTTTGTACTTTAGTATTGCAAACAAAATTCCATGGATACGATTTACGTGCAAATAATTAATGGTATATAACATAAGAGATTTAAGAGTAGTATTACTTTAATTCCAATAAAACTAAGATGAACAAAATAGCAAAGGACTTGTCACATTGATAATATTTTTGAAATACAGAAAATTACATTTGACAAAAGATTCAATGAATATTTCTGAGGTTGTACAAAGAGCTTTATTGATAGTAACATCCCAAATCCTTCCGGTAGATTTTTATAAAATCTGATAACTTTTAAAACACTTACCATTAGTTGGACTCGTAATTAAACTGCGTTCAGTGGAAGGATTCTTCAGCCTGAAAAACAAAAGAAACCTTCTTAGAAGATTATTGGTTATTACATCTATGTCTAAAACATTACTGGTTTTAATCGTTTATTCTACATTTTGCTCCTGAAGATTTTTCAAATCAATTTTCATATCACATGATACAACTGTTACATAATTCATTCAGAACTGTAATTCTTTCAAATTTCAATTAGGTCTAATCTCCTTCAATATATCTTCTTTTTAAAGTTGATTTTGCCACTTACATCTGAGATCTAGGAGAAAGTGTTATAATATTAAATAATTAAAACGACGGGAATAAACTAATCGGAAAAAATATTCATCTTTGCACTTGCGAAAAATACAGGCCACATACGAGCAGAACAAGTTCTCTCCAGTTAAGCATTTCTGGCATATCCGAGAGAACGTTATTTTTAGCACATTAGAATGCATTGTCCGTTTAAAAATAATGAAATTATTGTTTTTTTCCTTTTATTGCTCAACTTCACATATTTTCACAGAAAAAGAAGCATCACGTATACTATATGTTTCTTACATTAGTGTAGCGATATTTTTCCAAGAATTGGAAATTATCGATCCAGGAGAACTATTTATTGAATAAAACAACAGCGATAATAATAGTTATAATCACAATAATAAAAATAATTTTACTTAATGAAATCGTTAGTAGTTATAGTAACTGCAATGATGGAGTTAAAAGTTTAATTTCAAGTCATTTCACATCACCTCTGATATTTTTGTGGCGTCACCTAGCCACCAAACACACAGAAAAAAATGTTTGTGCAACGTACAAGGCAACCACGGCAAGCACGCAAAGTGGCTAAGGGATATCAGTGCCACCTAATAGTCGAACACCGCACCAACCGTACCCTGCCGGTGGGCCGCATTTGTCAGTCATTAACTCATCTCTCCCCTCTATTTGCAAGTACACAGCTTCCGCAAATATCCTATGACACATGTGCTCCACTGTATAATACATCCTCAGCACGTCCCGAATCCCACAGCTTCATCGAATGCTCACCAGAAATGACAAGACCAGAAAACGCTTGATTTACACGCGCGTACCGGGAGCGGTAGCTCAGTGCGTCAACTAATGTCACTGCAGCGCTTCTGACCGGGAGGTCCTAGGTTCGAGTCCTGACGGCGGCAGGATTTTCGACACTAGCTTTTCAGCTAGGTCGAAGTCAGTCCCTGTCTTGAGGAGAATTCTAGCGGTCGGCTGCTCTAATCGGTAGTTTTCCGTGGTTTCTCCTATCAACACCAAGAGAATGCCGGAGTAGCACACTACCAAACGGGCCACTGACCGCGCGCGCTCTGTCCTTCCTCTTCCTTGCCCTATCATCTTCCCTTACACACAGTAACACTAACGTGCACTACACTACCACATATTCCGGGAGATCGTTCGGGAGCTTAGAGCCTGTCCCGGCTGGGGCGGTGCCCCGCTAGTGGGAGAGTCTTGGTTAGGGTGAAACCCCACTAGCCGACGGTAGGTCTGCGCCGGATTTCGCCATCCAGCGAGGGAAGATCAGCGCCATCTCCCGAGAAAAAACATGCACTACACTAACGGTACTAATGACCAAAGCAGTTGACGCGCCCGGAAACACGAAATAGTCAACCAATCAAAACTACACGCGCGTGCCGTGCACGAGGCGACGCGGTGCCCGGGGGCGCTTCCAGGGCCAAGCGCAGGTCGACGGACCGCAGCGGCGCGCGCCAGGGAACAATCAGGCGCGGTCGACTATCGAGATGGACATCGATACGCGGCATCGAACGGCGGGAGGCGGTGATGTAAGCGTCTCGGCGGGGTCGCGTGACGGCGCCCGAGGCACTCAGCGTAATAGGCCAGCGACCGCTGCGCCCGGGCACGCCGCCACGGGCGAGCCTCGGCCGCTGCGCTCGCGCATCAAGACGCGATAGCCACACCGAGCTGACCTACATGGCAGGTTGCGTAGGTTCCGTCAGCGTAGCGTGGGTAATAAGATCGAATACTCATTTAGCTATTGAACAAAAACAAAAAACATCGTCAATAATAATAATAGTAATAATATCGATAATAATAATAATAATAATAATAATAATAATAATAATAATAATAATAATAATAATAATAATAATAATAATAATAATAATAATAATAATGTCCCCTGAGATGGCTCATGGGTAGGATATTAGCTTCCCGTTCTGTGCTCCCCGGGTTCGATTCTTGGTCCAGGCGAAACTATAGTTGTGGCTTTCTTTTAAAATCGTCCCAGCTGTGTGACGAAGAAGAGCTCAAGCAGGCGGATCTTGCTAGTTGCGGTGAAGAGAATACGCCATGTTCTCCCCATGTCGCTCTTACTCTCAAGTATGAGAATTAAACTAGTTCCAGGCAAGGGGAACACCGGTAGCTGGCCGGCGAAGTCTGACTACGGGCCCAATAGCACCAAATACATACAACAACAACAAGACCAATAATAATAATAATAACAGTAATAATAATAATAATAGTAGTAATAATAATAGTAATAATAATAATAATAATAATAATAATAATAATAATAATCCTGCTCAAATTCAACCACTAAGAACACCACATTGCGATGGATCTATTCTCATTATTTCTGGGGGTGCCGTATTTGTCAGGAACAATTAGTGATCTTTGATCATATCGTCTCAGCCTGCCCAATTGATGCAAACTCTGGATACAGGAAAATGCAGTGTAAATCTGTAATTACCTACTTTGGCAGGTTTTTACGTTTTTTTAGGTTCCATACACGTACTTCAAGCAGTACGAAACACACAAATCTGTGATGCTGTTAACTGTGCACAGAGTTCGGCTAATACATTCAAACTGATTGTACAATAGTAGCAAACGTTCTTGATACTTTTTTTGGTATATAATGTAAAAATGTGTTTGAAATACGAGAGTTGAGAAATCGAGGTCAGCTGAAGCACGACATAAAAACACAGGTACTACTGATAGTTATCAAAGCTCTGGCATTTGTTCAGCAAAAAGTGTATAAGAAATTGTCCAAAACGCCGTCATTCAAAAGATATGGAAAAGTAAGACATTCAGTTTTGGGGAACAGTCCGCAAGTTGCATAAAGGCATCTGCAGACATTACACTAGATCAGCTCTATAGGAAACTCATTGCAATCTGGTATATATTTTATATTTCACTGACGCTTAACATCTTTAGTCACGTTTTTAGTGATTGATTAATAGGTATAATAAAAATAAAAATAACATCACCGGTTCCCGGTTAATCCTAATAATCACTCCAGTTTATACTTATTTGTTGTTGAACTTCCGTCCATTTTCCTCGTCAACAATGCTCAATTCTCCGTTCCTCTTATTGCTGTACACAACTTCTGGCTTGGGAGTCTTGGTGGAGATCAATATCTGTGTGACATAAAGCGAAGCTACTGATCTTGAATTAACCACAGAAAGGCTTTCCAAATAAGATGAATCAAAATATAAATTGATTATAGCAGTGATAAATCGAATGAAAACAACATGAGAGTAAGAAAAAGAAATACGAGATATAAACTTTGAAATATTCTTATAAATAATCCCATTCCGTTCCAATAGAATTCAAATTTTTCCAGGCCGTTTAAAATAACTTTTCTGCTTTCATCAGTTTCCTACATGCGTCACTCTTTAGCGGAATGTCGCAAGGTATAGCGGGAACCACTTTCACCGCTCGCGAAAGTGCACCAAGCACACACCCGATGCCGCGACAAATTTCCCCTAAGCGCATTCGACACGCGGCGCTGCGACTGACGCGCGCCGCCGCCCGCCTTCCCGGGCGACGCCCCTTTTTGCAGCGAGAGAGCTCCCGGGGGAGTTTAGTACGAAGAAGACGACTGCCTGAGTAGCTCGAGGAACGAGGTTCAAGCAAAGCTGATAGTGGGAGAGCAACCTCACGCACAGATGGTGAAGACTTTTTCTGATGGAGAGGGGTAAGAGGGCAAGGGAGTAAAGAACGAAAGTCATGGTTATAAAGAAGAAAAAAAGGAGAGCACGAATGTTGCGACAAGGTAAAAGGACACGGTAATAAAAGAAAAGAGAGCAAAGAGAGAGAGAAAAGGCATAGAACGAAGCAGAGAAAGAAATAGGGTAAAGAAAAGGATAGACGAAAGACGATATGAACATGAGGAAAAAAGTGGCAAGAGTTGCTGAAAGGAAAAAAAAAGAAGAAAAGGATAACGAAGAAGTTCAGAAGTTCAAATAATGAAGGATACTTTGAGATATAGAGGGACGGAGATTGTATGAAGAAAGCAAGGGACGTAGAAGGAAAAGGGGAAGCTGCAAGAACTCCGATTGCAAAAACAACCCAATTCTCTTTCGCAGACCTCTCGCGGTAAACATGCGGCAAGAAGCTTAATAACTCATCCTCTAACGAGACCTCATACTATTACCAATCGATGTAGCTTAGTTAAACTTTGTTTATGAACTCGCCGCAAGTTCCTACAGCCAGATCCGCTCTCTAAAGGGAAGAAACACATTCGCTCTCCTTTTATTTCCAGCTCTACATTTCGACTGCTATATCAGAGTTTTCTCTCTTTTTCTCTCCTCGAGCTCTTCGTCCAACTTAGAAACTTCACAAGAACTTTTCACTTTTGAGTTTTGTTGGGTCTACTGTGAGGATTCAATTTTGTTGCATAACGTAAGAGCTTGAAATTCAATTTAATATTATGAAAAGCTCTGTGTACTATCCAAAGCTCAACATATGCAATAAATATATATTTCTTTAAACCTTGAAAGCTTCTAAATCTTTCTGGTGAAACATTGAACTCTAATACGCATTCAGTACCAGATAGAAAATTCACAAACGCTAACAAAAACACAATAGAAGTAATAAAAACTTTAAAAACCTCTCAGCAGAATCTTTTATTTTGAAGCAAACTTGTTGGTAATAAAAGCAACTCTAAATCAAATGTCGATGCTCCCTTCAACTTTTCTTGAATTCGCATACATTAGCCATGATAACCCGCACTCACCCAGTTTGCAAAAGTCGACGTGTGCCTTCGAGTGAGCAAAACGAGGTAAATCGAAATGTACTGTTGATGGTTCGAAAGATTTAAATTTAGAGCTCCACATAATTCAGAACCACGGAGACAAAGGTCGCTAATCCTAAAATACGGAAAGTGATGGTGATATATGGAAAAGCATTTGTCATCCTCAGCTGTCGACCCGTGCGTGGACTGGGGAAGCTGCGGTGGCGCAGCGCAGCGGCCGGTCGCGGAGTTAATCGCTACGAGGCCGTGTGAGCGCGTACACGGGAACACGGGCGCAGCAGTTGCAGCGGTGATTGCGGTGGGGAACGCGGCAGAGGGGGCAGTGCGGAAGGGGGGGTGGAAACGGGGTTAGAAACTGGGCAGGCGAAGGGGTGTGCACATTAGTTGCAATCGGGAGGGAATGTGGATGTGTGGAACCATACAGTGGATAGCGGAGCCTGCTAAAGGATTGTTGGAGGAATACGCGAGACCTACTTTCCTGGTAGGTGGGAGGGACAAGTGGCGATTGTGTTGGGTGTGGAGCGTGGAGCAAACGTAGGATGGGAGAATCAGATAGGAGAGGATCGTTGTTCCGAGCTTGAATGAATAGACATGAGTAATAGAAGCAGGGAATTAGATGAAGCAGAGGGCGCAGAATAGGCTAGAAAACAGAAGAAAACAGAGGCAAAAATATACAGCAGCCCAAGAAGAAACACGGAGCTGGATGAGAAAGATACATTAAACCGTGGAGATGGCTCGCAAGAGACGGGAAGGATTACGGAAAGGTGGGAGATGGAACAAGTAACGGTGAGAAAACTATTTAAAAGTGAAGAAAGAACAAGTAGAGAGACATTTAAAAATTTAGCGGCAACGAATGGACATGTCGAGGCGGGAAGGGGACAGACAGATAAGAGAAACTGACGTATTGGGGCGGAGACGGGCACGTAAAGGCGGCGTCTGCAAATATCGAGACGAAGTGAAGCTGCACGGAGACGACTGGCAAACAAGAGTCATGTACGGGTCAGTAAAGAGAAATGCAACAGCGGCACATTTTTCTTCTGTGTGTGTGTGGGAGGGGGGGTTGGAAGAGTCACAGAAAGACATGAAACTGAAGTGCGGGCAGGGAACATACAAGAAACGGGAGCAAGCAAACGTTACGTTTCAAATAAACCCATAGCAGAGGGGTGAAGCAAACGAGTAGCACCGACCGGTAGCGGTAGCTCAGTGCATCAACTGATGTCACTGCAGCGCCTCTAACCGGGAGGTCCTAGGTTCGAGTCCTGACGGCGGCAGGATTTTGACTCTCCTGACAGGTGCTGTCTGGAAGAGAATTCTAGCGGCCGGCAGCTCTGATCGGTAGTTTTCCGAGCTTTCTCTTATCAACACCAGGCGAATGCTGGAGCAGTACCCTGAGAAACGGACCACGGACCGCGCGCGATCTGTCCTTCCTCTTCCTTGTCCTATCCTCTCCCTTACACACACACACTTACACTAACATGCACTACACTACCACATATTCCAGGAGACCGGTCGGGAGCTTAGAGCTTGTCCCGACTGGGGCGGTGCCTCGCTGGTGGGAGAGTCATGGTTTGGGGGAAACCCCACTAGCTGACGGTCGGTCGGCGCCGGATCTCGCCATCCAGCGGGGGAAGATCACCGCCATCTCACGAGAAAAAAACATGCACTACACTAACGGGACTAATGACCAAAGCAGTTGACGCGCCCGGAAACACGAAAAAATCAATAAAAAAAACGAGTAGCACCGAGAACTCGTGATTGTGTACGTGGGACCAGCACAGCGGAAGGACACGGGGCGGGGCAGCTAGAACCCGCCGTCGAGGGGATGTATCATCGTTTGCAGCGGCGGCGGCAACGACCGCGACGACAGGGGGGCGGGCGCGTGTATTACCTCGTGTAAATAGTAATGAAGTCGGCCTAATGTATAATTAATCGCCGGGCAACGCGGCGGGCTGTAATGGATGACGTGTGGCGCGGATGCGGTCGGCGGCGCGCGCCGCACCCCGGCCCCCGGGACGCCGCCACCGACGCCCGGCGTCGGGACGGCGGGCGGGGCGCTGCGGTGGCCGGAGGATGTTCGGTTCGGCGGGCCAGGAAGAACCCGCGCCGGTTCACGGGGAGGAACACGACTGTCTGTTTCGGGAACATTGGATTAATCAGAAGGTTGTGTGGTTCTTCCGGAATAGAAACATAGAAACAATATATTATAAATAGTATTGTGAAATGCGTCTCAAGAGTTTATTATCGAGTGTGATATGAAAGTCTCATTATCCTTGAAAATAGATTTTATTACATGGGAGGTTTTTGTTTTTTTTTTCTCCCTTTCAAAATTCAAAATTTATTGCTTATTTATCCTTGAAAATAGATTTTACTACATGGGAATTTTTGGGTTTTTTCCCTTTCAAAATTCAAAATTTAAGTAGTATATGACTTAGTGTAAGGATCACAGAATTTTAAAAATGTGCACACAATTCACTTTTCCCCATAGCACGTCATACGCAGTTTTTAACTGTTTTTTGACGTAAAATAAATAAATAAATAAGTAAATAAATAAATAAATAAATAAATAAATAAATAAATAAATAAATAAATAAATAAATAAATAAATAAATAAATAAATAAATAAATAAATAAATAAATAAATAAATAAATAAATAAATAAATAAATAAATAAATAAATAAATAAATAAATAAATAAATAAATAAATAAATAAATAAATAAATAAATAAATAAATAAATAAATAAATAAATAAATAAATAAATAAATAAATAAATAAATAAATAAATTTTAAAATACTGATTAAAGTATTATCGAGTGTGATATGAAAGTTTTAATCTAATAATTAAAAATTTTTATTAATTAGTCTCATTAAATGCGTTTTATTGAATGTTATTTCCTGTAGTGGTATGGAACAAAATATAAAAATTTTATGTTATTATGAATAAGTTTTTACCTTGGTTTGCTAGGCAACATATTTTCCGAAATTCACATACGGACATCTTAAACAGGCAGTGTGTGATGTGAGTTTGTCAAATGTTCGGTTCGGGCTGAAGGAAGAAACATTGCATTGCGGAAAACAACACAAGAATGATGCACTTTTATTAAAAGATGTCAGTCGATTAGTTAATGAATGAACTGTCATGTGAATTTAATACGATTAAAAACATCCACCTACAATAAAAGATCCATGGTTAGCTTTGGTTTGTGGTTCAACTTTTTTTATTCACGGCAAAATTGTATTTGATCTGAGCTTGTTCATTAACTTATGCACCCTAGAAGTACGTTTTAACTGTATTTTCTGTAGCAATAGCGAATAAGTTATGTTAAAATTAATAATATTAAACATGTTTATTTATATAAAAAGTAATTTGAAGACTGTCTCACTCACGACCGACAAACTTCGGAGCTTCCAAACTTCCCAAATTCAAGTCCCAGCGAAAGAGAACGACATACGAAATTTCTCCCGAGTGAATGAAGTATTTTAATTCTATGCCATTCATTATTTTAAAACATTTTTTGTTCACTTTCAAAAAAACACATGTACATAAAAGCACACACGTTTATAATGAATCACTTTCTAATTACAATGACTTCAGAGAATTCAATTCAGAGAATTGTTGGTGGTTGGTGGTTGGTAGTTGACACTTTGTTTGGACAAGATGCAAGATTTTAAACAAAGTATAGGCAATTAGTGTGTATAATCTGAGAAAGATGTAATATTGGTCAAGAAGATTTTGTAAAAATCCAAGAAAACACAAAAGAAATTATTCGATGAATTATTATTGTTACCTCAGAAATATAAACACCTTTTTCCAAAATTATATGAAACTCTGGCAATGGAGGGATAACAGAAGTCAGAGGTGCGCACAGGAATGGTGTGCTTGGGTATTTCAACAGCAAATCAAAATATTATTAACCTCTGGGGCACACATAATATTATCAAATGCCAAAACCAAAATTATGAGAAAATACGATGGAAAGCAATACGCTTAATGTATAATTTGTTCATACTCTCATTACCACATTCTCTGTTTGCTTATTTTCATCATTTCCTCTCCGCCTTTGGTGATCCAGTGATTGTCTTCAGTAATTTAATTTCGGAAGCCTGAATGTCATCCGAGAGTTAACAGGGTGAAATGTAGGACATTCATAATAGATGGCTTGCGGCGGTTTGCTAACGCACGTTGGTCGTGAGCCGCATCCTGAACCCGGGGCCGCGCGTCTAGGCCGTGTGGCGTTGGTGTCGGACGTCGGGGAGCGGCTGGCCCGTCTGCGGTTGCGACGCGCACAATCCGTCTCGGGGCGCCGCGCCGCAGTGGTGACCCTTCCTGCGGGAGTGTGCATTTGCACTACATCTCAATGTAGGAGACAGCAAGTCAGTCATTAAGACGATAACATCTATTTCAAACAACCGCCTTCGCCCTCAAATTTCTTCTACATCTCATTTCAAATTCACATAATTTCTCACTACATCTCAATTTAGGAGGAAATTACTTCATACAGATCTAAATTTGTTGATCAGACCCGCACAGAATTGAGAGTAATTAATGCAATAGAACATAGAGCACTTTTTGATCTGTATTACATGGACATTTTCAAATCGAATCATGAAAGTTTTGCATCAATGTTCGCTACGGATTGGACTAGAGAGATATTTTTAGAGCCGTTATTTCTATTAAGAGGGCTTACGTTTTACTGTATTCGTTGCATGTTGACGATATCTCTATCTGAGAAGAAATAAAAAAGGCAATCCATATGCAGCAGTCTCGCACATTTTTCAAAGAATGGTGGATAATTCAAAGTATTTCTATAATATATATTCGTATGCCTGTGTGGATAAAATGCCGGTAGGCTTGAGGCCTTTGTAGATTTCGTATGTAAATATCTAGTAAATCAGATAAATATGGACTGAAAATTGTGATTTAGTCAGATACCAATGCTAATTATTTTTTAAATGCCTACACATGTGCTGGAAAAGAATGACACAGGTTTGGATGCAGAAGATAAAACCAAATCAGTCGGTGCTGCGATTAGCAAAGCCTATTTATGGTAGGAATATAAATATTATGGGCGACAATTACCATGGAGTTAGTGTCCCATCTCAAAGAACAAAATCTCACATCTGTAGGAACAATGCGGAAAAATAAAAGAGAAATCTCAGAAGAATTTATACCACAAAGGGAAACCATAAATAATTTCTTTCTACAATAGACTAAAAGATGAGTAGATACACTTGACCTGAAGTGCGTAACGTACAGCACAAGCAGACGGGTCGTAAGATGTCCTATGGAAATATATGCAACGCTACACATTATAGGTGAAAACTTGTGTACTACATACATCATTTAAGGAGTATAGCCCTATTTCACGCTTTCAATTTTTGAAAACTGTGACATTCATTGTATCCTTGTTGAAATTAAAAAGACAAATCAATATTGCGTTAGTGGTGATCGCCCAGTTTGCCAGGTACCGTCAGTGCGTTATGTGCATTATGGGTTATGTGGTGATTAGAAATCTGTAAATTAAATTAACTTTAGTAACCAGATGTTCAATTTGTTAACAAATGTATAATTATCCTTATGTGATGTATGAGTGTGATCTGTATTATTGTTATCATTGAGTGTTATTCATTTTATTATTATAAAATAACTCAATACATTCTCAGGCTAATTTTTTTTGAATTCCTTTTTTAAAATTTATTATCTTAATTTTCATTATTCATCATATGCAAAATAATATAACTTACAAAAGTGCTTAATTTCGTCCATAATTGGTGTATTATTTTCTACCCCACAACTCCACCTATGACCTAGAATTTTCAACACGCCAGTTGAGGGTTAAGATCATTTATATCAAACAACTGAATTCGCCCTCGAAATGACTTTTACATCTCATTTCATAATTCCCATTATTTTTTCTCACTACATCTCAATTTAGGAGGCAAAAATTCAGTCATTAAGATGATAACATATATTTCAAACAACCACCTTCAACCTCGAAATTTCATTTGTGAGGATGTGATTTAAGTTGTTTGATTCGAGAATTGAACCAATCGGTGCTAAATAATATGTACTGATTCAGCGGATTTGTTCAATTTTTTATGAGTTTGCATCTAGTCATTGGTACCGATAACTAGTATATTTTTGTGTTACAAATAGATTTTCGTGATGACCTTGCAGATGAAAAATTTGAATAAGTGTCTGAATTTAATGCGATTTGATTTTATTCAAAGCAAACGGGGTAGGGCGAAGGAAATCATAAGTATAAAACGATTTTTTAACACGCCGTGTTGGGAGCGATTTATAATTCTCTTTTCCTCCGCACAAAACTATATTTTTATTTTATTTTCATATATCATTTTTCCATGATTAATTAATAGCAAAAAGTATGAAGCGTGCGTGAAAAACTTTTCGTAACTTTTTAAGGTTTACGAGTAGAAAAACATAAATAATTCGAATGCAAATATAGTCATTTTATGTTGACCATGAAAAATATCAACTAAAAATAACTACTTCAAAAATTACTTAAAAATTAATCGGAAGAAAAATACGGCTAATAAATGAATTAACTGAAGGTAGAAACATCTTATGGTTGTACTTTCTAAAAAAATATTTACTTTCATTCAAAGCATGGAAACAGAGCATTTGATATAACCAGTACAGAGATAATACTTAACCATTTTCACACATAAATATAACTGTTTTTTATTAGATATTACATTCTTTGATGTCGAAGAATTCTAGAGAACAGTTTGGTACTAATGTTGTAAACTTCTTGGTTTGACTGAGAAAAGTTCTCGAAAAACTGACGTGAGGTTTGTGATATGCTTTGAAACAGCAATGCACGTTTACATGCATTCAAAGCTGAATCACAAAGTTGGAGACAATAGGCAGGTTCGTCCTGCCAAACAGCAGGGCACGATATGTTGCTTATCAATCACCGACGCGATACCAAAAATGGGACATGTAACATATCATAATATGCGATTTTTATCACAAGTTAAATGTCAAAAAGTGATCATTTTCGACTAACTGCATAACCAACACGTTTGAAACAATTATTCTGAACCAGTCAATGTAATACTACGATTTATTAAAAGCTCGTTTGAAAACAGCGCTTGGTGAAAAAATTTAAATTAACAATTAGTGAATGCGATCTTCTTTTAATACAAAACAAGTTCGTGTTCGATTATAAAACGACATGCCAAAAATTCGAACCAATTTTTCTTTTTCTAATTCAAGCGAGATATCAAACTAATACTGATCAAACCCATTCGAACTTTCAGATAGACACTGGGATCTCCAACTGTGAAAACGTAATATAATCTCTTCCACATCTGCGTCTGCAGGAGCAGCTATTATTTTTCATCTCATTTTACGTGCGAGCGCCTTTCCGGGAACACCAGTTTCATTCGGGGGAAGCGGCCTGCGATGAAAAGAGCATGGCAGTTGAAAATTCCAGGCTCATTAAATATTTTGAGCACACATATCGACGAAGCGGCGCGGCAGGCCGGCAGGCCGGCGGGAAGCGGGGGCGGCGGCTAAGCAGATTACGGCCCGGGGAAAACACCGGAACAAAGAGCGAGAGCGCAAGAAAGAGAGAGACAGAGAGCGCCAAAGAGAGAACGAGAGAGAGCGAGAACGAAGGAGAGCGAGAGCGAGTGAGAGTGAAAGCGAGAGCGAGTAAGAGCGAAAGTGAGAGCGAGAGCGAGTGAGAGCGAGAGCGAGTGAGGCGAGAGCGAGAGCGAGTGAGAGCGAGCGAGTGAGAGCGAGAGCGAGGACCGAGCGAGAGCGAGTGATCGAGAGAGCGAGTGATCGAGAGAGCGAGTGATCGAGAGAGCGAGTGATCGAGACTCAGACCGAGACCGACAGAGAGACCGAGAGCGAGACCGAGAGCGAGACCGAACGCGAGACCGAACGCGAGACCGAACGCGAGACCGAGAGCGAGACCGAGAGCGAGACCGAGAGCGAGACCGAGAGCGGGAAGTGTGCTGTGAAGAAACCTTGAAAGATGGTTAAGGAGGATTTCATGCAAACAAGAGAAACTAAAGACAAAGAATTGTAATCCAGAAGTATCCAAGAGTTAAAGAAACGGATAAACGAATGAATATACCCTGAAAACGAAGGAAATGAAGATAACTGGACGAGAGCAATGATAATGGACAGAAATGAAAAGAAATAACACTCTTCAATACTGTATGTAGTTGAAGGAAGAAATTTTGAAATTTTACAAAACTCAGGGATTTTAAAGAAAATGTTTTGCCGTTAATCAATTTTTAGGTATCAAAGACCCACAACACATAGATTCTAGCTAAAGCTGTTATGAGAAACTAATTTACTGCATATAGGAACAAAATTAATCCCATTTTTCGTTACCAGGGCTCGGCAATTAAGGTTTTTTGACAAAAAACCGCCGAGAGGGCGCGCTTTGTCGCTTTTGTTTAATTAATAAAAATGAAGGAACTTTAAGGAGATAATTTTCTTACTAAAAAGGGGAGAATATCTACTCTGTTAGATCGTCGTCGATTAACAACGAATAGACAAAAACTGGTGAATATTGCAATATTATTATGTAGCAAAGAGACGTGTTGCTGAGAACGGAGGAAAAGTCAATGAAATGTAACTGAGTGAAGCACTGCAAAGTGGCAGATTCGTTGACTCTGGAGCAGCCGGTCTGGGCAGGAGCGCACTGCACGAGTAGCAGAGCTGGAGGCCGGGCACAGTGGCATGGACCAGCTGAATGCGTGGAGCGGCGAAGGCGGACGCGGCGGGACAATATAGCAGTAGGGAGAAGCTGGGTCGCAATGGGGCATTTACAGGCGGGAGGGAATGGAATGGCATGCAATGGAATGGGAGGAAAGTGGACGACACGACGACGACGACGACACACGACGACAACGACGACGACGACGACGACGACGACACACGACGACGACGACACACGACGACGACAACGACACACGACGACGACGACGACACGACGACGACGACGACACACGACGACGACCACGACGACGACACACGACGACGACGACGACGACACGACGACGACGACACACCACGACGACGACGCACGACGAGGACGACGACACACGATCACGACGACGACGACGACACACGACCACGACGACGACCACGACACACGACGACGACACACGACGACACACGACAACACACGACGGGACGGGACGGCGCCTAGCTGAAGCAGTGAGGAGCGGTAAGCGAGCCGGGTGCGGCAGGGAAGAGCAAGGCAGGAGATGTGCGGAGCGGCGGTAGGAAGGGGCGTGGCGTGTAAGGAAAGGGCCAGCGCCGTGTTGCAGGGATTACGCGCCCTTGCATGAGAACAGCCTGCTCTCCCTCTCCACACTCGCGCCAGCTGCCCTGCGCAATCCCTTCGCCCTTCGACCGCGATCGCTTAAACCGTACGCCCCGACGATGTTGTTTTTCTCGCCATAACTCACGCAAGGCGCTGATGAGAAGCGTAGACGTTGGTATTGTGCAAAATTATCTAGACCATTTGCATATCTAAATTAGGGTCGAGAAAGTTAGAAAAAATATTGACTTAGTAACACGTTGTTGGTGTTCGTTTTGACATTATTGGTTTCAAAATATTTACTAGGTAATGTAATGTAAGTTTATGTGATGTGATGAAATAGGTAGTTTAATAAACATAACATAGTGGAGCTAAAACGTAACAAGATATAGCACATTGTGACATTGTAATCTTGAAACTGTCTTCTAAGAGACTTTCACTTCTTTACTTCCTTCACTAGGAAGCTTGTTTGGAAACTATAATTGTATTTTTTTAGTAAGCTTTGTACTCGTTAATTACAAAAATCTTTATTATCACTGCATTAAGTCATTGCACAATGGAATAAATATGTTGTAAGTGAAATTTCACTTTGTCTTTATATGAAATTTTTCTCTGAAAAATTCACCCTGAGTGATAAGCACATACTTAACACTTCGGTTAGTGAAACATAAGATATTTATCATGAGTAAATTGAAGGTATAAATGTAAAATATATTTGGTGTAATAATTTTACAAAAATTAAAAAATAAAACTCAGTTTTATTTACAATTTAAAATCATGTAAGAAAAATCTTTTCTGAATCAGATGTACTTTTTCCACTTTCAATATTTATAAATAGTTTATTCTCACTCATATCTTCACTTTTGCTAGGAAGCTTTGTTCTTCAGCTTCGTCTAATATTTAATATGATTTTTACATATTAATATTACGAACTCGCACATTTTAATATTGTTTTCTTATCCTCTAACTCACTGCGATGATCGTAAGAACAGAATTCAAGGCACTCTAGAATGGGTCTTGTTCAGAAGTTAAATTCATATGACGTCATAAAAATATGCCTTAATGGTAAAGGTAGGATTGTATTTCTAGAATAAAAAAAAATTAAATGGAGCAAACCAATATGAACGTAATACGTGGATAAAGTGCTGTAAAATTGTGGAGAGAAAAATCAACTTTTACCATAATTTTTTAACATTTAACATGTAATATTATACCCTTATAATTCCTGTTTGTCAATTACTATAATTAACTCTACAGCGAAGAAAAATATAAATCTCTTCGTACTCCACGAAAATCATGTCTTTGAAATATTCACCAAAATTGTATGAATATGGCTACATTCAACTTAAAAATATTAAGTTTAATTAACAAATTGACTTCATCTTTTTTGTTCTAAGAACGAGTATTGTATGATATTAATGTACCGAGAGAAAGCATTAATAATGTTAATAACGAAAATTACAAAATATTGCTAGGAGTCAAGGGAATTTTATTTATTGCTCTCCGCCGAGTAGCTATTCCGCCCGTATCGAGCACAAGGGAAGTAAATATCCTCACACGCGGCGCACAAATTGCTCACATAATCTGTCTCCGGCGACACTTCTATTAGTCCGTATCGGCAAGGAAATTACGGGACAAATCCTCCGCGCCATTTTTCAAAAATAAAAGTGTAAGCGCTCCTTCCGGTAATCTCTCAAGTTGTCCGGCATCAGTTTCGGGGCAACGTCAACAAATTGGAAACATTCGCGTTCTTGATGAAAGTATCGCATTTCGCATATCGCCGGCGCGTGTTCGCGCTGCGATGGAGGACCGACGGGGGAGGCGGGGAAGTGGGGGGGGGTGGTGATGGGATTGGGCTGGCAGGAAGGGTAAGGGCATCGAGGTGAAGCGGGGGGGAAGGGGAGGGGCGGGGACATCTGGAGCGGGTGAAGCGGTGCCGGCAGCGGGGGCGGCAGCGGAGGCGGGAGCGGGGATGGGAGCGGGGGCAGGAGCGGGGCAGGAGCGGGGCAGGAGCGGGGCAGGAGCGGGGCAGGAGCGGGGCAGGAGCGGGGCAGGCGGGGCAGGAGCAGGGCAGGAGCGGGGCAGGAGCGGGGCAGGAGCGGGGCAGGAGCGGGGGCGGGCGGGGCGGGCGGGCGGGGCGGGCAGGGGGGGCGGCGGGGGCGGCGGGGGCGGCGGGGGCGGCGGGGGCGGCGCGCTCTGCTCGGCTTCGCTCTAATTTATGGACGTATGATTGATGACCCCGAAGGGCCCCGTGGTGCAGGGCGCGATCAATATGGCCACAGGGCGCCGCGGCGCTCGCGAGGGGCTGTGGGCGGAGGATGGGCGCCTCTCTTTGCATCAAGATGGACAGAAACTAGCACAGACTAGAAACCAATGTAAAATAAAATGTCACATTAAGAGGCCGGTCATGACGAGCCTACAATACTTCAAACTTGGGGCCCAGTGGGATGCTATTATCACTTTAAAAGCAACGACTTACAAAGTGCAGAATGTTTGCATGGGTCGTGTTTTTTAGGAATCGACAGTCTCTTTTTTTCTTATCGTTTGACTCTTTCACCTCTCCATTTTGGGCTTTTTTAATTTTATGTTTTGCTACTTATGTCCAAATCTTTACTTGTAGGTGCCTTTTCCCCGTCTCTGTCGTATGTCTGCCTCTATCCGCACGCTCACCGTTCCGACTTCCACCGACATCCGCATTCGTCGCAACTTCCATCGCCACCATATGGTTCCACTCCGCTTTCCCTTTCCTCCTCCGCCGCCTCGTCTCGGCCCTTCCGCCCCCTCGTGGCTGTCTGTCGAGTCCCCCTCGCCCCCACTCCGCCCCCGCGCCGGTCCAGCGGAGGCGACCGAGATCCCTTGAGCCCTCGTGCTCGACATCTCCCCGCTCTAGGCGCCGCTTCCTGCCTCCCCCCTCCTCCTCCCCCTCCCCCCAGCGCCTTCGACTCGCTCGCTCCCTCGCTGCACGCGAATATTTGAACAAGAATTGAGCCCGGATGTCGGGGAAATTTTCAACACACGAACAGTTTTCAATACCTGCCCTTTGGTATTCCGATCAAACTTGGCAGTGCGAGACTTGGAGTAGTTGGACATTTCAACCCTCGGTTCGGTCTCAAACGATCTTCAAACATTCTCTCGCTCCCTGGCGCCCCACTGTGTCGGGGTTCCTGTGGAGTTTCGTTCGGTCGCAGAATCAAGTTCCTTCTGTGAGAGCGAAGGTGGTTCTAAAAGAAACCTGAAAACAAGCTCGATGAACTGCTGCAAGAAAGCTTTTGAAGAAAACCCGAGATAGAACTCTCAAATGCTTGTGAACGCATGAATGAAATGTGTTTCACGGCTTATTCCGTGGATCTACAAAGGTTTGTAAATGAAAAAGAAAGTAATCAACTTCTGCTTAATTTTATCATACAATATTCTGATGTAAATTTGTAGAGACTTAACAATGACAGAGTGCTATTTTCACTTGTTAGACAACATCGTGTTCAAAGTCAAAATTTGAAATTCTCGAAATAAGAATATTTTCAGAGAATGAGCAGAAAAATCCTATGAAAACTGATTTACCGCTTTTGCGCGCCTTAGGTATTCATATTTTCATTCTTAAGAGGAACAAAAACAAAATGGGTTTGTAACTTCTATGTAAGTTCCAAAAAAATACAATTGTGTGAACTAGTAAAATATAGTTATTAAATTACAAAATAAATATTTTTTACATAATATAAAGTTACTTTGTGATTTATTCGTACTCTTATCGTATAACATTATTTAGTTTCAGTCCATATTCGTATAGAAGAATATTTGGTTATGTCTGCTTCGACATTCTTTACATTTATTTATTTGAAAAATATACGTGATACCACTGGTCTACTTGGTTCTGAATTCATTCAAGGGATGTTTGGAAGGAAAGTTGCAAGTAGTGCTAGGTGCAAAATGTTTGAATATGCAATAACAATCTGAATTAACTGAATCATTTTTAATCACAGAATGGCTTGAAGTCTGCGTGTATAGTAAACAGAATAAAATCTCTCTGGGATTAAATCGACAGTTATACATTTCTCGCATATAATCTGTTTAAACTTATTTACGGTTCTGTGAAAACTCTCATTACTGTCGTCTGCACATTCAAATCTTTACACCATCTTCACCCATGATTCGTCTGCATTATTCATGATGAAATAGTGTCATTCACAAATGTTCACAATTTTGTGTGCACGATTTTATGGTCCATCTACAACTTTTCGCAGTCAACATTCCACACCGGCGTCTAGGCGCTGTTGTTATTGGCACATCTGTTCTTCAGAGCGACCTTAACACAGGGGTTGCGCAGCGGGAGTGACTCAAGAAGATTTCAAGCAAATTATATCTAATTTTCGAAAAACGTTTACATACATTTATTTGAATTCCACACGAGGTTGGGTTAGAGTATTTATGTAGAGAAAAATTGAATTAATTTATGTCAATTAACATGTTTTTTTTTGCATTCTAGCATTTTAAAACTTTCTCTTGACAAGAAAGCATTCATAAAATGACATGGTATGGCACATATTATGACGTTTTTGCTGTCTACGTCACGAACAATTTCATCACCACACATTCAGCCAATCGGAGCGAGAGAATCGTGGGGAGACAGAGTAAACCGAACAGTCGACAATAGATTTTTCGCACCGATATGAAATACCTGTGGCGACACAATTAACGCTAGAAACCGGAAGTGAGTGCATCAACTGATGTCACTGCAGCGCCTCTGACCGGGAGGTCCTAGGTTCGAGTCCTGACGGCGGCAGGATTTTCTACACTAGCTTTTTAGCTAGGTCGAATTCAGTCGCTGACTGGAGGAGAATTCTAGTGGCCGGCTGCTCTGATCGGTAGTTTTCCGAGGTTTCTCCGATCAACACCAGGCGAATGCCGGAGCAGTATCTTACCAAACGGGCCACGGACCGCGCGCCATCTGTCCTTCCTCTTCCTTATCCTGTCCTCCCCCCTTACAGACACATTTACACTAGCATGCACTACACTACCATATATTCCGGAAGACCGGTCGGGAGCTTAGAGCTTGTCCCGACTGGGGTGGTGCCCCGCTGGTGGGAGAGTCCTGGTTAGGGGGAAACCCCACTAGCCGACGGTAGGTCGGCGCCGGATCTCGCCATCCAGCGGGGGAAGATCACCGCCATCTTCCGAAAAAATAAATGCCCTACACTAATGGGACTAATGACCGAAGACGTTGATGCGCCCGGAAACACGAAAATATCAAGTCAACGCTAGAACGATGTGAGCAATCATTTTGTCTGGTTTTGAAGTTTTAGTTCTATTTTGTGCTTATACTTATTAATTTATTTTTAAGATATTTTGTGACTTTTAATAATTTAGAATGTTCTGTAAAACGGCGAAATATAATCCTTTTAGTTATAATTCCATAGATAATAGCTAAATCTCCATGGTTTACCTTCAACGACGGGTAGCAGTCAAAATGACTGCTGGTTTTAAATGTGATTGCAGCGACGACAAATCCTCACACTGTGAGATCTTCATCCATACGCTGAACTATCCCAGTATTTTATAACATCATTGATTTAGCAGGAGTCGATTTCTGGATTCCGTGTGAAGTCTCCGGAAACAATCCGTCCCGGCGGTTGCATTCATTGGACCTGGCTGAAGAAATTCGCGCACCACCCCTATATGGCAGACTCAAAACATTGGAAGAGGGCATTACATGTCGTACAGTACTTCACTACAAACAAACATTCAAGGGAGGAATAAGCGTTTGCGGTGTCAAGCAGGACATTCTAAAACCATAAGTCCGGTAACATTTGTTCTACGCGCGGAAAAATAGTTTGTAACAAAAGTGGCATCATGGAAAAAGTAATGATGATGCTTGACTTTTGAACTCAAAAATTAAATATGTATGAAATTTATTTAAAAAAGTTTTTTATTACTACAAAAGGTATCGTAAGACTTACATTCTTTAAAAAAAATAATATTTGGACAGTCATTTTGACTGCTCCATATTTGTAAGTAGAATAACATTGCCTCTTTCTAGTGTTAATTTTACGAAAATTCATTTGATTCTCTATAAAATTAATGTGTAATACAAAAAGTAACATATGCAACTTGTTTATATTGTCGCTCTGTTGCATTATTAAAGATCTGAAAACTCGCTCTTAATGTCACTCGATTTCAAAACATCTACTCATGCAATAACGTAACATCATAAACTAGTTACATAGTGTAATACTATAGTATAATTCTTTAGAGTATTTTTCTTTTGCAAAATGTATTTTTCTATTATTATCAAACTGTTTACCAATAAAAATGACAAACTATTGAGTTCGTCATTACTGCTAGGAGGTTGTTTCGCCTCAACCACCTGCTCTCATCATTCCAGAAAACACTGCCACTCATTTTAGTGTCTTGAGCGACGCCTGCCCTGTGCGCAAAGAGAAAGCTATTCAGCGCCACCAAGAAAATGAGCTTCGCGAAGGGCAAGACTGGCAACGCGCACTTTTGTACTGGCGGCGGGCGCGGCGTGGATGTTTCAATTAATTACGCCAACGCGCGGACGGAAAACTCCGAGAAGTCTGGGAGGCTGAGGGAGGGGGCCTCGTACACGCGCGAAATCTCCTCGCTCGAGGGCACTTCCGCTGTGCACCTCCCGTTCCTTCGTGCGCTCCGCAGGCTTTCGTTCGTCTTCGCTGCTGCAGCCATTTGGCAGCCACAGATGGTTAAGATGTTGGCAGTTTTTCATTATTTCCAAATAATGGATGAATATTCACTTTGAAACGATTAATTATTTTTGTTTTATGTGAGTGGCGCTTATTTTTCTTTTTGTTTGTATATTCGCTAATTATATACATATGTTTCCTGAATATTATCATCAAGAAGAAGACGTTTCACTGATAACGGAACAGTTACAAATATTTTCTTAGAATTTACATTAAAACAACAATTGTGGAATTTGGTTGTTACGTTTCTGCTCTGTTCATAAGAAAAAGTTAAATAATATTTTGTTTTGACCAGTTGTATGTTGTATTTAGTGTAATATAGTTTAGATGTGCACGTGATAAAAAATAAACTCTTGTTGCATAGAACAGAAAATAGTTTGCGTGAAATGAATTAAATGGGAGTTTAACAATACTTCCACATAATGAAGTTATATTTACGTACAGAAGCAATACAAGGGGCGCTTCAGTAGTTGCTCAATGCATCAGGAAAACAGGACGATAAAGTGAAGCACATACGGTAATTGAACCAGGTGCTGAAGAACATTACTGTGATGACGATGATCGTGATGATTCAAATTCTTAGTGGCCGACTTTAGGAAAGGAAAGGTGCTTGACCAACCATTTTCGCATTTTGTGACCTGTCTTTTCTTAAAAAGATAAATTCTGCATGGTGATTTGCAATTTCTTTCCACTGGAAGAATGACAGATGAAGCCATCGCGAAGAACGAATTATTATGAATGGGATGATAGGTTACAGATGGCTGAAGTAGCCCTGTCAAAAGTCTGATGCGCCGTAAGTACTTGGTGAAATCACTCTGTGGTACGCGGAACATAAACGCGTCATTACAAGCACTGGGACACTGAAATTAATCAAATGAAACTAAAATCACTGAAATTAACTAAATAAATATACAATTAACTGATGCCTTATTTTACGTGACCGAGGCTCAGGTCCTCAAGTCTGCTCTTCCTCCTGGACACGCAAATTTCGTTTAGCTCCTTTTAATATCTATCAAAGAAAGAAGGCATCACTTGGGAGTGTAAACAGGGAATGTGAATTCATCACAGAGACTTGTAATAGGCTCGAGGGTTTTAAATGCAGTAAATCAACAACGTGGGACAGGGATCTTCACTTCCCTACCGAAGGCTCATGTGCAAAATTTTTTCGCCCTTAAAAACTTTAATAACGCATACATAACTAACGCATACATAAGTAACGCATACATAACTAACGCATACATAACTAACGCATACATAACTAACGCATACATAACTAACGCATACATAACTAACGCATACATAACTAACGCATACATAACTAACGCATACATAACTAACGCATGCATAACTAACGCATACATAACTAACGCATACAAAACTAACGATACATAACTAACGCATAAATAACTAATGCATACATAACTAATGCGGAAACATGTGAAATACATAATTAAGGCGGGAACTCGTTTACAGCCGTCTTTCGTCAGTCTTCTGCACTCTTTTTATAAAACTTCTCGAGACTTGCCTCATGGGGTCGTTGCTACGACCGACGCCTTGTGCGCCGCGCCAGACCAGTCCAGTGGCCTTTAAGTAACTCCTCCTCTTTTCATTTGTCGACACCATTTGTTTTTACTTTCTTTTTTCCACTGCCGACCCTTTTCATCGCGCGCACTTGCCGCCCTTTAACAGGCGATATTGCCTTTTTCCTCGCTTCGTGTTTCTATTTCAACGTTAGGATTTCATAACATCTTTTCATATGAAGGGAAAAATACTCGGCAGCGTTGTCACCCCTGGCAACGGATGTTTCAGCCTTATATTTTCATCAGACACAACAAATATTCCCTGTTGTTTCTTTTATCGCTGCATTATATGTCTTTCTCTTGTTTTTGGAGAAGTGGTAGTTTCGGATGTAGTAATGCAACTCTTTTATCATTCATCTCGTTTCTTAGCTCGTTTCCTCTTCGCTACTTGTGACTGCCATGCTCTCTTCTACGAGTAACAGCTGTCTCTTTTGTCCCATCTCTACTCCCTCGTCTCTCCCATTACTAGGAGCAATTTCTCTTTCACTTAAAAGAGTTGTCATTTTTCCCCTTTTCCCACCCATTTCCTGAAATAAACCTTTCCCTTTAATGAGTTACAAATGAAGTCAAATTAGATTCCCCCTGCTAATTATTTACAAATTGCTGCAGTACAGTCTAATAGAATGAAGGGAAATGTTAAAGTACGTACTGTTTTATAATTACTGTTAATGCCATAACTTGTAGAATAATGAATAACACATAGCGACGTGTTTAATTTATTTATCAGACGCATGCATTTACAAGTGTGGTTTTGCATGCTAATTACCATGCACACTGGAGGAAATATTGGAAGTAATGACGACATTTAATGGAATGTTCGCAGATATTTTGTACGGCAAATAGTTTTCCCCATCCTACCATTCACACGCTGTGGAGGAGATGAAGTTTAAATAACGCGATACCCTAAATCTGCCGTCATCAGCCAAGCAAGTCTGAGTAGATCCAGTGTTTAAGATTCAACATCTTTTGTTTACATTCGTTTACGGATCATATTCATACTATTATTCATTGATTGCCATAGGTACTCCACGTTTAAGAGCCTTTCATTCTTCGAATATATTACAATATCAATCAGAAATGTAATTAAAATTTTGCATTTATCCATGAATAATCGAACACTAAAAACGTGAAGCGCGAAAGTTTCTGTTAGTCATAAACAACATTCCCCCGCGAGGAAAGTACTTTCACAGGATAAATATACTCACAAGCAACTTCAAAACCAAATGAATAAGTTTACTCAGTGATTGAAACACACAACTGGGACATACTTGTAATGAAAGTTATAATGATAGTGTGTCATCATATAAAAGAAATTTCAATTGATAATTTCAAAAGGTTTTAAATTTATTCATCGCTTTTTTATACTTTACACACACATTCTGGTACAGTTTGGAAATGTGCAATAAGATGAGCATATTGGCAATTTATGTTCCAATTGTTAAGTCAAAAATCATGGCACAATATCCCAACTTAAATCTCCTAAGGTTTAAGAGATAGAATCCAACTGCTTTGAGGTTAGAAACACGCATATGAAAACCCATGTAAAAAATATTGACACGTGTCTAAAATGTGTTGGAAATGAAAAGTCTTGATAGAGTCATTATAAATTCGATATAATTATATAACCGGGTTTTCAAGTAAAACACTGAAAATATTGCAGTAATAGTTATATAAATAGCAAATCAACTACATTTTTGTACAAGTAATGTTAAAACGTTTATCTGTCCGACATTTTAAAAATATTATTTAAATTTTATATCTATTAACAAGTGCAATAATACTATTTGTGGCAACTTTCCAGAGAAGAGTTAAGATTTTAGGTAAACATTTCTGAAGAATAACTACCAGATATATTAATTTTTCAAACATTCAGGGGAATCATAGATAAATGTTAACGTTGAACACCTTATTTATGTTGTTTTAATATTAGATCGGCATGTAATATTTACACTTACGAATAAATGTGAAAAGATCGGCATAGAATATTTACACTAAAGAACAAATTTGTAACAGTAAAGAACAAAATAATTTTACATTAAAAACAGTTTTACAATAAAGAACAAAAAAATATTTTACGATCTCACTTTTAAAATATAAACCATTCAGCAGATCAAATTCGCTAAAATCAGCAAGTGCCAACCAGCAAATGGACTTGAGAAAGTAAATATTTGGAGAGGAAAAATGGTGCAGTCATCAAATGTACTTTTAGCCACATACTGTATAGATTAACTCTGGATGATCAACATTTCGTATACAAACACAATTTTAATAACGTCAGTAAGGCTATAATTATACTTTCCCGCTTATCGGGCAAACAAAATAATATTTTAAATTTTTCCCGAACGTCACATAAATTACAGATGAAAGTCCGCAAATGTAATCTGGCATTTACTTTGGTTTCGCGCGCCGCGGGGTTCGGTTCCGGTCCAACATAACAAAATTAACATTTTGTTCGAAATGAAGCGGCCGACACAGATCCGCACATATGGTGCCTCTCCCATGGACCGCTCGTCGAATATCATTGCGAGTTTGTGAACCCACGCGAACAGGGTGGGTG
Source organism: Teleogryllus oceanicus (assembly GCA_964035755.1). Taxonomy (NCBI): domain Eukaryota; kingdom Metazoa; phylum Arthropoda; class Insecta; order Orthoptera; family Gryllidae; genus Teleogryllus; species Teleogryllus oceanicus. The sequence goes on along the minus strand of CAXIVR010000002.1, from coordinate 239,707,454 downwards.
CCAGACACACAGAAATGTATAAACTGAAAAATGAACCGCAACCAGTGGGATTCGTTTAATTTCGACTCTTACCCGGCCGGACAAAAGATAACCCGCCAAATGCGAGTGCCATCTATTATATGAAGTTCATAACGATGTGCGTTCCACTGTTAAAATAATTATTCCCACGAGTGTATTACATTACAATGGAATGGTATGAAGATGATTATATGAAAATGCGTGTGCAGAATTTGAGAAAATCGCAATTCTGAATAATTTACTCGTCTCGATTTAGAAATGAATATTAATTCTGATTGAAAGTAAATTAGTAATTGATAAAGATATTGTTATTCAAATCAATTAAAGATAATTTAAAAGCATGCTTTGTACACTTTAGTGTGTTAATATTAATGAAAAATTACGATCGTTGGCTTTTTGAAAGTCCTAAAATGTAGACATTTTAACAAACATATAAAGCATTTATGAATTTTTTCTTACAAACGTATCCAAAGTACATCCAAATTTATTAGAATTCTTCAGTAAATGAAGATCATTTATTCCTTTTTAATTAAATATCAATCTTTAAAAGCAACTGGAAACCAGGAGGTCATGACACAATGTATACCAAAACTATAATAATAGTTCAGATAACGCATTTAGTTTTGGAGTTCGAAACATCAATCATCCAATCAAGTAACCTGTATCCGCTCATTGGATTATTCCAGTAATCAAAATGAATAAGTAATGATAATGAGGTATTAATTCATCGACACCAAACAGCATCGTCAGCAAAATAATTATAGAAAATATTGATAATATCGGGATTCAATGCAACTGCGAGCACATTCGTGATACGCTGTCAACTACTTTATTCTCTTTCTGGCGTATACATGAATCATTACGACTTAACACAAACGATTGACGATAATTAAAACCAATTTTGTCATGAAACAAAAAATTAAACAAGAATTTTAATCGACACTTTCCATGTAACATTCCTTGCCTGAAAATCGACCAGTTGGACAACTGGACTACGTTCAATTTTTTTCTTTTTTCTGGGTCGCGAATTGGCCACGCGAAAGCGCCACTCTTACCCATCGAAGCCCAGTCATAGTCTTCCGGGGTAAGTGCACGTGACGTTTTGTGTGTGTGAGGTGTGTGTGTGTGTGTGTGTGTGTGTGTGTGTGAGGTGTGTGTGTGTGTGTGTGTGAGGTGTGTGTGTGTGGTGTGTGTGTGAGGTGTGTGTGTGTGTGTGTGTGGGTGTGTGTGTGTGTGTGTGAGGTGTGTGTGAGTGTGTGTGTGTGTGTGAGTGTGTGTGTGTGTAGTGTGTGTGTGTGTGTGTGAGGTGTGTGGGGTGTGTGTGAGTGTGTGTGTGTGTGTGTGTGAGTGTGTGTGTGTGGTGTGTGTGAGGTGTGTGTGTGTGTGTAGGTGTGTGGGTGTGTGTGTGTGTGTGTGAGGTGTGTGTGTGTGTGTGTGGTGTGTGTGTGAGGTGTGTGTGTGTGTGTGACGTGAGTGGGGGAATCAGCACTTTTATGCCGAATCCATTTTTACATCCCAGGGTTGTTAGCTCCGGAGGAATGAAGTTTGAGTTAAAGATGAAGGATGAATGGACAATCACAAATATACGAATACAAACACACACAATCATCCCTAAGGCGGGACTCGAATCCGCGATACTTCCATCCGAGATCGCCACGGCACTATTGCCTTAGCGATCTCGGCTATCTGGATCGGCGTTCAAAAGTTGTTATTGTTGTTGTTGTTATTATTAATATTATTAATATTATTATTATTATTATTACTATTATTATTACTATTACTATTATTATTACTATTATTATTATTATTATTATTATTATTATTATTATTATTATTAATATTTTAAAGCAGAAATAAATCTTTGGAAAATAAAATTATACACCGCAGGCGCCTGGCTAAGCTATTCCTCATATAGTGAACGAGTAGGATGAAATAATGGAAGTCATCCTTGTCAACTTGCATTTATTAAGAATCAGCTTTCGAAGGCTTAACCATTATCATCAGACTAGAAATATACAAAACAAATACAAAATCTTTAAAAAAATGACAAACACGAAGGTAATACACATAATAAAAGTAATACAAACAATGAAATTAATTCTATAGATTGTGTTGTTTCTTTACATTATTTTTGAAGATTTATTTATTTATTTTATGCTATTCTACACTGATGGTAACCGGAACATATCATTTACTTTCTTTGTTCTGAAATGCACGAGCGGGTAACTGCAATACGATTAAAATATTATTTATTACGAACATGAAATGCACCAATAAAGCTTTTTAAAATAAAAATATGTGCAGACGCCGCTGTAACCTAGTATTCAAATGAAATCGCAAAACTTCTGTTTATTTAACCACGTGATAAGTCGATGGTAGATCAAACCCAACTTGTAATAAGTTATATTCGTAAACAGTTCAAAGCTACATACCGTTGTCAATAAGCTTCTCTGACCTCCGAATGCATGTCAAGTGCTGTATCTCAAGCGTTGAACAAGAAAAAGTGAAGACACAGTAACGAAATTTTGTAGAAGAACAAGAATAGTTCACAAAAGATAGCAAAAAATATTAGTATGAGAAGAACTCAGTAATTGCAGTGACATCTTTTACCTGATCATCTTACTGCATGGAAAGCTTATGATTGCCGTTTTTTATTAAATTACGCGGGAATATTACTTTTATAGAAGTACGGCTTAGGTCTACATTTTCAACACTTCATTTGTCTAGTAATAGGATATTATTTAAGTGCAATAGTGACTTGTTGCTCAAGTAACTTTAACAAACAAAACAACAAACTTGTGTGACTTCCCAGAAATAGTAATATCAATAGTTTCACAGTAATACCCCCATAGTATAAAGGAAATTGATATTTACTTGCACTTCACTGAAGAGGCATAACAGGTATTCAATACCGTCTTCCTAATAAAATAGCAAAAAAATAAGTACTAAAATTACATGTCTATTTAAATCAATTCTTTGTATAACACAAAACACAAAATGCGTCCAGAAATCAAGAATCATTCAAAACCTCTACTTTGTAAAACGTAGATAAAATATCGACGCTGAGATAAATAATACCTCTTAACAATATAATTTGTGCAGTCAAGGAATACCTCATTTTTAACAAGATATGAAACGCTAGCTTTTAGAGTCCATCTACACGGCCTGAAAAGTGATGAATGACTATAGTACGGTATTTTCTCGTATCTAACAAGCAAAATAAATGGCGATTTCTTTTACTGCATAAAATGTCGAATGTAAAGGCAAAGGTCAATCTTTCTTAAATAAATAATAGTATCGCTCTGTAATCCTTTGAAAGCAATGTCTCATTCTCAACGAGACCCTGAAGGACCTTCTCCCAGAGGCCATCTACGCGGCCGGGAGCTTCGCCGGGCAGCGTTGGTGGGAAGAGGAGGGGAGGGGAGGGGAGGGGGGGCTTGTGGCGCGCGCAGGCGCCGCTGATAAGTCGTGCAATCAATTAACCGCAGCGACGAGGCGCGTTGCCGCCGCCGCAGGAGCAAAGGGCTGGGCGAGAGAACGGGGGAAGGCGACGGAGTGGGGGGAAATGTTGAGCATGAGGTATGAGGAACGGAAAAGACATGGAGAGCGTTAGGAGGTTGAGAGCGTTAGGAGGTTGAGAGCGTTAGAAGGCTGAGAGCGTTAGGAGGCTGAGAGCGTCAGGAGGTTGAGAGCGTCAGGAGGTTGAGAGCGTCAGGAGGTTGCGAGCGTTACGAGGTTGAGAGCGTCAGGAGGTTGAGAGCGTCAGGAGGTGAGGGCGGCAGGACATGCAGGGCGGCAGGACATGCAGGGCGGCAGGACATGCAGGGCGGCAGGACATGCAGGGCGGCAGGACATGCAGGGCGGCAGGACATGCAGGGCGGCAGGACATGCAGGGCGGCAGGACATGCAGGGCGGCAGGACATGCAGAGCGGCAGGACATGCAGGGCGGCAGAACATGCAGGGCGGCAGGACATGCAGGGCGGCAGGACATGCAGGGCGGCAGGACATGCAGGGTGGCAGGACATGCAGGGTGGCAGGACATGCAGGGCGGCAGGACATGCAGGGCGGCAGGACATGCAGGGCGGCAGGACATGCAGGGTGGCAGGACATGCAGGGGGCAGGACATGCAGGGCGGCAGGACATGCAGGGGGCAGGACATGCAGGGCAGGGTGGCAGGACATGCAGGGCGGCAGGACATGCAGGGTGGCAGGACATGCAGGGCGGCAGGACATGCAGGGCGGCAGGACGTGGAGTGTGGCACGAATAAACCCTAGGGGGAATGAAGATGAGGAGGGTTATGAAAACGCAAGGGATGGGGAATTCGAGGTGGGGGGCAGCAGAAAGAGAGGAACGCAACCAGGAGGAAAGAAGAATGGGAGGGGATGCCAGGGGAAGAGAGTTTATCGACTCAACGACCTCCGCCCTCTGCCCGCGTGAACGCCATACATCTGGCAGAGCGCGCTGGCGCCGATGGTAGGCCGTCGCCGCTACCCCTGTTGGCCTCGCCTTCGCTATGAACTCCTCTGGGATGCAGTCAGCAGCGTGGCGATCTCCTCGTTATTTTGCCGCAAATGTTAATTTCAAAACTAAAATTGCCCATTATTTCCATTCAGTAGAAGTCTCGATGATTGTCTGAACTGACTGAACGTCACTTGAGACATAGCTTTTGCCTTCTTAGTTGTTATAATCACTTCCCTGATTACTACAGCGTTGCGAAGTTTCTTACAAGTAGTTTCGTATGTAACAAAATGGCATCGTATTTTTATAGCATGTAATATATATGAGGAATATCTTTGCTAATCATACTATCACTATTAGTTTTCACGTAATAAATCTGGTATGTAATCACAAAAAGCTTTCATGTTCATTAATAACTGTAGACGATCCCATTGTAATTTTCACATCTTCGTATCACTTCATCCTTGTGTTTCCTTCTTAATACTACAAGCGGTATCAATATGAATATTCAATCATGAATGTGCGAGGATGATTATCAAATTTCATTAGTTTTTCTCAAGTTTCATTCATTCATGTATATTTATTTTATTATTTAATACTTTTATATATTATCTCTAAAGTCGCTATATGCCTATCCGCTTGCACTGTTCTTAGTACCAACTCGTGTTCTCTTCTTCGTTGCGTAGTCTCCGCCATTTCCCGGACGCAGTCGCTTCCAATCCGAGCTCCAGTGGGGTGGCGGTTGCTCGACCTTTTTTTCTCCCCCTTGCACTAACCCCGCCCTCCTCACCCCATTCATATAATTAATGACCCATCGTTGCGCTATCAGATGAGGGTAGTGGCCAACAGTCCCTAGATTTACTGTATGGCTGTAATATTTCGGGGTCTGCCACTTTATCGACAAAGCTTGCCTGTTTCATTACACTAACGACAATAGCTTAACATCAATTTAGGAGTTGCCGGGATCTTTTTTCCGAGCGACGAAAAAAGGAATATGTGAATACCCTTGCTGGAGTTCAGAGTAAAGTTGATTTATTCCCCCAATTGAAACTGGCAAAAACGCGCCATAAAGCTTTTTCATGTAGTGAGCTTAGAATCTGAACACTTTTCTGATATTTCAGACGTCAAAACGCAAGCCGATACAAGGGCCCGTATGCAAATTTGTGAATAAAATAGTCTCACAGAATTGCGGTGATGCTGTCAACTGCTGCGTTTGTGCAAGTGCTCACCACATTGATTTAATATTGAATGAAGGAACATTAAATACAAAAGGGGATGAAATGTTCCTACGCAAGTGCTCACGACTGCTTTAGAATTTTTTCGCGATCTCTCTTCTCCCGCAAAAAATCTGCAGAGAGATTGTTTAAACATTTCGAATTGTATTTGTATTTATACAGCTTGGTATTATTCAATGGTCATTTTTTATTTATGTGTGTATAGCTATTATTATATATCTTTCCCAAATTCAAGAATCCTAACACTTCTAAGTTACGTTATTTTACAGAAGTCTTAATGTTCTGGGACTACTCTGTAATAAAATCGATATATATTAATTAAGTTTTAACGTTTAAAATTTATCAAAAACATAATCTTATATGTTAAGATAAATGTTCATATATTTACAATGCAGTTCATAACCTATTCTAATCTCAACTTAATTTCATAGCTCATCGTTACTAGGGATAAATTCATTTCGTAATTCATCACATACCAGCGCTTTAGCACATATAAACATACAAGCAGTGAAATGAATAAGCTAGGAAGATTATCAACAAATAATATACAGTTACCATGCCACAAAATTAAATCGCACAAAAAGCATTCCTCAATAATCATTTGAACTGAAATAGCATTCGCAAATTCGAAAATTATTAGCTACGACCAACTACAAAAATGCACTAAAAAGCTGTGATTCATAAGAATTTTTAGGGTTTCATCCCTTATTCATAAACATAATCTATCTATTAAACATTCCAGAGAATTTATATACTGTGGTAAGTAAAGAGAGTTAATAAAATAAATAAATAAGCGAAGCTCAACATTGAATTAAATTTATTCTCTTCTACGAGTTGCAGCAGCAGCAATGGATTTCCACCCACTTTGATTCCACAAATGTCACACAGCACCAGCTCGTTACTCGCGCTACAAGTATCGACTAAATAGCGAGCAGTGAATCCTGATTCGGGACTACGATAGAGGGCGATTCAGAACAGTAAATAGTGGTTCCAACGAACTTAAAGAGTACAGTACAGCTTATCAATATTTCTGTAAGAGTTACAAACACGAAACAGTAAAATAAATAATATAATATAAATATAAATAATCGAATATAAAATTTATGTAAACATTTTGTTTTTTATCCGTAATTTAATTTTTTATTTGTTACGTATAAGAACACGAGCAATGACTATCATTTTTGTTAGTCGTGATCAGTCGCAACACTTTTAAAAATCGGTTGAGCCTTATAGATGTAAGCCTTTGTTACAGTGTTACTTTCATTTTTAGAAGAGTTTTGGAAAAGTTACTCGGAATATTAACAACATTTAATATAAAATGAAGGACTACCAAACAACTTTCAATTCTTTAAATTGTATTTCAATCGGTGTAATACCTCTTTTGAATTATATTTGAATTATTGAATTTTCATTGCAATAAAAATATTATTTTCCATGTTACCTACAATGAAATATAGTTTAAACCAATTGTTCTGTCAATTTTTTGGCAATATATTTTACACATTTATTTGTTAATTTGTTTTACGTTCGAAGCAATTACGGTCAAGTGATTAATCAAAATTAATGAAAATTAATCAAAATAATTGGGCTTACTTTGCGAGGTCTTGTACATTCTGTGCAACTCTCTTTTTAGCATCTCTTTCTTCTTCTGATATTGGTTTGTGATTGACTGTTTTCTTCACATTGGCCTATTCTAACCGGTTAAAATCTTCTTATGCTTTTCAGGTCCTTTTTAGTTTTATGTCCAGAGTTGACGAATGTTCAATAGTAATATATGTTATCAAGAGACGGCACTAAACTAAATTAAACTCTCATTTCATTTACTTATAAATGTAATTATTTATTAACTGTATTTATTATCCATACGAAAATGTATTTTTGTTACAATATTAAGGATTTAGGTACAAAAGCTGATAATCTTCAAAATTAGAATATTTGTGTTATAATAATTTTTCGTTCTATTGATCATACGGGTCACGGTTAAATTTTTGGCTCATAAATGCTCCCAGTAATAGTCATTTTTGTACATCTCACTTCAGTACTATAAATCTAAAAATAGAGGACGGGTGAATTAAAAAATATACATGCATTAATGAAATCAATACACTCCATTTAAACCTCATAATTTTAAATGAACAAATGTTCAATAATGCTTTTCCCAAATTTGGTATCAATTACTCAAGTAGCTCAATAGTTGTAGAGGTACATAGTCATAAGTATATGTATACATACACTTTTATGTAGTTAAGAATGGTAAAATATCCATCAAATATTCTGTAAATTCTGTGAAGAAATAAAACAAAAACTTCATTATTATATAACGTGCATTTGTATTTCTATTTTTATTTCTGGACAAAAGAAACATTGATATTTAAAAAGAATACCCCGCTCTGCAAGCTTTCAAATGAGCACTTCATCTTTGTAGGATGTGTGAGAGCTTCACAATCGCTCCAAAACTTTAGGTAAGTCCATCTGATCTCGACAGACTTTAGCTCCAATTTACCGATTGCCCTGCTCCCTAAGGTTTAAAACGAGTCCTCGACCACCTCTGTATTGACTGATTAATGATTCTGGGCGCGTCAACTACGGAGGTCATTAGTCCCGTTAGTGTAGTGCATGTTTGTCATCGGGGGGCGGTGATCTTCCCCCAATGGATGGCGAGATCCGGCGCCGACCTACCGTCGACTAGCGGGGTTTTCCCAACCAGGTATTTCCCACCACTACTTCAAACTGATAACATCAGCAGCCTGTTGGTATTTCTACCTTTCTTTTATTTTTAAATATAACGTTCAGTGTGGCAGTTATTTCCGTATAGGTTGTGTACTGATTATATGCGTAATTTATTTCGTGCTTGCCCTCAAACCCAACCCCTCCATCCATCGCGCAACAGTAATCGGGAAGGTACGTATTTGCATTTTCAGAATTATTTCTCATTGTGATATAACTAATGTTATTTTTATATAACATTAGGTATAACTAAAGTCAAATTCAACTGTAGTTTCCGAAATGAGTAAAACTTTCCAGTGGAATGACGAGGATACTTTTAAGATGTGCTCCTTAAATTTACCAAATATTTTGGATAAGAATATTAAATAAGTAATAGATGAACAAAAGTGCTTTCTTTTATATCACAATATTTGTTATGTAATACTTATGTAACCCGGGTGTCTCAGACCCAGTCCAACCTTTCGTGTTATATTTTCCACCCCTCCGTCGCCGGGGTAAGGCCGAATTCGTTTATATTTGCTCCATTCGTCTATTCAGAGCGAGCAAATGAATGCTGTCTGTAGCGTTTCCTCCCCTTACTATGGCCTGGCGAGACCTGCTTTGCACTGCATTGCCCAGACTGCTCGAACTCACTTGTTCCTTGCCATCGTCCTGGCACTGTGCTGCCTTACCTGACCGATACCACCCGCCTTAACGCCACGTTATGCGTGTTGTCGATTTCAAACAAAAAAATGTATGTCTGTCTGTACTGGAGCAACAGCTCCTGACAGGGCCAAGACCTACCAACGGCGTCCCGGCCTTGCATTAAGGGGTACGTGTGGTTATCACATAGACATCCCTCGCCGTATTCTGGTCCTTTAAACCTGAGAAGCGAGCTTTCTCATCGTCACACAGCAACATTGGAAGGAAAGCGCATACAACAATCTGCCCATGGAAAGCGAGCACGCTGTTGAGGTTGATTGAGTAGTTCGTCAAGAAAAGGGATGTTTATATAACATATTTTAAAAACAATATGTGATATTGTATTTTTAATTTTTCTATTATTATTTCTCCCTTAACCGTTTCATATTTTGCTTTTTTGTTTTTCTTTGTTCACCTTTTTTGTGCCATTGCGCGCGCAGTACAGCAAACAATGACAAGAAGACTTCGCACGTGAGGTCTACATCCCAGGAATATTTTATAGTTCACATTGGGAACTTCCAGATTCCTTGTAACCACCTTGCTCGTTGAGATTAACTGAGTAGTTCATTTACAAAACAGGTTGACATATTATTATTAAATTATCCCATTAAATTTACAGACAGTTACAGTTACAATTGTTAAAATCTTGCTATGTGCTCAAATTGCTCAATTCGTGCAACGTTTCGACGAATATTTTCCATCACCTTCTAGTACTGAAAAATATTTTCGTAAATGTTTTTGTGAATACATTACAATTTTTCATGTACACATTGAGCAATTTGAAAATATAACAAGATTGTAATAATGTACTGTCTGTAATATTAACGGGGCAATTAAACAATAACAATAATAAAAAAAAAAAAAAAAATTAACAATATAAAGCACTATAAAAACAGACTCTAATAACATATAATAATAATAACAATGATAATATAATTATTAAACATTCACAACTAAGGATGTTCGTATAACATGTTTTAAAAATAATATATGATATTGTAGTAGTACAATTAATTTTTCTAATATTATTTTGCCCTTTATCGTTTCATACTTGGGTCTTTCGTGCCATACCGCGTTGACCAGCGCAGCGCGAGCCCGGAGGCGCGTTTTTGGAAGCGCGCGCGCGCGTGCGGAGCGGCGGGAATTTACGCGCGCGGCGACCGCCCGATATTTATGGAACGACCGTTCGCACCGCCCGGCGTTGCACGGCGCACTCCCCACACCCCGCCCTCGCCCCCGCCCCGCCCTCGCCCCCGCCCCGCCCTCGCCCCCGCCCCGCCAAGCCCCCACCACGCCCCACCCCCGCCCCGCCCCCGCCCCGCCCCGCACCCGCCCTGCACCCGCCCGCACCCGCCCCGCACCCGCCCGCATTCGCCCGCCCCGTCCCCGCCCCGCCCCGCCCCGCCCCGCCCTCGCCCAGCCCCGCCAATCCCCACCCCGCCCACGCCCATGCCCCGCCCCGCCCCGCCCCGCCGCGCGCGGACAACGCGCTGGCGCTAACGCAGATATCAATTTGCGGCCGCGCGACCTGCCGGCGCCCGACTGCAGCGCCCGCTCGCTGGCGCCGCTGGGCCGCGGTGGGCGGCGCCCGACGCCCTGCATGCGGTCGTTCGCTGCCGCCGCGTGCTCCTCGTGGCTCGTGCCCGGCTTCCACCCTTTGGCTCAATGTGCCGCTTTCTGTTGTTTCTGTCGCTTTCTATTTGTTTTGATTCGTAACTCTGTGTATTCAGGCGCGTCAGTTATGGTCATTTGTCCAGTAAGTACAGTGCATATTATATTGCAGTGGTGGCGATATTCCTTCCCCCTACAATGAGAGAGCCGCTGCCCAACCTTTTGTGCCGTCTTGCAGGGGATTCCTCCTCAGGTATCTCTACCACTGCCTCGATCGGTACAAGCTCTGACGTCCCATGTGCGGTGCTGTATTGTATGCATGTGCAAGTGCGTGTGTAAAGGGAAGGAAGGGAACATGCATGAGAACGGATAAATCGAGCACAGTCCGTGAGTCGTTTACTAAGATACTGCTCCGGTATTTGCCTGTTATTTATTGAAGAATTCACGGAAAGCAATCTCTCAAAACTGCTACCCACAGGATTTTCCTCGAGGCAGCGGTTAAATTCGCCCTAGCTTTCTAGCACGTGTGAAAATTGGGGCCTGGAACCCAAGAACCTCCCAATGCGAGTTCGTGAGTTGGAAACAGGTGAAACTCTGAACCAATTCAGCCAGCATATTTTCTATGCTATTGAGGGTGTGAATTGCCAATGACACGGTTCGAAAATCCAAGGAGTGACTCAGCGAATTAAGTGAAACGAAGGTCGTATTTCCTTTCGTAGCAAAATATGAATATATTTGACAAATTCTCTGAAAATAGTTTGCTCATATTCCAATGTGGATATTATAAATTAGACACCTAGATATTGTGACCTGGCAGGGACAAACTACGTTGTAGTTTTCTAAGGGACTGTCGCAGTTCTCACCTATATTCTCACCTTCAGAGACATTTTTTGTAATTGCATATATTTCCAGCATTATCTTTCCAATGTACCATGTTTTTATCAATATTTATTAGTTTTTCGTGTTTTTATTGGAGTTCTCTTCAGTTTGGAAACTATACTAATGATAACATAGGTATCAGTGGCAGTGCGACCTTTTATCTCATACAAGTGCCATGTGAGGTACTGGTGGTATTGTGAGTTCTACTCATCGCTGATGCAGTTCGTTTCTGTCACGTCTTGTTGCTGGACTCTCTTTTATTGCCTTATTGGTGCAAATATTGCCTCTCGTTGCTGGTGGTTAGTTTTCCTTGCCTCTGACGCTCAGCGTATACAATTGTTTTGTCAAAAAAATAATAAATTATCATAAACAAAAAGTTTCTGTCCAAATACACAATTGAAAGTATTTTAAGTCTATCAACCAGAACATTTCCAGCTGTACCTGTCGCACACCCTACAACGACGTTGCATCAGCAACACTTTACTCTGCCTCTACAATATGCTACATCCTCTCTCAATCCTCATGGCCATATTTACCGTGTTCATCAGTGTTCTCCACACTCCTAAACTATGTTCCAACTCGACACGCCCAACACATCAAATTTCTCCCAACGTTCGTCGCCATTTATCCACGTTCCAGAACCACCCATCATCAGGCACTACACTCCTACACTTCCACACTCTGCCCCCAGTACTCACCCAACTTCACAGACACAAAATCCACCTGCTATTTTCCCGGAACCGGAACCACTGAGCGGGCGTTCCTACGAAAGAGAATGATCAGGGGGTGACTGCAGCGGCGTGGGCGGTGTGATCTCTGAGATCTCTTTGGTCGCTTTGGGCGGTGGAATCGATTGCTTTGGGCGATGCTGTCGATTGATAAGTATTTTGGGGCGCCTGAACTTCTAACGTCATTAGTCCCGTAAGTAATCAATGAGTCCCGTGCGTGTTTTTCATCGCGGGATGACACGATCCAGCGCCGAAATACACGTCGGTAGCGAGGTTTCCCCAACCGTGTGTCTCCTATCAGCGAGGCACCGTCCCATCGTATAAGCTATAAGCTCCTTACTAGCATCCAGACATGTGTGGTAGTGTGTGCGTGTAAGTGCAATTGTAAGGAGTGATAGGACAACGAAGAATAAGGAGAGATAGCTAGAGGACCGTTGCTCGTTTGTTACGGCATTGCTCCGGCATTTCCCTTGAGTTGATCAGAGAAACCACGGAAAACTGCCAATCAGAACAGTCATCCTCTAGAAATTTCCTCCAGGCAGAGGCTGAAGGCGATGAAGCTATGCAGTGTCGAAAATCCTGTCATTATTGGAACTGGAACCCAACGACCTCCCGATCAGAGATACTGCATTGCCATTGCCATTGCTATTGCCATTGACATCGCCATGGACATCGCCATGGACATCGCCATGGCATCGCCATGAACATCGCCATATCGCCATGGACATCGCCATTGACATCGCCATTGACATCGCCATTGACATCACCATGGACATCGCCAAAGACATCGCCAAGGACATCGCCATGGACATCGCCATAGACATCGCCAAGTGATGCCTTGAGCCACTAAATTCTGTGTGATCGACAAGGGCGATGTCTTCGGCGATGTTGATGCTGGCGGTGTTGTGTTATTTGTGAGGAGGCAACAGCGGAGACACCGGAGCGCGCGTCGGCGGAGGTCGGGCGGGGTCTAATGGCGCGAGGCGAAGGGGTTTATAGGGCAGCTAATGAGCCCGCGCGTCTGCTTTACGAGCCAGGCGCCGCCGTCTCAAGCTCCGGAGACGACGTGGCGCGACGCGACGCGACGCCGGCGGCGGCGGCGGCAGGCGCAGCGACTCGCGGCGTGGTGAAGGTGAGGCGCTGAGTGTGATATGGACACGTGATGAAGGGAGATGCGCCTACGGAACTAGTCAAGGCGATAATGCACAGTTGCAGATCACGAGTTGGTATGTATCGATGATCAATGTTGACAGAGGCACGGTTATATAAAAATCCTACGGAACTACAACAAACTAAAAAAATAATAATAATAATAATAATAATAATATAATATATAATATAATAATAATACTATACTACTACTACTACTACTACTACTACTACTACTACTACTACTACTACTACTACTACTACTACTACTAATAATAATAATAATAATAATAATAATAATAATAATAATAATAATAATAATTGTGTATGGTTGAAAAGTGTGGTAGAAAGGATGGTATTGTAGAAAAGTGAATGATAGAAAGGAGTACTTGAGGAAATACCCATTTTACAACAGAAATTTGAATACTGGTGATCACTAGAAACAAATCCGTTATAAATATGGTTAACACAATGAAGCAATGCCACTTCGCTTCCTGTCCATCCCATAATGCAAACATTACGTCACCATTCGTGGGGACTTCAAATGGGACATTTTGTTTTTAATGTAAATATGTGAGGTCAATACACGGTACCCCCGCTAGAGAGGCACCGCCCCCGCCGAGACAAGCTCTAAGCTATCGAACCGGTTCCTCGTAAGTGTGATGGTGTAGTGCATGTAAATGAATGTGTGTGTAAGGGGTGAAGATAGCCAAGAAAGGGTATGAATAGAACGCGCGCGGTCCTTCGTCCGTTTTTTTAGGGTTCTGGCCCAGCATTCGCCGGGTGTTAATCGAAGAAACCACGGAAAACTACCGGTCACAACAGCAGGCCGCTAGAATTCTCATCCAGACAGCACACGAATTCATCAAGTTTGTGTCGAAAAAACCTGCCACCATTGGGACTCGAACCTAGGGCCTTCCAGTCAGAGGCACTGCCATGACATCAGTTGAATACCTGAGACACCTCTCTCGGTAAATGCCAGTTGAAGCAGTAATACAGAAATTGTTGAAATTCATTAGTGAATGCGATTAGCCGTGTCGGCAGTTCTTGCAAAATCCAACGCCGTAAAGAACATTTAATGGGATTTATGCCGAATTCTTTTCCCCGCCGCCCTCACGTTCGTCGGCCAGAGCATCCGTGGAAATGGCGTACGCGGTTGGCAACGCCTTCCCTGGGGGGAGTGGGTCGAGCTTGGCAGCGGTGGTGGTGGTGGCGGCGGCGCGCACCTCAAAGAGCTTTACGCCTAGGAGATGATGCTCGTTAGCGCCCGGTAATGACGGCGCTGGCCATTTAGACGCCGCGCCCGCGCCGCCGCCGGCCACCGGACAGCCTCCCCCTCCCCCCCCTCCCCCACCCACCACCCTCGGCCTTTGGCGGCGCCCGCGTCCAAAGACGCCCGCCTTGTCAATTAGCTGAGAATCTTCCCGCATTTTCCCTCTCCTTCAACGTTTCCCCCCACGTGCCGAAAACACATTACCTATATTATGATGATTTCACCTCTGCAATACAGTATTTGCATGTCTACATCATGTGACTCTAAATATTAGTTAGTTAATGCCTTATTTTACGTGGCGAGTCGGGTCATGAGGCCTGCTCTTCCTTCTGGCCTCGCAAATTTCGCTACGCTCCTTTCACCATCTAGCGGAGAAAGAAGGTATTGTTGGGCGACGAAACAGGCGACTTCAATTCAGCTCAGAGGCTTCTTTTAGGATTGAGGATCTTTTACATGCAGTGAATCTATTACATGGGACAGCCGGGTTTACTTCCCCTCCGAAGGAAGGCGTACAAAGGGTTTTTTGCCCTTAAAAATCCACGACTTCGATCGGCTTTGAACTCGCAAACGTGGGTACAACAGCCCGGTACGTTTACCGTTATAGCACTGAATCCGCTATTCTTGCGAGGATGTACTCGTACCTTTAGGTTAATATTTGCACTACCTGTGAAGTGCGAATGTGTCTAAGCATTCTCCCGTGTATTTAAAATTGGTTTTATTGTTAGTTGTAGGGAAGCAGTATTTTTTTAACGATTTATAAACTAGTACGTACGTTACAGTATGTTTGAAACTATTACATACTTTACAGTACTCATAAACGATGAGGTGAGAATCACTTGTTGCTTTTCATTTCTGCCAACCTTCTTACCGTGTTCCAATTTATCAGCCTTGAATGAAATTTATCAGGTCCTGCTGGATTTATAATATTACTTCATCGCAGAATTGCTTGTAGTTTGTTTATTTGAGAATATCTAGAGCGCCCGTTGTGTTCTCATTTATTCTTTGTGACCTAAGGAAATTACTTCCAGTTAGAGAAAGAATGAGTTTTGGATAATTAAAAACAGAATACCAACTTCAGTGCAATACTGTAAAACGTTAAATTCAATAGAGGATAATGAAACCACTTTATGTGGAACAGCTTCATCCATTTGGAGGACTTACCCTAACCTTCATTTCGCTCGCTTCACTGCTAGCAGAATCATGGCATCAAGAGGCAGTGATGCAAAAGGAAAAGCCTCAACGTTCAGCTCGAACTAAACATCACAACATTTTGTGACTGACGCCGTTCTCGACTCCTCGCTACCTTTACCACTAGATTCTACAATACTGCTGCCGTCGCGAATAGCCTCGATGCTGCACTAGCCAGCGAGATTTTATACGTCTCTGTTTACGTGATTCAAATAGTGGAAGTCCGTCGAGAACTACGAAATATGGAAAGAAAGATTAAAATAGTTGGTTAGTTAGTTAGTTAATGCCTTATTTTACTTGGCGAGACTCCGGCCATCAGACCCGCTCTTCCGTCTAACCACGCAAATTTCGATATGCTCCTTTCACCACCTAGCGGAGAAAAAAGGTATTATCTTGGGCGACGAAACTGGCGAATCTCAATTTTGCTCAGAGGCTTCTTTTAGGCTTGAGGATATTTTACATGCAGTGAATCTACTACATGGGACAGCCGGCTTTACTTCCCCTCCGAAGGAAGGCGTACCAGGGATTTTAAAACGCGAACAAACGCGTTGAAATTTCATTGCCATATGCATGCATATATGCTATACACCATGTTCCGACAGATTATTGTACAACATTGAGTGTCGCACAACATAGCAAAGAGCTCGTCATTTGAGCCATTTCTCATGGTTACAGCATTGGAATGAGGTAAAGTTCCGTTTCCAAACGCCAATATGTCTTCCGTCAGTGAGCATCAGACGTCTCATCACTATATTTATAATAGGTCTAAGTTGATTGAAATTTTACAGTGTAAAAGTATCATAAGATAAATATAAAATACTGTTATTTTCATATTTGATTCATAATATAAGTTTTTTACAAAAATAGCTTCGTAAAAAAAGATTTTACCTTACATCTAGGATATGTACGTAAAGTTCTCGTAGCGTAGGTAGATTCTGATACAATTCTTGGTCACAAACGAACCGTTAATATAATATTAGCCATTTTCTTTACGTTTGTCATGAAGTAAAAACCCAAATATATTTTTACACGACATTGCCATAATCCTCATCTTAAATAATCACCCTCACTGTGCACATCACTGCCACCGTAATTGCCACCGACAGCAACACCACCACCGCTATCATCAGCACCGTCGCCGTCAGCATCTTCACTATCTCCGGCATCGTCACTATCTCCGGCATCGTCACTATCTCCGGCATCGTCACTATCTCCGGCATCGTCACTATCTCCGGCATCGTCACTATCTCCGGCATCGTCACTATCTCCGGCATCGTCACTATCTCCGGCATCGTCACTATCTCCGGCATCGTCACTATCTCCGGCATCGTCACTATCTCCGGCATCGTCACTATCTCCGGGATCGTCACTATCTCCGGGCATCGTCACCATCTCCGGCATCGTCACTATCTCCAGCATCGTCACTATCTCCGGCATCGTCACTATCTCCGCCATCGTCACTATCTCCCGCATCGTCACTATCTCCGGCATCGTCACTATCACCGGCATCGTCACTATCTCCGGCATCGTCACTATCTCCGGCATCGTCACTATCCCGGCATCGTCACTATCTCCGCCATCGTCACTATCCCCGGCATCGTCACAATCTCCGGCATCGTCACTATCACCGGCATCGTCACTATCACCGGCATCGTCACTATCTCCGCCATCGTCACTATCTCCGGCATCGTCACTATCTCCGGTATCGTCACTATCTCCGGCATCGTCACTATCTCCGGCATCGTCACTATCTCCGGCATCGTCACTATCTCCGGCATCGTCACTATCTCCGGCACGCCATCCGCATCGTCACTATCTCCGGCATCGTCACTATCTCCGGCATCGTCACCATCTCCGGCATCGTCACTATCTCCGACATCGTCACTATCTCCGGCAGCGCCATCACAGTCTCTCGCAACCTGGCAGCGAGCAGGAAAGCGAGGGCGTGGCGGTGGGAGGGGCCGCTTCGCTGCAGACATTAATATTCCGCTGGCGGCGCCCGAAACCCTGCATTCGGCAAGGCGCATTACGCGGCCTCAAAGGGGCGCGGTGTCAAAGGCGGCGCGCGCACGACAGTTTTCGACAATGCTCATGGCGAGGGGCGGGGACGGAGACGCGGCATCGGCTAGCCCCAGTGCTCGCTTCATGTGACGGTTTGCAGAGATCGCGTAATACGAGTAGTTTGTTGTTGGCAACGCCATCGAAATTCAATGTGATTTGACAATTTAGGAGTTTGAAATAAAATAGTTTGGGGGTATGTGTCTGAAGTACTCGAAACGTCAGTTTTACTGTTTAGAATACACGATGGGCACAATTGTTTTTAGATTCACTAATAGAACGTATTTCCCATGTTCAGACCAGACAATATATGATGCACGAACTCATTTCATATTTTCACAAATTCTGTATTAACTCCTTGAGAGCGTACAGTAAAAAGTTATTCATATCTATTTTAATGCAATCATACGTATATATGAATGTAAATTCGACTGAATGTTTATTTGATTGAGAATTTACAAGAAAAATAAAACGAAGAAATAAAAGAGGTCATCTTCGTCGACATAGTATAGTAGTCAACATAGTACTACTATGTTGAAGATGACCTCTTTTATTTCTTCGCATAAGACGTCAACTTCACCGATTCAAAATTCCCACAAGAAAAATCAAAATCAAATATTTGTCAAATTTGTCACACAAGTCATTTTCCGCGTAATTCTTTATTAGAACGTCGATACCTCATAGATAACAACGTCAAATACGTAAATATTTTAACGCTCAATTCTTTCAACGCTGCACCGCAGCCATTCTTTTATTTCCGGTGTCCATACATTTTCACCGAAACCTCTATCATTTTTGAAAGATAATATAGGTATAAAAACCGCCAGCGAATCCCCATAGAAGGAGGCGCCGCCTGGGGGCCGCCGCCCTCCCGATCATCTCTTCGCACTTCACTGATCGGGGCTAACGGCGCCATCCCGCCGCTCACAAATGGTCAAAGCCCGGGGAACGATGTCTTCAGCGCCTCAACAGCAGCCGTTGCGCTGCTGGCAGTGAGGGAGAGCGGGTGGGGGCGGGAAGGTTCGAGTGGGCGGGGCCGGCGGGGAACGGGGGGGGCCGGGTGCCCGGGGGGGTGCCGGTGATTGGGGGGAAGGGCCGGGAATGAGGGCACGGGAGGTGCGGCGAGCGGCAGGCCGCCCGCCTCTGGGAGCAGACGGGGATCGCGCAAGGCGAGGCACGGTCAGCTGTCGCTCGGGGATAATCTTCACGTGGCGACGACGCTGGCAACTCCGGGACATGGACAGACTGTTGGAGCAGCAGCAGAGTCTGCATCAAGGGCGATGGGGGTGAAAGTGAGCCCGGTCACACCAGCAGGAGGTGGAAGAATATAGAGGAACGATAGCAATGCACGTCAAATTGGTACGAATGTACTACTTAGGCAGGCGGAGAAACATCATGTCTTGCCAATTTGGATATATGTTTGCTTAGAGGGGGTGTGAAACACGTGGTGAGGATTGAGACTAGAACAGTACTATAGTTTTTGATTTCTAGTTTTGAAATAGAACAAGACGTATTATACTTAGTATTTTCAGGCACACCCTTTTTATGAGTACACTGAATGAGACCATGGGAAATAAAACCTCGTTATGAAAAATTATTAAACGTCATTAAAGGTCTTTCAAAGTTTTGCATAGGCACCAGCTGACAGCAGAAAATCAACACCTACAACTGTGAAATGTACCCGTAAAAGTACTAAAATCACATTAAATTTTCGTTAACACACACTGTCATATCGTTCCTCAATAGCAATATTAATTCGGAAATGTCCACTCTAAGATTGATGAATAGGTAAGATGATATACTCATAAAGAATTAAGATTATTGATTCTGGTTGATTATTTCACTACTTCTTTCTGAAACTCTGCGTCGCCAAAACGATCAATGACTTTCTAGGAGTAAAATATCATCACAACAGCCGCATGTATGTCAAGAATCGACTTGTTCTTCGTCAATAAAAACGCCAAACCTAACAATAACGGTGATTATTTACTATTTACAAACCTGGCCCGTGAAATACGCCAGGGATGAAAGTCGGCTAACAGGTGCACCGTTTCACTAGCAGTCGCAGATGCCAGCCGCACACGTTTCGGGGGGGGGCCAGTCGCGGGCGCGGCGCCCCAGTCGTGCCACTGACTTGTGGGGACGGCGAGGAGGCGTGGCGGGTGGCCGGCGGAGGCGTACCCCAGGGGCCAGGCAGCGCATGCGCCAATAACTACTGTGCGAGGCGGTCGCTGCTGCTGCATCTTGATCCGGCGACCCGGGCATTAAGGCGGAGGCCTGACCCCGGAGCCCGGGCACCACGTCCCCCGCGCCCGCCCCCACCTAGTCGCCCCCGCGCCCCGCGTCCCCTCACTCTCCCTCCGTCCCCCGCTCCCCAAATTACGCTACAAGGGTTGCGAGGCGCTCGAAATTGGGGGCACGGGCGCGTGACCCGAATGCGCAAGCGTGCTAAGTTGTTGGAGGGTTGTAATTCAAGAATAAGACATCCGCGCGAGAGGTGGCAGGAGTTGCGAGGGAAGGTCCCCAAGTGCGCGAGGGAGGCGGAATTGGCCAGGAATGGAGACGTGATGAAGGTGCTAGGGAGATGAACTCGCTGTGTTGATGAACATGGATATTAAGGGCACAATTCGGGTGAGAGGGCGACCTCCGTGTTTGAGGAGCGATTGAATAGGCTGAAGATGTACGTTGGGGTAGTGAACGACCTGTGAGAGTCTCCGAAGTAAGAAAATCATCAAAATTAGGTGACTGAATGAAAGTGCTATCCAGCGGAGGCTCTACAAAAATTGCCGGTAATCTGCAATTCCATTTTGAGCCAGCGTTGAGTAAATTCATAGGAAAGTAATGCTCAAGGAATAGTGTGATGAAGAAAACAGTTCTAAAGCAACCCGTCACAAACATTGATACTAAAGGAAGACGAAAAATTACATATTGAAGCATAATATCAATCAAAAACTTTGACAAAATTTCTCCTTCATAAAACTTTTAGGAACTAAAAACAATAGTGCAATGCAAGACCCTTCCATTAAATGCATTAAGTCCATCCACATTATAACGTGGTGCGTGACGTATCACATCAGAAATTTAGTTTTGACTTTTGAGACTATTCAAGGTAGTACACGATGTCGTTTAAGCAGGAGAATCCCAATCTGAATTTCAAACGAACTGTTTTGAAGTTATTTAAATAAGACTATTGTCAAAACTTTCAGACAAAGAATTGCCTAGTATTTCACAATCTGTGATGAACGTAGTCATGGTAAATTCACTAGATAAAAATACTCAGGTTTAAAAATCTCTCGGTAATTATTCAGTCTTCCCGTTTAATTAAGCAATAAACTCAAAATACAGCTATTGAAAATATTCTTTGATGACGAAATTCCCAACGAAACTTAATGTGACCGTTTTTATTTCTGTTACACTTTAAATATTTGTCATTGTTTCGTTAACTTCCTTCCGCCCAACGGCAACATAACAAAATAAATCCTGTCGCTTGATATTCCGGTAGCGTCCCAGCTCATGTGAACTCGGAGGTTATTTCAACATAAAGTCTGCGCCACCGCAGTATCTGTGGCTGTGTTCATCTGTAGCGCATCGGTCACCGTAAAGCTTGCGTCTTCGCCTTTCCTTCCCTTCCCCCCGCCTTTCCCCTGCTCCACGTGACCAGAGGATCTTCCTCCGCCACCGAAGTAATCCCGCGTTATGGCGAGGCGTTATCGACCCCCCCCCGCCTTCGCTATCCTCTCCATCCCTGTGACCGCGTGGACCGCCGTCTCTCTCTCTCCCTCCTTGCAGCCTCGCGGCGAGTCATCAAGGGACGTCGTATGACAAATGTTATGATCCGCAATCGTGAGATGCTTACACAAAAGAAAATCTCGGACACGTTCAGCGCCGCGGGGACCCTCCGCGTCCGTCCTCAATCCACGTCCTCACCACGGTTACCCGTCATGCTCTCGCCGCTCTTTCCGGGAAACTGTGCCCATGCAATCACGGTTGTTTCATCGTTACATGTCCTACTACACTCTCTCCGCTTTATTATATTACCCTTTTACACCGTTTCTGTGCATGTTTTTGAGTTTTCCTATCTATCGTTTTCTGACGATATCATCTCTGCGTGTCTCTTATCTCATCGCTTTATAGCTTTATTCCTATTAATTTGTTAAACACACTTCTGTTATTTAAAGTTAACTTAAGACAGTAATTTTCGTATAAACCTACTGCCTTTCGCTACGCTGTCCTAGCAATTTGTTTCCGACATTTCAGCGTCTTTAAGTAAGCGTCCGACACACGTTTGCCTCTACACGTTCCTCTCCATTTCCTTCATCTAACATGCATTACTTGACATCACATTCTCTCTCAATTTATTTCTTCATTGTGGCCGCGGCTGGCACCTTTTCGATTGCTTCTTATAAAATCTCTCATGTCTTCTGACACGTTTTTTTCTCATATTCTTCTTCCCGTCGCGCTCTTCATTCCTTCCCCATTTCCCACGCCTTTACTTCTTCTCGCTTCCCTCTCGGGAGCGGGCTTCTGTGGCGCGGCGACGGGCTCGGGGGAGCAGGGCTGGATGTGGGGCGGGGCGGGGCGAGGCGAGCAACGGACGAGCGGCGGGCGAGGGCCTACGTTTTATGTCGGCGCAGTAAAGGAGACCATCGCAGCGACGATCAAATGGCGATATAAATCTTTGTATATATTCATCTCGGAAGCCGGGATCACGGCGCGGCGGTCGCGACGCAGTAACGGCCGCGTTTGAATACCCGCCCGGGGGAGGGGGCGGGGAGGCCCGCCTAAAGGGTGGAGGAGATCGTGGTTTTGTAAAGGGAGGCGATGGGGATTGGCTGGTGACCTGGGGAGGGGATGGCAATGAAGAAACGGGAAAAGAGGAGGGGAGGCAGTGGTTGAGGCGCGGAGCAGTATGGTTCAGATCGTAATTTTGCGAAAATGTAGGAAATTTGGTGAACATGAAAGAAATAGTCAAGGAAAACGCAGAGATAGTTAAAAGAGAGAGTGAAATATAGATTTGGTGAGTTGTATCAAGATCTTTGCTGGGAGCGGCACACAGGCCCACGCCATGAGTTCGTGAAAAGAAAGAAAGAAAAAAAAGATGGATTATAGAAGAGGAGAAGGAAAAAAAAGAGAAAGAGAGGGAAAATGAAAAGAGGAGAATGAAAATACGTAGAATGGGAAGTAAGCACAAAAAGAGAAGCCGAAGTAGAGAAGAAAGAAGAAAATTGGATGAGATTTATGATGAGGCAAAAGAGAAAAAAGAGATAAATAAAAGTATAATACGAAAAAAGACAAGTCAATGTTTTAGTGGATATGATCGAACTAGCTCCTGCAAAATTTAGATCACCATTTTACACAATATTGGGAGAGACTGGGACGTCCACGCAAGAGAGTGGATTATAAAGACTAAGAACTGAGGAAATAGAGAAGGGAGATGAAGAAAGGTCGGCCGCTCGGTCAGGGCAGAATATCGCAGAGATCGCCGTTTTGAGATTGGGGAGGTGGTGAATGATATGAGGCGGCGGTCGTGAAGGAAGCAAAGGAGCGGACGCAGAGGGGAGGCCGGCCTGGGAGAGGGGTATCGCGGAGATCACAGTTCTGCGAGGAACTCTATGACGCCGCTGCGGAGAGAGGCACTTCGCGCACGTGCCTGGCTCCAACGCGCGGGTGGGCGTCGACTCAATTTCGGCCCGCGCTGAGATATTGCGTCCTGCGCGTTCGAGAAAACTGTCCTCTGCCTAGCAGAGAAAATGACGATACAAAGGGATGCTTTGCGATGATGAGAGAATGAGATTCTAAGAACAGTTTACGAATTAATTATTCGGAATTAGTGGGGATTCGACTTCGTTGGATAAAAAACTAACATGATGCGGCAAAAGGCAGCATTACTTTTTGAAGTGATGATTCCGTAGATTAAGGGATACATACAAAAAGTTGTATCCGCAAAATATTTCATCTCTCTTTCATATTTCGATTGATTGATTGATCCATCGATTGATTGACCTTTTCGTGGTTCCGGGCGTGTCAACTGCTTTCGTCATTAGTCCCGTTAGTGTAGTATATGTTTTCTTTTTTTCGCTGGAGATGACGGTGATCTTTCCCCGTTGGATGGCGAGAGCCAGCGCCGACCTACCGTCGGCTAGTGGGGTTTCCCCCTAACCAGGACTCTCCCACCAGCGAGGCACCGCCCCAGCCGGGGCTCTAAGATCCCGCTCGATCTCCCGGAATATGTGGTAGTGTAGAGCATGTTAGTGTAGGTGTGTGGGCAAAGGGAGAGGATAGGACAAGGAAAAGGAAGGACAGATCGCGCGCGATCCGTGGCCCGTTTGGTAGAGTACTGCTCCTGCATTCGCCTGGTGTTGATCAGAGAAACCACGGAAAACTACCGATCAGAGTAGCCGGCCGCTAGAATTCTCTTCCAGACAGCGACTGAATTTGATATAGCTGAAAAGCTAGTGTCAAAAATCCTGCCGTCGTCAGGACTCGAACCTAGGACCTTCCGATCAGAGGCGCTGCAGTGACATCAGTTGATGCACTGAGCTACCGCTCCCGGCCATATTTCGACCAAAAGGTATAGTCGAATAAGGCGGTGAAAAGTGTCCCCAAACCAAATCGATAATCGCGATGCTCATATAAAAGAGAATACAAAACGATATAAATTCACAAAAAATCAGCCTCCTAGGGCAATCTGTTGCAGAGATACGACAAACGTGTTTTCCATATTTCATTTTTTTCTCAGCATCTATTGCGTGTATCACGCTGAAACAAATTGCAGAGATGGGAAAACATAGTTCAATTTGATGGTATTTTTGTCAACGAAGTTTGATGCTGAGAAAAGAATAAAAGCCAAGGAAGTTGATTTTTTGTGAATTTATGTCGTTTTGTGTTCTCTTTCTTATGAGCATCGCGATTATCGATTTGGTTTGGGGGCACATTTCACCGCCTTATTCGGCTGTACCCTATGAATACATTTCCCAACACACTCTAAGATAATATTGTTGAATTGCCATTTGAATGATAAAGAGACTAAAAAATCACACCAATCACTAATCCCATTTTATACAGTCGCTTATATTAAACAAGAAAATTAAAATAGCAGCAGAATCACATTCCATTCTTATTTCTTATTTCCAGTTGTCGTAAGTGATATCGCTCTTCCCTTGGCTCGTGTTTTGGTAAATTTCCTCTTTTATTGACCCTTCCTTATACTATTGAATATTTAATGTTTAATCTAACCACAATACATTTAATAGAATATTTCAGTGTTATTTCTACTGTGGATATTTAGGCACTAATACCATTACAAAATGGGATGAAATATAAACTTAAAGTAGTTCTTACAACTTTTTAGAACTAGTAGCATACCATTTTAAAACAGAAATCGCCGAATTGTATTTTTTACCCAATGATGTTAAATTCTGCTGATTTTCTTTAAAACATTATTATAAAATTCATTTAACCCCTTAACTGCTATGGCCCGGCCTACTGTCATGCATCTCGCTGCAGGTTCCGCTGTGAGCTGAATGCAGACGTACACATAGATACTGCGCAAGACATTGCAGAAATCAGTTAGTCCTAGCGAAAGCCTACGGATTCGGTGGTATAACGGTCAGCGTACCGAACTGTTGTACCCGAGTTTGCGGGTTCAAAACCGATGGAAAATGTCGTTTTTTAAGGGCGAGAAAATCCCTCTTACGCCTTCCTTCGGAAGGGAAGTAAAGCCGGCTGTCCCATGTAGTAGATTCATTGCATGTAAAAGATCCTAAAAAGATCATGTAACTGCATGTAAAAGATCCTAAAAGATCCTTCCAAGCCTAAAAGAAGCCTCTGAGCAAATTTGAGATCCGCCTGTTTCGTTGTCCAAAATAATACCTCCTTTTCCCGCTAGGTGGTGAAAGGAGCGTAGAGAAATTTGCGTGGTTAGACGGAAGAGCGGGTCTGAAGGTCCGAGTCTCGCCACGTAAAATAAGGTATTAACTAAATTAAAAGCCGAAAGCACGTCTCGGTGAGAGGACTCATCCAGAGGCTCTGGGGGACATCGCGGTTCCGCATAGGATCTCGTGCAGAGGGTCCCAGCGACTACCTGCCTGAGCGTAGTAACACGTCTAGAGGCTACCACGTACAGAAACATTTTGCGTAAAAAACTCGTCTAGAGCAATCAAAAGGTCAAATATGCAGCAGAATACAGCAGAACATATTTAGTGATTACCCTATTCTTTAACGTCATGATCCATCAAACATCGCTCTGTGTTAACGCAGTGCTGAACATCGGTGAATACGACGCCTCGCTCTCTCACGCAGCCTCGTTAACGCCGCACGGAAACGCCTCCCCCTCCCGTAATCGACGGCGTTGACTGCTCACCACACACGGCTACCTAACAGAAATATATCGTATTATGTAACGTGGCAGTTAACACGTACGCGGCAAGTGAGAAAAATGAAGTCGGAATTAAATTAACACACCGGGAGTTTGTGACAGTTAAAAACGAGAACACTGCTTCGCTCTTTCCCGCAACCGTCGAATCGCAACGCGTTGCCTGTCGGTTGATTCGTTCCAAAGGGAACCGAATCAATGGAGCTGGAATCATTCAATTGTGAATGTTCGATTTAGTTAGAAAGCTGTAATGCCATTTGTTAAACTAAAGAGAGAAAAAACGTCCTTATAACACATGTGCTGTTGTGGAAGTAACAATGATGCAAGCATAGGAAATGAACGGGCGCTCTGTTCTGAACTCTGAGTATTGGATTCGCATTTTTAGTTTCGTTTTGTTGCAACTAAAGCACAAAAAGTTTGGTGATCAATATAGTGATTCATGGCTAATGAAGTACTTTGAGCGGTGGCGGTCCATCCAATTGGTGTGAAGTAAAGAATTAAAACAGAATAAAATACCGAGAACGACCGCAGGGAAACGAAATCATTGGTAATCAACTACATGACACAATAGATCGATCATTCGCAGAGGAAATTAAAAATTCTTTGTCACATTCACTTCATTGTTTATTAATGAAAACCGTGCTGCAGATAACGGACTGGCCACAATGCAAGTAAAAGTGTTTGAAATACGAAAAAATAAACGGTGATGCTAAATCAGAAAAAAATTAACCTAGAAATTAGAACAAAGGAGAGTTTGTAGAATGTCATTTCGTTCTCAGATATTTCCTTTGGAAACGAACCTCTGGCTCTAGTCTTCGCTCTGTAGGAATTTGCGGAGTGACAAGATTGCTCTTCGTTACATCACAGTCCAGAAATTCGGCTTCTCGCTGATGAGTTGCAATTCACCCGACACAGACATAGTACAGAAATAGGAAAATCATCAGGCACAGTACAGAAATAGGAGGCAGCCGGAATAACAAAGGAATTGCCAAGAAGGGAGCGTCTAAAAACTAGATCCAAATGTGTATTGCTCAAACGATTTTCCGACCCGGAGCTAATCGAGTGTAATAGAAGTAATTATCACCAAATGTTTAGAGTTTACTACAAATATTGTCTACTAATCAGCAAATATATGAGTTATTTGCTTACAGAATATGAAAACTTTAAGTGTATTTTTCAAATCAAAGTAGAAAAATACGAGTGTTTCTTCTCGAGGTAATAAAGAAAATTAAATAAGTTATAGTATGATCGTTCGGAGCAAACATAATTGAGCTGGTAGCTAGAAGAGGGGAACATAGAACCATGGGTTCTTTTCTCGGAGAATGCAGAAATGAATTCTGCGTACTTTATTCTATATCCAAGCTAATTTTTATGATTTTATCTCTATTCATTAGGTTAGCAGAGCAATATTCTGTTACATGATAGTTTCCCAGAATATTGCACTTCAACCTGTCATTCCAGTTCCATTTATTGCAGCAAAAGTTACAGAGATTCGGGATTTACATGGGTATTTAAAAGGCAGAGTGCAAAAACTTTACCAAAACTTTCTTGAAGAGTGTACTCCTCAAGAAGTGTCCATTGCAAATGACAAAAGTGAGTCCGAATCTGATAGCTCACAAGATGAATTGTGAGGTAAAAATGTAGATAACAAATAGCTGGATGGAGGAATGAGGAAAAGTTCAAATGAGGAAATTCCGATAAAAATTACCATGCGATTACTTTTCATCCAACAATAATAATGTGTCTGAGCGCTCTACTAACCGACTAATGACGTACTGGTAAATAATAAATCAAAACTATATTTTGTCGTAGCCAGCTCAAAACTAGATGCTAACAGTTGATAAGTAGAGTTGTCTCGTATTTTGTCTGATTGGAAGTGAAATAAATTTTCTATTATTATTTGCTTGCTCTTATTTTACCTATTTCAGGCCTTTGTTACCATTTTTAGTATTCACTCTTCTATCGGTTGCATGCACGCTCAGTGCTGCCAACTGTAAGAATCCGGTCTTGGACTAATGAGTCGCGGTTGCGGCTGTAGAATGCCGGCCGGGGCGGGCGGGCAGGGCGGGGCGGGGCGGGCGGGGCAGGGCGGGGCAGGGCGGAGCAGGGCGGGGCAGGGCGGGGCGGGGCGGGGCGGGGCGGGCGGGGCGCTGAGTGGTGTGGAGGGGTGGGGAGGGGGAGGGGAGTGACGGGGCGGTGAGGGCGACGCTGGGCGGGAGAGGACGGGGAGAGTAGGTAAGCGGAGGGGACATTGAGAGAGAGATGGAGGGAGGGAGAGTTGGTGGGGCGTTGACGAGTGAGCGGGGGAGAGGGAGGGGAAGAGAGAGTTCGCGGGAGGTGTGCACGGAACGCGCCGGCTTCGATCGCCGACTCCCAAGTGCGGGGGAAGACAGGGGATCATTTCATCCCATGTTAATTTTCATATTTATCTTTATTTAATAGAACATCATTATATCAATCACCCATTCTAATAATAAGGTAACTAGGCCAAATGGTTTTAAGTCATTACATCCTACGGAATTCTAGCCTTTCAATTCTGATTTTCACCTCATAAGATGGATTTTAATATTAACTTTTTATTAATAAATATTATTCATTTTTTAATATAAGAAGGTTAAATAATATAAAAGCTCAATTGAAAATGTCATCTCTCATAACATTAAAACATTGTGAAAATATACAAAGAGTTTGAAATATTCTCCCAGTGGAAACGCTACTAATTTGCATCTTAGTAACATCCATATCGATTCTCCCTCAGTGTTCGCTGATTTGTTTGCCAAATATACTTTGAATCTGTATTTACTACGCAATCTGTGAAACTTGATTCTGTTGATTTTGTGGATAAAATTGATATCAATACATTACTTATTGATTTTGAAAATACCTTTCATATAAAAGTGTACATAGGCACAACCGGACAAGCACGTCTGGACAAATTGTGTAGGGGAAATTGGGTGGGATCGACTTAACCACCCGTAGGGAACTGCTCACTTGTCCTTAATTTCCTGTCCCTTAGATTTCACTCAACTGGAAATAACTAGAAAGAGTGTAGTATCGGCTTAAAATTTCTATGTTTACAAATAATAGAGCAAAACGAAGTTTTTTTAAATTTTATTAAAATTTAAATTTTTTTAAAATTTAATTTTTAAGAAACACATTTCTGTGTAAGAAATTACGTAAACAAGCTCAAATCTTACAATGGTAGGACTAACAAACGGAACTACTCGGTCATAGTGTACAGTATCCTGTTGATCTACCACAGAGAAATTACTGCTCTTCTAACCATATCGAGCGTGCGGTGCTATTTAGCTTGCTGATGAAGTTATCAGAGAAATGCTAGATGAGACCTTAATCTAGACGTTCAACTTCTTTATTTGTACATGTCGGCACTTGTTTCTTTGTTACGGACACACTTTAATTTGTTGGGGGCTGCCTGCGTGAGCCTGCATGAACATCCACACCATTAGTCCAAGGGCTGGGTCATTTCTCAAAGAGCTACTGGAGAGTAGCAGCAAAGAGACGTTTTAGGCAATTGTAGGAAGTGAGGGCGTTTTCCATTGATGCTCCAATGTGCTCGGTAATTTAGAAATGTGAAAAATTGTTCTGCATAAATTCAATTTTAATTAATTGTGCATTTTAGTGAATGAATTTAATTTACGATTATAATCATAGCTTTATATTTTTGGTCTATTTTGAGATGCTGAGGAATTCTGTAAGGTGTGACTACATTTATAGTTCTGTTATCAGATGATCACTTTGGTGATTTAAAATTATTTTTTGTCACCCATCCAAACTTCACTCTTTAGTAAAATTAAATAACATCCAAACAGGTTTAAAGCGTACATTTCTAACAGAAGGAGAACATTTTATACATTTTCACAATTATATGATAACTTTCATCTCATATAATACATTTTTCAAGATTAGTATCGACTACCAGTTACCCCCATCCTCTTTCTATCTACTCAAATTCGAATATCTCTCTTCCGACTGTGCTTCTCAATTGTCTTTTACTCTTCTTCCACCGCACTCTATTTTTTCTTCTGCCGCCCTCCTCATCCTCCTCCTCATCCTCACCTCCTCATCCTCCACCGTCCTCCTCATCCTCCACCGTCCTCCTCATCCTCCACCGTCCTCCTCATCCTCCACCGTCCTCCTCATCCTCCACCGTCCTCCTCATCCTCCACCGTCCTCCTCACCCTCCTCCGTCCTCCTCATCCTCCACCGTCCTCCTCATCTTCCACCGTCCTCCTCATCTTCCACCGTCCTCCTCATCCTCCACCGTCCTCCTCATCCTCCACCGTCCTCCTCATCTTCCACCGTCCTCCTCATCCTCCACCGTCCTCCTCATCCTCCACCATTCTCCTCATTCTCCCCCGTCCTCCTCATCCTCCACCGTCCTCTCATCCTCCACCGTCCTCCTCATCCTCCACCGTCCTCCTCATCCTCCACCGTCCTCCTCATTCTCCACCGTCCTCCTCATCCTCCACCGTCCTCCTCATCCTCCACCATCCTCATCATCCTCCACAGTCCTCCTCATCCTCCACACTCCTCCTCATCCTCCACCGTCCTCCTCATCCTCTTCCTCCTCCACCGTCCTCCTCATCCTCATCCTCCTCCACCGTCCTCCTACTCCCTTCGCATCCTCCTTCTCTTGTTCTTCCACCGTCCTCCACCGTTCTCCTCCTTTTCCTCCACAGTCCTCACCCTCCTCATCCTGCCCCGCCCTCCGCCCTCAGCGCGTGCTTAGTCTTCATTCCTGGTCGCGCCCCTCCATTGGATATATGAGCCCGCTCCTTCACACTGTAGACTTTTATTGCTTCGGACGCCTCCGGAATCCGGGGGAGGGGGCTCGCCCGTTCCCTTGTTTCCGGCATTTTTCCTGCTCAGAGGCGGTCCCGGGGCCTCCGGTCACCCCTGGAATTTTCCTGCGCGCTGGTCACGCGATAAATTATTTTCGCAACGACAACGGAAAATGCCTGAGCGACTCGCCCGCGGCGTGGGTGGCGCCTTGAACAACTGCCCGCCTGCGAATGGCCGACAAGGAAGGGGGCGGGGCCGCGCCGACAAGCAACAAGGACAAACGACGCCCGACAAGCGTGGGCGAAGAGGCATCGCCCACGGGGCGGAGGGAAAACTTGCAGAAGGGAAAGAAGGCGGCGCTTTAAAATTACGTATTCCTCTAAAGAGCGAGAACAATGCTTTGCCGGTACCCAGTGATTTGTAGATGTTCTTATTGGTTTTAAATGGCCGTAATCAAATTACGGTGGTTCATTGTACACGTGGCCAATAGATGAAATTTGGGATGAGCAACTGATCTGTCGTTGGTAGAGCGGGTTGTTTGTAAAGTGTCGAAGAACTGCCCGCACTCCATGTGTAGAACCAACCGTAACTGAAACCAACAGCAGTTTTAGACAAACGTAAGAAAAACTCCCAGCGCCTTGCTTGGTGGATGAAATAATAACAGTGAGAACAGTAAAACACTTCCGAAGGAAGAAGAAGAAGAGGATGAGGAGGAAGAAGAGAACGAAGACTGTTGTGGCACAGGGAAACGTCGGATGAATGAAAAGGGAATGAGATGGACATCGGATGAGAGGGAATGTAGGATGGTGCCACGTTGAATAAGTGACACGCTCGAATTCCAGGGAAGCGACACCTACCGCGGCGCCAAGCAAACAAATAGCACCCAACATGCTTCGCCTGGCGACCAGAATGCAACGGTGAAGAAAAATGCTCACAGAAACACAAACTCGTAAATATAAAGTTGGGATTTTGTTATTTCTTTTAAATCCTCAAAGTGATACTTGGTGCTTCTAGGTGTCTCTGGAAGGAGAATCAAGTTTTTATTGAGACACTAAAATTGCACATTCACGTTCAGACGCCTAAAGACGATTCTGGAGCGGATAAGGAAGAAGCGTCGGCAAAAGGCTTTCAACATGCACTCTCTTCAGCTGCAATTCATTTAACTTTTAACCCGCATGTGTTTACAGTTAACACGTTTTTGCATATCTTCCATCACAGAAACTTTTTTCCTATCCAATCAACTGTTACGCTTGCGTCACACAATTCTTGAAAGCCAACGATAATCTATTCAGCTAATAATCAAATATCATCCCGGAACAAAACCCAACTCCTCCTTGCTAATGATGACATGTTATTAATAAATACAGAGAAAATCCTAGTCTAAATGAAAAGTTGTACGCGCTAAAACTTCTTTTGATTGATCCATTTTAATTCTAAGGTATAATAATATTTTTATAAAACACGATTTATAAAATTATTTACAGTATGTTAGGAAAAAGGATTAGCCCATTATTCAATCTACGAACTTTTTAAATCTGTGTGCTGAATTTTGCAAGGGTTAAGGGAAGAACCAAATTGTAGAAAATAGTCGAAAGGTATGAGTTCACTCGCCAAAGCAACGGCAAATATCCAAATTGCTTTCATCCAGGTGATAATGAAGATCACAAAAAATGAGACTATGCACGTGGAAATGATAGATATCATAGGCAACCGGTGCTGATGTTTCAACATAAAAACGCAAATGAGTAATTTAGTAACAAAATCTCAAAACGGAAGAAAAAGTGGAAACGTGTTTAATTAGATGAGAAATCGGAAAGAATGATAGATGAGATTTTGCAATGTAAATTGTCCATTTTTTCTATTAATTAATTGTCCCCGACTCTCTTATTGAAAATTCATTTGCATTCTACAAAAAAATTAGTTTAATACATTTAAATCGTAACTTTGGATTGTAAAGTCCAAAATATGACGATAACGTTTGTGTGTTCTTCATTAATACAAAGTTAGTCGGAAGAACTGTAAGAAAATAAAAAATAAGAATGGAACTAATCGTTTTTTTATTGCATTTGCTAGTTTGCAAAAATGTAGGAGTTTACATTGTTCTAAATTGAATGGACTCTTCAGATGGAAAATGAATGCACATACGAAATGGGAGAAGATTAAACATTCATGATCATTGTAGTTCTAGTGAAAAGAAGCAACTTGAAATTTTATTTTGCATTATCAGTGTCACGTCAATGCAATACAATAGCTCTTGCAATATCACACCTATATTTGATGTAAAACGGAACTGAATTTGAATATTGATATTAGAATGGTTTACCTGCGTTTCTTCTAGTTCTACTTAAAATACCGTAAAAATACCAACTATTATGGAATGCTCTGGCGTTCTTAAAAACTATTATTCACCTGATGTAGCGCTGTTTTCTTTCCATCACATTTTAATGTATGCATAATAAATTGTAATGCTACTTATTGTCATGAATATCACTTGAAGGGTCATAATAAGAATGTCATTTTAATTTATTTATTAAGAGTCTTGGAAGAAATAACGCAATGAATTACTGTCTCATAATTTCCCTCATCCACCATGGAGGAATTTCAGGTTGCAGTGGTTCAGGGGCCGGTAGTAGCAACATGCGGAAGGTGACAAGGAAACTACGATCTTTAGCGCCAGCTAAGGATACACTTGAACCCTTCACGTACTTACGTTGTATTCTCAGTATTCCTCATTGACTGTCGTCAAGCAGAAATTAAAAATCGTGCCTGATGGATGCACAGTTCGATTTCGTATAGCAATCTCGTTTGGGTTTGACATTTTAGATATTTCTGGTTTCGTCCCCTGTGGTATTGCAGCAACTAACGATTACAGTAAATTTTTGGCTAATGTAATTATTCTTGTTTCATCTAACGCAGCGTAAACAAATGATGGGATTAAAGTATTGTATGAATGTGTCGAGATTGTTTACCATGGGACAACTATAGCTAAGGTTTAAAATAACATTAGTACATGGAATAAATGTGTCGAATACTTTCTCAAACCATTCTGTGATACACTCGCACTATTTTCCAGGACACATATTTATATGCGGTTGTAGAATGGAAGGGTGTTCTGAACATTAAATAAATATAATATCAAAATTTGAATAAATCCTTCTGCTACTAATTGCTTCACTTGTCAATTTAATACAAGAAAGATTAACGGTAAAGCTCAAAATGATTGTTACTTTGTGCCTATTATGATGCATTTTCAATGTCAAACACATTGCATTCACCACATTTATAAGTTAATTGTAACATTAATTTATCACGAGGAGTAAAACATTATCATTCTATGAAACACGTGGAATGCCGCACCAGCCAATATTGGAATAAACTAACGTCGATGCAAACCTTAACGATACGACTCCTTTCAATGACACTACGCAGTGTTACACAGCACTACTACACTAATTTACGTATATTTAGATAATACCTACAATAGTTTCGATCGGAAGCTTGGCTCTAATCATTTGTTCTCATTGAAGGTATACGTATTTATTTATTTATTTATTTTACGTAAAAAAACAGTTAAAACTGCGTATGACGTGCTATGGGGAAAAGTGAATTGTGTGCACATTTTCAAAATTCTATGATCCCTACACTAAGTCATATACTACTTAAATTTTGAATTTTTGAAAGGGAGAAAAAAAAACCAAAAACTCCCATGTAATAAAATCTATATTCAAAGATAAATAAGCAATAAATTTTGGCTCTTATTACTTCCTGCCGCGACAACATGGAAACGATAATTTGAAAAATTGTATTTCCCACTGAATTCTAGAAGACGTGCACAGAAAATGAAGTTACATTTATGTCCAGAAGCAAAACAAGGGGCCATCTCAGCATTGGCTCAATGGATCAGGGAAACTGGACGAAAAACCTGATCGAGATGGGGGTCATTTGATTTGGAACGCTCTGTATTTTTAGACATAGCATGTTCCTTAACGGCAGCAAATTCTTCGTGAGATATCTCATTGGAGTTCGATCATTCCCATTTTACAGAGTCTTATCCCTTCGTCGAAAATTTATCATTTGACGTCACCCCTATAAATTTGCAGTAAGCAAAACTCCAAAAGAGTCACGATTGCACGAAAGCAACACAAAGAGACGAAGGGATTAGGCAGGATACGTGCGGCAGTAGAGGAAGCAAACATGGTAAAATAGAGAGCAGAGTTTTGTCTATGGAACTGTCATTTCGAGAAAATGATTTGCGATGAAATAGACAGGAAAAGAAACCAGAAATTATTATTAGTACGTTGTTCAATTGTTATGTGGCTAAGCACAGTTTCTTCTCAAACCAGTAGCATTCAACCTTTTCTAGACCCATTCAGATCTTACCCTATTTGAATTAGAGAGCACGTTTGTGAGGTCGCTGATAGGTACATCCAAGAAGATTTTCTTTGCGCTCATAAACCTTATGATATAAATGAAGGATGAAACATGTGTGTGAAAAGAAAGTGTTTTCTGTCTACTTCATTGAAACATGTGTGTACATTCTCCACACATTCGTATAGTTATTACAGAGATATATTCTAAATAAATGGAAATATTAATTAACATGGCGTAACGATTACCAGTTGGCATTTAACATATTACAAATTTGCAATTTATACATTTAATTGTTAAAGAAGTACTTTATTTTACTCCACAGGTACATTTCGAGTTGTAAACACAATAGCAAGTGCAAGAGCAATACCTCACCGGCAGTTCATCATTCTCATGTTGTGCGCCCCGCCTACCCTCTCGAAACTCTGCAATTTCACTTTCTAGCCGCCCCCGCAATTCTCCGGCAAGCAGAGCTCCACGCCTGTATGAAGCAGCGAAAGCGGGGCGGGCACGCGGGCGGCGGCGGGGGCGGCGGCAACATCGAGCGCAGAGCTGTGTTGATAAACAGCGCAACGCGGCGGCGGGGGCGGCGCCAAGCCGAGCCGCACCACGCCAGGCCGACTGCGCTGCGGGGCAAGGGCGGGCAAGGGCGGGCAAGGGCGGGCAAGGGCGGGCAAGGGCGGGCAAGGGCGGGCAAGGGCGGGCAAGGGCGGGCAAGGGCGGGCAAGGGCGGGCAAGGGCGGGCAAGGGCGGGCAAGGGCGGGCAAGGGCGGGCAAGGGCGGGCAAGGGCGGGCAAGGGCGGGCAAGGGCGGGCAAGGGCAGGCAAGGGCGGGCAAGGGCGGGCAAGGGCGGGCAAGGGCGGGCAAGGGCGGGGTGGCGGGGGGGGCGGGGAAGGGCGGGGAGGGCGGGAAGGGCGCAAGGGCCGGGGGGGGGGGTAGGGCGGGTAGGGCGGGGTAGGGCGGGGTAGGGCGGGGTAGGGCGGGGTATGGCGGGGTAGGGCGGGGTATAGCGGGGTAGGACGGGGAAGGGCGGGGATGGGCGGGGAAGGGCGCAGAGGGCACGCTCCGGGGAGCGCGCAGAATGGGGCGGGGGCGGGGTGTGGAGCGGGGAGAGGGAGGGGAGGGAGAGAAGGGAGATCAAAGGGAGCGGCTCGGCGGCGCTCTCTCGTCACCGCGGACGCCGCCACTACAATATCCGGCGTGGCTGTGCGCCTCCCCGCGCTATCCCACGCCACCGTCCCTCCCCCCCGCCCACGCCACGCCCCCGCGCGCGCACGCACGCACGCGCGCTGCCGAAAGGACGAGCAGCGGAGTCACTGACCTCGCGTGGCACTGCGGTGGCTGCGGTTCCAGGCTGCGAGAACGCAAAAACAGCTGCCAAGATTTTCATTTTATTATTATTATTATTATTATTATTATTATTATTATTATTATTATTGTTGTTGTTATTACCTATCACATTTTAACGTTTTTCCACAAATGCATTTCGGTTACCATAAACAAGAGATACACGTTTCAACTGTCATAATCGGCACTGAATTAACCATCAATGTTCAGAAACTTTCTCACAATGTTACCCGAGTCTAGTATGACAAGCCTCACATTATTATTATTGTTAATAATAATAATAATAATAATAATAATAATAATAATAATAATAATAATAATACTGATTGAATACTGATTCCGGGCAAGTTAGGAGCATAAGGGTCATCAGTTTAGGGCAGGTTTTATCCATAAGTAGGTAGAAATTGCCGGTGGATGAACTCGCGGCCGATCTCGCTCTGTCGACTCGAGGGGTTTTCCCAAGTAGTTATCTCCCACCAGTGTGGCACCGCCTCAGCCCGGACAAGCTCTAAGCTCTCGACTAACCTCCCGGTGTGGGTGGAAATGTAGCGTATGTGTGTGTATAACAAAAGGGTGAGGAAGGGCAAGGAAAGACCCCGCACGGTCCTTGAACCATTTGTTAGGGTACTCCATTATTTACTTGGATGAGGGCTATCCGTTATTGATCGCAGAAACTACAGAAAACTAGTGAGAGCGTACAGAAAATACTGGTCAGAGTAGCCGGTCGCTAAAATTCAAGGAGTGATTTTACGATGCGAGTATAGACACCGTTGGCTTCTGATAAGTAGCGCGTATCAATGAGAACATGAGCTCATCGGTAATCATTGATTCCTTCTTGATCACAATGAACATCAATCAAATGGAGTAAAATAGTAAATCACCGTGATTATTCTCTTGGAAAAGTGAGATAAAAAAGGTGTGAGTATCATCCTTTCCTTACACTCAGAGACCGTGCAAAACTTTATCATCAATAGTATAATTAAAGAAATCTGCAATAGCAGAAGAGAGAAGAGAATGGGCATTTATCGTTCGAGACGATAGGGATGAACTCGAAGGGTTATAATGCGACCGAAGAAGTCTAAGTATTATGAATAACGTTATTTCAAAAGCCTAAATCGTATTAAATGACAATTTAGTTGATGTGTTTATGTCACCATCAATACCAGTGTAAAAGCGTTTTATTACAAATAGGATCAGCAACAAATTGCTTATATACATGTTTATATAATATTATACCGAGGAGCAAAAGTGTACAAGATTTAAATAGTATTTATTTCTTTTTGCATTTTATCTGAAAGGAAAGAAATATTTTACTCAGAAAAAACAGCATAAATACATTTGCCCCTCTCTTCCGCAATTTTTTTGTTTCTCCCTCCTACTTCTTTCTAACTATTTTTTCGTTATACTTTTCAGCTAGGTCGGATTCAGAAGCTGTCTGGAGAAGAATTCTAGCGGCCGGCTGCTCTGATCGGTAGTCTTCCGTGGTTTCTCCGATCAAAACCCCACTAGCCGACGGTAGGTCGGGGCCGGATCTCGCCATCCAGCGGGTTGAAGATCAGCGCCATCTCCTGAGAAAAGAGCATGCACTACACTAACGGGAATAATGACCGAAGCAGTTGACGCGCCCGGAAACACGAAAAATATCAATGAATCAATCAATTTTCCGTTATTGTCTTTATCCCCTTAATTATGCACCCACTTCATCCCCATTTTAATCCTTGGAAACTCATATCAATCCAATCATTCCGTTGCAGTCTATTTCTAGCGTCGTCGCATCTCCCTGGCCGAGCGGTCGCTTAGCCCTCTGCGCTCGTCCTCCCACGCGCCGCTTAGTTGCCTGCCCCGGGGACCCTGCTCGGCTCTCCCTGAGCCGGCCTGAGCTGCGCTGAGCCACCGCTCCCCTCCCCCCTCCCCTTCTCTACAGCATCTTACCTTCTCTCTCTGCCTCCACCCCTTCGGCGCTCTACACGTTTTGCTGCTGGAACGTTTCGCTTATACACTCTCCTTGCTGATTTTGTTTGCCCTCCCCTTGCTCCTCCCCTCCCCTTCCCCTTCTCTACAGCATCTTACCTTCTCTCTCTGTCTCCACCCCTTCGGCGCTCTACACGTTTTGCTGCTGGAACGTTTCGCTTGTACCCTCCGCTGATTTTGTTTGCCCTCCCCTTGCTCCTCCCCTCCCTTCCCCTTCTCTACAGCATCTTACCTTCTCTCTCTGTCTCCACCCCTTCGGCGCTCTACACGTTTTGCTGCTGGAACGTTTCGCTTGTACTCTCTCCTTGCTCATTTTGTTTGCCCTTTTCCATTGTTACGTAATAATACTTCAAACTCAAACTGCAAGGACTTGTGATGATGGTATGTAATGAAGCCTCGAACGAAATTTGTGGCGATGAAGTTTGTTTAGAAATAGAAAATTAGTTGTTGAATCTGATTCTGAAGACGGCTCGCACA
Organism: Teleogryllus oceanicus; assembly: GCA_964035755.1. Taxonomy (NCBI): domain Eukaryota; kingdom Metazoa; phylum Arthropoda; class Insecta; order Orthoptera; family Gryllidae; genus Teleogryllus; species Teleogryllus oceanicus. Next base: position 239,668,109 of record CAXIVR010000002.1, on the reverse strand, counting down.
ATTTTTGTATGAAATAGAACGTTCAGTCGACTAGTCACCAATTTCTTTTAGAACTTGTCTTCGAATCCAATTGTAGTCACAAAATAGTCTATACCTAGTCATATTTATGTATTTAATCACTCTATTTATGTTTCTTTTCCGTATTTTACTTGTCCCTATAACTTTTTATTTACTTCTTTTTTCTTTCCATTTATATCTCTGACTATTTTGATCTCATGTTTGCAAATATCTCCCTTTCTTCTCTATTTTCGTTTTTAACAAAATATTTGTCTCGTTTTTCAACTGTTTTTAACCTTTTACTGTTTTTTACCACTTAAGTCTCCTGTCCTTATTCAATTCTTTCTTCTCTCCCTTCCTTTTATATAACCATATTCCTATTTTTCATGTTTCACCATTTTATTATCTATACACATACACACATACACATACACATACACATACACATACACATACACACACATACATACACTCTCGTGATAGTACTAATCAATTCTTTTTCCGTGTTGCCCATCTCCTCGCAATGTTATTTCTCCAATTTTTCACTTTTTTTATTTTCGTGCCTTCATTTTTTCATTATGATCCATCATTTACCATTTCGCCCTGAAATTCATTTTCACTTAGATCTTCAGTTTAGTTCGCCTTCACCCTCTTCTCCTCCCCCCCCCACACTATTGCTTCTCATGGCCCCTCTCGTTCACGTCCGTCACCTCCCCCGTCTGCGCTCTTCGCGCTCGCCGTGGCCCATGGCCCATCCCCCCCTGCCGTGGCCCATCCCCTCCGCCGTGGCCCACAGCAGCCCCCCGCGCGCCTCCCGCGGTGGCGGCCGCCAGCAACAGATCGTATCTGCGCGTCCCCTCGTTGCGAATATTATGCTATTACGATTAATCCAGACGAGCAGTGAAGTTGCGGCTGCTATCACTTAATACCCACGAGAAGCCTGATTAGAACCCTCATAAAGGCGACCTCGAACGCGACATCAAATGAAGCAGACGGACACGTTTTGATGTCTCATTTGCCATTCTGAAATATACGTCATTTATCGATTAAAGCAGAAAGTGGCTACACGTGTCACTCAGGTTTCATTATTGTATTTCTCTGTTCTCTCGACTAAGAGTTCTTATTCATTAATTTTCCAGAATGTATTCATGAATTATTTTTTTTGATAAAAGACCTCACCATGTAAGTGGATGATTATACGTACTTCACACAATGAGATAGTGTTTTGGTATGACTTTTCTACTTGAAAATTAACTTAAATATGATTACGTCTTATTCTGTCTATGAAAAAACTGACAACTTCGTTGAAATTCTGAAGAATATAGAAGTTCTGAATGTCGGATTTCGCACAAATCAACAAATTTTGCACCAACTTTGGAACAAACAAATTTGATAGGTACTTACTAGTAAAGCGATATTTCTACAAAATAAAGGAATGTAGTTTACTTTCCCTCCAAGAAATATTGTCGCAAATCGCAGCATTTCATTTTCTGAAGTATTGACTCGCCAAATGGAACACAAAATGTTCGACAAATAGAAAATAACCATCTCTAGTCGTGTTCAGAAAAGAAGGTACGCAATTAAAATTTACAGTGGATCTACAACTGCTTGGAAGAAAATTCACTTTCAATCGCCAGGAAATTGGAATACGAGCGGGCCTTAAATGCAGATCCAAGGCTCCTTCTGTACGGAATACTCCAATTTCATCAGGACACACCCAGTAAGCTCTTAGAACTTCTCTCAACAACCCGCAGCCATTCTCGACTCCGCTCTCCACGACGGAAATCTCCCCCCCTCTCTCCCTCCAGCGAGAGCGAACCTTTCGCCCTCCTTTCTTCGCACCATTTCGTGCTTCGCCCTAGAGCAGGGCGGGGGCGGGAAGCATAATTTTAAATTACAACCCACTGCGCTCCCAACGCAACGCACACGTGCTTATTACTCGGCTCGTTCGCGTCGAACAAGGGGCGGAAGTGGAGCTGGTGCGTCCGCTTCCGGTTGCGAGCGACCGGAGCGCCTCTGGCGGCGGACGTGGCGGCGGCGGCGAAGGCAACGAGGGCGGCCAGACGCCGGAAGGAAGCGGTCTCGAGATCCGAGTAATTACATGACGTCTTAATCCGCGGGCTGTGGCCGTAATTGAAAGGTTTAATCAACTTGCCACTTAGGCTAACGAGACGTCCGAGTGATGGGGCGTGCGCGAGAGTGGGGGCGGAACCGGCTGGCGACGCCTAAGCGCCTGTCCGCCTTAGGGTGCCCCCTTTGGGAAGCGGCAAAAACGATCGCTGTGGATGGATAGGGTGCGTTCGGAAATGGAGGTCACAGGTTTCCGTTTCTTGCCTCGCACGATTGAGTGAGCATTGGGAACGCACATTTTCCTTCACATCATGAAAATGAAAAAAAAAGATATGGGAGTTATTATATCACGGCCTAAAATAAATTTCGTCTTCTCTGGTAAAGATGGGACATTATACACGAGAGGAGACAATATATATTGAGGACAACTAATTGGAAAATCTAGTACGAACGAAAAACGAATTAAATGATCTATGGAACAGGTTTCATACTGAAGATATTGCAAGACGTTGATGACAAAAAAGGGTGACTACGTCAGTTCGGGGTAAAGAACAACAAAATGAATGGTGTCGTGCGAAGAACTCAGCAAAAGAAACACTTTTAAACACATTATTGAAATATATACACTTTAAAAGTTTTGGCAATTGTAATTTGTTTACTTATTTCAGGTTGCTCTTCTGCTTCTGTGGTCACACATTGTGGTCATGCCGTAATTTAACATTGTTTTTATAACTTTGAAGTAACTGTAGCGTAACGCACGTATGATCACACAGACATCCACGCGCAGGACGGGACTTGAACCCGCGACCCTTCAAGCCCCGTAAATCAAGCACCACATTGCTCATCTCTAGAATAACTTCTATTCAAATATATACTCCGTAAATCAAATGGCCCATTACAACCTAGCCACTTACAACAATTTCCCGACCCGAATCCGTAATATCCGGTACATGCCTTTTTGCAAACTTTTTCCGATGTAAGCTGAGCGTAGGTGCTCAATGAGCATCTTACACCTGAGTAGTAGACAGATTAGATTTAGTTTTAGATTAAGTTAGTTCTAAGTCAAAAGCATGTGAAAAAGTATTTATACTGAACCATGTAATCATCAATTGAACAATAAATTTAAAAAAATAAAAAAAACATTCAAGACAATGCAGCCATGGCCATTCAATCTTAGCGACCTCAGCTATCCATGCTCACTGTGATAGTAACATCATCTATATACAAAGTTAAATTTTCGGACCTGACGTATTAATTCTCTTCATGTCTCAATATATTCTTTTGTGAAAAATATGTCGAATTGGATTTATCCAAACTGAACATATTTAAATATTAGAATTAAAAAAATAATAATTTGTAGTCCAAGTTAAAAGAAATGAAGAGTCAAATTCATTCCTTCGATTCAGTTACTCTAACATTTATTACGTATCATCATACAGTAAATCTTGCTCAATGCGGAGTCGCAAGGGGCCAGGATTTTTCCGTATGACACAAAATTACGCATTATGGAATATACTACTGAGGAATTTACGTTCGGCAGGACTGCGTTTAATGTTCACATTTGAGACATTTCTCCATTGCAAACGTTCCTCATTGGGCAAGTTCTACTGTATTATGTTGCAGTAATGTTTTTATTAGATCAGAAGAAACAATTTGAAATAAAACAATAGTAATTTTAAAATAACACAACCTGCATATAATTGATTTTTTAATTTAAATTTTAAAAAACACCAGTTATCAAAGCAAAATCACGAAACAATAAATACTCAATATGTGTATTAGCCTATTGTCGGAGAATAACTATAACCGACTGCATAAATCAAAATCCCTGTATGATTATTACATCAAGATAATATCTGACGACAAATAAGTTCTGAAAATAAATCGTTGGTAGAGATATATCTAAAGATACCGTTTTCGTTCCTTTAAGCTCTACATTCTTCAACTTCACTCCAACCACCGATAAATCTTATCTTTTCCTCTCTTCAAAGTCCTTTTTCGTAAACAAACGAGGGATTCGTTGCGAAGCAAAATACCTTTCCGCAGATCTTTTCCTTTCAGAGACTTCTGTCCGCAATTGGGTCGGTTTCGAAGCACCATTCGACTAAAAAGTCTCAGCATCTCAAGTCAGTCTCTAAATCTAATTTAACACTTCAAGACCGCTGGGAACATCCTTTTTGGTTTAATAAATCTCTTTTCGTTTATCTCTACCTTTGAGATATTTGAAACTGCCTGGAATACAGAATTTTGTAAACGAAAATCTTGTTGCAAAGGTAATCAGATATGCCCTAATAAGATTTTTAAATACTTCGACATCAGTAATATGGCGTTGTTTTATTTTAACTTTCATAAAAGCTATTTATGTTACCAATCTCAAAAAACAAAAGAAATTCTGTTATTTCGACTCGAACTTACATGTTATAGCATTTTTCGGTTCTGTATTATAAACTAAATAAAACATAGTGAACGATTCAAAGAGATCAATTTAATGGACAGTACAATCGATAATTCGAAATGTGTCAAAACTGAAGTTTCAATAAATTTAACAAATGATATTATTTAAATTTAATGATTAAGCACATTATATACAATACAATACATGTTTCAGAAAATAATTTTTCAAAACCGTATTGAACATTTCACTAATTTGATAATTAAGGCATTATATAAAACGTTTGATCCTAAGTAGGAGCGAAGGGTTCAATGGTAACATTTCAAAGCCACGTACCATTGGAATCCCTTCACTAACTACTATTCATTCTCTAGACTACAGACATATTAACTAACGTAGCACAGTTTCGGGAAGACACAGCAATGCTATGTTTTAACCAGCAATAAATTTCATTGCAAACGAAATCCAAATACATCTTAATGCAATAGAGAGTTGGTTCTCAAATTGGGAGATGAAAATCAATCCTACCAAATCCACAGCAAAAATATTTACATTCTAAGAATATGCTATTCACCTCTCATTAACTGTATACCCACTCTCACAGAATATGGGCGATGCCTTGTGCGGCCAAATCTGGCTTTTCCACAGCTTGGACAACCATCGCTGGACACTTGACCAATCCTGGCGTCGAGACGTATCCGCTCTTATCATTGGCTTTTGCTCCAAGTTTCAGACACGTCCCCCTTCCTCCCCTCGAAGATTTTCCTCCTAGTTATCTCAAAGGGGCGGAGCAATTTCTGAGGTCAGTGACGCTGCCTCGCTAACGTGAGCAGGGGTAACAGGGAGGGGGGGGGAAGAAAGGAGGTAACGGAGAGGACAGAAACGAAACGGATTGGGGGGGGGCGCAGATCACTCCGCCAATTGCATGGACTTTGGGTGAACCTGGCCCTGACAACCGGGGGCAGCTGGAAAGGGGCGGACTTTTTTTATCAGTTTTTTAAATGAAAAAAGTCAATTTTGGATCTAATATTGTGAGAAATTTGTCAGATTAAATTAATAGTATTGAAAGTTTTTTTTTTACAAACTATTTTAAAATCAAATTGTTCAAAAGCAAGGAACACTAACTATTACATAAAAATTTTTTAAACAAAATAAAATATTTACATAATATAAAATTTCTATAAACAAATTAAATTATTTCACTTTTTAAAAAACTTTATTTTGACATTTTCGCCTTTTTTAAAAGGAAAAAAGCAATACAATTTTTTTCGCATTAAAAATGTAATCGCCCATTTTTCATAAGGTGCATGCAAACAGTGATTTCGTTAATCAAAAAAAATCACTGGGGGGTGTCCAAGTAGATTATCACAAAAGTTTTTTAATATTTTTGACTATTTGAAAAATTGATGAAATTTTTATAGTGATAATCGGAAAAAGGAACTGGGGAACCTCTCATTAAAAATTTTTTAAAAATAAAATTGTCTTTTTTTTATATATTTTCAAAAGTTGCTTTTTTCTGTTACACTGCTGAAAGTTTAAAACTACCCCTTTCCCCAGTGATATTTTTATTTATATATTTTTTTAAGGTAATATAAGGAACAGTACAAATCGATATGGCCGGAAACGCTAACGTAATTAATTATTTTCCTTTCCATTGCATTTTAAAACAACATTGTAATAATTGATTTTTTAAATAAATGCAAATAATATAAACAGAAAATTTTTAATTTTGGGGAAATCTCACTGAAGTTAAATATTTTCAAAATTTTTGAAAAACCCACTGTAAAAAAGAAAAAATTTTAAAAAAACTTAAATTTCGAATAAAGTAATTTTCAAAACAGCTGTTAAAAAAAACAAAACTTTTTTGAATAAATTTTAAAGGTTTAAAGTATTTATTAAAAATTTCACGGAAAATTTTCAATTTAAAAATTTTTAAGGAAAACCAGTTTTTCCCGAATCGTATTATTTTTCCCAATTGTTTTGGGATTTTGTATATTTTGGTTTCGGGAGGTTTGTTGATTCGAAGTGTCTCGAATTAAACATCCAAAACCGCACGGTTATATATTAAAAAAAAAAGGTTTTTTTTCCCGGGAAACACACCGTCCTTGTTTTCTAAATTAATTGTAAATAATTTTAGCCATTGAAGATATCCCATGACAAAAAATTTTGTGTCATAAGATCCCAATACTTGAATGAAAACGAACCTGAAAATACATTTTTTTAGATCAACCGGAAAACACAAGAGATTCAATGAGACCCAAAGTTCTCAAATCGAAACAAAACCAGTCTTTTTTTTTTCCGAAATGAAACCATATTCTTTAATAATATAAAAAACTGTTTTTGGGCTCAAATATCTTTCAATTTAAATGTGAAATATTATTCGCAAAATTTTCAAAAAATTAGTAAAAAGCCAGTTAAAATATTTTTATTAATTACAAGATTAAAAGAGTAAAACAGTAAAAATGCAAATTTTAAATGAAATAAATAAAAGACAGTGTTACATCAAAAACCAAAATTAGTTATAAAAGGCATTTTAAAAAATCATCCCCTTCCCCTTATTAGATTTATAAATATGTTTAAAAAGTTTAAAAGTTTGCGGAGGACAGTACCCAATCTCCCCATAGTCGACAAGTTTTCCCCGGCTTTTTCATTATCGCAGTGCACAGGAGCATTTTTACAGTAAGGTCTGTTCTTCATTTCTGGGATAGGGGGGGGTAACTGCACGAATATCCGTGCGAAAGGGCGGGCCGACCCGAAGGTAAAAAATTTTGCCTCGGGCTTGGGCCCGGGGGAACCACAAAAAGGGCTTAATCCTTGTGAGTTGGAAAAAATTCTACCACCTGTTTGCACTAAAAATCAACGTTGGAAAAAAATCTTGTAGTAAAGAATATTCCCAAAAAGATGACTTTCCCCTAGGCCAAACTTTATCCCTAGTCAAGGGGTTTCTTTTCCACTTATCCCCATGGGGGGCAAAAAAAACGTAATTCAAATGTAAAATTGGTTTTTTGATGTATTTGATGGGGATTTGTGTCAGGTTTTAGGGGAAGGAAAAGACAAGGCCCCGTGTTTTTGGGGTTCAAAGGCCCGGGGTTCCCGCCTCGACGATGTGTGTTCGTGATATTTTTACGTATTCTCCTACAAAAAACCCCAAACAAAAAAAATCACAGTGGTCGTTATTGTAGTATTTAAAAAAGGACATTAAAATATATAAAAAAACAACAACTTAATTGTAAAAGAAAATTTCACATATTTGAATTGGACTTTCGATAACGTTCCCTTAAAAACCGGGACTTTTTTTCCCCGGGGGAAAAATAGTATTAAAAAAACAAATTTATTTAATAAAAAATAAAATTTTTCTTGGTCAGCTAATTGATTTTTTTTATAATTAACATTCAACTCTCTCAAAATTTTCTACAATATTCAATGATATTCTTTTACCAATACATTTTTTATTCACACTTTCTATTTCTTGGTAAATAAACATATTTATTAAACTAAGTACTACTAATTTATTTTTCTTTCATTCAAATTTCCATTTTTTTGGAGGAACAGTGACGAAAATAATTGGATAATATTAGTTAAGACTTCATTAAATATTTTATATATTTTCCTGAAGGGACCACAAAGAAACAATATATCAAGTAAAAATGGTATTTGGGGTTTTAAAAAAAATTCGGCTTTTAAATCACAAACCCCAAAAAATATTTCCAAAATGACTCGCAACATGTATTTATTTTACTCGTTGTGGGAAAAGGACCTGTGTCCCATTTTGCAAAAAATTAAACATTACGGGGCCAAAACAATGTATTTTTTTTCAAAAATTGATATTATACTGAATTCATTGGGTTTCTGAATCTAATATTTCAATACTGGAGGGTATATTACATTATGCTAATTGCATTATTGAAACTTTTCTAAAAAAAACCTTTTTCTTTTTAATTTTACCCCTTCTTGAATACCCCAATGGGGATATACAAAATTACCCCTCTACATTTATATTGTAAAGATCTTAGCCCCGGGCCCTTTTGGGTCAAGGGGCCCGATATATTATAATCCTTCCCAAAATGGATTATAGATCCGTCGACTATACAGCGCAGGGGGAAATCTGAAAAAAATATTCTATTCCTAGTTTTTCTGTTTGATTGACTAAATAAAAAAAACTTTTTTTCTAAAGAACAAAATTCAACAAAGTTTATTTTACGTTTTTACAAAAAATTTTAGTAATTTAAAATTTTTGGCCTTTGATCAAGATATTTTTCAATTTACAATTTATAGGGTTAAATTATCTTTTCTTGTTGTTTCCCCCGAGCTTCTCAGTCGAAATTCGGGAGCTTGAGCCCAAAGTTCCACGAAACCTCTTCGCCCCTACCCGCTGGTCTAAAACTATCAAAATTATCAGCCCCGATTCGTCCTTAATAGCCCCGAATTCGATTACCCCCGAAAAAGTTCCATTATACATAAAATTTCCTTCCCATGAAAATATTTGCAATATCATTACTGTCCTTAAAATTTTCCCGTCCCAATTTATCTAGATTGTCTGTTCCTCACGAACCTGATCAGTTCAGAAGGGGTTTCCGGCGAATAAAATCTTCCTGCATGATTCATTCAAGTTTTGATTAAACTACCTTCTTTTTTTCCATAACATTTGACCGCCCTTCTCACCCAAATCCATCGTTCGTTATATTTTGGTGTAGGACCTTTGATGTTTTTTAAATTTCTTCCCCCAACCCAAAAATTTTCTTTTGGGCACCAGAAAACTCATAATCTTTTAAAAAAAAAAAAAAACCATTTTTATTCACGGTCGTTCTAAGCTCTAGCCTCGTGATATTTCTAATGCATTTTCCCCCAATATTGTCTAAAAAAAATGTTATTTATTTTTGTGACATAGGGGATGTCCAAAGTTATTACAAATGGTAAATGTCCCCTTATTAATATCTCTGGGATTTTTCAACATTAAAATTACTAATCTGTTTAAAATTTTCCCTTTGAACTTTTTCTTTTTCTTTTTTATAACAAATTTACAAATGAAGTTATAAAAATTGTATAAATGTTTCCAAAATTTAAAAAATTGCTTTGCAGGGGCATAAAAATTTTTCCGGAAATAATCTAAATTTTTTCATATATTGACTGCACTTTCTTCTTAAGGAGTAGAGAAAGTTCTTGCTGCAAAAAACGGCGAATTGTCTGCAAAAAAAAAATATTACCCCCTTTTAAAAAAAAGGGATAAATCACTTCAAATTTTGAAAAATCCTCCAAATCGTGGTTAGCCAGAATCCATGTTTTTGGTGGTTGTAGGAAAATCGCACGGTAAAATGTCTTCCTCCGCCCCGAACAACGCTGGGCAAAACCCTTCACCCATTTTCCCAAAAATTGATCTCCCAAACGATCTGGCTGATGTCGTACCCCTTAAATTTAAAACCCGATATTCTTAGGGGAGGTATTTCAAAGCCCTGGGACTTTTTTTCAAATGTTCAAACAAATGGCTCCATTTTTTTTAAAAAATGTAATAAAAATGTAAATGTAAAATTGTTGGATATGGAAGTGATTTAAAGAATATTCTGGTCTCATGTTCGTTGAAAACAGATTTTTAAGTATTCCTAAATAAAATAGAAATTTAAATTTTTCCCCTTCATGAAACTTTTTCTAAGATAAGTTTTTTTAAAAAGATCGGGGCAATTTTTCAAATTTTTAATTTTTTCCCCATTTTTCCGTGAAAAAAACGGGGTAGAAAGATGCGCTGTTTTAGCATCACTATATTCAAAATTTAAAACCATCAGCATTGGCTCTTTCGAATAATTAACCTTTTCTAGTTTTATTATGACAATGTGGTACTGAAGTATGCATGAAAAAAAGTAAAATATTTATTTCTTTCTATAGAAAAAATTCTTTTAAATTAAAATTATATTATATTAATATATTTTTTTTTCTATATTATACTTTTTATATTATATTATAATCACAATATATTTAAATTTAAAAGGTTGCCCTTTAAAACGAAAAATATATCATACGATTTTTCTTTTGCATGGTTTTATTATTTTAACTATTTTTCTAAGTGGCACGAAAAAAAATCCTTTAGGAATTTAATAAGGTACTGTCGGTTTAACGTTGTGAGTTAATCCAGAAGGTGTTTTTTTTCTTCTGTTACGGTGTTTTTCATATTATTCCAATATTTTTTTTTTAATATTAATTTTGAAAAAAAGGGGCCAAAAAAGGGGCCATTTTTTCGCCCATCGTCGACGATAGAACCCTCGTTCACCATCGCCGAGGCGCTGGTGGTCCTATTTTCGAGGAACTATATTTTTTGAAAAAAAAATTTTTTCAAAACTAAAAAATTGGAAAATAGAGATCTTATTTAAAACTCTTTCCCAATTCATGAAATAGTACAATATTGCGGAGCATGACATTAGAAAGAAAGTAGGGCTGTTGTAGTGAACTACTTTTTTTACATTAAACATTATAATTTCTTTAAAAGTAATAAATAACTTTTTTTATAATTAAAATATTTACATTATATCATTAAAGTTTATTACAATTTTCATAAAAACAATCAAATTTGCCCGGAAATTCTTTTTTGTTTTTTGGGTTTTTAAAAAATCACATGTTTTTTGTTAATATACGCGGCCTGTATTTCAGACTGGTGTTTACGACAGTTACAGTTCAGTCTTATCGAATGTGGAGTCACCTTAAAGATAGGGGGGGGCAAGATGCAGTTCGCAGGATGAAGTTTTCGACCCCTACAAAAAAGACATTCGAATCAAAAATTTTTTCTAAATCAACTTAGAATAGTATCGCGCTGGGGTTCCCAAAATTCTTATAAGAAGGGGGTTTGCAAACCTAAATAAATTTGTATATCATAAGAACAATAAATTTCAAGATAAATTATTCTAAAACATCATCCCCCAAGGTATTGTGATGCCCCGGGGTTTAAAAGCGAGTGATGAGGAATGGACGCCAGATCAAATCCGCGAATATGTTTTTTTTACCACCGGAACAATTTCATATTATCCGAGAAAAATTCTAAAAATTCTTGCAAAAGGAAAAAACTTTTTTTTAACATAATGTGATTATATTAAGATTGTTGCTGGTATCTTGTATTCCAAGAATTTGGAAAAAACAAAATTTTGGAAGAGATAGCTCAAATAACAGTGTCTCAATTGAAATTCATTATCATTTTTTTTATGTAATCGTTAGAAATAATATGAAAAAGTCTGTCCAAAGTTGTAAAATATTAATAATTTACATATTTAACAGTTCTAATAATCAGAACCTTAACAAGTCTGTGGTTTATTAAAAAATTTTTGAAAAAAAGGAAATTTCTTCTTTTTTTTATTAATTGAAAAGGAAAATTTTTTTACACGTTTAACAGTTCCTTAGAAACTTTGAACTCATTAAAATAAATTTTTTTTGTCCCTTTGTGATAAATGCTAAAGAACGCATCCTTAATTGTTTGTAACAATTGATAATTTTTTTTTTTTATGTTTTTAAAAAATTTTAAAAGTCTTCGTAGGGGGAGCCACTTTCAAATTATTTTTTCCAAACTAAAAAAGAGATTTGACTGGTCAGGGAAAAGAAATAAATATTTTTTATTATTATCTCCTTTTTTAAATAAACAATGATTTGATGGCTTATCTTTGTGGGGGGATGAGACAAATGGTAATTTTCAACATTTTTTTTTCCCAAAAAAAAAGAATTTTTAATTATTTAGTTATACCCAAAGTTTTCCCTAACCCGGAGATGACCCAAATCCTCATGTCATTTGTCTCAAAGAAAAAAAAAGGTGCATTTCGGATCTCAAATGTCTGGGATAAACGTTCTTTTAAATCAAAATATTAAATTTATTATAAAATTCATAAATATGAAACAGTTAGATAAAAAAATTTATCTTTATTTTAAAAAACATCATTGCCTAATATTGATTTTAAAAATTGTATGCTTGAGAACAATATTTTTAAAATATATTTCTATTAGTTTTAATGTTACTATCAGAGAAAATGGAAAATTAAAAAAATATTTCGTATTTAAAACATTGGGTTCGTTCTGAAAGAAATAACTCTCTTAGCTGAAATCTAAGGTTTTAAATCGAGGTATTAAGATCGATTTTTGCGCGATCCCTTTTTTTTCTTCTTTCCGCATTCTTTTTCCTAAGTTAAAATTTAAAAAGATAAGAATGTTTAGGGAAAATATTTTGTATTTATTTATTGTTAAGATTTTTTGTGAGCTTTATACTATATAATTGTAATTATTTTGACCCTTTATTCAAATTTTTATAAAAATGTGTATTTTTTATATTTATTAGTAAAATTTTAATCTAACCCCGCAAAATTTAAAATATGAATTTTGTAATTTTTATTTACTTCCAAAAAGTTTGTCACAACTCTTCATTTTTTGGGGGAAAAGAAAAGGGGGAAATTTTTTCCCTTTTTTAGTGATATCCTTTGGACCCGATCCTATTAATTTGGGACGATGTAATTCTTGCAGAATCAAACCCGCATCGTTCGATTTACACCAGTTTTCGACCCGATTCCGAAAAACGTTTTACGTTGGGTTTTCCGTTTTTCCCCCCGCATTTGTTTTGCACCCCTTACATTTTTAAAATAGGAGGGGGGTTTGGACTTTAATTTGGGAACAAAATTCACTTTACACAACTCGTCCCCCAAATTTTGACAAATTACTTTTTTTTCGTTTAAAAACACTATTTTGCAATATGAACATTTATTAAAAATAAACCCATTCAAATGACAATCAGTAACAGAAAATTATCAGTACTGTTTTTTAAATTTACCTTTGGAACTGCTGTGTTTATGGTTTTTAACAAAAATTGTTATCTGGGGTTCCAACAAAAAACTTTGTTTTTCTTTTCAACGCAGAAATACGTAAAATTCGGGATATTCGGTGACTTAATTATATTTCAACAGAATATAGAAAGTTATGTAATACAGGGAAAATGACGCGATTAAACGGGGAATACAATTTTGGGGTCAAAAAATGGTTTTTTCCAAACCGTCCGTCCATCCTCGGTCACTAAGCGCCTAAACCAAATTTGATCCTTTTTTAAATTGAAAAACCCCCGTTTTCTGGTGTTTAAACTTAAATTTAAAAATCTTGAAATTTGGGGGACTTTTCATGAACCTTTTGAATATTTAAAAATTTTTTAAAACGGTCCTAATTTTTTGGGGAAGAATAGAGTAAAATACTTAGAAGGATGAATAGTTCCCAAATTTTTTTTTAACCCGAATTTTAAAATTTTTAAAAATTTGAAAAATTTTGGGGCGTTTTAAAACACAAAAAAGAAAACAGGTTTTCTTTCAAATGAAAAATTTTTTATAAATTGTTCTTGCATAAAAACTGAGGTTTTTTGAAATGATGGGATTTTTCGTGCAAAAAATGCAAACAATATTTACAATTTTAAAGAATGTTTTTAAATGCAAAACTCAATGAAACCTTTTTTTTTTTCTTACTATTAAAAGTTTCAAAAACCCATTTTTTCAAATGTCTTTTTCTTTTTTTGTTAAAAAACAACTTCCTGTCTTCTGAAAACTCAACAAGTATCACTCGTCAACACATCCTAATATTAAACATTGTATAAGTGATGCGGGGAGGATCATGTAGTTAGGGGCTTTTTTTGAAGAACTGGGAAAACTCGATTCCGTTCCTGTTATGCAACTTTTAACTATGTGTGGATTTTAATTAATCTTTTTTTTCAAAATTTAAGGTATGCATTTACGGTTGTCGTTTGAGGTTTTCAAAACGTAAGTGGTAATGTAATTTGTTATATTTAAGAAAACCTAAAAACCGAAAAAATAAAGTTTATTTTTTTAAAAAATGTGGTAGATGAACAAAAAATTCCAATGATAGGTGTTTTTTGAATCAATTTTTCTTGATTCTAGTAATTACTTTGGAAAAAATTCTGAATGTCGGGGTGTGAAATTGTTCTACCCAACGTTATCGCCCCCCAATCTCACCGGGAAGGGGGATAAGGGTTGAGGTCGGGAAAAACCGAAGCGCCTGCAAAAATTACAAATCTGAACTGAAACATTTTAAGTAGAATTAACTTTTTATATCCCTAATTTCTTTCTTTTTTATTTTCTTAGAGGTAATTTTTTAATATTTTAAATTGCAGAAGTGGGAAAAGCAATGAGTTTGAAGAAAAATTTAAGATTTTAATTGAGTAAGTTCCGGAAAAGCCTCTCTGTTTGTAGCGCAACGCCGGGGCGTGGTTTTCAATAGAGGGAAAGCTTTAAACCCCCAATATCACGGTTTTTTTTTGACGGAATGAAAAAAAATTCCTAATAACGATGTCGAGAATGTTCTAACATTCCTTTTCTTAAGAAATACATTACAAAAAGCGGAAAGAATTTGATGTACTTTCGATTACTGGTCGTTTACCAGATCTTCACTCCCAAATTTTTCCCGTTCAAAGGGCCCTTTTTTGGTTTTTTCATTTTCGTTGTTTCTTCCCAATCCCCAAAACGATATTTCCTTTTTTTTCATTTATTTGTTTACTGTTCTTTGTCAAGTTTTCTACTGAAATTTTTTTTTTGCTTTTAAAATTAAAAATGCTTACATTTAAAAAAAAATAAGAACTAGAGGGGCTACAAATGGGGGCAGACTTTCCATGAAATTTTATAATTTCCCTTTTTGGACTGTTTTAAGGTTCTTAACTCAAAAGGTTCTTGCCGTTCTCTTGCCATGACATCTTCGCCCCACAAAAAAAACATTTTTTTACATTTTTTTAACTTTTCTTCAAAATAGCTCTTTTTTAAGGGGAAACTATTGAGTTTTGAAAACTTCCCCAAAATCATTTGAAAGTTCATAAAATTAAATAATTATACAAATCTTTAAATGTCATATTTAAAGCGGAAGGGTTTTTAAAAAAATTTTTTGTGAATTTTTAAAAAAAAATAAATAGAGAATATCTGTTTTGTCATCGGATAGCTGCATTTGATTACCCCAACCAAAAAATTTAAAGAAAATTTGGGGCCGTTTTTGAAAAAAACTTTTTATTAAATTTTAAAAAATTTCAAAATTGCCCCAAATTTTCGAAATCAACAAAACTTTAAAAAAATTATGACCTTATTAAAAAATCTAATTAATGCAAACCTTTATTTGAAGCAAAAATTTTATCTTTAATTTTGAGTTGTAGTAAGACCAAAATATTCAAATTTTAGGGTTTTTCAAAATTCGGGGTTAACCGGGCAATTGGGCATATTCTACCTTTATGGATTTTTCAAAAGTAAACAGTCCTTACAAGAAATTTAAAAAAAATTGAGGTTTTTTAAAAATTAAAATGTCCGGGGAAAGGCTACGTCCCCAAAAATTAATGAAATTTTTTTAAAATCCATAGTAGATCAGGCAAAAAAAAAGGGTTTCTTCAATTTTGGAAAAAAACGTTGTGGTTTAGGCGCTAGGTTTACAGACGGGCAAGGGTTTTTTAATTGGTTTTTTACCGGGTCCACAAAAATGGTTATGACTACACCGCGTGTTGGGGGCTTTTTCAATTTAGTAATTTTTTTATTCATTTTTCGTCCCAGAGGGGCAAGATTTTTCGCAGAAAATGCGCAGTTTTTTTGCGCAGCATTATAACATTCTCTATACTCGTATATTATCTGTATATACTAAGTATACGATAATGTAATATAATTTTGTTAACATGCTCCGCAGATAAATTTTTAAGGAATAATTAGTAGAAATTGAAAAATAATTTTGGTTTTAAAAATGTATTTATATAATAAATATCGATTATTATTGAATAAAAATTTTATCTGCCCATTTGCTAACATTCTGAAAGGGTATTATTTAATGATATTGATTTAAACAAGTCCATTTAAAATTTTTTCAACATAAATTAAGAGTATGCTACAACTATTTTACTAAACCATCCCAACCGGATCCAAAAAAAAAGACTAGGGGCACGTGCCTCTCTTTTATCCTAGAAAAGATTTATTTTCTCTCATTGAAATAGTGATAAACTATTGAAGATAAGATGAAGATCTTATTTATATAATTTATTTATCGGTTCTGTACCCTTTAAATTGCTTAAATACTTTTTCATTATTTTTGAGACACCAATAAGTCATCAAGACTGGGAAAAAAAAAATGTTGAAAGGTTTGATTAGTGTAATCCAAATAATAAAAATGTTGGGGGATACGTTTAAGACTTCTAGAACGGGTGCAAAACCTTTTTAATTCATAATGGATTTCCCCCTTTTTAGTCAGCGATACGAAAAAGTAGGTAGAAAAAAAAAATTTTTTTTTATCTAAAATTTAATCCAAATTAATAAAAACATAAAAATGGAACTCAAATAAATAATGAAAGTCAAGACCTGGTTGTAGGGAAACTGTATGATCTAGAACAGAAATAGGTATATTTCATGGAAAAATTTAAAAATATGGAGTGATTATTAGAAGGGGGATCTAAAATTTTTGACTTTATTAAAAAAACAGAAAGGGCCCAAATTTTTAGTAGACTTTAAAAATTTTTTAAAACAAAATTTTTGAAAGAAAACTAAAAGACAATATACAAACAATGGGAGACTTTTACGTATGAATGGAAATTGAATTTAAAAAAGATGCAATAAACCCCGGTTTCTTGGAAAAAGAATTTTTTAGACGATATTTTAGATCTGTTTGATGAATACAAAAGAAGAGATTAGAGATAATAATGATTGAGAGACAAGTGATCGAAAAGTCCCAAAAAACCCAATGGTATGCTGCAGAATGCGCTGACAGAATATCAAAATTATCTTTTTGGGAATTTTCGAAAGAAGAAAACGAGGAAGGGCCAAGGGAAAACGGTACGTCATCGTTTTACAATGAAGGGCGAAGAATAAAGAAGATGCCTGACGGGGAAAAAAAACATTGGGTGTAGGTTTCAAAGGCATTAGAAATGTAAAATACTCCTTAAAAATTAATACCCTAAAACCCAATGGGAAAATAGATGAAGGCCGTTATTATGTTCTGGCCAGAAAGGGGGAAGATTTAAGATCTTTCGGGAAAACAAACCAAATGCAAAGTAAAGTTCTTATTTGAAAGATGAAAGAAAAAAAAGAAAATTTGATTATTTTCTAGAGGGAGTCCTTTAGATAACAAATATCAGATATTACCTATTTGGTATTTATGATATTTTGAACCTTTTATTTATGGCATGATCGCTTTTTAAAAACAATATTCTTCCGAATTGACAGGTCGAAAAGAAATTTGATTTAGGTAAAAAAAGTTGAATTATGTTTTTGAAAAAATTGAGGACTGAAGTAAAAAAAAAACTATCCAAATAGTAAATTCACATTTCTTTTATGTTGCACCAATAAAATGTCAATTCCACAATTAAAACATTTTTGATCCCCTTAAAAATGTGGGGCTCTTTAACCTAAATCTTTCGTTTAGCGGCGATAACATAAATTTACCGGAAAGTGTTCGGCGTTTTCGACGAATGAAAAAATGTAATTCAAAGCCAGTAGGACTTCTGTGCAGTATTCCAAAGGGATTTTTTTTAAAATCCCGACATTTTTCATCATTTTTCTCATGGATGCAACATGTATTCTCGTTAATGTTGAAATATCTAGTATCCCTTTTGGGAAACCTAAGACTTAAGTAAAAGGAACGCAAAAGGGGCCCCGAAGATTTGGTTACGAACCCAACACGATAGCGGATTTCTCCTTCTTCCCGACCGATTAAAATGGCCTGAAGTGTCGACCAAATGCCAAGAATTTAAATTTGTTTTTTTTTGTTATTTAGATTTTTTGTAAAAACGTTCTGCGGGGGAAAATACTGTTAAAAAACACAAACTATCAATCATCAGTCATTTTAAAACGTTACATTGTAATATAGTAGTGCATTTTTAAAAAAATAAATATTTATTTAGTTTTAAAATTCAACCTTTAAATTATATTTTATACTTTAAAAAATTACTTTTTAAATATTTATAACTTAAAAAAATTTTTCCCAAATAAAAAATTAATTTTTATTTTGTTTACAAAATTTAAACAATTCATTAAAAATTTAAATATGCATAATATTACTGAAGATGCGTTAGGGAAAACATATCCCAAAAAATTGGGAATTTTGTATAAATGTAAAAAGAATGAAAAAAAAAAAATTTTATTTTGCAAAATTTTACAGAAGAGGATCCCTATTCATTTTCTCGATTATCGTGACACAGATTTAAGTTTAAAAATTTTAAACATTAAACAATTCAATTTTGAAAAAATTTAGGGAGAATTCTATGATTCTTAATGGGTTAGCAAAAAAGTGTTTAAGCTGCTTTTTCTAGAAAAGTGGGTGTTATTTGTTACATTCCATGAGAAAAAAAATTTTGTGCATTGCTGGTTTTCAAAATAAAAATATCAAAGTAAAAAAATACTTGCTATAATAATATAAATATATTAAATTTATTGTTGATTGGAAATCATAAAAAATTACGTTAAGTAAATATTGATATGGGTGTGTTGTGTGTCTTTTTGTGTGTGTGTGTGTGTGTGTGTGTGTGTGTGTGTGTGTGTTTTCCCCAACCTAGACAAAAACTGGTGTTTTTACTCCCAAAAATTAAGATATTAAAATGTTATATAAGAGTCATATGTCGTTTTTGATTCTCAACCCAAAAATCCCCAAAAATAGGTATCAATATGATTTTAATTTTGCGGTAAAGAACTCCCTGTAAATCAATCACCCAACGTTAGATTGAAGAGGGAATTAATTGATCCCAAAACAAAGATCAAAAAACATTCTTTTTACAGCTGCACTTCCCAAACATAATGTCTCATGAAAACTTTTTATTGTGACTAAATGAACTTTAAATACTTTTAAATTTATTTAGTATTTTACTATCAAACTTTTTTTACAATATTAATTCCGTGACCAAAAGTATTTTAATTTATCTGGGTTGATGATGAAGATTTCCCCAAAACTGCTATCTCGGAGACGTGTTTTGAAACTGCTCAAAAAGATTCCTTTATTAAATTTTTTTAAATAACTAGGTTAGAAATGCATCAATGCAAATTATTTGCATTTATATTAATATTAAAATAAACGACAAAAAGAATGGAGCAAGGTCGTTGTCCCGGTTATTTTTAAAACCCCTTTTTTAACAGTTTTTAAAAAATTTCTTAAATAAAATTTAGCCCTTTTATTTAAATTAAAGTATATACAAAAAATTTTTTAAAACTTTGGGTTTTTTAAATTTTTATTCAAATATTTACTATAATAAACCCCCTCACCCCCATTTTGTAATGTTCCAAAAGTCCGCCTCCAAAAAAAGCCAGCGGGTTGGTCAGCTGATTTCCCGCAGGGGGGGGCAGGGTCGGAAAACTTTTTAAAAAATTGGGCCCGGAATCGCCCATTTTTTGTGCAAGCGAGGGTACATAAATAACGTCATTTTATGAACATCAACTAATAAGACTTTAAATAACGTCTCGGATGCCATCCTTAACTGGAAAACTGCAAAGTCCAGCAAGCAAAATCAAAATCCAACAACAGTATCCGCTCATTAATAAAACTACTAAACTTTCATTAAACAATGTCACCAACATACATAAATCAATTATCGAGACCCTCCTTGTGTATTCGTACTAAAAATGAACAATTACTTCCACATTTAATCTTCACAAAATACAAGTCATTTAAAACAAGTCCTGAGATATATCAGCAAAAGCCCTCCGGATCATCTCCAATAAGCAACTACGCCCTGAATTAAATATTCCAATACACCAATTCTTTAGCATACAGCGTATCATCTCTCCAGTAACTCTTATTTAACTCCACTTGATCAATAAAAGCAGAAATATCAAACTGCGTAAACATACAGAACTCCAATCTCAAATTAAAATAAATAACATGTACATGCGTTTTTAAACATTTTGAGTTATCTTGAATATGAAAATTGCAATGCTATGTAAATCCCCCTGCCAAAAATGTAGTTTACTAGTAGCAGTAAGTTAGATTGTGAATATATAAATACAAATGTAAAACTGAGTTATAACTGAACTTTGTAAATCCATCCATAACCTGAAATAAAAAATAAAGATTGAGGAAACAAAAGCAGACCTACAAGCACTCGCGCTGAAGATCGTAGAAAGATAATAATTTGGTTTCAGGAATAGCAGAGAATTTTCGCATCAATTCAATTTTTTCTAGCTAAGTCAACTGACCAGATGGTAGAACAATATTCCAACGTTGTCCCAACGCATTATACAATTCGAGTAAAGTACACAAAATCAAGAAATATTACCAAAATAAGTTTCAAATATTTCGTTAAGTATAATTAATTTGTCTATATGTGCACCCATTGAATAATGATGTTTTATTAATTTTTTCAACGTGTGTATAGTTTTATACAGGGCTTGATTTCTTTCGGAACCCGACGGAACGGTGTTCAGGTACCTCAAAAATAATTATTAAAATTATAAAGAAATAACTATTTCTATTAAATTAATAGTTAATTTGAAGCGCATTCTGGAACCTAAAATTTTAGAAATCAAGCACTGCTTTCATATTATTGAAAGTACACAGACTCCAAAATCTCATTGAGGCTAATCGAAAAGGACTTCAGAAAATATTTATTAGCATAGAAATAATAACATTTTATTTCCATTATTGCTATTTATGTTGTGAAGACTATAAACAATGACTTCGCCAAATATAGTAAAATTCGACAGCCTGCATTTGGAGTAACATCTTGCAATTGCTAGTGGACGAGAATTACATACACACTCGCTTTTATGCATTCGTCAAAAGTTAGACTCATTGCATATCACTGCGCTTAAAAACTGTAAGGACCCCTGTATACGAGCGTTGCATAGATACCCGTTAAGTAACGCGCGTTAACGCAACGTTCGTATAACACAGGGCTAAAATGTTAGGAAATTATACGTATTTTTGTCGGCAACCTACACTGCGAGGAAATGTGTACCTTTTCTTTTGCTGCCATCTGTACCGCCGCTTGCGGACTGCGTTATTCGGCGCTGTCGCGGCATGCCTATGCCTTCTGCAACATCACGACGCTGGCCGGGATCGACCGCTCCCAGAAAAGAACAGATGACAGCCGTGATAGCAGGAACGGTAGCGCATCGGGGCGGCCTAACATCAGTTGGCGTGAACCACATCGTCCAATAAAGTAACCTCAAGTTTTGCGCAAGTACGGTGGGAAGAAACACAGGTTCTCGGAGGAAAATAGTGTTTTTTGGCGATGAATAAGAATTTAAATACTTAATAATAATAATAAAAATAATAATAATAATAATATACTTTTATTTTCTCATTTTATTGGTTCATTTGAATGAATTATTGTACAGATATACAAGATCAAAGCACAATACATCTGTTAAAAAAAATTACATTATTTCCCATCAATTTCCGTACTATCCTTGTAGTTGAAATAACAACTGAGTTTGTTCAGGTCTTCATTCAAACTCAGTTGCTTATGGCCCCACATAAGACTCCTAGGGTTGACTCCGGTGCTTGAAACAATTATCGGCGGAATGTTGACTCTTTCCATACTCCACTGTTTCTCAACGGATTCAAAATGATCGGCATATTTATTGATTTTTTCGGTGTATTTGTATTGAATGTTGCCAGTATTTGGGAAAGAAATGTCAATAAGGATGGCATAATAATAATAATAATAATAATAATAATAATAATAATAATTATTATTATTAACATTTCTACAATAAGAACTTCGATACACGTCTATTCATAGGGAGGGTACGTTGGAACACCACTCAAACGAAACTATAAAATTCAAAAAGCAAAAGCATTAATCCTTGAAAATAGATTTTATTGCATGGGAGTTTTTGTTTTTTTTTCTCCCTTTCAAAAATTCAAAATTTAAGTAGTATATGACTTAGTGTAGGGATCACAGAATTTTGAAAATGTGCACAAAATTCACTTTTCCCCATAGCACGTCATACGCAGTTTTTAACTGTTTTTTGACGTAAAATAAATAAATAAATAAATTAACAACAACAACAAAAAAACGTACAGATTTCCCGAATTATTCGTCGAGTCGTGAGGTGTTCCAAAGCGTAACGGCCACAGGGCGGCAGGCAGGCAGGTAGGTAGGGAGCGTGCGACGGCGAGGAACCGGAAGCCGGAAGCGGGGGCTTCTCGCCGCCCGGCCGCGAAGAAGGCCGTCGTCGGTGGCAACCGAGTGGGGGGTGGAGGGGGCGGGGGCGGCGGCGATTGCGGCGCGCCCTGATGAATGGGCTGCCCGAGGCGGCGCGTGCGGGCGGGGGTGGGGAGGGGAGGGGGAGCGCGGTGAAGTGGTGGGGGAGGGGAAGAAAGCGATCAAAGCAGGGCACATCGCAACGAAGCCGCAATCCCGCTTTGAGCGCCGCTCGAGGCGGCGGCGGTGGCGGCGTGGAGGTCGGCGGCAGCATCGGGCGAGAAGGTGGAAAAGGGGGCGGGCTTGGGGGAGGAGCGGCCGGAAGTGTTTGGAGGCGCACGCTACATCCAATGGGGAGCGGCTTAGCCGCTGGAGGCATTGATGACGACGGGAGTGGTGAAGCGCCAGAAAGTGAAAGAGAGAAGTTGGCGATGGGTGCGCTTATGCAGCAAGGTTGTGCAGTGGATTGATTGACTGATTGATGGATTAATTTGTAGATGATTTGGGGTGCATCAGCTGCAAGAAGGGTCCAATCAGGGAATTGTAGGGGATGTGTTTTCTCAGAAATTGGCAGTGGTTTTCACTAGCTGGATGTTGAGATCCGGCGCCAACCTACACGTCTGCTAACGTGATTTCCCCAACCAGGTATCTCCAACCGGCATGTGTGGTAGTGTACTGCATGTAATTATAAGTGTGTATGAGTATGGAGTGAGAATAGCAGAAGGGAAGGAAATATCGCGCGTGGTTGTTGACCTGTTTATAAGGGTAGTGCTCCGGCATTTGCCCAGTGTTTATCGGAGGAGCCACGGAAAACTACCGATCACAAGAGCAGGCCGCTAGAGTTTTCCTTCAGGCAGAAACTGAATTCGACCTAGTTATGATCTGGGCTGTCCGGGTGACGCCGCGTCGAAGGCTGGGGTGCCGACGTTTCGACCGACATATCGCGGTCCTCTTCAGGGCTGTATTGCCGCCACAACAGGGAGGACCGCGATATGTCGGTTGGGAACGTCGGCACCCCAGCCTTCGACGCGGCGTCACCCGGACAGCCCAGATCATAACTCTGGCCGCGGAAGCCTACGATATCATCGACCTAGTTATGTAGTTAGTGTCAAAAATCATTCATGAGTCGAACCCTAGAATCCTCCTGTCTTAGGCACCACAGAGACATGATGTAGACAGAAATAAGAAAGTGTCGTGGCTGAGTGCGTGAGGGAGGAATTGACTTTGGTTGGCAGGTTCCGTAGGATACGGAATCGGTGGGTTGGTTGGTTGGCGATTTCGGGCGCGTCAACAGCTTAGGTCACTATTCCCGTAAATATAGTGCATTTTTCCTCGAGAGATGGCTATTATCTATGGAATTATAACTAAAAGGATTATATTTCGCCATTTTACAGAACATTATAAAATATTAAAAGTCATAAAATATTTTGAAAATTAAATAATAAGTATAAGCACAAAAGAGAACTAAAACTTCAAAACAGACAAAATGATTGCTCACATCGTTCTAGCGTTGACTTGATATTTTCGTGTTTCCGGGCGCGTCAACGTCTTCGGTCATTAGTCCCGTTAGTGTAGTGCATTTATTTTTTCGGAAGATGGTGGTGATATTCCCCCGCTGGATGGCGATATCCGGTGCCGACCTACCGTCGGCTAGTGGGGTTTCCCGCAAACCAGGACTCTCCCACCAGCGGGGCACCGCTCCAGCCGGGACAAGCTCTAAGCTCCCGACCGGTCTCCCGAGATATATGGTAGTGTAGTACATGTTGGTGTAAGTGTGTGAGTAAGGGGGAGAGGATACAAGGAACAGGAAGGAAAGATCGCGCGCGGTCCGTGGCCCGTTTGTTAGTGTACTGCTTCGGCATTCGCCCGGTGTTGATAGGAGAAACCACGGAAAACTATCGATCAGAGCAGCCAGCCGCTAGAATTCTCCTCCAGACAGCGATTGAATAGCTGAAAAGTTAGTGTCAAAAATTCTGCCACCATCAAGACTCGAACCTAGAACCTCCTGTATTGAGGCGCTGCAGTGACATTAGTTGATGCACTGAGCTACCGCTCCCGGTGGATCGGTAGGTGTCTGGAGGGTGGACGCGACTGCATCAGGCGGGGGGCGATTGAGTGGTGGGGATAGGTGGCGGAATGGATTCGCGAAGTCAAACAAGACGTCGCCGGCGAGAGCAGACTGGGATTGTGGGGTTGGTGGGAACGGACGGGTGCAGTGTGTCGAGAGTCGCCGAGAGGCGTTCTGGTGGAGTGGTCTGTTGGAAAAGGGCGGAGAACACGCAGGGCACACAAGGGGGGAACAAGAAAAGAAGTCCGTGAAACGGCTAGTCGAGTTTACGGGAGGCGGAAAAGTCGAATGCTAGATATCTTGGAATACCTACTATTACGAAAGGGAAAAATCGGACGACAGATGTGAAACAAAAACTAGGCGAGGAGAAACTACCACTCGCGCAACTTTTCTTGAACGATGGATTGAGGAAATGCGGGCGGAGTGGGGGTATTAGTTACAAAGTCGGCCACTAGAGTATTTATAGTAATGCCAACCTCTAGAAAATCAAAGTCATACATGCTATGTGTGCGGCCAGGTCATCGCTCTGGGTAGACAACAGCAGAGACACTAGATAGGAGTTTTAGGTACCTCTCTTCGAGGATCTGGACCTGCATCAGCCATTTCTTTAGATAATGGTAATAAACCTGAACAGAAGTTCGCAACTATGAAAGCAACTAGCTTTGATTAGCTTCTGTTTCCCGCCAATGAAGTTTTAATGCTTGGAATGTTATCATCAGTGTTCGCTGCGAGCTTTTGCCTTCAGCTGTTCATTGCTCAAGGGAGGGGGAAGCAAGGTCATCGTTCAAGAAAAGTTGCGCGAGTAGTACAGAGAGTAAGGAAAAAGCAGAAGGAGTTACAGAAAAAGAAGAAAGCCAAAGGTGAATAGTAAATTGGGACCAAAACAAGTTTAGAAAATTAAATGATGCGAGTGTAATTACTGGAAAGAATGAAAGAAATCCGAAAAAGAAGAAGCAATGGTTGAAACGAGAAATTCAGGCGCGGGAAAGAAAAGAAATCACGGGAAGCGACCGCACTGGAGAGCGATAGTGGATTGGCAGCTGGGAGACGAGTGAGGGAGGCCAGCTGGAGCTGACGGACCTTGGAGACGGCGGCCGAGAAAGGCCGACAAAATCCCAGGCCTGGCCTCTAGGTAGCACTCGCCTCCGCCGCCGCCCCACCACCCCTCCCCACTGCTCTCACCGCACTTGCCAGCCCCGTTCACAACCACCTCCACGCCGCTCCCGCCATCTCCGTCACCATCTACTCACTCTACTGCGTCCGCTGCACTGCATTAAATTTAATGTAGATTTAATGTACGTCTGTACTTAAATTTTAATGTACCTTAAAGGGATATTAATGCACCAGTACATTGGTTTTAATTTACGTATTAAATTTATTATTTGATTTCCTATTATGTGCATATACATTGAAGTTATAGTACTTGTACATTATATTTAATTTATTGTATATTGATTCAGTGGTGAGGTGTAGTTGACATTTACATAATTGGAATGATTGAAGGCGTTGTCATTGTCGACAATAGTACTATTGTTGACATGATAATTACTTTCATGTACTTCACATTAAAAAAAATTCTGAGAGTGTGCTCTCGTAGTCACCCTTGCCACCTCGGTCACCTTCACCGCCGTCGCTACCCCCTCGCCGCCATCTCTCGCCACAACCGACTCCAGGCCGCCTCCGCCATCTACTCTACTCCATCGGGTCCGTGGCTCTCGCCGTCACCGTCGCCATCGCCGCTGCTGCCGCCACCCCCTGCTCTCCAGAGGGTTTCGCGGAACCACTTACGTTTGCCTCGGGCGAGCGAAACCGCTAGACGCCTTTGTTTGCTCAGAAAAAAAGCGTTTAATGGCTTTTTGAGAGGAAGGAAGAAAAGCAAGGCATTAACTGACGTTAAATGCGATACCCTGGCGGGATACTTGTAGGGGAAGATACTACAGGGCTACAACCTAATAAACATTTTTTTGGATTTTATTGCAAATGAAACTATTGCATTAAAGTTGGTGATAATGATGACTATATATATATATATATTGATGAAATGTATTGTAGAAAAATGATCTTCAAAATAGACGTTTATGTACATCGTTTAGTTACAACTAGTGTTGTCTCATGATACAATACGGTTATGCAGGTATTTTTAAGAGGAGAGACAACATGACAGAAGCTTTCTTCTCTCCACGTTAATTTGGCTGTACATTTGACCCATTATATAAGAAAGTATACTATCTAGTGCTGTAAAAGTTTACGTGTAGTTTGGTGGAATTGCTTTAAGAAATATGAGCAATTTATATTTTTGGATAGTTTTTGCAATTACAGCATATTTGAAATAAAAGTAAAAGGTTTTTCTTATTTGATCTGTATTTTTATTCAGAAAGTTAAAGTATGTAACTTACTGTAGTCATTTTGGGTTCATTTATTATTATATCTTGATTGACATCCTGCAGAAACAGACAATTATCTTTTGAACAATTTCAGATAAAATGGGACAAGTGTGATCAGAAATAACATTTTTCAAAAATCAACATTGATGTTAAACGTTCTACGAAACCTTCACCTCCTAATGGTAACAAAGAAACAAAATACGTTTGCCGCGAAAAAGTCATAGAAGATTGTTTCGCAAACAACTTTACAGAACGAACTCTCCTCCAACATTTAGTGAAAAGAAGAGCCTTATTGACGAATTCGTTCTTAAGGTAAAGTAGATAAGATACGTGTATCGAAAGTTATTGCCATTTTGACATTAGCAGTTGAAGGAAGAAAATGACAAAAATAAATTAAAAAGAGTGAGTATCAAAATGATGTATATCATTAAATTCAGAAAACGATAAATATGTAGAAAATGTTAAATTCCCAAACTTGCCCAAAATTTAGAATTTTGCGCAATGTCTCCCCTTAAATATAATTATTAATATTCATTGAGTATTTCACTGGTAGATCTTTGTGTATTCAATTTCCATGCGAAGGGAGTTTTAAACAACAATATTTAGAGTGGGCGTACACTGAATAGCAAGCACAGAACAAAAGAATTAACTAATGACAATCATGTAAACAAGGGGGAAAATTGAGAGGGTGTGAATAGACGAAAAGTAAAGCAACCATACAGTGACTCGTATCAAATATTGTAGTGCCACTCCTATTTGTCAAATATTGTCCCAAGTGACGTGTTGTGCGCATAATGATACAGTTCACTGATAGCTAGCACATTCTGAAGCCCGGTTATATTTTGCATGGTCTCAAACAAAGAATGTGAAGAAATACACTGTTCTAAAAATGAACATTCAATAACGAATTATATGAAATCCGATTGTAAGTGAGTATAACATTATTATTTCATAAATTTTGCACTATGTGAGCGCTTCGCCATTTCTTCGTCCCCCATTCCCATTCTAACCTTTGCCTTCAGATATTTTTTCCCTTGAAACGAATTCTGTAGACTGTAATAATATATATAAAGTCAGACTACTTGAATGGGATATATTGCACAACACGTTCCATCGCCGATGTTACAAAGGCCAAACATCACAAGCTTTTCTCTATCGCTAGCCACAGCGACCAGACGACGACAGTGCGGAAATGTATGGTCAAGAACACGGCCGTGAATGTGCAAGAATTTACAGTTCCAACACTCCTCTCCAACGAGACGTCGAAGACCAACACAGAGCCCATAAACCAAAGAACGGATTACGAGATCATATCCTGCGAAAGCCGGCACTACCTCGACTGGCGACCAGATTCTAAACACACATTTCCGCCGAAACCGGGTCTGCAATCTAACACACACCTTGCGGCGCCGGCTGGCCGAGCGACGGCCGGCGGTCGCACCACGCCCCCTCCCCGTCCATGACCCCTGGCCGCTGCCAGCGGCGGTGCCTTTTCGCCCCCTTTTACGGGCGGCAACGACCGGCAAGCGAGCGCGGGGGCGGGGCGCGGGGCGGTGAGAGTCGAGCTTCGCCGCGGCCCCCGCTCCGCCCCCAAACCCTCGCCCGCGCCGGACAAATGGCCCAGGGGCGGGGGCGGCGGCGGGGGCGGCTCCGGATAAGCGGTGCTCCCGCCGGCCCAGCCCCGCCGCTATACTTCACGGGATGAAACGACGAGCAACGTGTGTGGCCGCACCTGATAGCGCGAAAGACTGAGCCCGCCGGCGCGCGACCTCGCTCCCGGCCCCGCCCCCGCCGCGGCGGGACGGAGGTGGACAGACGTGGTGAAACACGACGTGGAGGTGCGAGACGAGGTGATGCGGAGCGTGGAGAAGAGGGTTGACATGTAGGATCGGTGCGTGAAGGAGTGGAAAGTGTAGGATTGAAACGAAAATGAATGGAAGGGGGAAAAGAAGTGGTTGGAAGAAACGTAGAGTAGCAGGAAAAGACGTAGAATAGCTTAATATGGAGTGGGACGGAAAGGGAGGTTCGTCAAGAACGGGGCGGGGAAGAGGCGGGGAGTAGGCGGCGGGAGGCGGGGGGGGCGGGGGGGGAGGGGGGGGGGGGGGCGAGGCGAGATGAAGGGGGCGGGGTGAGGTGGAACGGCGGGAGGCGAGGCGGGGAGAGGCGAGACGGGGAGAGGCGAGGCAAGGAGAGGCGAGGCGGGGAGAGGCGAGGCGGGGAGAGGCGAGGCGGGGAGAGGCGAGGCGGGAGAGGCGGGGCGGGAGAGGCGAGGCGGGGAGGCGAGGCAAGGAGAGGCGAGGCGGGGAGAGGCGAGGCGGGGAGAGGCGAGGCGGGGAGAGGCGAGGCGGGGAGAGGCGAGGCGGGGAGAGGCGAGGCGAGATGAAGTGGGGCGGGGGGAGGTGGAACGGCGGGAGGCGAGGCGGGAGAGGCGAGACGGGGAGAGGCGAGGCAAGGAGAGGCGAGGCGGGGAGAGGCGAGGCGGGGAGAGGCGAGGCGGGGAGAGGCGAGCCGGGGAGAGGCGAGGCGGGGAGAGGCGAGGCGGGGAGAGGCGAGGCAAGGAGAGGCGAGGCAAGGAGAGGCGAGGCGGGGAGAGGCGAGGCGGGAGAGGCGGGCGGGGAGAGGCAGGGGCGGGAGAGGCGGGCGGGAGAGGCGGGCGGGGAGAGGCGAGGCGAGGCGGGGAGGCGAGGGCAGGAGAGGCGAGGCGGGAGAGGCAGAGGCGGGGAGAGGCGAGGGGGAGAGCGAGGGAGGGGAGGCGAGGCGGGAGAGGCGAGGCGGGAGAGGCGAGGCAGGAGAGGCGAGGCGGGAGAGGCGAGGCGGGGAGAGGCGAGGCGGGGAGGCGAGGCGGGGAGAGGCGAGGCGGGAGAGGCGAGGCGGGGAGAGGCGAGGCAGGGGAGGAGGCGGAGGCAGGGGAGAGGCGAGGGGGGAGAGGCGAGGCGGGGAGGCGAGGCGGGAGAGGCGAGGCGGGGAGAGGCGGAGGCAGGGGAGAGGCGAGCGGGAGGCGAGGCGGAGAGGCGAGGCGGAGGAGAGGCGAGGCGGGGAGGCAGGCGGAGGCGGGGAGGCGAGGCGGGGAGAGGCGGGCGGGGAGAGGCGAGGCAGGGAGAGGCGAGGCAGAGGGAGGAGAGGAGCGGGGAGAGGCGAGGCAGGGGAGAGGCGAGGCGGGGAGGCAGGCGGGAGGCGAGGGGAGAGAGGCGGGCGGGGAGGCGAGGCACAGGGAGAGGCGAGGCGGGAGAGGGAGGCGGGAGAGGCGAGGCGGGGAGAGGCGAGGCGGGGAGAGGGGGGGAGAGGCAGGGGAGAGGCGAGGCGAGAGAGTGGGGCGAGGGTGAGGGGAAGGCGGGAGGCGAGGCGGGAGAGGCGAGCGGGAGAGGCGAGGCAAGGGAGAGGGAAGGCGGGAGGAGGCGAGGCAGGGGAGAGGCGAGGCGGGGAGGCAGGGCGAGAGGCGGGCGGGGAGAGGCGAGGCGGAGAGGCGAGGCGGGAGGCGAGGCGGGAGGAGGCGAGCGGGGAGAGGCGAGGCGGGAGAGGCGAGGCGGGAGAGGCGAGGCGGGAGAGGCGAGGCGAGAGAGGCGGGTGAGGGGAAGGCGGAGGCAGGGGAGAGGCAGCGGAGAGGCGAGCAGGAGAGGCGAGGCGGGAGAGGCGAGGCGGGAGAGGCGAGGCGGGGAGGCAGGCGGGAGGCGAGGCAGAGGAGCGAGGGCAGGAGGCGAGGCGGGAGGCAGGCGGGAGAGGCGGGGGGGAGAGGCGAGGCGGGGAGGCAGGCGAGAGGCGGGCGGAGGCGAGGCGGGGAGAGGCGAGGCGGGAAGGCAGGGGGAGGCGAGGCGGGAGAGGCGAGGCGAGAGAGGGCAGGTGGGGACGCGGAGGAGGCGGAGGGAGGCGGGGGAGGCGGGGAGAGCAGGGGGAGGCGAGGGGATGAGGCGGAGAGCGCGGGAGGCGGGCGGGAGAGAGCGGACGGGAGCGAGGCAAGGAGGCAAGGCGGGGAGGCGGGCGGGAGGGAGGCGAGGCGCGGGCACGGAGCGACGGAAGCGAGCGGCGAGGCGAGGCAGCAGGCGAGCGAGATACGGGCGTAGGCGGAACGAGTCGAGGTGGGCGGAGAGGCAAGTGGCAGGCTGGCAGGGCGGCAGGTGCGGGAGCAGGCGACGTGGATGGCGAAGTGGACGGCGAGGTGACTAGCCGGGCAGGACGAATGTGAAGCATCGCGAAGGCGCCTCGATACGAGCGCAAACTGCGAAGACAGAGCTCAGTCACTAGCTCTCACGACGATGTGCACTGACGGCAATGATACTGCGCACGAGATAATGGACGATACTCTTACGGACCGGAACTTTCTGAGAGTTCGAGAACATAAATTTACTCGAACTGTGTAGTGGTGTCTTATGGGATACGTTATCTTTATAGCGAGGAACACGTAAAAATACTACACCGACCTGGTAAATTGAAATCTTTTATGTTTTACTTTCGGGGCTGCAGAACAGGGTATAGAAGGTTGCAGTGTCACACACACGGTTGCTTCAGTACATATACGAAGATTCCATTACCTTGAAACATTTCACTACAATTCTAAATTTTTTTAAAGATTTCGCGTGGAAGTACAAATAAGTAGATTACGCTAACGTGACAAGAAGTGACAAGAAATAGTGAATTAAACGCTTTGATGTATGTAACCGATATATACGTAACAGAGATCTCGTCTACAAAATGAAGGCATTTTTCTTTTCAGGAAAAGAAACTGAAAAAGACAAAATTATAAATGATAACAACAACTTAGAAAAAGATAATCGTTTTAATTATTTAAAATATTATGTCTCCAATAATTATTTAAAGAAGAGTAGCATATACAAACAAATTGTTGGCACATTAAAGTGGGTTTTAGGCTGTAAAAATAAATGAGATTCGGAACTTGAACGACATGGACCTTCACAATGAGGATACCCCCCACAGAGAATAGAAGCATAAGAATTGTCTTTTAAGACTTTGTAGATTTTAATAGATTAGATATGTTTGACGGTAAATCATAGTAACATCAGTGTGTGAAGCTAGAACACAATAGTAGCAAAACTGGCTTGAACATCAGCAAAGAATGAATCTTGAACGGGTGGCACGACTGATGTTAAGAGTACATTCCTGTAGGAAGAAGCAATAAGACTCCCTGCAAAAGGGAAGAGATCAACTGTCACAAATCTAAATGCTTGTAATCTGAACTGGTCAGAGGTTCAAAACGAAATTTACTTGAAATAATGCTTAATATATTAAAATTAGTATCCATCTCCAATGTCGTGTTCTTTGTTTTTTGTTTGTATATTACAAAAAATTTTGGAAACTCTTTAATAAAACTGCTTATCTTAGAGAAAAGTTATTCTCGTTTGCGATGTATAGGCATATTAATATGTAAAAATTTGTTTTAATACACTGCACCATTTTAGAAACAAAAACGTAATCCCGATTTCTCGAGTAACTAATGAAAAAATACAATGAAGATATTGAAGAACTTAACCTATTTATGAGAGTAATTGAGATTTAAAAATTAAAAATAGGATTTGCATACGCTTACTGTAGTTTATAGCTATTTAAATAACCCAGTCTCACACATCTTTATAAAACATTTAAGAGATTCTGTTTCTTGTCGACGGCATTTTGTAAAGCGGCTGGCCAGGTTTTGATCGTTACACATTGTTTAGGAGAGTTCAAGCGGATATTAAAACTACTAATTGCAAACGACACGACGAATAGATGACAATGACACTGGGACAAGACTCGATTGAGAGGTTGAGGAAATAGGCCTCTATAAGTCTTTCACCATATTCCACTTTTTTTTACATCGTCCTGTGTAATGCTAGTAGAAACTCTAAATTTTTCTTCCAGCGAAGCGTGATCTGAAACTCGACGCAATACTATCTTGCGTAATTTCACTAGTTTAGTAAAAGTAGGTGCTAAATATGAATAAGTGTAAGTGTAATTGTTAAAGTGTAAATGTTAATGTCAAAAGTAAAATAACACTAAATGTCTTAAGGAGTAGATCATCTTAAGAGATTGTTAGAACCACCTCTGAGTTCTAACAGGAGACCCTTGTTGTTTTAGGAATTCTATGGGTTTACATCATTATCATTATTTTCATTATCATCATCAATTACGCTATTGGTTTGAAAATTATCTGAGAATTTTCAAACCACGAGTGGAATTCGTTTTGACTATTTTACGAATAAAAATCAAAAATCGATTAAATAGTGTGCACACGACGTTAAAAAACAGTGAAAAAATTTTCTTGGTAGTGTTTTAGACGCTGATTGTAAGTTAAGTTTTCATCAACGAAGGAATATTTATTTCCAAAATAGTTGACCATCGTTTGCGATAAGGCGTTAGCGAAAAGTACGCATGTGAACTTTTCGATTTTAGATGCCTGTGATTGGTTCATAACCATCTTATTATAGAACTCCAATAACTATTTTTGCACGAATTAAAACTAATAAACTCAGGTGTGAAATAGACTTAGTATCCAAATTAATGCTGATTTGATAGGACGTAGCCGTCTGTGTCTTCGCCGAAAGAATAGGAAGAAATTTGAAACCATATAAACCCTCTCGTATATGCGAAATTGATTTTTACTCAAAAAAATATTTTAACTCAAAAAGCTAGTAATATTTTGTTATTTACATGCACATTACTTCATAAATATACACAGTTTTCTTCAGTTCTCTTATCATTTACAGGGTGTGCCGTACACACCTCCCACATTGCTGTTCTCCGAGTACTGGAATGGCTTCGGTATGCGACTGCTAGAGCAGTTCAGCGCTTTCTCAATCCACACACACACACACACACACACACTTCCTGTTCCCTCTCGCCCCACTCTCTCGCTTCGGCGACGCGTTTGCAGATGCCGCCGTCGCCGCCGCCGCCTCCGCCGCCGCCACCGCCGCCACCGCCGCCGCCGCCACCGCCGCCGCATGCGCTTGCGTCGCCAGAACAGGAGTTACAACGTCGCATTAAGTGCGAAGCAGTTTATATATCGCGGTGCTTGACGTTTGAATTAACCCAGATGGAATGATATACGAGGGGCGACGGCTGCGGCGCCCGTCGCAGCGCGTCGCGGCGCGGGGCGCGCTTGCCTTCCAGACGCCTCCCCCGGGGCCAAGGGGAGGAGGGGGAGGGGGAGGGGGGGGGGGGGGGGGGGGGGGGGCTCCTCCTTCGAGGGCGCGTGAGCCTTCGCCGACTGCAAACGGCGCGGGTTTGACACCCGAGTTGAGTTATGTATGTATAAACAGTCCGCATGATTAGGAGAGAAATAAGGGAGAAGGAGGCTTAACCTTTATTATAAACAATCTTTTCAGATACAGCTTAGACAAACCGTTTTATTCATTCATAGATGGTTGATCAACGTCGGCACGAGTCAAGGTCATTCGTTTCATAAGGGTAGTTCATGAGTTTATAGCGAGGAGGTGCATGTGGCCTTTTGTTGCTAGTTGGCGAAATTCCGCGCCGATCTATCAGTCGGTTTGAGGAATTTTCCCCAACCATGTATCTCCAGCCAATAGGGATTCGTCCCAACTGGGTCGCACTCTAAGCTGCGATTACTCTGCCGGCATATGTAGAAGAGTAGTGCATGATAGTGTGTGTGTGTGTGTGTGTGTGTGTGTGTGTGCAAGGGGTGATGATAGAAAAAATAATTAAAGAACGTGCGTGATCCCTAGCCCGTTTGTTCGGGTACTACTCCGACATTCGCCCACTGTTGATCTGGAAAACATCTGCCTTTCAAAAATTCAAAATTTAAGTAGTATATGACTTAGTGTAGGGATGACAGAATTTTGAAAATGTGCACACAATTCACTTTTCCCCATAGCACGTCACACGCAGCTTTTAACTGTTTTTTTGACGTAAAATAAATAACAAAAATACTTCCTATGGCAGCAGCAGACCTCTAGAATACTCCTCCAGGCAGTAAATGAATTCGACATAGCTACGTGGTTTGTCGTACGAATTCGACATAGCTACGTATTTTTTGTGAGAAACCCTGTCACTCTTCAAACTCCAACTGTAGGACCTCCCCTGTCAGAGGCTTTGCGGTGTCACCAGTTGATGCTCTGAGCCATCTAAGACGATCAAATGGTTTTATGACTGGGTGATGAATGGTGATTTGATTTGGATGGATATTGGTGAGAGGTAGAATGAGAGACAAGAAAACTGGAAACCATGGTACAATCTGCTGTGAACCAGCTTCGTTTATTCCCCATGCGTTGACCGGAATTTTCAAGTAAGTACCAGGGTTCGAAAGATTGGTTTGGTTTGGTTTTCTCGTGTTTCCGGGCGCGTCAACTGCTTTGGTCATTAGTCCCGTTAGTATAGTGAATATTTTTTTCTCGAGTGATGGCGGTGATCTTTCCCCGCTGGATGGCGAGATCCGGCGCCGACCTACCGTCGGCTAGTGGGGTTTCCCCCTAACAAGGACTCTCCCACCAGCGGGGCACCGCCCCAGCCGGGACAAGCTCTGAGCTCCGGCTCCCGGTCTCCCGGAGGGGAATGACAGATCGCGCGGGGTCCGTGGCCCGTTTGGTAGGGTACTGCTCCGGCATTTGCCTGGTGTTGATCGGAGAAACCACTACGCGTTTGAAAGAGAATTGTCATAGCACTCAATCACGCGTCGCCCAATAATAGATAACTTAGGAAAACATTCTACAAATGTGGATGTCAAGAAGCGCGAAGTGACTCATCGTCTACTGTTTTGTTTTCATTCCATGTAGTTATTACTACGTTTCGGAAGGTGCACATTCTACCACAGTCAGCCACGACCAAATAAAAATAGCAACTAATTATTAGAAACTTGAAAATTAATTTTGACTATTGCTCATTATACAATATTACTTGTCCACCAAGAAGTGAACTGATGAGAATTGAAAAGCAACCTAAGCTATGCAACTAAAATTTTGCAAACCAATAATGTATTTTTACTTACTGAGCTTCATATACACGAATAGGCAGCACCCAACAATGGGGCTCCAACACAGATATGCGTTTCAAAGTGAAAAGGAGCGAAAGACCAGGGCAATGCATCGCAGACGAATTCCGTCCCATCAGACATAGACCTCCCCCCTCTGCCCCACTCCCCTCCCTCCCTCACCGCGAAGGGAATCACCGTGGCGTTCAGGCGTCGGGGTCAGCACCGCATAAATAAAACGCAAATTGCCTTGTCGCCAAGGCCGGCCGAGCAGAAGTAATCACGTCCAGATAGCCTCCGCCGGGCCGGGCCGGGCGCGCCGCCGCCCGCCCCCGCCTGCCCGGCGCTGCCCGCCGATGAATTATAGAGTCGCGGCGGCCGCAGAGGTGAATGGAACGATGTACTCACCCCGGCTCCGCCCCCCCACCTCGCCGCACCCGCCCCACCTTTCATCTCTCCGCCGCCTCGCTGCGCTCCTCACTCCCCTCCGTCCCACTTCCAGCTCCTCTCCCTCGCCCCACCTTTCATCTCTTCCTCGGCCCGTGCCTCCTCCCCCACATCACACCCATCCAGCCCCTCACTGTACCTTCCGCCCACACCTCACCTCTCCGCTCCACCTTTCACCCCTCCGCCGGTCTCGCTGCACCCTCCCCACATCACACCCATCCAGTCCGCTCACTGTACCCTCCGCCCACACCTCATCGCTCCACTCCACCTTTCACTCCTCCGCCTCGCTGCACCCCGCTCCACCTTTCACTCCTCCGCCAGTCTTGCTGCACCCCTCCCCACATCACACCCATCCAGTCCACTCACTGTACCTTCCGCCCACACCTCACCTCTCCGCTCCACCTTTCACTCCTCCGCCAGTCTTGCTGCACCCCTCCCCACATCACACCCATCCAGTCCACTCACTGTACCTTCCGCCCACACCTCACCTCTCCGCTCCACCTTTCACTCCTCCGCCAGTCTTGCTGCACCCCTCCCCACATCACACCCATCCAGTCCACTCACTGTACCTTCCGCCCACACCTCACCCCTCCGCTCCACCTTTCACTCCTCCGCCAGTCTTGCTGCACCCCTCCCCACATCACACCCATCCAGTCCACTCACTGTACCTTCCGCCCACACCTCACCTCTCGCTCCACCTTTCACTCCTCCGCCAGTCTTGCTGCACCCCTCCCCACATCACACCCATCCATCCCTCCTGTCCTTCCGCCCCCCTCCCTCTCCGCTCCACCTTTCACTCCTCCGCCACCACCTTTCCTCCTCCGCCATCTCGCTGCCCCCCCCCATCACACCCATCCAGTCCACTCACTGTACCTTCCGCCCACACCTCACCTCTCCGCTCCACCTTTCACTCCTCCGCCAGTCTTGCTGCACCCCTCCCCACATCACACCCATCCAGTCCCTCACTGTACCTTCCGCCCACACCTCACCTCTCCGCTCCACCTTTCACTCCTCCGCCAGTCTCGCTGCACCCCCCCCACATCACACCCATCCAGTCCACTCACTGTACCTTCCGCCCACACCTCACCTCTCCGCTCCACCTTTCACTCCTCCGCCAGTCTTGCTGCACCCCTCCCCACATCACACCCATCCAGTCCACTCACTGTACCTTCCGCCCACACCTCACCTCTCCGCTCCACCTTTCACTCCTCCGCCAGTCTCGCTGCACCCCTCCCCACATCACACCCATCCAGTCCGCTCACTGTACCTTCCGCCCACACCTCACCTCTCCGCTCCACCTTTCACTCCTCCGCCAGTCTCGCTGCACCCCTCCCCACATCACACCCATCCAGTCCACTCACTGTACCTTCCGCCCACACCTCACCTCTCCGCTCCACCTTTCCTCCCCCCGTCTGCGCCCCCCCCCCCCTCACTGTACCTTCCGCCCACCCCACCCTCCGCCCACCTTTCACTCCTCCGCCAGTCTTGCTGCACCCCTCCCCACATCACACCCATCCAGTCCACTCACTGTACCTTCCGCCCACACCTCACCTCTCCTTCCACCTTTCCTCCGCCAGTCTTGCTGCACCCCTCCCCACATCACACCCATCCAGTCCACTCACTGTACCTTCCGCCCACACCTCACCTCTCCGCTCCACCTTTCACTCCTCCGCCAGTCTTGCTGCACCCTCCCACATCACACCCATCCAGTCCACTCACTGTACCTTCCGCCCACACCTCACCTCTCCGCTCCACCTTTCACTCCTCCGCCAGTCTTGCTGCACCCCTCCCCACATCACACCCATCCAGTCCACTCACTGTACCTTCCGCCCACACCTCACCTCTCCGCCCCTCCCGCCCCGCGGCCTTCCCCCTCTTCCCCGCCCCGCCCCCTATCTTCCCACCCGCGGCCCCGCCTCTTCGCCCCCCCCCCGCCCCTCCCCCCCCCCGCCAGCGCTCAATATGTGTCCCGAGCCACAAAGCCGCGGGCGGTATTCGTCGCGGAATTCCCGCTGAATGGACTCGCCTCCGCGGTTGGCCGCCGCCCGCCCCCCCCCATGGTCACGGACGATATTGCGTTCTAGAAAGGCAGCCGGCGTCGTTGTATCCGGTGTCCGTACTTTACGGCGCCCGCAGTCGGCGAGGGGAGACGGAAGCGAGGAAGCCAGGCCAGCCGTCTCGGCGATCAGCGTGAATCTGCAACGGACGAGGCGGAGGAGATGGATGCGTTCCAGGTGCAGTTGTGGAGGTGGCTGCGGCAGCTTAGTTTAAACGATGACGGCAGATTCAGTGGGGAGGGTTAATGCGGCAGTGGCTATGTTAACAGCAGCAGTGAAAGTATCAGCACAGGAAGTGGTAGCAGGTGGCGATGGCAATGACAGCGGTAGTGATTGTGAAGTGGTGAAAGTGGTGGTTGAATCAACGAGGCGGTGGCAACATGTTTGTTAGAAGAAATTGTGATGAGAGATGCATTGATGTGGTAAAGATGACGCAGAAATTAGTATTGCAACCAGTTAGATACGTCACATTCTAAGGGAAAATATTATATTTTTTGCAGAATGAAAAAATAAATACATTGATATTATAGGGCTTATTTTAGTTGAACCAACGGGGAGCAAATTGTGTGTAATGATTGAGAATCAAGAAAAACAGATAGGTAGGAAAGCCTATGGAAGAGGTAGGTATCATATGATCAGATGGGGAAAAGTAGGGTTGATTCGTAATTACGAAGGCAACACAACAAACCAGTACGGTTGTGAGGAACAAGGCGATGCGAGAACTGCGGTCACCGAGGTGTCGAGATAGACTCGCCAATCCATTTCTCTGGCTAAATTGTTTCTCCCCCCCCCCGTAGGAGCCTCCGGGCGCCGTACGAGGCCCCGGCGCCGCAGTGCTGCGTCAGAGCCGCCGCGTGGCCGTTAGAGAGCGCTGCCCGCGCCCAATTTATCGCAGCGGCGCCGCCGGCCACCCACGCCCTCGCTGCACGGCGACTCGGAAGTTCCTCCGTCGAAATGCTTTGGATGCCTTGATATTATAAAATTAACGTAAATATTGCAAAACATACACAAATAAATAAATAAAGTAAATAAAGTAAATAAAGTAAATAAAGTAAATAAAGTAAATAAAGTAAATAAAGTAAATAAAGTAAATAAAGTAAAAAAGTAAACAAATACAACACAAAACAAAAAATAAAAAATTAAAAAAACAACAAATAAAATACATAAAATAAATAAAAAATAAAAATAAAATATAAAAAATAAATAAAATAATAAAAAACAAAATTATATCACTATCTAAAAAAGAAATCAGGATATCAAAAAATCATCCAATATGATAATTTAGTAAATCTCGACTGCACATTTCTCTCGACAGAAATCCCGTTTTTCGTTATTCATGACTTTTTTTTGCAGGAAACGTGTGTTGCAGGTTGCATTGATCATTCAATTACCGATCGGGGGGTCAAAAAAATCCACAACCACAATCCACTACTTTCAAATCTCCAAGCCAATAAATTTATGAACGAAATTGAAACATTTTTTACTAGGTTAAACTACCAAACAATTATATAAAGAAGAAGTAGTCAGTTTGTTGTGACTCTAAGCATTGTTATTTTTAAAAGTATGTATATAGTAAAACAATTAATACAATATTCTGCACTGTTTTGCGTGCAGTTCTAACAACGCTTGAACGTTTGTTCTTTATATACAGTTGTTAACTGTAAATAATCTTAGGTCAGCTTCTTGCTCAGCAAAGTGTGAAATCTATCTATTCTATAATCAGGAAGAAAAGTGCTGCATTTGCTCTAAGACCATTTTAAAAATCGAAACAAAATACGGCATTCCCATTGCAGAATTTCCCTCTTCTGACTGCTTCACGAGGCATCCCGACAGCCTGCGCTGCCGCGCTTCTCCCCATCCCGCCCCCTCCCCCCCGCTCGAGGCGTAAATATCGCGAACAATCAAACGCACCTCACGCGCAAACCCGGCACGCGTCGAAGAGAAAAGTTGGGGCTTTCGGATAAACATCCAGGGGGCCAAGATTGAGGAAATTCTATTGTGGACTTTGCAGAAACGGATGTTTTCATTCGAGAACATAAATTTCGGGCTCTCCAATAAAAGGAAGGCGGTCCGCGACGGCGGCGGCTCGTGGAAGGAAGAGGAGGATGAGGACGGGGTGGGAGGAGATGAAGATCGGGGACGGCTGACAAGGCGAAGGCTGCAGCGGCTGGCGGAGGGGGAGGGAAGATTCCTAGGAAAAGACAAAGCCAAGAGGGTCGAAAAAGTAGAATGAGAGTATAATTTGAGAGGACTGTAATCAATGGGTTTTAAGAGGCAGAGAAAATCTCACGAGGATTGGGATGTGAGAGAAAAGATATGAATAAATGGGTTGACTTTTGTTGGCGGGGAAGAAAGTCAATCGTAAAGGAAAACGAGTCAAAAAATACTGTTGCAGTCAGAAGGGGAGAAAAATTCAAAGCAGAATAATGATTTGATATGGGCAAAGAGAAAAGGTACTTTATGGAAAAAAAAGAAAAATAAAGGAAGTATGAATAATCAGTGTTTCGTGAAAGGTAATCCACTACGGAAAAGATACGTAATGAAGGTGTGGTTAAATGAGAAGAGATTGAAGGGAGAACATTTAGAGTAGAAAGATCACAGGAGGTGGTGAGAGTTGAACGGGCAGTATTGGAAGTAACTGAAATATATCCAAGACGAGGGAGAAGAGTTATATTTATTAATGTTACGGATGATGATGGGAAGAACACAAGGCCTAAAAGACTTGAAAGAAAGTTTCAAAATATCAGATTGGAGAAAAGTTAAGGAAGGAGGTTGGGTGAAAGCTGTTTCGAACGAATGTACAATCCAACTTCAGGAACAAAATACTCTGGCCTAGTACGGAAGAAAAAATGCAAACTGGTGGTATTACAGAAATATAAGAGAAAGTATAGATTGTCAATTAAAAGACGAAAAAGTAAATGGTAAATAATGATGGAAGAAATATATTTTGAAATGAAATTCCCAACCGAACAGAAGGAATGATGTAAAGAAAGTACTACGAGAAACAAATACTACATTGGGCACACTACCATACAAATAAGAGGATGAACGACGGAAATCTAAATGGTGCGAGAAAGAGAAAATACAAAGTTAAAATGGACGTCCAGTTATTCTGTCAGCAAAGAGATTTACTTCGAAACAAACTATCCGACAATTCTACATTTTTTCCTTAAAGAAATCGGACATAGTTTTTGTCGTCAACGGACAGCAGTCATCTTCTTCATCACCATGGTCTCGGAGGCGAACGGATCTCAGCAGCGTACATCTAAACCCTCAATCAACAGACAGCGACGGTGACGACGACAGAGAGCGAGCCAAGATGACAAAGGCGCCCGCCAGGGGCGCTAGTCACCGCCACCCGCACCCAGCCCACCACCACTGCAATGCAGATCGAATTACTTCCATCCAGGGCGTGTCCACCACCACCACTGCCACCCCTACAACCACCGTCTCTGCCACCGCCGCCACCGACACCGCCACCGCTCCGCGTGCTCCCGACGGAGCCACTAAGCAGTTTATATGTTAATAAATTGAAGGTCGCGCCCCACCGCTGCTGCCTGCCGAAATCTGCTCCGGTCCAGGTGAATAGAGAGGGAAGGGGAGGGAGGGGAAGGGATGTTTGAGCGAGAGCGGTCTGCGGGGCGAAGGGAGAGCTGGAGCGAAATGGAGCGGAGATTGGGGGAGAGGTGCAAATGAGGAGAAGGAGGAAAAGAA
This sequence comes from Teleogryllus oceanicus, assembly GCA_964035755.1. Classification (NCBI taxonomy): domain Eukaryota; kingdom Metazoa; phylum Arthropoda; class Insecta; order Orthoptera; family Gryllidae; genus Teleogryllus; species Teleogryllus oceanicus. The sequence goes on along the minus strand of CAXIVR010000002.1, from coordinate 239,625,963 downwards.
GAAGCCACGGGCACCAAATGAGGATTTACGTGTATAAAACCACGAGGAAGATAATGAACTTATAGATAAAGGACTAGTCAAGAGAAATACAGAAAGAAATGAAATAGACCAAATAAATGCCTGGAAGAAACGATGTGCGTGTGTGTGTTGGTATGAGATGTGTTATGGGGAAAGAGAAGAGAATACAGCACATAGGAAAATTTGGCATTAAACGGTGAGGAAATGCCATGAGTACGGGTCTACAAACCCACGGAGAAGAATTTGTGTGTAAGGAAAAAATAAATTATCGCCAGAGAGAAAAAATGAATCGGTGTCATAATCAAATATGCGTACGATGAAATGAAGACAACAGAGGTCGGAGGAGATTCTGGCCTAAAATGCTGTTAGGAGCAGCGGAAAGAGACTGGCTCTCATTCACGTATGCCTTTCAGAAGTAGAGTGAGACAAAAAGAACAATGAGAATACTAATTTTTGGCGATAAAACAAGGAAAAGAATGAAAAACTCTGATGAGAGGAGACCACGAGCATGCAGCTGATGCGGGCGCGGGCAAGAAGCTTCGAGGGCGCGGGCAAGAAGCTTCGAGGGCGCGGGCAAGAAGCTTCGAGGGCGCGGGCAAGAAGCTTCGAGGGCGCGGACAAGAAGCTCGAGGGCGCGGGCAAGAAGCTCGAGGGCGCGGACAAGAAGCTTCGAGGGCGCGGGCAAGAAGTTTCGAGGGCGCGGGCAAGAAGCTTTGAGGGCGCGGGCAAGAAGCTTCGAGGGCGCGGGCAAGAAGCTTCGAGGGCGCGGGCAAGAAGCTTCGAGGGCGCGGGCAAGAAGCTTCGAGGGGCGTGGGGCAAGAAGCTTCGAGGGCGCGGGCAAGAAGCTTCGAGGGCGCGGGCAAGAAGCTTCGAGGGCGCGGGCAAGAAGCTTCGAGGGCGCGGGCAAGAAGCTTCGAGGGCGCGGGCAAGAAGTTTCGAGGGCGCGGGCAAGAAGTTTCGAGGGCGCGGGCAAGAAGCAGGAAGTGCATGTGAAACAAGAGAGAAATTGAAATGAAAGAGTCAGGGAAACATATTATTGGCAATAAATCAGAATAAAGTGCACTCGTGTAAGGGAGGCACAAACGAAATGAACAGAGAATGGAGGAGAATCAGAATACGCCAGACAAACACGGGTCGTGTGGAAAAGGTACGCACTTTTTTCCCTGTCTGGGAGATACGAAAGATCCTTAGATGATAAGATAGGCAGTTGAGAATGTGCTTACGGTCAAAGCAAGTTCGGCGTATTAATATGTAATAAAGATGTAAACAAAGATAACAAAAAACGAGCAAGAATCGGGCAGGAAAGAAAGAGTAAAGATCCAGAATAACTGGTGTCCCTCGAAGAGGGATACATGTCGCTGGGAAACGTGTATTTTGGTGAAAGATCGCCAGATATAAATTAGACAGACATGTAGTAAGAATGTGATTAGGATAGGTGCTGTAAATAAATGTCTCCTGGAAAGACGGAAGGAAAGAATAATGGACTGAAGAGAACATTGGATAAAATGAATAAAGGCTAACACACCGACCTCTCGAGAGAGACGAATGCGGTGGCAAGGAAATGTTAAACGTGCTGAAGGGAAAAGAGATCGGCAGATAAAAATGAAAGAGACGGAGAGTGAGTGTATGAAGGAGATTAAAGAAGTGGTGAGTATATATGTAAAGTGGCGATCCAAATAATATAACAGGGAACAGATGGGAATAATGTGAGAAATGATGAGTGATGACTTGCTTCCTGCAGAGAGGAATGCAGGCCGAAATGTGAGTCAGAAGAAGCTGAAAAATTGCCAAATGGAAACGAGATAGAAAGATGGCTTGGAGATGAAGCATAAGCATGTATAAATATGAGGGGAGGGGGAGACGAAAAAACAAACAAAGGAGACTGCAGAATCCTGCATGAAATGCTGAGTAAAGTCCGCAAGTGCTGGTGCACTCCAGAGAGGAATATAAACCACGGGGAGCGATATAGAAGAGAGGTGGAAAGGGAAAGAGAGAGAGAAGCGGAATGGGAGAGAGAGAGAGTGAGAGAGATGCGGAAAGAGAAAGAGAGTGAGATGCGGAAAGGGAAAGAGAGAGAGAGGTGGAAAGGGAAAGAGAGAGGCGGAAAAGGGAGAGAGAGGGAATGGGAGAGAGACAGGCGGAAGGGAGAGAGAGAGGCGGAAAGGGAGAGAGAGGGAGGCGGAAAGGAGGAGAGGCGGAAAAGGGAGAGAGAGGCGGAAAAGGGAGAGAGAGGCGGAAAAGGGAGAGAGAGAGGCAGAAAAGGAGAGGGAGTATAGCTTAAGGATAAAAAGTTCAGTGTATAAATGAATAACAGAGAACGAAGGAAAGGAACAGGGGAGCAAGAGAATCGGCCTGAAATGATGAGAAAGGCTCGCCATCTCGGAGAGGAATGCGGCGGCGAGAGGGGAGAGGAGAGCCATCATCGCCGCAGGCATCGAGTGGCGACAGGCCCTGGGCGAGGGCGAGGGCGAGGGCGGCGTCCCGAGGGACGGAGCAGGCGGGGCCGCGCGTCAAAGGCGGAAGAGGGCCGTGTGTGCGCCGCGTCGAGTCAAACTCGTCCAGAGGTCGCTGCGAGGCCACGCGAAACCTCGCCACACAGTGGGGCCTCGCCACAAACGGCTCCGACCACACAATCCAAATCAAAGCGAACGATGTATAAATAATATAGTACAAAATTAGCTATTTCCACCGCCACGTGTTGTGGATCACTGTTACTCATAACAAGCAACTTATAATAACTAATGAGGGAAAAACGTGTATGAAGTATATCTAAAAAGCTAAAATGGGAGGACTAGAATCGGAAGTTAACGAAGACTATCTATTCCGCTCGAACATTTTCTCTTTTTGCACTTTTTCACAATTTCTTTGGCTTACAACACGGTTAATACGAACATTTTTTTGGTTTCAACTCTTTTCATGGAGGTAAGCCAATCATTGTAGCAAACTCATTGACATAATTCCGTTAACAATGCATGTATGCTTTGTAATAGGCATTTAATGTTATCTGTGCTCAATTCTAGCATTCTAATTGTGTTTTTTTAAACTTCTTTTGGAATTAATGTGCCTCAAAGTCAAGCTTATCAACTTTCATTTGGCTATTTTCCAAATATGCTTAATCAGCTACAAAAGGGCATCAATCTATGCTGTCGAAATACAGAAGATTTTTGATTAGCCTTCACGTGCCGATATATTTCGAATTACAACTGTACATATGAGAATATCTTGAGTTTAAATTTTTCGTTTTGTTACCCCTGTTGTTCCTGTCAGTTTCGGTGTGCTGTGTGCTGTTGCCCGTGCAAGGCTGGGCACACCCGAATGCTGGTTACGGCCGTGACCGCTCTCCTCGCCAGGGGGGGGGACGGTTTCTCATTACGCGGAGACTGCAGCGGCGGCGGTAGCGCTGCTGCCCTCACGTGACCTCGCCAGTTCGTGGGGGTCCCCGATTTCGTGGCGCGCGTAGAATCGAGAGATAGGCGATTGTCGCTAGAGACCGCTGCAGTTGACGGTGACCCGGTACCAAAGGCTATGTTACGGAAAAGGCGGGAATGAGAACGAGAGACGATGGCGAAGGAAACGGTGACGAAAGGGTCTGGAACCAGAGACGCGGGGACGAGAGAGGAAGGGACGAGAGAGGAAGGGCCAAGAGAGGAAGGGACGAGAGAGGAAGGGACGAGCGAGGAAGGGACGAGAGAGGAAGCGACAAGAGAGGAAGGGACGAGCGAGAAAGGGACAAGAGAGGAAGGGACAAGAGAGGAAGGGACGAGAGAGGAAGGGACGAGAGAGGAAGGGACGAAAGAGGAAGGGACGAGAGGAAGGGACGAAAGAGGAAGGGACGAGAGAGGAAGGGACGAGAGAGGAAGGGACGAAAGAGGAAGGGACGAGAGAGGAAGGGACGAGAGAGGAAGGGACGAGAGAGGCGGGGGGAGAGGGGGGCAGAGAGGCGGGGATGAGAGAAACTGTTTACAAGAGAACTGTGTACAAGAGAGGAGTGGTGGGAGAGGCGGGGAAGATGTTGGAAGGGACGATTCCTGGGACGGTGGAGGAGGCGGCATTTGCGGTGGCGCTGGAGGCGGCGTGGCGCGTGACAACACGGAGGTTCATTTGCATGCCGGGCGGAATACGCGGCCGCTCCGAGCGTTGTAGGCCCTGCAAGAGAGAGGAAGGGAGGGGATGGGATGGGAAGGGAAGACACTGATTCAGGGGCCGTCGATGCAGATGAGCAGGTGCCGGACGAAGGGGCGCTGATCCATATTGAATGGTTTGCGGTGGACGAGGGAGAGATGCTGACCATGTCTAGAGTCCGTCCATTCCAAGGAAGGGCAGAACTTTGTTTTAATACTGGAAAATATGTTAACACTATGTTGGATCAAGTTCTCTTACAATGCATAGATTCATTTATGGTCGTAAACTGGGTAAATGACCAATAATTTGCTCAATACGATACACTAAGAATGGATAAAGGGTTTTGACAATTTGTAAGAAAACATGGACACAAAACCTAAGTATGGTACAGCTAGTAAAGGATTTACTCTCCAGTCTTGCATCTCAGAGTTAAAATGAAAAAAATGAATGCTTCATTTAAGATAAGACTTAGATTACTGCAAAACACATCTGCACATAGAGCAATGTTGCTCTACCCATGATAGTTTTACAACATACTATACTTCCAAAACAAGAAATAAAACGTTAAAATTCTCTAAACTTCTGAAAGTGTTTTATTAGTATTTTTATGATTTTTAATACAATAAATTCCAAAACAAAACACATTGATTCTTGTAATTTTTATTCGTTCGTTTACAAATTTTCTGAATCTGTAGTGGCGAAAGTCAAGCGTATGAAATTTTAGACGACTTATAAAATATATGTTAAAATTTTTCTAAAATGTTTGCAATAATTTTTTATATTGATGCTAGCAACATATAAGAAAGATATCAATTTTCATACGCCAGAAATATATGCAGGTTCTGAAGAGTTAAAATCGCACATAACCCGAACTCGCTGAATTCTAGATTCTTAAAATCAGGTGTTCGTGTTCAAAATGGCGACAGTTTTGAGGGGACAGGTGATTTTGCGGAGACACGATTTTTGAAGGACACGTGTGGAATTTTGGTTGACAGATGAGGGTGAGATAGGGACGGGTGGACGACAATCAGGCGACAGCCAGAGGTATGGTGTGGTCGGAACTATATTTCTTAAGAAGTATTGTACAAAATGAAATTTTCTTAAACATTTATTTATTTATTTTACGTCAAAAAACAGTTAAAAACTGCGTATGACGTGCTATGGGGAAAAGTGAATTGTGTGCACATTTTGAAAATTCTGTGATCCCTACACTAAGTCATATACTACTTAAATTTTGAAAGGGAGGAAAAACCAAAAACTCCCATGTAGTAAAATTATTTTCAAGGATAAATAAGCAATAAATTTTGAATTTTAAACATTCTATTATATGTTAGAGATTTAGCTCCTCCGATGACCCCTTCTCAGTAGTATGTGGGGTCCGATACGAACAGTAATTCAAAACCTATGTAAAAATTAAATTGAAGTAATCGAGGAAGAAATAAAATTCCAAAGTGACTAGTGACAAAGTGCGAAAACCCCACAGGTCACAATCATAGTGTGGAAATACGTATGCCTTATGCGGGATTCCTAACCCTTCGACACACTTCGGATCCGCGAATTGAGTTTTTGCAGGACGCTCCTCTACGCCATCGAGGTAGGCATTAGGGTAGTTTGTTATATTAAACTGAGTACTTTTAATATCTGGTAAAAAGACAATGAACTTTCTAAATATACATCTGAATTTATAACACCTAAAAAATTAATTCGCTGCCTCCTGGTTTGTTTCATAATAAACGAAAGTTTCATAAATAAATACTTAAAAATCCATGAAGGATGTGGATCCATAAGTACCAAGTTACATAAGCTCGTGTTCTTAGAAGACATTCAGTCAATGAAGTTTGATCTGCGACCGTTTGTCGACCAGTTATATTCATACGTAAGATGCGACTTCTCCTAGACTAAATGCGTCTTCAGCCTTCAGTCAACAATGTTTACTTTCTCTCTACGGAGTACAGAGAAAGTTATGTAATGCAGTACAAACAATGGCGAGTTTTTGGCAGAACAAACTTATTACGACCATGGCAACGACAAAAGTGGATAAATTCTGTTGTTAAATTTAGAAAACAATATTGTGTCACGTGGTGAAACCAGAATCCAGATATAATGGGTCCTTGATACCTAAATATTTAATGAGGTCAAAACGTCTGTTCGTCCATCTGTCTCTGAACAACGCTAGCGGCTAAACTGTTCGGCCGATTTTCTCCAAAATTGATATTTCCTAAACGATGTGCTAATGTTGAGGCGACTGGTATTTGAAACAGATATTTTAATTTTGGGTGGTAATTTACATGAAGCCCCCAAGGACATTTTCAAAAAATTTTCAAAAAAATGGCTACTTCGTTTTTGATTAAATTTTGTTGTTGGATACTGAAAAGGACATTTAAGAGAATGGTGCAGGACTCATATGCGTTGAAAGCCCTGATTTTTCGAAAAATTGTAAAAGTTCAAAATTTTATAAAAATCTCCAGCAACTAAAGTATTGAACATAAAGATGTTTCCCTTAATGAAATGTGTCCCTTAAAGATAGATTTTGAAACAAATTCATGTAAAATTTTTCGACAGTTTGAGTACTTTTCGTATCATTTTGCGTAAAAATACAGGCGAGAAAGTGCGTGCTGTTTTAACACCACTAGTTTCAACGTTTCAACTGCATCGCTTAACCTCCATCGCTTCACTGCAACCACTCTTTTTATCTCTCCCTGGCCCTCGCCGCCAACCGGGTCTGGGTGCGTGCTGTTTTCCAATGTTCATTCACTCACGCCTTTTCAATCGCCCGCGGGCGCCAGCGGTGCATCAAAGGGCCCTTGTGCGCAGGCGAGGGTCAATTCCCGCCACTGCTGACTGGTGTGGCGCAGCCCCGCCCCTCCCCGCCCCTCCCCGCCCCTCCCCGCCCTCCCCGCCCCTCCCCGCCCCTCCCCGCCCCTCCCGCCCCTCCCCCGCCCCTCCCCGCCCCTCCCGCCCCTCCCCGCCCCCGCCCCGCCCCGCCCCGCCCCGCCCCTCCCGCCCCTCCCGCCCCTCCCCGCCCCTCCCCGCCACGCCAGCCACAGCGGCACTCCGTCACTGCTTTCTCGTCGGTTCCGAAGCAAACGAACGTTCGAAAGTCTTCAATTCGTACGAATCAGGGACAGGGTCAGAGGATCAGATTGGAGGAGAGAGGGAGGAATTAGGAAATGAGTGTGGGAGTGAGAAAGAAGGATCGAAGTACTCAATGCAAATTGAGGTGTTGCGATGACATTGGTTGAAAGCTAGATATCAATATTGTATACACGTGAATTGTGAAAAATACTTTCCATGGCTTGAACGTCCCTTGATATATCAAGGAAGAATGAAGGATATTTTATATACCAAAAGGTATATGATGAAAGTTTACCATAATGTAAGGAATACGCTTGGCCTTCATTAAAATACGAAAAGTAAAATCTAGCATAACCTTTACAATATTGAGAACATTATTTTGAATTCATCTACAAAGTTATAATCATTAACGATAAATGTTCTCGAATTATCTTATGAAACAAAATGAATTAAAAGATATAAAAGAGAAGTAAAGATAAAGAAACCCTTTTAGTCCCCTTTACTTCCAAACACTGCAGACAATGGGCTGGATGTGGGTGGAACGGAAGAGAAGGGAGAAGGTGAAAAGGGGAGAGACTGTTGTGTGTTAAGGAGAGTGGCTGAAAATCGAAGTGGTAAGGCTTTATCTCTCTAGAAATAGAAGTAGGTAAAGAGCTACTTTTTAATATACGGCTAAATAGTTTTTTTTGTTGAAAGTACCTTTTTCACACTACATGTGTTTACGTGCTGAACTTATCGAAAAATTCTAAAATTGCATTTTAAGCAAAAATATATATGTAGATATTTGTTTTATTTTTCTATACATTCGTACACTAAGTATTGCAGGTAGAACCTACTAGGAGTTATGAATTATGTACGAGTATTATCATATACGTATAAAAAATGTACGTTAGCAATACGGAATGGAAAACTGAAAGAATATGAAGAAACCTAGTCTTTAATTTCAGTATCTGATTAAAAATTTGAAATTATTTGATCCTCCTATGAGATTACGGGAATTAATGTAATTAGTTTTCACTTATAAATTGCAAACAAAAGGAGATACTAAGAAAGATTGTTGTACAAAAGTATTAAAAGTTCAAATGAGAGTAATTATACAAATTGAAAAATTGGTTCAAATTGCAAACGTATTGATAGGAGGACAATATAATGAATTTGAGATGTATAGAATTTACGACATAGTTCTACTTGGACTTAAAAAATATAACAGACTGTGTGTTATATTACGTAATATTACAGTAGTTACAACAAAATACGAATTTACAGTGCGTTAACAACACATGAACCATCAAAAAGGGAGAGATTTGAGAACAAATGCCTTTTGATAATGAAACAATTTCAAACAAAAGGTACCAAAAATAGATAGAGTAGTACTTTGCATCCTGCTAGAAACATGGACAAAACAATTCCGACGGACCAAGTTAAACTCTCCATGAGCCGACAAAACAGACCAAGACGCCCACCCAGAAAGTAACAGGGGAAATGAAAGAATGAAACATGCACACCAAAAGAAAAAAACAAAACCTCAAAAGCAGCGTCATGGAGGCGCGCGGGCGGGTGAGGGCGACCGAGGACGCAATATCAAGCGGAGCGTCGCGCAGCTGTCGCCTTCGGGGACGTTTGCGGCCGTCCTCGTTTATGCCGCGCGGCGCCGCGCCGCCTCCGGGATTCGACGCACGCCGCACGCGCACCCCACGTCAGCCACACGCACCCCACGTCACGCACGCGCACCCCACGTCACGCCACGCGCACCCCACGTCACGCCACGCGCACCCCACGTCACGCCACGCGCACCCCACGTCACGCCACGCGCACCCCACGTCACGTCACGCGCACCCCACGTCACGTCACGCGCACCCCACGTCACGTCACGCGCACCCCACGTCACGCCACGCTCACCCCACGTCCCGTCACGCGCACCCACGTCACAACGCGCACCCATGTCACGCCATGAGCACCCACGTCACGTCATGCGCACCCCGTCACGTCACGCGCACCCACGTCCCGTCACGCGCACCCACGTCCCGTCACGCGCACCTCACGTCTCATCACGCGCACCCACGTCACGTCACGCGCACCCCTCTGTACGACGAGACGACACGCCATACCACGTACAGCACGATGCCTCCAGGCGTAACAGAGCAGCAAGAGAGCGAGAAACAAAGCCCAACACATCGTCGGTTCACAAGGAAAATGAAATAATCGAAAATTGTCGTTTGGCGGCAAACAATTTTATTCGGAAGGAAACCGTTTATTTTGCTGCCAATGGACAGTGCTTTACTCCATATAATGATTTTTTCTGAACTTAATATTTTATCACGTTAAAATCTGCTTATGTAGAGAACATTGTGCAGTTGAAGCAACGTAGTCAATGTTAAACTAGCTCTTCAAAAAAAAAAATGGCGTTGCTATACTATGGTTAAGTGAACTTCGTATTTTATAGTGAAGAAGAAACAATTCTAAAACTCGTAATTGCGGATGAATTTCTGTGTTAAAAATTTCCATAATTAGGAACATCAAACGACCACGCTTTACAAGTAACGAGTCATTGATGCGACACCATTCTATTCTCCATAATTACAGATGATTTAGAGAGCACTCAACGTACTGTGTAAGTGTACGATAAAAAATATAAAACAAGGTTAAACTAAAAATGGAAAGGTATTGGAGGTTTTCAGAACGTGATTAGTAGCTCTTCATTCTTGGCAATAATTTAGTTTAAGGCCGTCATTCAAACATCACGAGTTTCTCGCTGTCTCTTTTCTCTTAAAGCTCAAATTTATTACCCTTTATATTCGAGTGAACGTAGATAATGAAACTGCGGTGTATCGGTCAACTTTTTATAGAGTTGGCAATTTTATACCCGTATGTGAACTGTCCTGCTCATTCAGCTCAAAGAGATAAAAACCATTTATATCAACGTCAATGAAGACCGTAGAGATTTTGTTTATGATTCGTTTCACGATTTGGGAAAGGTGCGATGTTATCAAATATTGAAAATTATGCGTTTCGGAATGAATGTCTGATAAGAAAATTTATGTCTGATATTTCCAACAGTTATCTCTCAGGCTTTGCCCTTTGTAGCCCCGAGGGAAATAAGTACAGTATAGGAGCGTAGAGAAATTGGACAGAAATTTGCCACATATTGATGCGGCGATTTTGTGGTAACTCAGGATTACGTGACGCTACGTATTGTAGTGTGATGCCTACTCGCATGGTACTATACAACCACTGTCAAATACTATGGCTAACTGTGAAGTAAACCATACAGAGCAGCTTATAACCAACCATAACATGATTATCCAATTTCGAAACCAATTATAGGGCTCTAATACGACCCAGAGTTGGAAATATGTCAACACAGGCCTTGTAATTTGCTTTTAATGCATTTACAGTAATAGCTATAATGTTTTACATTTGACATGATTTCACAACGATTAATCACATCTTTGAGTAATGCAACGCTGGCTATATTCTATAATCCACCTTGTGACAAATAATACACAACATTAAAAATCTGTTTAATAAAAATGATACTACACTCACTAGCATGTCGTACAGATATTCCACATGAACAACCGTTAATACAGTTATAAATCACAGTAATAATATGCAATAATCAAGATAATATTTTAATGAAAACTGAATCGAATGAGTTTTGAAGCTGATAATTAAACGAGGCATTATCCTCAATACGAGCACTGGTCGAATTTTGACAGTTGGAAGCGGAGTGAGTGATTAAAATATAGCGGCGATAAATAAAGGGGCCGCCGGTGGTAAATTGAAAATTCGGGAGCCTTTTCCGCGGCGTCTGCACAAATCCAGAGCGCGCGCCGCCCGCTTCGTGCTTGTTTTATTCCGTCGGCCCGTCGCTCAACCTCGCGCACTGCAGGCCCGGGAGAGAGGGGGCGGGGTGGGGCGCGGGATGAGGGGTGCAGGATGAAAAGCGGCTCTTGGAAGTAACGTACTACCTGTGCTTTTTAATGTGGATACAAAAACAAATCTTAAAAACGTATTGCTGTATTTTTGAACTTGTAACGTGCGGAAGAACATAAAAGAGCATCATTAAAGGTTATTCGACTGTAACACTTGCCAAGTTCATAACATACATTTTTTAAATGATAAATGTGTAATAGTTTGATTAGAAGAATTGAAATTGTTAAACATTAAACAGGATAAACGTGTGGTGTCCATATCGCCGCATCTTCATGAATACATTTTCCAAAACACCTGTTTCGCTGAATATTTGTACCTTCACATTTTCCAGAATTGTATCAGAGCCCCTGAACACGAGCGTCGGGTTGATGCGCGTTAAGGAACGTGCATCGTAGAATAACGATGCACTTTCGCCTTCATTATGCGAAACGACACACAAGCGCCTTGGCCGTTCCGAGTGAGATACAATGTTAATCTACGACGCACGTTACTTAACGCGCGTCACCACAACGCTCTTGTGACACAGCTTCAGAATCTCTTTATTTTAATCAGATAAAATTTGTGGATTTATTGGGAAAGTAACGTATTTCAGTTGAGGTTTCTTATATATTTGTGGAACTTATAAGAATTTCTAGTGATGTATTCTCAGTTATGTTTTGAGAGTGTGTATGGCTGCTTTAATATTTTTGAAGTCAAATAATAAAAACAAATTGTGTTAAAACAGTGTAAAGATTCGCTTATTTTCACGCTTAGATATGTGCTCTTAAAGAGTTAGGAAATTTAGAACCAATTTAGTAGTCTATCTCTACACAAAGGTCTCACTGACAAATCATTAAAAAAAATATGAGGACCCTACTTATAAATTATGAGAAAAAACTAAACAAAAATGAGTAAGAAATGGCAATGAAGATAGGTTAAGATAATATAGAGGGGGGAAAATTCAAGATAGGTAGAGGTAAGGTTTGAACAATCCAGAGCACCTTGTTTGAGAAGAGGTAAAAATGCACCAAAGAAAAAACAAAACAAATGCCCAATTAATGGGGAGAAAAGCAAAAACAGAAATTTAAGTCTGTTAAAAACACAATTTCAATAAATAAAGGAAAGGTAAAAATACAAAATCAGAGAAAGAACTAACTGAAAAAAAAAATTATTTATAAACATAAATTATCACGTTACACTTAATGTAACCAAAAAATAAATTTAAAACTTCTTTCCAATTTTTTCAAGAACCTGAACATATTCAATTTATACTACATTTGTTTTCAGAGGTAGAGAGTTGTAGTTAGTGGGCAGTGGGGAATAAGACATGGCTCCCAAGCCCACCGCCCAAGAAGACAAGCAAGGGTGGAAGGCGATGACGGCACTGCGTGGGGAAACGCGCTTTCGGGTTGGTTTACGCCACCGGTTCGAGGCGGGGCCGTTGGGAAGTTACGTGATTTCGTAAGAAAGTGTGCGGTGTTGGAACGCATGAGACCAGCGCACGCAGAGGGAAGCGAGAAAGTGTACGTTTGTGTGAAGTACATCAGCACTGCAACCATAAGTATCCACAGTTTGCAGACGCGTACGCGATACACTAAAATAACGGTTTTTTAACACTACAGTACAAAGGCGACCTGTTCCAAGCATTATTACAAAAACGTGGTCTGACAGACTACTTTGGGTAAAAAAATAAAGAAAAACTCATTTTTACAATGAAAAAGTAGATTTAATGAATTGAATATGTATGATCTGGAGTTACAAAATACCTTTTAAAGGTTTTGATAGATACACGTAAATAACTAGACTCTGGCAGCACACATTTGCTTGGCACTGTACACACATGGCTTTTGAAAAGCGTTCGTACTAGTACAGCGTCAAGCAACCTTTGGTCTGATCGCCGTCGTCTCATTATGATCCCTAAATGTTCAGAACAACACTTAAATGCTACAAGGCAAGGTATTCATAATTCATTTTCGTTTTCATTATTCCCAATATTAGGCAATGTGACGCAAAAAAAGTGCCGTAATTACAAATGCGAATTCTACTGGACGACGCGTGCCGGAAATGGCGTACATCGGAAACAGCCTCGCGTACATGGTTATGTGTATTTCACTTACGAATCACACAATGAAGGTACCTAGAGTTTTAGAAACGGTGAGTGAGGGGAAAAGAGTGGTGGACGCTTTCGGCACTAGTTGCGACGTCCAACAGACGCCGCCTTTGAAATCGAGGGTTACTCTTTAGAAAGAAAGTTTGATTCTCGGAAAAAGAAAAGTCATTCTTCGGAATTGTTTCGTAAGCATAATATTTTATATAGGTTACACATCTCTAGTATGACCTTTCCAAGAGTATGGTTCCATATATTAGAACCCGTATCATTTTTGGGGCAAAGAAAATCTCTAGAAGAATCGAAAAAATATACGTAGCAAAATGTACTAAAAGAAGTCGTCTAAATTCTTGATTTACATCTTAGGAACCTTTGGGGAAACCGAATTTTTTCACATTATGGCAAATTATTTAAATCAATACGAGGTCATCTCCATGGGCGGAAGTGCGAATAAGATTTTCAAAATCAACATGCAAAGCGCGGAAGGATCAGAGATCGAAACTTCGGCAAATGAAACAGGGAACAAATATAGATATATTTTTTTTAAATTATTTAACAATAAGATGCGTTTTTGATGATGTAAATTAAAGAGATTTTTTTTAAACTATTAAGCAGACAAAATATATTATCATATTATTTGTATTTTAATAATAATATTTGAAAAATGGGTTTAAATGTAATCCTAAGAAGCATGAACAGTGGCGCCCTCAAGGGGAAGGGTGCCTAATGGAGCTCAGGGGCTCCTCCCCAGAAGCCCACGATTCATATTATACCAAAGAGAATCATTCAATAGATCACGTTAATAAATATATTCAGCACAAATCAAAAATTATATTAAAAAAATTGAAGCCGGAAATAAGTAAAATACGTGTGCATCTTTGGCTAGTGCTGATTCAGAAGATAAAAAAATGCTTTAGTTTACTGACTCAGAAAACAAATTATTACTTTTTCCATTTTAATTGGACAAAGAAATATTGTAGACTCGGGTTAATTAAATTTCCCGAGTGTGCTTGTAAGTATGAGGAAAAAATTAATCTTTAATTTGAATTTGAATATGAAATGTGTTTGTAATCGAGATTTTAATTGTTCCCTATAAAAATACTTGCCGCATGAAGTCATTTTCCAGCGAGACCGTCAAATAGTAAAGTGTGTTAGCGAGAGACTATATACTTTAGCAGGCTGTAACTTGAGATAGGGTTCCGAGCACATTATCGCGTTTACCTTGTAAAACGAGACAGTTTACGACAATGTGATGGCTATGGTATTCATTTTCCAAAGAGCCATTTACAGCAGCCACTAGCTTAATCCAAGTATTATGATACAAGACCGTCATATCTAGTAGAAATCTCCATAAATATTCTTCACATCTCCCCGAACATTTAAGTATGTACACTGATAGTTTGCACGAGTGCTTTTGTAGGATCTCTTTCGTCTCCTTTATTGAAGTTCGTTTCCATCTAGACTGTAATGTAGAATCGCCGATCAAGGTAGCTTAACAACTCTAGTAATATAAGTTGAAATGAATAAAGAGAGAAAGATGTTTGATATTTCATTATATAACGTTGTAAGAGAATAAATACATAGAAAAAGAATAAATATATTTTAATCACCCGTTGAGTAGCCACTGTAGAAAGGAGTTAACCGTAACACACTGATTCGTCCGGTAATTGGTGAATGACAGGGCACATACGCTAAATTTATTTATTGTCACCAAGCGTGTATCTTACCTGCCATCCTGCCCTGACATTGAGAGCCTCAGGACTTGTGTACTCTGGGTCAAAAGGATGCATTACGCAAACTATCTATTTTAATAATACACAGAGATGGAATTTTATAAGGTGTAACTCGTCTTAAATGGCGGAAACACGTTTATTGACAAATAGAAAGCTCTAAAATACAATTTAAAATTACTATTTTCTTAAAAATCTCTCGTCCAAAACTTGTTTAACTTAAATGGAGATGGGCAAATACACAGAAATAATAATGGTGATCGTATTACTTACTTTGGTTGGGTTGCACGTCCACGGACGTTTACTCATCAATTCCGGCGTTGGTGTGCCGACAAAGCACGGTTAAAGTGGCCTCGTACACATCAGGAATGGACCTTGTACTCCCATTGCATGCCCCGGAAGTAAGCAGCCGATCGCCACCAAGCTCAAAACGATAAACCACGGTGCTAATATGCAAGGCGAAGTCACACGCCATCTCGTCTGCGTTCGCTCAATATTTTAATTGTTTTTAGGCAACTATTAGGTGAAATTAATTCCGATTCATATGACGATCATCGTCGACGATACGAAATTAATTCCGATTGGGTGAATTATGGATATTCGCATCGCTTAGGCCGGCAGGTCCTGGTCAGTCTCACGCCAGTAGATAGTTGATTCTGTCATACAAGCTTGTATGACTTGTATACTTGTATACTTGTATGTTGCCTAAGTCTAGTCGTATGAAGTCCTTATCAAGTCACTAGCTCAAGTCTCCTCTCTCACGTTCCTAGTGCCAGTGTTTCCTGTCCCGTCCTCAGCCCAAGTGTTTTTCTCCTGAATCCTCTGTTGATCCCTTCCTTCCTTCCTTCTCCCCCCTCCCATTCGGAATTTTCTGTGCTCTATCACGTTCGTGATGCTTTGCCTCAGGTATGATCATCAGGAACCTTCCACCAATCCAGTCGATTGGCTCAAGGTAATTTCTTCTCATAGCTACCTACTCTGCAACGTTTTTAAATGGTCGCCTTTGTGTGACCGTGGCCACATGACAATCTCGGAGAAAGGGAGGCAGCGCTTGCTGTCCGCTGATTATTTTATAGTGCTATTACGAGATAGTCCGTGCTATTTTGTACCACCACTAGTTATTTCTTATTTCTGAAGAACACAGCTTTCTCAATTTGCCCTCTGAGCAATAATAATATCAAATTTGAACAACGCGCTATTACATACCACAAATACTCGCATTTTGTTCAAGGAGCAACAATCAAACGTCGAATATAACCCTAGTGTTAATCTGGCGATGAATATCCCATTTGTCTGTTGCTATCCGGGACAAGCCGCGCGGGGACATACATCGTCCTCGGAAGCCTACGCAATCAATATCCCATTTCACTCCGACGAAAAATCAGATCCCTCTAACATATTCAAACGAACAAATCCTCCGGGCTCATTTCTGAGCATCGGTGGTGTCTGAAGGCCATCTCGTAATAACGATGTTTGCACGATAATCACAACAGCCGTAGCCAACATAGCACGACCGCGGGGGCTCCATTCCGAGCTAGCCAGGAGGCGGGGCCGACTAAATGATGCTCTGCGCGAGAGCACAATTCCGCCGGTAGATGTCAGCAGCGCGCCGGGCCGATCATTTATTCACGGCCTCGCGACCGCAGACGCGTGGCGTTAGCGCTGGCCGCCGCCCCGACCCCCGCGCCGCACAGTGCTTCCGAACGAAACGGAACAAACAGCTTCGGTGAAATTCCATGGAACCATATAGCTCGAAAATATGTAGGGTGAATCGGAATTGTTATAAATTTCTAGAGCGTGTTGAGGGGACGAAAATAATAACCATTTCCGAAAGAACTTATAGTGATACATTTCATACTAAAGAACATTGTTTTTATATTTGCATACAGCTCAACCTGCAGGTCAAATATTCAAACCATACAGAGATTCCAATCCAAGGTTCTGAGATACATTGCTAGTGCTCCTGGTACGTCCGAAACGATGTGCTCTAATGATTTTAAGATGCCAACAGTACAACAGAAATTAAAAAAATTAGCCATAAATATGTCAGCAAACTAGAAAACCATAAAAATGTACTAGCCATAAACTTACTGGACAATAGTTTAGAATTCAAAAGACTGGAAACTTCAAACCATTGGATTTGCAAATTGATTTTAAAATAACAATAATGATAATACTGTAATAAAATCAACACCAATTGTTTTGTCAACATGTGCTTGTTGATGTAAAGTGATAAAGGAAGATCACCAGCGGGTGACCTTTCCATGCAAGTTTGTATTTTCTAACAGCATATTTACTTATTGTTCTTGTTTTGAACAGATTGTAAATTTACAGATTTAAATTTTAAAAAAATGCTCTTGAATATTAGGCAAACCTATGTGCTCAGATGCTAGGTGGGTAAATGTAATTTCCTTGAGTGGGTCACAAAGTGACCACCAGAACTTCTGCGTGTAATATGTTTCGTAATAAACACGGGCAAGTGCCACATTCCTTTTTTCCCTAGGGCATTTATCCATCCGACAGTCGGTTAGCCTTTTCGTTCCGATGAGACGCATATACGACTATCCACTAGACACCAACTCACTTGTGGGCTCTGATCTGGGGTTAACAGAACGCTAGGCCACTCACGACAACACAAATACATGAGAGATAGGGGACAAACAGCCATGCCCAAGGAGTTGAACTCGCGACCCTTTGGACTGAAGCACTGAGTCGATACACGCTCTTAGCCACCTTGGCCATCCAGGTCGGCTCGCATTCCTAACTAAATGTATTAAATTTCACACTATTTTCAGTGGCAAGGATGTAATTTTCAACTCACATCCCCTCAAAGGTTGTATTTTGTTCCAGACTCTTGTAGTCATAATATGTACTGATAATTGTGAATGACGATAAACCATACGCGCTTCAACTTTCCCGGGCCGATTAGTTGAAAGAGGTACTTGTCGTGTTTCTTTTATAAATCAATTTTCCCTATTTGTTCTGGATGTCCTATTGTTTAATCAGTAAAAAACCAACTTTATGATTCGCTGCTCCCTGACTGAGCGAGTTATTAGAGTGAGTTGGAAATTTTACTCAGCCTACCAGAAAATGACGGGCCAAGAATTGCTTTCATCTCGACGAACCAGGGATTTTTTTACACCATTCAAATTCATCGCAATTCTTTTATTCAGTTCCGTATAATTTCCGTGACATGCTCACGTATTCAGTGCAACGGGGTAAAAATATAAAAGTTGATAAGAGTTAAAGTGAATGTTAGTTTTATAATTAATATCAGTGTATTCTTAATAGGATTGAGTGCACTAGGGAACTCTCCGCAGTGGCATCTTGCTGATGAAAGTGATAGCTACAAAATTATGTCTATAGCACTAGCTGAACTTGCAACAAAAGGAAACTTACATTGTTTAATCACATCCATAACAGGTGATGGAAGTGTTGATCTCTTCACTTGTCTCCCAGTGATTTCGTTGCTACCAACATTATTACAACTTTTAATAAGAGGCTCTAATTCGGCTCGGTGCGGGGAGACTCTCCTGCCGCCTTACATATTAGTGTGTGTGTGTGTGTGTGTGTGTGTGTGTGTGTGTGTGTGTGTGTGTGTGTATATATATATATATATATATATATATATATATATAAATTTATACTTTTATTCAAAAATTAATCTTTTTAAGTACCTTTCGTGCTTTGGAAATCATAATTTATAAAGAGCGAAGCGTCTTCCACTTTCTGCCAATGGTGAAATCTCCAGTCCAGAAAGGCTGGTGGTTGAGGGTACATTGAAAAACGTTGGGAGAAGGTCAAGTCTTTAAACCTTTCAATATATCTCAAAATACCTCACGCTCTACGATCTAGGGGGATAGGAGGGACACTCCATTTTTTATTCCAAACCGTACTTCCCTAAATTACCCCATCAAATATTTTTATTCCATTCAAACACAATCTTTACCACTTTTAAGAGTGTCAATATAAACCTTATTCAAATTTAAGAAAAGGGAAGCAAAAAATTCCCTTCTCAAAAATAGTCGTATTACGGCTTCAGTGGTGTGACAATTGTTAACTTGTTTCTTTAGAACAAGACTTGTTTCTTTAGAAAAACTAACAAAAAATAAAAATAGCTGGCGAATTGTATAAAATTGGCTGTTGTTTTCTTCCTGGGTTAATTTTTCGTTCTGAACAAGTATATTCATTTCTTTTGTAAATAAAAAAACATTTACATGTTTTTGGAGTGTTTCTCTGTTTCGAATGCAAATTTTTGCATATAAATTATTTTTTCAAACCAACGTTTAAGTGCTTATTGTGGCTCTGCCATTCCGAATATTCAACGAGTTTATTGGACAAAATACGCTTAAAATTGTCTTAGAAGCTTAGTTTCGAAGTTTCGACGCTTCTTCCCCGGATACCCAGTATAAATCGTGAATTATGTTATAATATTAAGAACTTCAATACCAAACGAGGTATGTGACTAATGAATGTATATAAGAAGGAGAGCGTCTGATAGCATGCACACGAGAGAAAAGGCATTTGTCTTTATGTTAACACTTTCCTAAGAAAATATAACCGAGTTACTATTGCTGTCTAACGGATAGGCTATGGTAACAGTATACATGACGGTTAAATAACGAACTGGAACTCAAAACGCATGATGAAAACACAAACCGAAAAAATGAAGTTTCTCACAGCACCAAGTGATATCACCCGAGTGCCTCTGATCAGAAGAATTTAGATTCGAGTCTCGATGGTGGCAGGATAATCGACAAGAGCAATATAGCTAGGTTTAGTTCAGTCAGTGTCTAGATGTGAATTCTAGCCGCCGGCTGCTATGATCGGTAGTTTTCCGTGGTTTCTCCGATCAACACCAGGCGAATGCTGAAGCAGTACCCCAACAAACGGGCCACGGATCGCGCGCGATCTTTCCTTTCACTTCCTTGTCCTATCCTACACACACTTAAATGCTCTTCACTGCCACGCATGGCCGAAGACCGGCCAGGAGCTTAGAGCTTGTCCCGGCAGCAGCAGTGCTTCACTGATGGGAGATAACTGGTTGGGGAAAAATATCCCCCAAGCCGAAAGGTACATCCACATCGGATTTCACTATCCAACCGGGGAAGATCACCGCCATATCTCGCAATAAAAACATGCACTACACTTACGGCAACAGTCGCGCTCGGAATCACCAATCAATCAACGAAAACACCCAGGTCTTACGCAGGTGTACCAACATCATCCTTTCACTTCGCACGCATGGCACCTACGCCGTGGTATTACGCGACAAAGACCGGAAAATATTACCAAATCGTGACTGAATTATTTCCGCGTCCCATCCCCTTCCGCTCCACTGTGCACCGTCGCCCGCTCTACGCGGTTTTCATGACTCATTTGGTCAGATTGGATCTTTGAAAGGGCGGCGCGCATGCGTTTGTTTATGCACCGCCATTGTCCCCGCAGAGCGCGCGCGCTGTTAAAATACTAACAGCCCCGCCGACCGCCGATTTAATCCCGCGCAGATAAACTATAAAACAAAAGGAAGACCGCGCGGCGGAGCACAGGGCGTGGGCGGCGGCCACGCTCCGCGCCACTCCGCGCCACTCCGCTCGGCCGCTGCGAAGAACCAATGGAACGCATACAGATCGGTGCAAGTAATGCACACGGGACGCGTCGGGTTGCACAAATTCTGTGTGTTGGAAATGATGGAAGTGGAGGGATGGCTGGATTGATTGATTTTTTCGTGTTTCCGGGCACGTCAACTGCTTCGGTCGTTAGTCCCGTTAGTTTAGTGCATGTTAGTGTAAGTGTGTGTGTGTAAGAGGAGAGGATAGGATAAGGAAGAGGAAGGAAAGACAGCGCGCGGTCCGTGGCGTTGTTAGGGTACTGCTCCGGCATTCGCCTGGTGTTGATCTGAGAAACCAAGGAAAACGACCGATCAGTGCAGCCGGCCGCTAGAATTATACTCCAGGCAGCGACTGAATTCGACCTAGCACTTCAAAAGTAGTGTCGAAAATCCTGTCGCCGTCAGGACTCGAACCTAGGATCTCTCGGTCAGAGGCGCTGCAGTGACATCAGTTGATGCACTGAGCTACCGCTTCTGGTGGGATGGCTGGAAAAAAACAGTGATGCGCGTTTACGCGTAATGAACCATAGTCTACGTCAATAGGTAAAAAATGCGTAGACAAAGTACACTGTGTGAACACAGTTAATTTTATGTATACATCTTAATATCTATCTTTTTGTGAAGCAGAGGCGTATCTATGAGGGCCATTCTTGGTGTCCAAAACCAACATTTTTTATAATAATTATATATTAATACATTGGGCATCTATATTATATTCGACTTATCGAAAGCAATACTACGTATTGATTGCTCACACCAAAAGAGTTCTACCATTATGAATAACATTATTTTTTAAGTTAAAATTTAACATTGTTTTGCTTCTAAAATATTTATGGGGGCGGGATAGTCAGGAAATGCCATGAAATCATGATTATAACTGTCTTTCTTCCCTGTAAAATACTTATTGGGTTCTTTCTCTTGCGTTGGGTGAGGGGGAGCGAAGAAGTTGGCGACATGATGAGTGATCTACACAATATTTCTGCGCACTCACTTTGTAACACTGCACTTGGAGGGAATCAGTCGCACGCAGAGTGGTCTGATGTGCAAGATGAAACATTTCTATTGGTTTCTTGAGATGGTTACGGAGGTTGCCAATTCTTCATCATCATTATATTTGGTTCGACGTATTGAATTGCAAATAAAACTTAATATTACCTTTCAACATACTTCTACTATTCTACTTTTTATATTTTTTGGGGTTACTTAATGTTGAAAAATAAACAGTCTACCCAGATTACGTTCTGTACGTAGTCTATACGTAAAAATAGTAATGTAGATTACATGTAGAAAACACGGTTAGACTTAAAATTATAGTCTACCGCACAACTCTCTAAAAATCGCAGGAGTGAGCTTTTGGAAGACAGACGAAGGAAATGAAATGCAACGGACATTGCTGAGTTATACATACTATTTTAAAGAAAAAGTAGATTCTTATTCTAAAGAAAAAGAAGATAGTTATGTATAATGGTAATTATGAGTCGTGGGTAGATAGAAGGCGCTATCATGTCAGTTACCATGAAGGAAGTAATATGGGTAATATGAGGGCGCGCCGCCAACCGCCGAATTACGATGCACCACAATCCAAAACAAGCCCCACCGGCGCATTTGGGGTGACTCTGTACATGTTGGGCGGAAAGTGGGTGAGAAGGACATATTTGGGTAATGGAAATGGCGGGAGAGTGGCTGGACGTTGGCCTGTAGGAAGTGCAGGTGAAGTGGGATGAGTTGGATGAACATTTTTGTGCTAGTAGAGTTGGATGTGGGGGGTCCGTTGGAAAGAAAGACAAATGCGTGAATCGGGGAGAGGGAAGTCGAAAAGGATGTGTTGAACACGAAAAAGTTGTAGAAACTATTTTAACACAGGTGAGGATTAAGCGCATTGGAATTACAAATTTTTATTGGTAAAAAGCTCTGAGCATTTGAAACAATACGAATGAAATTACTAACAACGCACAGCCGAATGTCAATATAATCTCCACGAAATACTTTAAGAGCGATGCCAACAGTTTTATAGAATGGTTTCTCGCATATTATTCGCATGATTGTTCTTTTTCATCCCTTTTTCACCGTTTCCACTGCCCGAAAAGTCTCATAGAGCCTCCAGTTCCATGTGTCGATCAAAAGGGTTTGCCCAAATTGCTACCTTGTGTGTAAGATTCCTTCTTTTAATGAAGTGGTTGAGGGAGTGGGTAAGAGAAAGATGGTTTAGGAAAATTAATATTACAGAGAAATCGAGGAATGGAGTGAAGCGACAGTTGCGAAGAATGTAAGCAATGAGAGACAAAAAATGGTGTCACATGATGGAGTTGGCTTGCACAAAAAACATGGAGTTACTTGCTTTTGTGAGGAAGGTGATGAATAATTTGATTTGATATCATGTACGATAAAAAATTGTTCAACCTTGTTTTTTGATACATATGGAGATATTGCATTGGACAAATTAAACAGAAACCATGACTAAATATGATTATAATAAACATTGACTTACTTAGTGATAGAACAGGAAAGAGGTAGTATGTTGGTCAATGTATATCAGTAATTTGTTTTTAAAGCAAGTCTTGACTGACATTGTGAAGAACTGACAAAATCTGCACATGAATTATATTTTGGAAAGTACCACAAATTCGCGTATCTACATAAATAGCACAAAAAATGGAAAAAGTACATCCTCCTAAGATGTTTTGAAATCAAAATGTAAAGCAGTTATAAGGATTCTGAACGATCTTTTATTGATGCACAGAGTTCAATCTGCATTTCCTGTGATATTGTTTGAAATAATAACTTATAAGTATTCTGAGACAATTCAGTAATATCATCTCTCAAAGAATCTAACATTATTTAATGGTGTTGGATGGAGAGAGACTTGAGAGGAAAATTAATGAAATAAAATTAGGAATCCTTGATTTCGAGGTTTGGAACATATTTCAAAACAAACGTCTCTAGAGACAATAATTGAATAATGAGTGATGTTTACACGTTCCGTGCTACCTTACATAAATTCATGAACTATTAATTTGCCAATGCTAAAACGTAGAGAGAAAGTAAAGTTAAGACACAAGCGCATTGGAAAGGTATTACACTACATTTCGAAGAAACAACTTTTTGCAAATTATTTAAACGAATCATGCCATAATGCCATAAATATGGCATGCGTACCTTCTTTACAGAGTGAGTACGTGCGCGAGTGTGCGAGTGTGTGAGAGTGTGAGTGTGCGAGTGGTGTGTGTGTGCGAGTGTGTGTGTGTGTGTGTGCGAGTGTGTGTGTGTGTGTGCGAGTGTGTGTGTATGTGTATATATGTGTGTGTGTGTTATATATATATATATATAATATATATATATATATATACACACATACATACAATATATATACACACACATATATATATATATATATATATATATATATATATATATATATATATATATATATATATGTGTGTGTGTGTGTGTGTGGTGTGTGTGTGGTGTGCAGTGCGTCGGCAACATCTCCATCACTTATGAAAACAGCTTCAGCAGGACTATAAACTAAAATCGACTATTTTAGACTACAACTAGACGAAAAAATTCAGTTCATTTTTTTAAAGAATGGTACTTGATAATGTAGTTCTAGTGATAACTCAATGTCAATGGTAATATGTACGACGTTTACATAAGTATTTTATTTACCTTTCAGTTACTACATATTTTAAAATATTCCAACTAAATCTATGTCAAGTCAGCAAAATGCAAAATGTCTTTCTTTTCTACTTTGTCAGTAATATTCGTTTTAATTTTTTCATAATTACGATAAAACTCCATCACACAACGATAAATCTGATGAACAATTAGTACCTCATGCGGGGTCCCAGTTGTTCGAGTGCCCATGAGAGAGGAGAAGCCAGACAATCTGTCATGCGCGAAAAGATAAGCCAGAAAAAAATGACGAGCGGTGACAGTCAGTTGTTCGCGGTCTTTTTGCCGACTCCGGGACACAGCAGTCAGCGATGTATTTGTATTCATCGAATACTTCATCTCGCTACTGTTTTTCGAAACAATGCAGGAAATTTTGAGTTGCTTTCGCCACTTCTCTTTTGCAGCTTTCACAAACATCGACCCAGTTGTTCTTGCAGCGTTCTTTTTATGCGTGGAAATCGATGTGTATGACGCGGGTTCCAGCGCGTTCGGACAGGCACGCTGCGAGTTTAAACTTAACATTCTCATCGCACAAATAGATGGTGAGCGATACTGCAGATGAAAACAAACGATGGTGCATATTTTGTGAATATGCGACTTTTGTTGATGTATGTGCTCATCGTTCCAGTCATGTAATATTGATGTGACCGTATGTCAGGATCAAATCAAACACGTTATTACTCGTCTAACGGATTTTAATAAAAATGTTTGTAATAGATACACAAATAAATAGTAGCACTCAAGTAATGTACTGAAATTTACATTTAAATTAAGAATTGTATGTACAGGATCAAGAGTATTTAAATAGGACGTTTTCTCAAACAGTAATGTAACTTTTCGTATGTGTTTATGCGTTAAAAATATTCATTTTATAAGTTAAAATGTTTAAAAAATATAATAAAGTTCAAACTCTTTTTATTTTATAAAGATGCGAAGAAAACAAATTTACAACTTAATTTATAATATTCCATACGGAATACGTTTATTTGTTTCCCATGCATCTGCTCTCTCGCCAGTCTTGTGTATCATTCCCACACTCCCTACTTATCCTGCTGGCTAGTTAGTATTTGACCTAGCGCCGATACACCACTCTCAGCAAGACTTTCCAGTATCGCTTTCATCAACACTTACTCCTCCATCTCTTGTCCTTTTACTTTACTATAATTATTTCATTCCGTGACATTTTCAAACAAATGTTTCTGATTGATGCTCTTCACTGCAAACCGGATATTAGGCGATTGTAAAAGATTTTCACAATCAATAATAAAGGGCATATTAAGTTGGGAAATTGATCCATTGCTCGGGGCTCAGATAACGAAGGTCTGGATATAAATGAATCGCGGGCGTGTAGAAACCACTTTTACATTCACTAGTAAATTATAAGCTAAAACGTGCAGAAAAGGCAATCATAGCAGACCTTTCGTCTCCAGAACTATTCTCACCCTAACCGTGGCCGTCTTCAAGCCATCTGACTACGTAGAGAGTCCAAGCCATCTGACTACGTAGAGAGTCCAATCGTCGTTAGAAACCGTACCTACAAACTTCCATTTTCGTCACACGAGCCACGCTGACCGTACGCGGGCCCGCCCGCCCGCCCGCCCGCTCGCCCGCCTCGCCCGCTCGCCCGCCCGCTCGCCCGCCCGCCGCTCCGCCGCTCGCCCGCTCGCCCGCCCGCCCGCCCGCCGCCCGCCCGCCCGCCCGCCCGCCCGCCCGCCCGCTCGCCCGCTCGCCCGCCCGCCCGCCCGCGCCCGCCTCGCCCGCCCGCCCGCCCGCCCGCCCGCCCGCCCGACGGGCCCCCGCCCGCCCGACGGCCGCCCGCCCGCCCGACGGCCGCCCGCCGCCCGCCCGCCCGCCCGCCCGCCCGCCCGCCCGCCCGCTCACCCGCCCGCCCGCCCGCTCACCCGCCCGCCTGCCCGCTCGCCCGCCCGCCCGCTCGCCCGCCCGCCCGCCGCCAGCGTTCGCCTGGCGCTCTGGTTAGAAACGGATAGAGACGCAGGCGATCTGTCTTCACGCGTGCATAATACAGGTAGCCGCCAGGAGAGTTATGGCGCTTCGACGGCGCTGGCGGGGTGGGTGGGCGCGCGTTAGCATAAGTTATGTCTGACGCCGCCGCATGAGTGCGCCCCGCTCGCTCGGTCTGTGGCGTTCGTTTCCATTCCATTCGCTTTTGCTCTCCATCAGAACAGACTTCGCGCTTCGGATCCTCTGTGAAGCTCGTGCGCTTTTCAGAAACATAGTTTTTTTTCGTCGTTGGAGATGTGAAAAGGACATACGCGTGGATTGCGTTTTAATTTCTACATCAACGTTTACAGTTTTGTAAACAAATAAAGTTAATACAAGTAATAAAGCGCATTGTCGCTAATTTAGTATAATTATATGAACCATACACAGTACCGATGGAAGTACGCAATGAAAAATCACTCAACGGATGAAGAGATTATAAAGAAGTTCATTTTCTAAACAAGTTCATTCCCGGCTCGAGAGCAGGCAGGGCGGAGCGGGCGAGGGAGTAGACGGGCGAGCGAGAGAGCGGACGGGGGAAGAGAGCGGAGGGCGAAGAGAGCGGAGGGCGAAGAGAGCGGAGGGCGAAGAGAGCGGATGGGCGAAGAGAGCGGACGGCCGAAGAGAGCGGACGGCAGAGAGCGGACGGCCGAGAGAGCGGACGGCCAAGAGAGCGGACGGCCGAGAGAGCGGACGGGCGAAGAGAGCGGACGGGCGAAGAGAGCGGGCGGGCGTGAGAGCGGACGGGCGAAGAGAGCGGACGGGCGAGAAAGCGGACGGACGAGAGCGGACGGCCGAGAGAGCGGACGGCCGAGAGAGCGGACGGCCGAGAGAGCGGACGGCCGAAGAGAGCGGACGGGCCGAAGAGAGCGGACGGGCGAAGAGAGCGGACGGGCGAAAGCGGAGGGCGGCCGAGAGCGGACGGCCGGAGAGAGCGGACGGCCGAGAGAGCGGAAGGCCGAGAGAGCGGACGGCCGAGAGCGGACGGCCGAGAGAGCGGACGGCCGAGAGAGCGGACGGCCAAGAAAGCGGACGGCCGAGAGAGCGGACGGGCGAAGAGAGCGGACGGGCGAAGAGAGCGGACGGGCGAAGAGAGCGGACGGGCGAGAGAGCGGACGGACGAGAGAGCGGACGGCCGAGAGAGCGGACGGGCGAAGATAGTGGGCGAAAAAGCGAGGGATGATGCGCGTGGGCGGTTGGTGAAGCAGGCTCAACTCGCGTTCATTATGCAAACAACCTCCTCGCTGATTTGGAAACCGCGCAACAAACAGCTGGGCAGCGCTCCCAGGCCGTATTTCAAAGGGCTCGTGGCGGCGCGGCTTTCGAGTGGGAGGAGCTGGCGGCTGGAAACGAGCCGCCGCCAACCAGGTACAATCTCACATTAAACAATTATCTACATTTTATAACTTGTTGTATGAAAATACGTGTTACAGTTCAAAAAACTGCATTTCGTATCTTTGGTCTCTTCTCAGTTGTTTTACATGCTTTGTACATATCAGGAAACGAGTAAGGAGTGCAAAGCTTGTTCTCGCCGGTGCGGCATCCCACTGGGAAGATTCCTGAGGGGAAATTTCTCGCAAGTCGACGTGTGGGCCGGATCTCGGCTTCTTGCGGGAGAGAAATACACTCACCTCCCAGGATAAAACATATACTACACTAACGGAAATCATTTTCACTGCAGTTGTAGTCCTCAGAAACATCAATCCAATCTTTTAATTTCTTCTTTCCTACTACCTAAAGCCTAGCACCTAGAAATTTCCTGTTTGCCGCAGATAGAGCAGCATAGACAGGGATCTAAGGTTTCCAGTTCCTCATGGAGTGGACGTTTTTACATCTTAGTTGTTTCCGGCGCAGTTACTATTAGAATAAGATTCGTACAAAATATTCTGAGTGATGGTTGCCGCAGTTTTGTCGGATCAGTTGCAGGGAAATAAGGAAGATTAAACACCAAAATAATACCTTAAAGAGCTGCCCAAGGAGTACCCGTCTTTCCTTCTTCCCACCTCAACTATTATAATTGGACAATGAACCGAACCCCATAATTACCCTCAGTGATCCGAAAATGTTCTGGTAATACCACGAATGATCTGTCCAGATACACACAAAATGGCCTGAGCCTCGCCGCGAATGAAGACATTTATTTTTAATTTTTTTGTATACCAGCATTATAAACGACCTTTTCTGTTGCAAAAAATCCATCATAAAAGGGCATTTGACGGCACAAATGATGACGTATTAGTATTTTACGGCACGATTAATTGCGTCGTCACACGACTACCCAATCACAGCGAGAGAATCCTGGAGAAGTAAAGGTAAACGGAACAACCGACCGCCGTTTTCTCGCTCGTATGTCAAATACCCGACATGCCACGAGAAAGTTGTTTCGCAAAATTAAGTTTGATTCTCTTATAACTTTATAATGCTGTTAGCGTATGCATCTCGTATGCAAATAGCTTATGCATCTCGTTTATAATCTTGCTTTATTGCATTCGTACAAATTTGAAAACTTGCTCCTAACGTTGCTTGTTTTAAAAAAACATGTACTCATGTGATAAATCTTAACATTATAAACTAATCGTATAAACTACTATTATTTAATGTCGCGAGGCGGCGTCTCGTTGCAAGCTCCCGACACGTAGCCGTCTGGAAAGCAATGCTCGACTCTACACCTGCTGACAGCGATGCTATAAAAGCGCCTCTCTCTTTGGTCGTTACCGCACGAGTGAAGGAAGCTTCGTGCCCCTCCTTCTCCAGACATAGCATACGTGAGCGCACTGAATAAATATGTGAGTGGTTATTTCTCCGATTTGGTCTCCGGCACAACCGCAAATTATTGATTTAGGGCAGGGATATCAAGTGGAGACTTCATTTGAGACGTGGAGCGGTTGGACGATTCACCTAGACAGTCCGTTTGTGGCTCCCAGACAACAGAAAACTGATGATGATGGCTAAGCCATCGAAAGCTGCTATTTGTAAAATAAATAATATTGTTGACAATGACAACGCCTTCAATCATTCCAATTACGATTCACCTAAGCCCAAAAGTTGTCCATGAATTGTTAATGAATTTAAGAAATAAGATGAATTGTGACTGAATGATGTGAAAAATGCCACGTAGCGTAAATCGGTCAAAAATTGTCCAATAGGAATTCCATTAGAACTGTCCGCATTTGTATTCTCACTTTGCTCGTTGCCCGCAATAGTTGTGTTTTTTTGTTTTTATTATTGGTTAGAATAAATTATGTTTTTTCTGAATATTATTTTTGGTTTGATCTCTGATAAATTGGTAAAATCGGTTTTCATTGATTCAATCATGAATATAAAGCAAAACCATAAAGAATGATCGATACAAACAAAAGAAATATACGTCATGTATCTAACGAATAGTTTTAGTAATTACAATACATCTAATTACATTACAATTGTAATAAATTTTGGACGTAAATTTTACAAAAGATTGCGTACGTATAATGAAATGTACTTTTTGTTTACTGAATTTCTCGTATACATGCAAATATATTTTCATTCAGCAATAACAATTTTTTAATGTCGTCCATGAAAATAAAAGAAAAACGTCACGGTAATAATTACACGTCAACAATTGAATTTTACGACAACATTTCTTTCACAGAACTACATTTTTTGCAGTACTACAGTCATTATGAATGCAAAATGCCTCAGACTATTTTCTATTCACAGGAACACCCGCGGAGCACACAAATACGTCGGAATCGACGATTCGCGGGTCCAATTCTCATTTTTATGCAATACAGAAAAAAATCAACCCAATTCGTCGGCCAACCCATGAGAACTCCGCTTCGTCCGCTCGAAAACATGGCATAACAAGGCTCGGCCCCTAATATATAGACAAGTTGTGCCTTGTGGAACAATGGGGCCCGGGTGGGGAAGGGTCATTAAAAGTGGGGCACCATTATAAAAATCCACAAAACTGGAATTGTCTCCCCAGCTCGGGTGAAGGGCGTATGGAGGAGACAACACAACGGCTGAGGGGGGGGGCGAACGGAGGTGCTGGAGCCGACGGGGAAAACACGGAGATGATCGAGCTGGACCAAGAGGTTAGTGGTGAAACCGTAGATTTCCGCGAACGAAGTCATTGATTTATATGATTACCAGCTGACCAGAGGGAGTCATAGTCTGGTTAACCAAAGTTTGTGCTATTCCATGCCTCAGTGTCAGGCATGTATTTCGTTATGAATGATAGGGAATCAAAACAAGAGTAAGCAATAGGAAGGGATCGGAATGATGCTTCGAAAAGCTACACAGAATTAATTGTTTCGTAGATAAATAAAATTCTCCTATTCCTCGATTCAAGAGAACAATTTTATTTCTGCAAATGGCCACAAACAATGTTAAAAATGACGGGGGTCCATGTATTCTTAGGAAATTATATATTTACAAAAATTTCAAATGGTACTTAAAAATGAAAATAATGCTAAAACTATGGGCCTCCGGCAGTAAAAATGATGCTAAACAGAACCACACAAATTGGTTTTCCAACAATTAGCACCCATATTGTGTAAAGCAACAAATAAAATACTTTCGTATAACACTTAAAAATTAAATATTTTAAACAAAACAGTCAACATAATACTGCAATACATGAGTATATTAACTAAATATAAAAGTTACTTTTTATACGAAATATCAAACATAATTATGCGCAGAGCTTATGGATATCTAACAAAAACAAACACTTTCCCCGCGACCAGATAAAAACTGTTTTTTTAAATTTTAATTTTAGTTCATATTTTTTATTAATTTTACACAATGAAATTCTTTACGGAATAGAATACATGAAATAATTTTGAAGTGACCTCATTCTTTTTAATGCAATGAAAAATTGAATGTGGGACTCAAGTTTTTTTTTACATTGCACATTAACTTTCATCCAGTTCTTTATCATGAAGGCAGCTTCAGGATAGAGGCTTATGATGAAGTTCGATGGTCTATGCGAAGGACGAATATATCTTGACATGTAGAATATTATGTAGATGTGAAGATAAAATCTCAGTTAACTTATTTTTAGTAGTTTTCCTGAATACAAAAATACGATTGTTTATATCTAAAAATATTTTCCAACAAATTAATAATCATAAAACGTTTTGTGCCTTAACGTGCACTTTTTGAAGATAAACTATTTTTTTAAAAAATTGTTATAAATAATTGCGAAGGCAACATGAACTCATAACCTTCCATAAAACTGAATTTGGAAAACGTTTTTTCTATTTTTTACATTTATTTCGATCTGTTCAATTCGGATACAATTTTCCAGGATGGTATACTTTAAATAAAATAGCGTTCAAGATACCAATAGAATTTTGTATAAAGAAAACTTCACCTGTATTTAAACATGCGTATATTTTTAAGGAGTACAATTGAAATATTAATTTAAAATGATTAACAGGAAACTATTTTTTTCGGAAAATTATAACGAATTTAATGTTTGTAGTTGGAAAATGTTTTTTTCCACTCTTGAACTATTCTGATTCAATTGGACATATTTTCACATTTATTTCAAGGAAATAAATTTTTACATTCCACCTATTTCTTTAATACGAACCTACTGAAAACGTGAAAACGATATATTAATTGTTAGTGAAGATAAAATATTTATTATGGCACAACTCTCTTTCCCTTTTTCCATCAAATAATAAATAAAAAACAGTGAGAAACCCAACCTACAAATCTTCGCTGTTTACTAGAAGCCGACTATCGAAACGGATAATTAACAAAATAAAAAAAAAAACGTGCATGAGATACTTCTTGACAGAAGGGGAGTAAGAAAGAAGCGAAGGAGAGTAAGAAAACAAAAAAAGTAACTTTATAATTTAGACTTTTCCACAAAAAATCTAATGACTCCCAATCCTCTCATTCTACGGCAAGAGTCGTCGAATAATGAAGTTTCGTTTTTTTAACATTCAATGGCTTTGGAAAAGATAACTGAGAGACGCCCATCCTCATTACGGCCTGTCAACGGTTCATAGAGGGAAAACAAGCGAACACATGCGGGACGTGTTAGCTTTATGCAAACTGAACAACCTGTCCATCAAGTGAAAATAACAATAACAATTTAACAACACTCTATTAATAATTTACAAACGAAACATATTTACATTAGCAAACATTAGTGAGAAATGTCAATGCACGTGTATTTATTTCCACGTTTCCATTATAACGACAGACAGGCGTTTCAACAGGTTGCCTGGATGGATAGAGGCGAGAGATTTTCAATTATGGAAGAAACTTGATCCTGAAGTGTCTATTTGCAGCCCGAGAAGTGAGACTTCTCTGGAACGGGGCGGTAGCTGTCACGCAAAGATGGCGTCGTAGAGGTGATGACTGAAAGGTCAGCGCTCTCCACTCCTCCGCAAGGCAGCAGAGCTCGGCTGGTTCGCTTGGATCACTTGTGGCTCAATAGCGTACTGCTGCGCTCGCTCAATTGATACTGTGACTTACCGATATGTCACATGAAAATAAACTAACATTTATTTGTAGACTATATGGTGGAGCATACATTAGCAAATATCACGAGAGCAAGGACTTAGCAACGACCGTGAATAAACAATGTAGTTTTTGTTTTTTGTAAATGCATTAAGAGGTGTCTGGATGCTGAAAGTAGAAAATTTGGGATTGGGCGAAGAAGTTTAGACGATCAAAAGGTCAGCTACACCAAAATATAACGAACGTATGGATTGGCTGGGTGAGAGAAGGACGGTCAAATGTTATGAAAAAGAGGAAGGTAGTTTAATACGAAGTCTTCGAGGGTGAATCATGCAGGAAGATTTCATTCTGACCGGCATCGCGTTTCTGTACTGATCGTAGGCTCGTGAGAGGGAACGAGTATAATACAGATAGTCAGAATCGGGTTATCAGATCGTGAAATTTTAAGGACAGTAAATGATATTGCATATATTGTATGTGGAAGTAATATTGATGCATAAATTGCGACTTTGTCGGGAGTGGTAATCGAGTAATAGATTTCGGGACTATGTCATAGGATGTAATCGGGACTGATAATTTTGATAGTTTGAGACCAGCTTGGATAGGGGCAGAAGAGGATTTCTTTGGACTTTGGACTACGGCAAGCTCGCAAGATATTTCGACTGAGAAGTCTACGAGGGACATCAACGAAGAAAAGATAAGTTAACCGCGGTATAAAATTGTAAATTCAAAGATATCTTGATCAAAGGCATAACATAAATTCACTAAATTGTTTGCTAAAAAGGTAACAATAAACTTTGTTAAATTTTGTTCTTTAGAAAAGAAAGTGATCTTTCATTTAGTCAATCCAAACAGAAATGAACTAGGAATAAAATCATTCTATTTCAGATTCCCAGCTGCGCTGTATAGTCAGCGGATCCTATAATCTATTATAAAGGTAATAAGGATTATAATATATCGTGACCCATTGACCCAGCAAGCCGGACGCTAAGATCTTTGGCAGATATTAATGTAGAGAAATTTTGTATATCTCAATACCTGTGGCCTTTTCAACGCTGGCCGTTGATCCCATAATCTAAACAACGTTGAAATTTTGGATGACAAGTTTTAAAATATTTGTCACATATTTCAAAATTAATTGTTTATTTCAGGCCAACACTATAAATTTAAAAATATACTTAGTAGTTTTGTCCGCAGGATATAAATATTAAGTTTTATAACTTTACAGTATACATCTTTCCGTCTAGTACTCTCAATTACTACAGTCTTTCGTACTAACTGTGAATTTTTCAGTACAAAAATACATTTGTTTTCGAAGCCTCTCAATTATGACTACATAGTTGTTTAAATATAAACCGTCTTTACTAGCAATTCTTTCCTCCTTTTAAATTCACAATGTTCAAGTTATTAACAATACAAATTGAATACTTATTACTGTTTCATCGAAAAATGGAGCTACTTTTTTCCCCCGTCCTTTTACATCGTAGCAACTAACACATTCCTCGTCGCGTGACCTTGATATACCCTCAAGCAGGAATGGGCTAATGGCGTTCCTCTTCCTTTTATAAACAATTAAAGATTAAATTTAAAAAAAAATCCGTTGAGAAGAACTGACCGACAAAACAATATTCCATTCTTGGAAATCTGTTGATTATTGATGCGATAGTCACTGAACGCATTCAAAAACGAGAAGGTAAATGAAAAATTAAGAACGGTGCCGCTTACTTTTAAAAGACTTTCACGAGACATACGGTGCGTGCGGCGGATCTAATCTCTTCGTGACATTCCACATTCTTTCTGCGATCAGAACTGTTCCCTTCATCTCACATTTTTTCAGCGTCTTTAGTTCCAAGTTTTCATCTTCTCCGTAGAAGAGATACACCAATTCAACATTCGACACCAAACGTCCTTCGAATATAATTGCAGGGATGTGGCATGAAAGAGTTACTCAAGAGAACATTGACAGGAAGGGAAACAAATGAAAGTCAGGCAGAGCGATGATATAGCCAGAGATACTGCTTAAGCCACATACAAATGGGCTAACTGTAAATGAACGCTCTGAAAACATGAGTGCATGGACATAAGTTATAAGCAATACAGCCCTGAAGAGGACCGCGATATGTCGGTCGAAACGTCCGCACCCCAGCCTTCGACGTGGCGTCACCCGGACAGCCCAGATCATAACTCTGGCCGCGGAAGCCTACGATATCAAGTTGTATTTATGTTGCCAGCATTGGACAATCCGTAGCTGACAATGCGCTCCCGTCTTAATATACGGGATTTGGCCTGAATTTCTTTATATCTGGTGCACCAGATTTCCCCTTGGCAGGGGTGTGTGATCATAATCATATTATATTTTATAGTATTTATTTCTATACATTACTCTCACGTCAATGCAAACGTAATGTAGAAGGGAAGATTGGTAGGTAAATGTTTATAAAAAATGTTATTTTTTGTTTTCTTTATCAAAACAAGCTCCAATCTTTCCTCTTCGAGAATATATAGACATTTCTCACATTCGAACCATTTCAATGGCTTAAATAGCAATTTAAATTTCCTTTTGCATGCCATTTTAATTAGGTTACGCCCTGTTTCTCTGTTATTATTCTGTTTCCAATTCCCATATTTCATTTGTAGGATAATTTCGGGATATTTTTTTGCCAAGAAAATATTCTTTAGAGTATATTGGCTACTCTGTAAAAATGTGATGCTCTATTGTCTTCGTTCATGAACCCTCCATAGTTGTTTCTGTTTCAAATTCTGGCTATGGTAGTTGTTTGCTTTTTCGCGTTTTGCTTCCAAGTTATTTTCCCCGTCAAAATGGGTTGAATAAAGAAATTTGTCAAATAAAAGTTTTATGGCAATCGTTTTACAAAGAAAACGAAAGAAAATAAAGTTGATGCTTCTACGAAAACAATTGTAACTCATGGTGCAAGTTCCGCGCCATCGGCCTCAGACCGGGAACGGTAGCTCAGTGCATCAACTGATGTCACTGCAGCGCCTCTGACCGGGAGGTCCTAGGTTCGCGTCCTGACGGCGGCAGGATTTTCGACACTGGCTTTTCAGCTAGGTCGAATTCAGTCACTGTCTGGAGGAGAATTCTAGCGGCCGGCTGCTCTGACCGGTAGTTTTCCGTGGTTTCTCCAATCAACACCAGACGAATGCCGGAGCAGTACCCTAACAAACGGGCCACGGATCGCACGCGATTTTTCCTTCCTCTTCCTTGTCATATCCTCTTCCCTTACACACACACTAACATGCACTATACTACCACATATTCCGGGAGACCGGTCGGGAGCTTAGAGCATGTCCCGGCTGGGGCGGTGCCTCGCTAGTGGGAGAGTCATGATTAGGGCGAAACCCCATTAGCCGACGGTAGGTTGGCGCTGGATCTCGCCATTCAGCGGAAGGAAGATCACCGCCGTCTCTCGAG
Source organism: Teleogryllus oceanicus (assembly GCA_964035755.1). Classification (NCBI taxonomy): domain Eukaryota; kingdom Metazoa; phylum Arthropoda; class Insecta; order Orthoptera; family Gryllidae; genus Teleogryllus; species Teleogryllus oceanicus. The sequence continues at coordinate 239,589,817 of CAXIVR010000002.1, read as the reverse complement.
AAAAAAACCTGCACTACACTGACGGGACTAATGACCAAAGCAGTTGACGGTTAACGATCCACATGCCTACCCCTTCTCACCCTCTTGCATAACATAAAATGCATTTCGAAGATCGACAAGTGCGCAGAGCAGTTGTGCGAAATGTATTTACGCTTCAGATTTTTTGCGCATCGAGCGATTCCGCACGGATCTTACACTCACTCTCCACATTCTTCGCTTTTTCTCACTACTCCAACCCCCACCATCCCGATCCACACGCGCCCCCGTCTCTCCCTCTTGCACAACGCACTGCGTCCCGCGGGGCCCCGGCAGCGCCTGGGCCAGCCGGCAGGGACCGCGGTAAAAGCGTCTGCCATAATGAAAACACGAAAGTTATTTCTTAATTTTAATTTTCCCCCCTTTCTCTGAAAGCGCCTTCGCCGCCACTTACGGGTGCCGCAGCCCCGCCCGCCCCCTCCACCCCGCCACGCCTCCCCTCCTCAGCGCCTGCGGTCACCCGCCCGCGCCGGCAACGCCCCCATTCCGCACAACCCGCCCCGCCCCCGCCCCCGCCCCCGACCCCGCTGCTGGTGCTTTCCTTCTCGCAGTCGGTGTTCCGGGAAGATACATTTTCTTACTGCAAATTATTATTATCATTATTATTTTCATTATCATTATCATCATTATCATCATTATCATCATTATCATCATTATCATCATTATCATCATTATCATCATTATCATCATTATCATCATTATCATCATTATCATCATTATCATCATTATCATCATTATCATCATTATCATCATTATCATCATTATCATCATTATCATCATTATCATCATTATCATCATTATCATCATTATCATCATCATCTATCATCATTATCATCATTATCATCAACTCATTATCATCATTATCATCATTATCATCATTATCATCATTATCATCATTATCATCATTATCATCATTATCATCATTATCATCATTTTTATTGGTACATTTGAATGAATTATTGTACAAAAAAAAACAATACATAATTTTTAAAAAATTTATAATACATTATTTCCCATGAATTTCTGCACTATCCTTGTTGTTGAAATAACATCTGCCTTCTGCATGAGTTTGTACAAGTCTTCATTCAAACCTAGTTGCTTAAACCCCCACATCAGACTAAAGGATGACTCCAGCGCTTGAAACAATTATCAGGATAATGTTGACTCTTTCCGTATTCCAGTTTATCAATGGGTTCAACAAGATCTGATTCTGCATTCTGTCCATCCATCTGCAACGACATTCTGTCCATCAACTAAAGATCTCAGAATTTTCAAACTGAAATTATGAACTACACTTTTCGTAGTATGTTTGCCTATTGCAGCATTTTTTATTTAAAATTAAACTTCGGAGATTCACGAATTTTAAGACTTAAAAACTTTGTGCAATCAAAAATTTATTGATCTGTTCGTACAAATAAACCTGCATTAGAGTTCAGTTAAATATTTCAACACTATTACTATTCCGAAGCACAAAAAGATCCACGACCACAGCACTGTAAGTCTCTGACAGCTCATGTCCAAACTGACTGAAAATAAAATTACTCGGCTTCTAGGAAACGAAGTCGAGTTCTCGACAGGCAGTTTTATCAGAAATGAAGCATTTTATTTTTTTTTTTACTTCAATATATTACATGAACTAATCAATTTTTGTCGACTTCAGATTCTCAAAACAACTTGTGTTCTTTTCCTCTCCGTTTCTCATACACTGTAGTATGACGCAACGAAACAAACTATTTCTAAAAACTTCACGCTATGTCATTTATATCTTAATTTACTTCGTTTGCACTCTCCAATGTCCTGGGATACTTTCCGAGTCCTCACTCCCTTTCTAGTGCGTGTGCACCGCCTTCTGCGTTACCGCATGCCTGGCGCCTGCCTCGCCGCGTGCTCGTCTTTCTCCCGAGACCCAGCCTAACACGCCTGGACTTCCTACCTCGCCGCGTTATCTCGCTTACTGCCTTCGTCCCCGCGTCCTCATCTCCTTCCTCGCCGCGTCCTCGGCGTGCTAGCCCGCGGCCAGGCGTTGCGTGCGTTTTAATGCATTGCATACCGCGCAATAAAGCGCTTCCGAATATCCCACGGCAAGCACTCACCAGAAGGCAATTTCTCTTTGGAATTTCCTCCACGGGACGCGCCATAAACAGTTTCACGTGGCCAAGAAATATACGCCAACGGCTAGCGGTGGGCAGGGCAGGGGAGAAAAGATGTGGGACGAGACGAAGAGGGAAAAGGTGAGGCGCGGCGGGAAAGTAGTGGGAGGGGGAATAGCTTCTGTAGTGGCAGTAAATGCGGCGTGGAAGAGGTTTCGAGATGCGTAGTCGTGGCGTTGTTCAAAATGAGATTGGCGATGAAGGGATTTTGGCCACGCGTGAGCCGGAATCACTCCCCAATGCTTTGAAGCTGAGAGGAGAAATGTTACGGAATAAGAACGAGAGCTTTTCGCGGCACAGCGGTTTCATACTTCTTAGTTCAGATGAGCGCTTTCTTGAAGTTGTGAAAAGATGAAGATACTTTTTTTTCTGAAGGCAGTACGATATGTTCAATGAACTGTATGTGACAAAATCTGTTTTAAAAATTATCTTGTATTATTTAGATTTTCCATAATCATCTCTAAAATAATAATAGTAATAATAATAATAATAATAATAATAGTAATAATAATAATAATAATAATAATAGTAATAATAATAATATTTTAATTAGCAAAGATAGTATCAAAAGTTCTGATCTTCAGTTCTTATTACAAACAGTTTGAAACTATTTTCAAATCGTATTTGTGTCACATAAAGTGACGGAATAGTTTTGCTAATTGCCTTTGTAAGATAATATGATTCAATGCATTTGGCATTACGCAAATGATCTAGCACAGGAAAAATTCTGCTAAACAAAATGATTTTTTGAAAAGTAGTTCGCACACAGCTCAAGAACCACAAATAAAATACACTCTCTCAAATACTACAAAACAAAAAAAAGGAATATTTTGACAAAAACAGGGTTTACGAATACTGAATTAATATAATGTGGTGTATAGCAAACATAGTAAAACAGGCCTTCACATAATAATGTTTCAAAAATGTAGCTTTACAATAACACAACAATTGAATAGCAAGAATTTAATGACCTGCGGCCTTTTCTTGAGACCTTGCTGTCACATGACGTTAGTTATATCCTAAGCAGTGACGCACGGAGTATGAAAATTCAGTTTGTACGCGCAGTAAGGAAATATAAGGAATAATGAAATATTTGATTTTTTTAGTTAAAACTAGTATAACTTTTTCAGTTGAGTTCCAGTGTTTTTAACCAAACCTTAGGCCTTTGTAAAGGTTGCAGGCTGCATCTTTTCAGGTATGAAAATTAGTGATATTGATACCCAAACCAGAAAACAGGTAATCAAGATCTAAATTTAAAATATTCAGGAGTATAAAACAAATTAAAAATACCCTTATTGCGTTTTTGGGAGGTTCCGGTTTTTGGAACTGTGCATACTACATAATAAAAATATTTAAGGAAATCGATATCTAATGACCTTTGGACATCTAATAATCTTTGGACACCTTTTACGAAAAACGACTTTTCTAACTGAAAATAACTACTTAAAGTATTTGCAATATTTTTAAAAGACTATCGCAATATGGACTCCTTTATTAATTTATCTCCCTGTAGATTTGATTTGTAATTTACCTCCCTGTAGAAACACTAGGGAATTTACTCAGTTGGCTTTGTGCATTAGTCTTCTTTATTATTCGAATTATCGCACCAGACGGCAGATCGGCTGACACTAAATATTCGAAATGTAATTCAAACGCAAACAAAACTATTGGAAAGGATATTACAACCCGCTTTAAAACCATTTGTCTTCTACAACATTATGTCTGCACAACGAACGGTCTGCACAAAGAACGACGGCAAAATGAGATTACTGCTCTCTCATACAGCCACATCGTCCTCCCTAATGACAGCATCGAAGAGAACAGCTTCAAAAGAAATTTCAGTCACACACAACTCACCGACATAGGAGACTCCGGACATAAACTAATGCCACTCCAGTGAATCTGACCGGGAGGTTCTAGGGTTCGAGCCCCGATGATGGCAGGATTTTTGACACTAGATACTGCTGCTTCCATGCAGGTCTACGACCTACAGCCGGCTGCTTTAATATGTTGTGTTCTGATGTTTCTCCGATGAAAAACCCAGAGAATGCGAAGAAAAGCCCTCAAACAATCCACGACAGCGCGCGATCTTTTCTTCCTCTTTTTTGACCTATCCTCACAAATTTACACATGCATTACATTCCCTTACTTACACAAACTTACACTTACATGCATTACATTTCCACCCATGACGGGAGACCAGTCGAGAGTATACAGGTCATCCCGACTGGAGTGTTGCCCCACTTTTGGGAGATACTTTAATGAGGAAAATCTCGCCAGCCGGCGAGTAGATCGGCGCCAGCACTCTCCGTCCAGTGGGCAAAGATAACTCCACCTCCCGCGATACAAACACGCTCTACGCTTACAAGACTAATGACCTTAGAAGTTGACGTTCCCGGAAACAGAAATCAATGAACGACCGCCTACTTCATTCACCCGCCTCCGAAGCGCTGCTTCCCGCAAGCAAACCTCAGCCAGCCGTTCGGTTTCTTCTCACACCTCGGCGCCCGCCGGAGTCACCACCCGCCCCGTCGCGCTTCGGCACGAAAGGGCCGCATTCAAAACGACGAATATAAAAACTTTTAATGAAGGAGAGGCATAGCCCTTCGGCCGTATTTCCTCGGTCGTCGCGTCGCCCAGAATAAAGGCCGGCCTCACGAAATTATGGCCGGCAACTTTTACGATTCTTTTTTACGGCTTATGAAATTGTACAGATAAAAATTCCTGTCAAAATAATTATATCAAGTTAATTAAAATTCGATATTTATAACTCCTAATGAATAGTATACATGAATGTCAAATGGTGGCTCGCGCAGAGAGTCCGTCTGTTTAATTAAAGCATTAAATTTCCCGCTGCTGTTTCGATATGACACCTCCCGCGAGCAAGCGCTGCCCGGCATAACGCCAGCGAGCGGTTGCGAGGCCGGTGACAGTGCGACCAGCCGCGAGTGGAAGCGGGGCGGTGATCAGACAGCCAGGTCATTGCGGCAGGGCGATGACGGTTGCGAGGGCGAGAGCGACGATGATGATGACGAGGGCAATGACGAAGGCGATGACGAAGGCGATGACGAGGGCGAGGACGAGGGCGATGACGAGGACGAGGACGAGGACGAGGGCGAGGGCGAGGGCGAGGACGAGGGCGAGGACGAGGGCGATGACAAGGGCGAGGACGAGGACGAGGACGAGGGCGAGGGCGAGGGCGAGCACGAGGACGAGCACGAGGATGAGGACGAGCACGAGGACGAGCATGAGGACGAGGACGAGTAGGAGGACGAGCACGAGGACGAGCAAGAGGACGAGCACGAGGACGAGCACGAGGACGAGCACGAGGACGAGGACGAGCACGAGGATGAGCACGAGGGTGAGCACGAGGGTGAGCGCGAGGTGAGCGCGAGGGTGAGCGCGAGGGTGACCACGAGGGGAGCACGAGGGTGAGCACGAGGTGAGGACGAAGGTGAGATGACGAGGGCGATGACGAGGGCGATGACGAGGGCGATGACGAGGGCAATGACAAGGGCGATGACGAGGGCGATGACGAGGGCGAAGGTCAAAACGATGGCGAAGGCAGAACTAGGATTAGGACAGTGCGGGGGGGGGATGGGAATGAGAGCTGGGGTGAAGATTTGAGTGCCGGCACAAGTGACGACGGAGGCAGTGATGGCATGACTGACAACAAAGAGGGCAGTGGGGGCGATGGAGGTGGTTTGGGTGGCGAGGGCCCTGAAGCGGGTTCGGCGACGGAGGAGGGCGGCGGCTGCATACGTGTTTGGGACGGGCCAGTGCACGGCAGACGCGTTTCGCTTCTCTGGTGTTTCTGCCTTCGCGCGTGCGTGTCTGTCATTGTTGTCAAGGCTGCCGCGTACCTGGGCATTCGCGCACACTGACGCGGAAAATTCCGCGCCTCCGCCGTGTTGGTTATTCAGGGTAGGTCACGAAAGTCACGAGTTGGTGCAGCTCCGCTGGGCCCACGTGCAGACAAGCGGTGCCGCTGAGTTATAGCTGGAGGACGTGTGCGTGATGCTGCAGAAATGAAATAAAAGAACATACGAACGACAAACTGTCACTTTTTTCCCACAGTTGAATTACATTCATATTACTTCATAACCTTACACTAACTTGAAACTTGGGTTTATCTTTAAATTTATCGCGTACATATTTGAAATAATAACAAATTTCGAGTAAGAAGTGCAACAATAAATGACTAGATTGTAACTAAATTGGAAGGCGGACTTCCATATTATTAAGTTTTATTGATTTGAACAAATTTGGTTGAATTGAATCTACTTTGTTTATTGTGATCAAACTACTGGGTAGAATTATTTGAGTGGAGTTGACTTGGGTTGAAATGGGTTTGTTGGCTACATGTCGAATTTTATCTGAATTGGAATGCGTTTCATCGGTTGTTTGAGTTGAATAGGACTAAATGGGTTAATCTTGAATCAGGCTCTGACCGAGAGGTCCTAGGTTCAGTTCTGATGGTGGCAGGATTTTCTACACTATCTTTTCAACTAGGTTGAATTCAGTCGCTGTCTGGAGGAGAATTCTTGCGACCGGCTGCTCTGATCGGTAGTTTTCCATGGTTTCTCCGATCAACACCAGAGGAATGCCAGAGCAGTACTCTACCAAACGGGCCACGGACCGCGCGCGATCTGTCCTTTCTCTTCCTTGTCCTATCCTCTCCCCCTCACACACACATTTACACTAACATGCACTACACTACCACATATTCCGGGAGACCGATCGGGAGCTTAGAGCTTGTCCCAGCTGCGGCGGTACCCCGCTGGTGGGAGAGTCCTAGTTAGGGGGAAACCCCACTAGCCGACGGTAGGTCTGCGCCGAATCTCTCTATCCAGCGGTGGAAGATGACCGCCATCTCCCGAGAAAAAAAGACACTACACTTACGAGACTAATGACCAAAGCAGTTGACGCGCCCGGAAACACGAAACAAATCAATCAATTGAATCAGGTCGGCCATATCGGCCTGGATGGCACGGATCAGTAAGCAGGACGAGGAGGAGCTCCTGTTTTTTGGAAAGAGTGCGGGCGGTTGCGATGGCCGGGAGGGGTGGAGGAGGGAATGCGTCGGTAGGCGACGCGGCGCTGCGAATCAACAGGTTCCGGGCTGCGGTCGCCGACCTCCGCGCGCAGCGGTGCCTGGGCCGCGCACGGGGTCGCAGACCGGACGAGGGTAGCTCAGAGCCAGCATTGACAACGTTTCTGCAGCGTCTCTGACCGGGAGGTTCTATTTATATGGTTCGAGTCCCGAATTTTGGTACCAGCGTTTTAGCTAGGTCGAATCCATCCGCTGTCTGGAGGATAATTCTAGCAGCTGGCTGCCCTGATTGGTAGTTTTCCTTGTGTTTTCAGATCGATACAAGGCGACTAGAATCCTCACAATCGGGCCACGAACAGCGAGATTTCTTTACTATTACTTGACCTATTCTCGCCTCGTACACACACACACACGCAGATACAGATATACATATTCGTGTACACACACATTTACATGCACTACACTACTACACATATCGGGAGACCAGTGAGAAGCTCACAGCTTGTCCTGGATTGGCTGATGACCAGATGGTGGAGATAACCAGAGTGGGAAACCCCTCCCCCTAAGCCAACAAATGGTCGGCGCGGGTTCTCATCATCCAGCTGAAAAGGCATGACCCTATCTCCGGGTATTAAACTACAAGTATTTACAGCACTAATGGGCCTAATCATAATAGCAGTAGACATTTCTGGAAAGACCAATCAATCGACGAGGTCATAGCGACCAGCTTTTGGCCGTTGACGCCCCTTACAGCTGCATTTTCAACTCTTACGGCTAATGGGTTACACCCACATGTTAGGTGTTGCGTTCTGGATGATAACAAGCAATGAACTTTTCCTAATTGAAAAATCAGGTCTTGAAAATTAGAGTGATTTTTCTAAACATGTGGGCACATTTATTGTATTGTATTGTATTTTTTGTATACTTGAAGTAACATAAATGGAAGAGAAATTGAGTCCATATTGTTAAATATTTGTTTCAACATTGTTAAAATAGTTTATATTTGGGGATATATAGGGACGATTTAGAATTAATTTGCGTAATATAATTCTAATGTTAAAGTTAGTCACCCAGAATTTGCTGATAAAAACTGAATAGTAATACATGCAGTCGAATATAATATTTTGTCTCTATTTCTTAGAAATATGGACAATGTTTCTAATTAACGCAGAGTACCCGCAATGCAAAATGTTGCATCAGTTTTTCACATGTTTTCGTATATTTCAGATAACCCAACCGTTTTCGAAAGTAATTACTTGTTATGTTTCCATTTGTTTTAATGAAACATCGCTTCATAATCGACGCGTACATGGTATTTAAATTACACTCAGTGATAATCAGTTTGAAAAAAATTGTATTCAATTCATTTATCCGTGACTTACAGGACGCTTAACACACGGGAGATCGCCATGTTTATTTCGAACCCAAAGGATGTAGTGAAGACGTTTCAGTTTGATCATAGATTCTCATAAAATCTCTTACTAAAATGACTTCTCCGAAACGTAGGAGAATACAAGAAATCTCCGCGCACATATCTACGTTTTCAATTATTATTTCAAAGTGTAAATTCTGTATCTCACAGATAGAGAACATGTACTCGCGAGTTAAAGAGCCTAAAAAATGAAGACATAAATTTAACATTCAAAGGTTACAAGTGATTGTACAAACAGGTCACACTTATTTTAAGTAATAAATAATATTTGAGTAACAACCATTTGGTAGAGGGACAATTATTAAAGATCAATAGCGGTGTGAGAACTTTTACAGAGCTCTAATTTTAATGCAAACTTTAAAGAAGGCCAATAGTAATTTTACAGATATGGCGGACATTTCCGTTGTGTATTCTATTTTGGAATATGGCGCTGAGCTGCGGTTATCTTCCGTTAGGCCAAATGTTTAAGCTACACACAATTCAGAAAAGAGCAACTTCATTGTAAGGTAACTGACCCGTTCACAGCACATAAATTCCTCCATCAAACCGCATAAATGTGGCTTTGCTTAACGCATTGTATAAAGTGTGTATTGGTTTTCTTGCATGGAAGAAAATTCGGAGCAAGTACTCAAATTGACATATGGAATCATAACTTTAAACTTTGGAAACGACTACCGCAAACTGATACGGGAAAATTTTCCTTTGTAAATTGTAAAATAATCGACAAACAATTTACCAACAAAACTATAAAGAGACATTACATTAATATTAAAAAATATTGGTGTAAAATACAGAGGTATTATTTTAGATATTTGTCGAGTGTTTTAAAACTGGTATGGATATGTAATGTGATTATATGAACTTAAAATTAAAAACTGGTAGGAATATGGATGCGATTATCGCTAAAATGTGAAAGCATGTATAAAATCAAGCGAGAGCATCGGCGTGAATTCATGTGCGTTCTTGTGTTGGAGCGAACGTAGTGTAAACCTGCGTTGGAGTGATTAGCATCAAATACTTAGTGTGTATTTTTTCTTTTATTTTTAAAAAGGATCGCAAAGTCAAATTAAGCAGTCGGTTTGTCTACAAGTTGAAATTACGCTGTGTGATAAACTTTGAAACTATGTGTTGCTCAAATACCATTTCATGATGGCATTTAGTTATTCTTAGTTTGTGTGGCCTTTAAATAGAAGAAAAAATTAAGATAAAATTCGTATGTTACATAACATTTATTACATAAAATGAATATTGTTGATCGGTATGGGGGCTTATTATGAGATCAGGTATTTGATATGAATGATTCGAGCCAGTCAATGGCAAAGTTATTCGATATACCGTATGAAGTTCTCGATTTCTGTGATATTTTTATTGGTAATTTCACTTCTGTGTTTTATTTTCAGCGTCTGGAAACAATAGTCAGAAACGGAATTATTTTTCTCAGAAATACGAAAGCTGCTATCGCAATGTAACAGCACATTTGATGTTCTTTTGAAAATACTTCATGGAAATAATCGATTTGTTAATACAGAACGACAGACACATTGTTTTAGTTTGCTTCAATTTTTTTATTACCATATATTTTTGTGACAACGACCTGAATATAAAATCCGCTATATTAGACGGAATCATCACCGACCAATTCCTGTCATAATTAAAGGCTAGCGTGAATTTATTTAATTGTACGACTAATTAAAATCAAATTTTGATAGTTATGACAGAAAAGAAATTCACAGAACTCTCTGTCTCCTGTGAAAAACATTCCTCGTGACGTAAACTGTTTGGAAGTCCTAATATTGTTTAGAATGAATCGCAATACTTCTAGATAAGACCTACTATCTCATCTGTCCATGCCTTTTATTTCTGGAATATCCAAAGTTTTATGATCGGCACAACATGAAAGACTCGAGAAATGAAATATAAAAAACGCATGATTACAAAAAAGACCGAAAAAAGCAATCGATTACTGTACAATTTGTATAAAATTTTTAATTGACTAACCTCTTGTTGTTTTACAGTGCCGATATAAGATTAATTATTAATTTAGAAAATTAATTCAATGTTTTTTTGTAATTGTAGTAAGTAGTTTGTGTACTAAGTAATTAATTAGATAAAATATAGGTAAAAATGACCCAAAGATATCATAAAACTTAATGAAAGAACCAAAGTAATCAAATAGAGTAGAAAAGTTTCAGTTCTATTATTGAATATAAATAACACAAATTATTATTCTCAGGTACACGAAATATATCTTCACGATTAGACTCACCATTGCCTCAGGAGAGCATCTTGCAGAAAGTCAGCTTGAAAGAGCCGATTCGTCTGCAACACAAAAGAAAACTCATGAGATGGCAGTCACGAAAACGAAATTGCGTAGCGAGTTTAAAGGGGAAAAAACCTCGCTCAAAAGCATGAAATATCTGTTTGGAAACAAAAGGAGGACTTGATGGGCATCGCAAATATCGTATCTGCAATATTAAGGATAGCATGACAGAAAATATTAATAGAGAAGCAATCTATAGGCATTGATCTTCTTGTAATAGACCTTGGCATTTCAGTCGAAAGAAAAAAAAGGAGTAGGGATATAGATAGATGGATGTATAGATAGAGATCGAGCAACCGAAAGAGAGAGAGAGAGAGAGAGAGAGAGAGAGAGGGTTAAGTCAGTAAAGAAGGTGAACGATGCAGTGAAAGGGAGAATAAGACAAAAACGGAAGGAAAGGTTGGAGTATGGTAGAGCAGAAGATAAAAAGCTTATTTGTTTATTTAAAACCTAAAAAAGTATAAAACAAAGTGAAATTAGAGGAGATAAATTAAACTAAAATACATTGGGAGACAATCAGAAGCGAAGAATGACGAGTAATATATATATATATATATATATATATATATATATATATATATATATATATATATGGAATAAAGGTGGCGGAAAGGCAAAGCAGGAGGACTTGGTAGAGCGGGCCTACAGGAGAGTGAGATGGGACCAAGTTGCGCATCCGAAGTGCAGATCGCGGCGTGTAAGAGCCGTCCGCTGGAAAGGGGCAGCTATCGGAAAGCAGGGGGCAGGGAGGGGGCGGGGAAGAGCAGAGACGTTGGGGCAAACGGAGCGGGTATCGAGAAAGCGCAGCTAATCTGACCGCGACCGCCCTTCTCCCTTCCGGCCCGGTTCACCCCGCCCCGCCCCGCCCCCGCGTCGCCGCCGGGTCAGCAGCTATAAGAGCGCGCGGCCGAAGAGGGTCGTCGGGTTTAGAGCGAGCGGAGAAGGGTTCAACTGGGTGCAGCCCAAGCGACGCGGCCCGGCCCGGCCCGGCCCACCCACCCCGCTGGCCGGCGCCCCGCCGCGGCGACAGCACCCAAGTTTGACGACAAACTGGAGAGACAATATCGGCGCCGCCGGCTTTTACGGGGTCCGCTCGAAGCGGCCACACACACACACACACAGGCAAGCGAGAGGGAAAACCCAGAGCAGGAGGCGGCTCTTGTAATTACGTTTAATGCGAGCCCCGAGATTGTGTGATGTGGCCGGCAGACTTTAAAACGGATCACAGATGTTTAGTTCCATAAAGGTTACGGGACAACGCCGGCGGCTGGCGGCTGGCGGTGGCTTGGACAGAGGCGGGGCAGCGGTCGGCGAGGACAGGGTTGGCCAGGGGGGGGAAGGAAAAAAGGAAGGAAAAAACCGGGGAAGTGAAAGTGGATGTAAGCGGAGAAGGAGACGTGGAAGCAAAACAATCTGAAGAGGAGAGAAAGCAGAAATAAGAGCAAATGAGGAGACCAAATAATCGGGAGGAAATGGAGAAATGTGAAGTGGAGCAAAAGGAGGGAGATAAGGTAGGTAGAGTGAGAAGACAGTAGGCAGACAAGATTAAAAAAACAATCTATGAATGGGAAACAATAAAATAATAAAGTGGAGAGAAAGTAACCGGGAGAAGTGGTGGAAGTTCAGAAAATAGTCACAGGTAGTGGAGAATCAAGCGGAGAAATAAGTTCAGTCAAGTAAGCGGACGAGGATGAAGCGGAAGAGGACGAAGCGGAAGAGGACGAAGCGGAAGAGGACGAAGCGGAAGAGGACGAAGCGGAAGAGGACGAAGCGGAAGAGGACGAAGCGGAAGAGGACGAAGCGGAAGTGGACGAAGCGGAAGTGGACGAAGCGGAAGAGGACGAAGCGGAAGAGGACGAAGCGGAAGAGGACGAAGCGGAAGAGGACGAAGCGGAAGAGGACGAAGCGGAAGAAGACGAAGCGGAAGCGGACGAAGCGGAAGCGGACGAAGCGGAAGTGGACGAAGCGGAAGTGGACGAAGCGGAGAATCGAGCCATGGAAAGGAAAGAAGAGGAGGAAGGGCGGAGGCGGGGGCGTGGCCAGTGTGTGGCTGCGGCCTTTGCGCTGCGCCCCGCCCACTAACGAGTGCCCGGCCGCTCTCGTTAGGCGCAAGGCGACTGCAGCGGCACAGCAGCGGCCAGCTCCGGCAGGCAGCCGACGCGACACCCGGTATTAGGAGGGGCCGCCGGGGAATTAGTTCATATATTACGCTTGGATTAGCTGCCCGCGCGGCCTCGCCGGCCCTCGCCGGCCCTTGCGGCCGCCCTCGGCCGCGCCCTGCTGCCAGCCCTTCGACCTGCGGCGCGACGCTTCGATTTGTTTGGGGCCGGCGGCGCTGGAGGGAGAAAACCCTTCTCAATGAGGGCCTTGGAAATGCGCTTAATGATGATATGCAAATGAGGGGAAGTTACCCAGAGAAGTCATTCGTGCAGAAATAACCACGTGAAACTGCGTTTTTTTTTCTTAAAGAATAAATTAAGTTTGAAGTTAGGGTAGAATAAATTAAAATGTGGGTTTGAAACAAAAATTGCTGCTAGCTGCTAGGAGCTGCTAGCAAGCAAGTGGTCGCTCTTTGCATCAAACATATATACAAAGGATGCCGTGTTTACAAAGCGTTCTAGCTGTAAAGGGCTATTGTATGTGTTTAACAGTTGGTTGGTGCGTGTAAATATATGTATAAAAATGATTGGAAAACAGTAACTAGAATTTTTTAATAAATTTCATTCTGAGAATTTGGAACGAAATCCAAAATGTGGGGGACACAATGTACAGACTATGCCTACAGCAGATTTTACATAATCCATTTCCCTCAAACGTAGTCATAAAAACCGAGGAAAGAGATGTCGCATGAAATGTTAATTTTGGAAATGGAAAAAATAATAAAAATTTTGAACAATTATTCGTTGGAAGAGATATAAATTTCCAAAAAAAAAAAAATCGCTGAAAATGAAAAATAAAGAATGCAAACATTTCGAATGAATGATAAATAACATCCAGAAAATACCATGCATCAACTGGGCACTCGCCACAAGGTGGCTTAAAGACCAGGACGTTCACTCAAAAGCCGCACTCTGTAAAAGATTTTAGGCGATCTGGTCTCGTATCTATTTTTATTTTATTTTATTTATTTTACGTCAAAAAACAGTTAAAAACTGCGTATGACGTGCAATGGGAAAAGTGAATTGTGTGCACATTTTCAAAATTCTGTGATCCCTACACTAAGTCATATACTACTTAAATTTTGAATTTTGAAAGGGAGAAAAAAAACAAAAAACTCCCATGTAGTAAAATCTATTTTCAAGGATAAATAAGCAATAAATTTTGAATTTTGAAAGGGATCTGGGTCGGCGTTCAGAGATGTGGTGAACATAGGTAACTGAATCAGATAGCAGTACTTCTAGGAAACTTCTCGTATACTTAATTATTCTAAATGGGTGTGCTGAAGTAAGAATTATAATCCCCGCCCGAGTGCGTTGTTTGTGAGAAGAAACGAGGCATCAATTTTGAAGGATATATCTCCCCAAAATCCCTTGCTGAGCTCCACGGGCACTTCGGATAAGCTGGCGTAACGAGTGTCACACAAAGATGCAGAAAAAAAGTGATTTAACATTGCTTGTTTGCGGAATGTTTAGCACCAACTACTTATGCTAACTAACTGATAAACAAATAGTTTAGTGACGATCGCCGAATATTTGGGTAAAATAAACTTGGAAGTATCATCAATTGTTGCGAGAGGGTGTAGTGTGAACATTATAAATATATAACAGCTACAGCTTGAGTCTCTTGAGAGAGTTCTGCTCTGGAAACGTTCTGGAAGACAGAAGAGAACTCCTTTCGAAGAAGCTTTCTCCAAGTGTGCAGAAATGATTTTATTATGCGGTATAATCTATAAGGAAAACACTTATAAATTAATACGTAAACATGGTGGCTTTGATGTATAAATGACTTGGAAGATATCCTCGATTCTGGTTGCCAAAAGCGGTTCTGAATTTGAAAGAAGTTATGATTTTTTAACCCTTGATTGCCTCGTCTTGTACAATGGAAGACATCGTGTTGTGCCCTGTGTTCGCCACAAAATTGTGTAAACGTTTGGAATGAACTATGTATCAACTATATGTAGTAATTCAATAATCTTATTAAAGCTAAGCAATAAACATCATTTCCATACGCTCCGCATGAAAGGGCTTTGGGCTCGACTAGGGACGTGAAAGCCATCGGCTCCGCACGGGCCGCGCTGGGCAGGAAAGCACACAGTCGGGATGGCTCTGCAGCCGCGCCCCCCCCGGGGCCCAACAAGGAATCGATCGCGGGGGCCGGGGGGCGGGCCGGTCCCTCGCCGCCCACCCGCCAGCGCCGGAGCGCCGAGACGCCGCTAGGACGCGCCTCAGACGTCACCAAGAATGAGGTGGCCCTCGCCTCGCCGCCGCCCTTACGCCGTCATCCGGCGGGGAACGGATGCGGGGACGGAAGCGGGGACGGATGCGGGGAGGGATGCGGGGAACGGATGCGGGAGGGATGCAGGGAGGGATGCAGGGAGGGATGCAGGGAGGGATGCAGGGAGGATGCAGGAGGATGCAGGGAGGGATGCAGGGAGGATGCAGGAGGATGCGGGAGGGATGCAGGGAGGATGCAGGAGGATGCAGGGAGGATGCGGGAGGATGCGGGAGGAATGCAGGGACAGATGCAGGGACAGATGCGGACAGATGCGGGGACGAAGCAGGGAGGGATGCAGTGAGGATGCAGGAAGGATGCAGGAGAGGATGCAGGAGGGATGCAGGGAGGGATGCAGGGAGGATGCAGGGAGGATGCAGGGACAGATGCAGGACAGATGCGGAGATGGATGCAGAGGATGGAAGCAGGAGGGATGCGAGATGGAAGCAGGGAGGATGCGGGACAGATGCGGCACAGATGCAGGCCAGATGCAGGAGCCGATGCGGGCCGGATGCGGGCCAGATGCAGGGCCAGATGCAGAGGCCGGATGCAGGAGCCAGATGCGGGGCCGGATGCAGGGCCAGATGCAGGGCCGGATGCAGGGCCGGATGCCAGGACGGATGCGGGACGGATGCGAGGACGATACGAGGACAGACGCGAGGACAGATGCAGGGCGATGCGGGACGGATACGGGGGCGGATGCGGGGGCGGATGCGGGGACGGATACGGGGACGGACGCGGGGACGGATGCGGGCACGGATGCGGGGACGGATGCGGGCACGGATGCGGGAACGGGGGCGGGGGCGTGAACGGGCACGGATGCGGGGACGGCGGCAGGGTGGAGGCGGGAACGGGGGCGGAGGCGTGGCCGTGAACGGTGGCGGGGCCGGGACGTGGCGAGCGTGGCTGCGCCGGAGACGCCGTGGGGGCGCTGGCACTCATTTACTTGCAAATGAAGCACCGGAGCAGCGCGCCCGGTCGCGGCGCGGACGCCGCCGCTCTCAAGTTAAATCAGAGGTAAGAGGGCTTAAATAATTAAGAACATGCTTGATATGGTGGACCGTGTTCAATTTTGCGTCCGACGAACAGCCAAAAATGTTTCTTCGGATTCTCGTTATAAGTTTAAAGTCTTTTTCAATTTCCTGCGTTGTGGGCTAATGCAATTATGAGAAAGTAAGAAACGATGAAGAAGTGCGAATACACAACGTAAATACTGTTCGTGGCTATTATTCTATTTCGTTGAGTGTTAACTAGTAGTTCCTCTCGAACGTACCTCAATCTAGATACTCTCAACATTTATTCGTCGGTTTCTGTCTTACTTATAAGTTTATTTTTACTCAGAGTTAGGAAGAGTTAACCTGTAAGTAGGTGCGGAGAAAGTCACTAACGGGCGCGCGGCGTATAGAGTAGCCATTCCATTTTAATTGATGGAGAGCAACTAAAATGTAACTAAAACTTAAAAATATCATCTTTATTACATTAAAATTTTATTTCATCCTTTTCTCATTACAGAGTTTTTTTAAAGAGAGTAAAAAATGTAGGACTAATAGTTTATAAATTTACAAGATTTCAGCCTGTCAGAAAGTCTCTTTTGAATGATGAGCTTATTCGTGTACCAAAATATTTCATCTAAAATGTCTATGAAATTAATGAATGCCGGGAGTTCGTGTTTCACTTATTAGCCACTTTTGTTAATGCTCTGGGAATAATTTTCTTCAAAATATTTTTTGTGTTCTAGAAAATTTGGTTAGCATATACATATTTTTCCATTATTTTTAAAATATCTTCTAATTGTTTCTTACAACACGATCTAATGTGTTTGAAAATAATTTTAGAAAATTATTCTCCGCTGTTTTCAGATAATTCATCGCTATCGTTATCACAATTATAGTGTGATGTGCGTATGTCTTCTTCAGATTATTGTCATGATCGGACATTTGTACATTTCCGCTTCTTTATCCGATGAGTCGTTGTCGATCAGTTCTTCCAAATGTAATTAATTACATCGCAAACTTCATATCTAGAAGAGCGCTGCTAGTGCTACGCGTATTTTCTTTTGTAAAAATTAAAAATTTTAAATTGCACAACTAGGCGCGCGGGCTACAGAGTACGCCTAGATGCACGAGAAAATGAAAAGAGCTCGCACACAGCTCACCCAACACAAAGAAAAATACATACTGACTCACAATCGGCAGAGCAACGACTGGCGGTAGGGTGTCAGGTTTCGGATGTTCAGCCTTATCGGAATTTTAGAATAGATAAACTCAGAAATGTCTCGTGGTGTACTTTCTACGCTGCACATCCACTTAAGGATTAATAGGAGAAGTAACCAAGGATATTTTATTTGATAGTGTGGATCGCGAACACAATTTATTTTCCCGTTTTCGTAGTTGGTTTTAAATATTCTGTATTTATAAATGTGTCTATATTTATTCAGAGATATTGATTCATTGTGATCACTTCATTTCATATTGTAAAGATTAATATCGATCTTTAATTTGAGGAAATCATGTGGATTCTTTGTCAGAGTAATTGAGACTATGCCTAATTCTCCAAAATTTCTGTAAGCATCGATACTACAGATTTTCATCAGTGAAACCAGTTCAACAGTGACTTACAATGTTAAAACCCGAAAGAAATGTAAAAGTAAGGCACTAATGTTCAAATAAATTACCAGCTATAATATTTCTATCTTCATCTCTTAAATTAGCTTAAGCTTTTACAGAATGAAAGTCTATCATTGCTACAATAGATACCTTTTCAATTGATTTGAAGCTAATGTATGAAAAGTTATGGATTATGCATAATACATTATATAAGTAAGTATATTTAAATTAGAAAATGTTTTAATTTCGTGACAAACAGGCTTCAACTGAGACGAGCTTCCACTGATTGGATTATAGAGCTCTAATTTGGGACGAAGACAGGAGGCTATCCCGAATGCAAAAGTGTCGGTGGCCGTTCTCCGTATAAGCAAGTCGCACAAACACGAGATCCATCGAACTGCCAAATAAGATCCCAAGAATATCAAGCCGATGCAGACAGTTGGTTACTGCTGCACATCACACCGCGGCGAGATATGACAGTTCACTCAGTGTGAATTTGCGTTCAAACGGAAGATATTTTAGACACGAACCTCCCTGACTGAGTCTGATGAACGGCAATGATTTCTCTGTAAATGTAACTTCATTTTCTGTGCACGTCTTCTAGAATTCAGTGGGAAATACAATTATTCAAATTATCGTTTCCATGTTGTTGCGGTAGGAAGTAATAAGAGCCAAAATTTATTGCTTATTTATCCTTGAAAATAGATTTTATTACATGGGAGTTTTTGGTTTCTTTTCTCTCTTTCAAAATTCAAAATTTATTGCTTCTTTATCCTTGAAAATAGATTTTATTGCATGGGAGTTTTTGTTGTTTTTCTCCCTTTCAAAAATTCAAAATTTAAGTAGTATATGAGTAAGTATAGGGATCACAGAATTTTGAAAATGTGCACACAATTCACTTTTCCCCATAGCACGTCATACGCAGTTTTTAACTGTTTTTTGACGTAAAATAAATAAATAAATAAATAAATGCCAGATAAATAAATGTATTTGCCCGCGAATCTAAGGTATGGCAATCATGCCCGTGGCCATGGGGCCCCTCATAAGGGGCGCTATTTAGAGTACATCAAATAACAACACAAATTGGAAATATCCTTGCCATGCGCGTCTGAATACATAGATACAGCTCTGAGTGCATTAGATATCCATCTTGAAATTATTACTTTTGATGACATGCAGCGGAAGTGATCTTAAATATTGTGAGGCTTAAAATTGATAAATTTAAAGGAAATATTCTAAAATGAATACGAAACTTCAGTTATTTGAATGAGGTTATGTTGATTGTTGTTTTTTTTTTCAGAAACTAACAGGCGATTTCTTCTCAAATTTTCTGCCAAAATTTCTCCCTGCTGTATCTGTGCGGGCTTGAAATAGGAAGTTTTTTTGGAGTTTCTACTCCATTAACAATGCTCAAGAAACCAATTTGTCTACATGTAAGCCCATTGGCTGAGTTCGGCTGACTAATACAAATTGTATTTACTTGCATCATGAAAGGCGCCAGTTCATTTGGATGCAAAGTGCAGAACCCGCGCTCCAATGTTTAAAATATTTGGTTCTGCTTGCCCGCTGTTAAATTTGGATGAACTCTATGACCACCGACCTTACCCTTAACACAACTGTGTCATTGACCACATCCGCGAATAAAACAAGTGACGACGGCGGAGGTGAGCTGCGCGGTCGAGGCGTCGTGCACGTGGCCGGCGGGCGACCGCCCCGGGCGCAGCAGCACCGCCCTCACTCAGCGACCGGGGCGTTACGGCCCCGCCGGGGGGCGGGGGGCGGCCTCACGCCGGGGCGACGCGCAGGCAGCAGGTACTGCGGAAGGGCGGCCGCGGTCTTTCGCAAAGAGGCGGCGACGCCGCAGCGGCTGAAGAACACCTGGGGAGAAGCGGGGAATGAGACGTGGGGTGTGAGAACCGGGGTGGATTGCAAAAGGAGGTAGCGTAAAGATAGCGGGGAAGGTTTGACGGGAGAGGGATATCGAGAAAAGATATTGGGGCGGGACAGTGAAGACATGATAGAAGAGCGACGACATATTATTGTGTTGGTGGGAACGCAGTGCGGGTAACGCAGTGCGGGTAACGCAGTGCGGGTAACGCTGTGCGGGTAACGCAGTGCGGGTAACGCAGTGCGGGTAACGCAGTGCGGGTAACGCAGTGCGGGTAACGCAGTGCGGGTAACGCAGTGCGGGTAACGCAGTGCGGGTAACGCAGTGCGGGTAACGCAGTGCGGGTAACGCAGTGCGGGTAACGCAGTGCGGGTAACGCAGTGCGGGGAACGCAGTGCGGGGAACGCAGTGCGGGTAACGCAGTGCGGGTAACGCAGTGCGGGTAACGCAGTGCGGGTAACGCAGTGCGGGTAACGCAGTGCGGGTAACGCAGTGCGGATAACGCAGTGCGGATAACGCAGTGCGGGTAACGCAGTGCGGATAATGGATAGCGGGGAACATGGGTCGGGGAACACCTACCTGGAAGGTTCTCTGGGATATGGTCTCGGGACGAGAAAGAGGGAAGCGTGGAGAAAGAAAGGTGCAGAAGGAGAATGTGGCGGTGCTGAATGGGGGATCGAATGCCCAGATGGAGGTTGGCGAGCGGGGATTGGTGGCCATGAAGGCGAGCAGGGCTTTCGTGCCACCGATGGAGAGCGGCGCTCACTCGTACGCCACGAAGAGCGCGTACGGGAAAGGGCACTGGGTTCACGGGGTAGTAGAGGAGCGAGGTGTGGGAATGAGCTAAGGAGAGAGAGGGGGCCGGCCCGCTGAGATGAGATGGAATTGGGAGCGATGCCGGGGGGGCGGGGCTCACTTTGCGGGCGGCGTTTGGCGATGCGCGTGCTGCTGGCGGCTGAGCAGGCAACACTTGCGCTGAAGGTGGGAGAGGGAATAGATGAGGGCACGTATGGAAGCACTGTAAAGCGGCACTTACAAACTTGATACTCGCGTCTGTCCAATGCTTCCTGACTGTTCGTTTCCGTGCACACTTGTCTGTTTAATGGAATAGATGTGTTTAAATGCCAGCGTGCTATGTAAGTTGGTAAATAGGCTATTTTATCTAGTGGCAAACTATAAAAAACTGCGCATTAATGAGTTTTAGGATATTATTTTTCAACTAAGAAAATTGTACCTGTATAAAGATATAGTCACTGTATTCTCGATTGACGAGTAATTATCATATATCACATTTAATATTGATCTGCCGTTTGATTAAGTCCGCCCTTTATTAATATAGAATAATTTTTGTTCTAAATATTCATTGTCTACGAGTGAAATAATGTTAAAGAACATTGAATACCAGAAACATAAACTGAATTTATTACGCTGATATAATTATTAGATATTTGAAAATTTAGTTTACATGAAAAATATAGCTGCTATCTCTTTTCAGCATGAAGTTCACATTTTAAAAGTCACAGACTTTCAGAAACAAAATTACTGGGTAAAATAAAAAAAAACATTATTGCAACCTTTAATTTCCGTGCCGTTTATTGTGTCATCTCGAACTTTTCGTTTGTAGTACAGTGTGTTTTAAGATCTGTATGATACGGTATTCTCAATTTTATAGTGTGTTTCCCGAGTAGAATATTTGAGTTTCAATTATTGTATGATTTTTCTGTCTTGTCATTTTATTTCAGTTAGAATACAAATACGAATACCCCGACCCAACCCTTAACAAAACAGAGGAAAGAAAGGTTATAAGCACCTATGGTAAAGATAATTTCTTCAAAAATTACGATAATAGAATAGAATAAGACACAGTGAGTCCCACCAATTTCGGGTAACTCTGATAATTTATAAATTATTCCCTATATCGAAATGGAGTTTTGTTCAATAATACGGAATCATGGGGGCAAGAAACGTGCCGTAGAGATATTTTTAGTTTTCGAGAAACTTAATTATCTTTGATTTTTTAAATGGAATTTTGTATTTTTCTCTCTAGCAATAGTTAGATAACAAATAGACAAATGCAATTATGTAACCTTTGTTAATTTTTTATAGTATTTTGAGTGTAAAGTTACACTTTCTGACATGCGATTTTAAACTAAATGTACAGATTTCTTGTAGCAACCCTTGGAACTGTCGCCGTTGGGAAGGCTGCCTTTGCGGCGCCGGCACTTTGTGGGGAGAGGTTGGAGGCCGTGAAGGCCACCCTTCCTCGAGCGACAGGTGCCACGGCTGCTGCAAGAAAAACTGCACGTTTAATTTAAAAACTCATGTCACAAAGTATCATTTTATACTCAAAATACTATCAAAATATGAACACATATTATATCACTGCATTCCTCTTTTTATGATGTTTTGTAGTGAGAAAAATAAATGGTTCCATTTAAAAAAATCAAAGATAATTAATGTTTTCGAAAACTAGTAAAATCATTTCAAGCAATATCTCTACACTACACCACTTGCCCTATGATTTCGCATTGTGGAGTGAAAACTGTACTTCGATATCGGGAACCGTGTACAAGTTATGGGGCTGGCCCATTGTTGGTGGGATTCCCAGTACAATATTCCTTTTTTATTATCCTAATTTTGAAGAAATTATCCCTACCACAGGTGCTTATTATAGAGACCGGATTTTTATGTAATTACATATTTTTTGCCTTTCTACTTACCGTTCTCAAAATTGAAATCTTGGCAAATCTTCGCCATCCTAACACAATATCATTTTTCGTTACATATTGTTACAATGTAGTACTATATTACATATTTTCCATATTTTGCTATTTTGACATTTTTAATCTATCAATTTTCTTCAATTTTATTACATTTGAATACATATTTTTATACATATGAACACATATTTTTAAAATATCATAATTTTTCCTACATATATCTTAGTTTTGTGACTGGAGGTACCTACCTTGAGATGCGGTAGGATGTTTTTACTGTCCGGCGCACCTGCTTCAGTTAGCTCAGTGATGGGGAAGTACGCGACTGAGATCATTTTCTCCTTTACGTGTGAAAAGTATTATGGACGTCGCGTTTCCTGACCTTTAACCTTAATTTTCGAAAAACTTGGGCGGTCGCCAAAGTGTAACAATTCGATGAGAATGCTCCATGTTGCAGTGATTATTTGCTAGTTGTAGGTATTGCAGTTTGTACGAAGCTTCCATTGGTCTAGTTGGCTGCTAAACTATGGTCCTGGCAGCGATAGATAAAGCTTTTATTACAACAGGAATGTTGTAAAGTTCAAAACGTGATCAACTTGTGCTCTAAATGGTTTTTAAAACATTGAATTATGTTTAAAATTTTTTCGGAAATTTTTGATAAAAATTTCGAATTAGGTTAATGTGTTATATGATTTGTGAATTTTAATATTACATATTATATCTGATTTTACATATTTATTGCATATTCTTACCGTTTTCATTACATATTTATGTACATAATTTTGACGTCTCTTACTACATATTTTTCCGGTCTCTACTTATATCCTTTCTTTCCTCTGCTTCATTAGGGGTTGGGTCGATGAATTTGTACTTGTATTCTAACTAGAATAAAATGACAAGGCAGAAAATCATAAAATAATTGAAAATCAAATATCCTACTCAGAAAACACTCACTATAAAATTGAGAATACTCTCTCATACAAATCATAAAACACACTGTAGGTCTATTACATTCTCTCTGCAAGAAAGTACACGCAAAAATTGAAAAAGGAAAGTGAATCATTTAACAAAAATAACCTGAACAATAATACAAAAATACTTAATTAATTTTTTATGATTGTTGGCACTAGATTTCCTGGTGTTAAATTATTAATAAACAATCTTGTTCTTCATTAAAATAAATAGTAAACATTAATTCGACCTAAGAAACGTACCAAACGATCTACGATTCGACCTTGGACTCCTGTGAAAATACCTCACTCTACTGTTACAAAACAAAATAATAAAAACTAATATAAATTATAGTTTTAACATATATTTTTTAATTTGGAAATGCTAATTTATTATTACTAATAAATCACGAGGTAATTAAAAACCGTTTTTTAATATCTAGCGCTATTCATTCTTTGTTACTATCGTAACAATTTTCTGTTGTATTTTTCTTCAACCTAGTTAAGCAGCAACTGCTGCTTCCCTTTCTGAGTCATCAGGAAGAAATCGTTGGTTTGGTGACCTTGGTACGAACGCAAAGCTTCGCTTCCATACTACGATGACGAGTTCTGCCTCGCAAGAATCCTTCGCCAGTTAAATCCGTTAATGCTGATATTTCAGCAGAGTAAAACGAAAAGTTTTTAACATTGGCGGCAATGCCAGATGCCTCATGCCAGGTAAGAAGTCATAAGCCCGTGGTTGCGCTCACATTTATCATAATACACCGTCAGAGTTGTCAGAAATTCCGAATGCAGTCGTCCTCCTAATCTGTTGCCATCAGGCAGTCAGTTAATGGCAGAACAGCCAGAATTATTATTCAAAACGCAATGTTTGAGGTAATAAACTAGTATCTGAATCAATAGCTGGAAATATTCACTCAAAGATTATCTCGTAGCTGATGCAATCATGTCCACGATATGTTTGTACAAGCCCAGAATACCCGTTTTCATGCATTTATATAAAAAATATTATTAAATCATCTTATCTTTATATAATTCACAAGGCAACTTGCCTCTTACCTCTTTTACAGCCGTAATTTAAGTTCAGACGCATTCTCGCTTGCTCGTTCGATTGAAGGTTCAAATCCCCATCTCTCCCTGTCGGTGTCAGCTGGCAGAAGAGACCTGGCTTTAACTTGTGCCTCGTGGCGCCGTGTAAGGCTCAAATCGATTTTTGCATCGAATACATTTCTGCGATCGACGCGCATGCGCAGTAGCATCACCGACTCGCTCGGCGCAGAATTGGTTCTCGCTGAAATATCCAGAGCGTTCAAAGCACATTTATTAACGTAGTATTTGCACAATATTGTTACATACAAATCCAAATTGATTCGTTTATTCAAAGTGTATCCTAGTTGCTAATTTTCCGGTATAAAAAACCATAAAAGTGAAACATACAGTAAGTATTTCTTTACCAATTTAATTGGTTTCCCTGATGAAAGTTTTATATTATTTTTCTATCCTTCATATGTATTTATTCACCTTCGTTAAAGATTAATTAGAGCGTCCTACAGAAGATAAAATTGTCTTTGGTGTAGAAGGGTACTGACAAAATAACACAATATCATTATTCATGTAGGCATAGGGCTAAAAACACTTTTAAATGTTAGAAAGACAATTGAATAACTGATCAAAGATGACACGTGGCTAAAGAAATAATCTCTGCTTGTTAGTTATAATACGCTTGCACTAGCAGACGTCTATATGATCAACTCCATGTGACAATTGTCTCTTTAATCACTGGTAAGATAAGTAGCAATTATAATGATTAAGCATTTTTCCCCTTATATTTATTACATTTCTAAACATAAATTTAAAAACTGACTTTACACGCCTCCCACAATCCTCGTATGTCACTTCTTTGATCATTTCCCTCTCAATATACCGCACATGTCACATGTCTGTGTGCGCTTCACTTCTGAGCGTACTGCCTGCGCGTCAGAAACTTTTGTTACACCGCCGTACGCGCCCCGTTGGGTAAATCACTCCTCGCAAAACACCAGCCCGCTCCACACAAACACATTGCACGTATTTCTCTTTTTAGCCAGCACGTGGCGCCACGGTCGCCAGTCCCCGCGTGCGCTCGCGAAATACGGTACTGCGATACAGGGGACGGGGCCGTGGCTGTGGAGGGAGTGGAGGACAGGGGGGGGGGAGCAGGAGAAGGGGCGGGAGTAAGGTTACAAACGGAGGTTGTTGCAGGAGCGGTAAGGTTGTAGGAGGTAGGGTGAGCCGGGGACAGGGACGATGGCGACCGAAGTGATAGTGGTGGTGCTGGCGACAGTGGAGGCGATTGGTGGATGTGGTGGCGCTGACGGCGGTGGAGACTTTGGTGGTGAAGGAGATCGAAGTACAGGTGTTTGTGTTGGTGATGGTGGTGGTTATAGAGGTGTTGTAGTTGCTGTTGTTATTATTGGTTGTGGTGGTGATGCCGGTAATGGCGGTGATGGTGGAGCTGGAGGGGAGGTCATGGTGTTAGTGGGGGAGAGGTGGGAATATTGAAATTTCGGGGCGTGTGCGAGCCGGGGTGACCGCAGAGGAGGAGAACGTTGTGAGGTGGTGGCGGCGACAGCAAGTGACGAAACGGCAACGTAGCGGGGAGAGGTTGTAGTGTGAGTGGGGGCGTTTCCAGAACGGAGGCGACGGTGGCGGCGGCGTCGCCGTAGGAGGCTTTTTACGTGGGGTCGGCGCTCGGTATCATACGGCATTATCCGATACGGGCCGCGACATTACTTGTTACGACAACGTACGACACGGCAAGCAATGGCGCCCTCGCCGCCGCGATGAAGGACGGCACGGCAGTTTGCGGGCGCCGGCGCGTTACGATACGGCCCCGCCGCAGCCGCAGATGCTGCCACCGCGACGCGGAATCGGCTCGCCGCCGCGGCGCCGCTTCCGCAAGGCGACTCGGCCGGCGACTCGGCGCCGATACTAGGACTCAATAAGGTGCTTGTAATGGTGGAATGGTACTCTCTAAATTCCTAAGGCCGTAAAGGTGCCTTCTACGTAAATCAGTTTTTTGCGAATTTATAAACGTTTGCGTTGTATAGCTAATTGAAAAAGTCTCATATAAAAGAGTACTATGTGAAGGGAAGCAAGAAAATAAAATATTAGTTTAGTATTATGATTTATTGCAACTTCTTATTGATAGTTAGTAGTCCGACTAAACAAATGAAAACAATATGAGGATATAAATACACTATTATTATTATTATTATTATTATTATTATTATTACTATTATTACTATATTACTATTATTACTATATTACTATTATTATTATTATTACTATATTACTATTATTATTATTTTGTTATTATTATTATTTTTATTCACAACTCTCTGGTACATGTTTCAAATGTTATACAGATATTTTTATGAAAGTATAACATCTTGTCTGATAATTACCCAAATATACAATAATAAATAAGAGATATCTACATTACACACATTTACAATTTTAAAATTAAAAAATAATAATAATAATAATAATAATAATAATAATAATAATCTTCATATTAAGAGAAAACTGTATGTTTTTAGCATATCATGATTTGTTAAAATTATTTCATACAATTTGTTAAAATTATTAATGTATTTTCTCGTAACAGTTATACGCAATTGTATTATTTCCTGCAGGTCTTCACGAAAATTTAAATCCTAAAAGCACATAGTCCACGCAGTCAATATCTTAAATGGTGGTCACCAGTTATCTACACCACCAAAACTTTCATTACTTCAATTGTAAGAAGCCGCGTCTCTGAAATCGCCAATTTCTAATCTCATCAATCATCGTTCTAACTTCCAAATTTGTTGTCCCCGCGTTGACTCGGGTTCCATAGCAGGCAACATAAGATGGTACCTGCGTCGCAACAGTAAATTTCCCGCATACAGCTCCCGATAAAACTCTAAAATGGAAACTTCGGGGCGTTGTCAGTCTTCAGGCGATAACAAACGGCAACATGGACGGAGAATACGGCGGGTGCACGGGAGAAAGGGGAGAAGGGAGAGAGGAAAAGGGGAAACGTGAAGGGAAATGGTGTGGAGGGGAATGAGAAAAGTGAGAAAAGAGGAGAAGAAGAAGAGCAGTATGTAGAGGAAGAAAAGAGATAGAGAGAGGAAAGAGAGAGAAAGAGAGGGAAGGAAGAATAGGAGGAAAAAAGAGAGGGAAGGAAAGGGAAAGGGGAAAGAGAGAAGGGAGAGGAAACTGGGGGAAAAGGAGAGAGGAAGGGAAAGGGGAGGAGAGGATGCAGTAGTTCGAAGGCACCATTTAAATGGCTGACGATTGCGATAGCCTCCGAACTTACGGCGAGCAATTGGTAAACTACAAATCAATGTGCGCGAGTCTGGGGGTTTCTTTTTTTGGGAAGGGCGGTTACGTTTCGCCATTGCAGCGACCGCGCTCACCCGGGGCGTATAAATTAGAGACGACCTCGACGAAATGGACTCGACTCTGCAGGCTGAGAACGCT
The DNA here is from genome assembly GCA_964035755.1 of Teleogryllus oceanicus. Lineage (NCBI taxonomy): Eukaryota > Metazoa > Arthropoda > Insecta > Orthoptera > Gryllidae > Teleogryllus > Teleogryllus oceanicus. The sequence continues at coordinate 239,561,725 of CAXIVR010000002.1, read as the reverse complement.
CCCTGGCGAAGGAGACCAAGAGAGGAAAGAGGTCGGTCTTAACATTCCTTGACGGCGAAGCGGTGCTCACTGAAACCTGATTGAATATTGCGCAATAATGAATATGCTCAATGACTTTCGTCATGTGATATGTTGACTTGCTGTGAAAAATTCTAGAAGGCAATAATTTGCCTGTTAAAATGTTCACGTCATATCAATATAGTGATATTTACTATCTAATCACATCATCAACACTCATTGATGTTCGCCCCAAATAGTTAAAAATCTCAGCATGGAAAATTTTCACTGAAAAACCAATTATAAAAATAAAACTGGATATTTTTTCCTGAGAATTAAGAATGATGTTGACATGTTTTCAAATGCCACCCTTCACAAAATATAATTCATGAGAACGGAAAACAGTATTACTAAATAAAACATAATTGCAGAATCGGACAGAACTATAAAATAAATAAGCAAGTCTCACGCATTTTCACGTAAAAACTACAACCAGAAAAACAATATTGCACATTAACAACTCTAAATCTGCCTTACTCCTGAAGAAACCTAAAGAATGTATTTCGCAGTTCAGCCAACCCACAATCATTCAGATTAAAACCATCCGCGCCTCGACATCTGGATAATTTCATTACATTTTCCGCGAGCAACACCGCCACTCCCAGCAGCGACGGCTTATTCCCCTTCTTTCCCTCCCTCCATTACCCCGCATCCATTCCGCCACGTGCTCCGTGACGTCAGCATTAATTACGACGCTTCACGCCAGGCCGCGCCTCTGCAGGGGTGGTTGTAGCTTCCCCGCTCCTCCGTATTTTTCCGCAGCGTTCTGCCCTCGCAGCCCCACCCAACTGCGGCGAGCTGTTCAGCTTTGGCTCCGGCCGCGCGGGGGAACATCGATTATTTTTTTTAAATATATGAAAGCCTTGGTCTGTAAATAGGCGTGGCGTTCTTGAACCCGTAGGCGCGTATTCAGGGTACTTGAAAAGCGCATTAATTTCCTTTTCGTGGTTGCTAAATATTTGCATGCGCTTTTAGAAAGCAAATAGATACTTTGAATTTTTTTCGCTGCCTTCCGTTTTTTAAGGGTTGAGAGCTCACTTTGGTTAGGCAATTAAAGCTCCGATTTTTTGAGTTTTTGCTGCCTCTGAAGCTAAAAATCGAACAAGAGTTTGCTGGAGGTTTTCATGAAATCTTTAATGACACCGTTTTCAAACATATTACACATTTTTTTGTACTGAAGTACCCAATTTTATTTTGAGAAACTATTCACTTTGACTTGAAACATGTCAACTTCATTTTCGAAACATTACAAACTGGAGCTATTGGCATTTTTCCATTTATGAAACTGGCGTTCACTTCATTAGGGGCTGCTATTTTAAAAGTTTTAAAGTGGTTAACCAATAGCAAGAGTATAAATGACTATGAATAACTTTCTATGGCTTTCTGGTTTTCATTACTATTTTAACGGAGTTTACAATTCTCAAGCCCAGAAAAATGTTTCGCAAAACAAAGAATATTGCTTTCCAAAATGTTGATATTAGAAATATGGATGTAATTTCCAAGTGTCATCTTAAACCAGCTACTCTTTATCGATATAAATGTTTCCAACACAATAACTGAGGTGTCTGCTAACAATTTCAGCCCGTCCCATTGCTTACAAAAATTCGCTATTTAAAATTTTTTCAAAGCCTAGAGTATACTTCATTACCTCTAAAAAGAATACTCTGAAATCCAAAAACGTAAAGAGAACATATTTCGTTCATATCAAAGTATGTATAAAATGATTTTTTCTTTCTGAATGAAATAAACTGGTTTTGACATTAAACTTAATTAATATTTATTTTTAAAATATTTTTCTTTGAAGTTGAAACCCATTATCCGAGAAAAGGATAATAACTACTCAAATAGATATCCCGTTCTTCCACAAAACAAAGTTCACAAATAAAATCAGGAAATGAAAGCATATATCCAACATCAAATTTAGACAAGAATCAAAACCGAATCATCACAAATACCTACTCACTTCGTGAACTACGCCCCAAAAAATTTACTATTAAAACGAAATGCATACCTCATATCCAACTCTAGCTCGAAATAAATAAACTACATCAATAATTAGACTGTTGGTGATGTAGATACCTTATTAATTCAAAGTAAATAAACAGGGGTTGTCTGGTATCAAATCTACATTTCTTCTTAAGATCTTTTCGATCGCGTACCGATCATCGTCAGAGCTTGTAGCTGCTGGGCGGAAAAAAAGCCCGCCCAGCAGCTACAAGCTCTGACGATGATCGCTATGCGATCGAAAAGATCTTAAGAAGAAATATAGATTTGATACCAGACAACCCCTGTTTGTTTACTTTGAAACTACATCAAATCAGCGACAACACATCTTACACTATAGTTTCAGTAGTATGCTTCAGATCGTTTAGGAAACTAACTTGAAACTTCTTAAACACGTATTTACACATTCTTGAATAGTAAATACAGCAGCAGTAAGACGTATAAGACAGAAATTTCACCAGAAATAACAAGTTTTCCTTCTCTTCTTTCAGTGATTTTGATAGTTATCAAATTTTCATAGCCACATCACATAATTAATTTATTACTATGATTTGAAGAACTCTTTTGTACTACTTTTTCGGTCATCTTTATTGCAAATTGACAAAAACAAATTGTTCAGGAGAAAAGAAAGAAATATGCCAAGACATATTTTATTCAGAAGTCAGATAAAATGAACTAGTTTCACTAAAACTTCGTCATTAAACCTACATGAAAATACATATACTTATGAGATGAGATATAATATTATGGGTACAAAATAATAAATACATATGAAATCTATAAGATGTACTACATGTTTTTGCGTTATCTTATAAAAACCAAATAATTTTTCTAATCTCATATTTACAAACTTTATAACATAAAGTTTTGTTAATTATTCCACAGAGATGAAGAATGGTTAACTAATTTACGGAATATTTAAACTAAAACTTTTACTAAGATGTTTTCTAAAATACAAAAAACAAACAATACAAAATTGGATTTATATGTAATTTTAAAGAAAGGTTACAATACGGGAATCATTTCTTCCAAACGCGTTTCTCCTCCCCCAACGCAGAATTCGACCGACCCCGCCAGCGCAGCAAAGCTGAAATTCGGCCAGACCCAGCGAGGCCTCGCGTTGGCGTGGCCGCCCTCCCACTCAGCGGTTTCGGAGGCCGTATAACACGGCATAAAACACGCGTATGAAGGTGAGGCGAGGCGCGCGCGTAAAGCGCCGCGGCGATATCCGCGCTCGCACAGCGCGAGAGGCGGGGCGGGCGTTGATTGCGGCGGAGGCGAATGTGGCTGCGGGGTCGGCGGCCGGTTGGTTCCCCGAGGTGAGCACGAGGTGCTGTTTAGGTGCGAAAGAATACTGAGCTTGGAGACGACGAAGGCAGGATGGTGTGCTGGCGATGAAACGCGTCAGCATTGATACATCCGCGCCGAGATAACGCGGAATGGGGAAGACGTTGAAGGAGCAATGTGAAGGATAAAAGAGGAATGAGAATGAGGTGTGGATTTCGAAAATAAGTAGATGGCGATTGAAAGAGGAAAAGTGACTAAAGGGACCAAAGTAAATTAAAGGTTAGATTAAAATTGGGGCATATACAGAAAAATTTAACAAAAGAATAAAGATGAACTGTAAGTGACATGAAGGTGGGAGACAATGATGACGACGAAAGCAACGAAAACGACAAAACCAAGAAAGACGACAGAACGATTCGGATAAGACCGGATCAAAACAGAACAGACCAGTCGAAAGGGAGACGAACCCGACTTCAAAGCGAGTGGCCGTGCCCTTAAAACAGCCGAGGAACGCGCAGCGGAATGCAGCAGAGACGAATCCCAGGAAGGTGAAGAGGGCGACGAAAACGACGACGATGAAAGCGACAGCCATACCGGAAGTTGCGGTGGCTGCGGCGCAGGGGCGGAAGTGGGACCGCAGGGCGGGGCGGCGCGGGGCGGGGCGACGCGTTGGGGCTCTGCGGCCCAGTAAACTTGTCGATTTCATCAAACGAGCGGTGAGAGGCCGTCGGGGGGGGGAGGGGGGGTTGGAGAGGGAGAGGGGGGGAGGGCAGCAGCCCGGGTCTCAGCCACGGAGCGTATCGCGGCGGCCGCTGCGCACAGGAAGGAAAGGGCTGTAATATTTATTTTGTATCCCCTCGGCATGTCCCCGCCATGAAACCTGAACCGTAAACTTGGGCTAAGCTCGGATAGGCTGCGCAGGTCTCAACCGACCATTCCGCTGAATACCGAGAACTACAATCCCAACTTTTATGGCGCAGGGGCCGGACCACGTCTCGAGGGCGGGGGGCGGGGCGGGCGACGCCTCGGGGACCCGGGGGCGGGGAAAGTGTGAGTGAGGGCGCCGGGCGCACACTTGCGCTGACACCCTCCTGCGACGCGGATATAAAAGGCGCCAAGAAAATCAATCCCTTATATGAGCGGGCCGCAGAGCCATTCCGCCGAAAAACTGAGCTGAATTCGCGCGAATCAAGGGGCCGAGAAAGACGGGACGTTTCAAATACATATATTTTTTTTATGGATTTTTGTATATATTCGCGTAGCGCATTTTCCAAAATAAAACCCGTCTTCAGGGAAGAACGATTTGCATGAAAAAAAAAGTGAGCCGCCTATTGCCGCTCTCGGGGAGAGGAAAACTTCTCTTTTATGGCTTTCGTCACTCTCAGCGAGGAGACGCGGCGACGCGACCCGGTGGGCACGTGATCAGGCACCGCTCGGGGGAGAGAAAATTGGATAGAGGACGTGGAGAGGAAAACTTAAGGAGGAGAAGAGAAGGAGGTACATGGGGGAAGGATGAGAGAGAAGATAAAAGAAAGTGAGGCACAAGCAAAGGCAGTGATCTAGGGCGGGAAATCGAAGAGGCTCAGCACTGAATGAAGGGTTCGTGGGGTGCGGAAGGGCGACGGATGGGGAGGGCCGGGGGGGGGAAAAAGAAAGAGGTTTTTAGGAGTTAGGTGTACGGGAGGGCAGGGTTTGCGGCAGGATATTCGCAGAGAGGATGGCCCATGGAGAGAGTGAGATACACGAGGGCGGTGATGGGATGTGACGGTCAGAGAAGGGAAGAGATGGCACAGAGAATCGCTTGTGGTGGGGAGGAGCGGGAGGGACCGAAAGGGAGGCACAAGACAGGGGGAGGAAGGGCGTGGGAAGAGAGACACTGGAGGAGGAGGAGAACGAGTGAGAAACGGCTACAAGGAAGGGGCAGGAAAGGCGGGGTAGGAAGAGCACGGGAGAATTGGAGGGAAAGAAAGAACTGGGAGGAGGGGTTAGAGAGTAAATGTCAGGGACGAAGCGCGGGGAGGAAGGGTGGGGGAGGGAGAGTGGGAGAGAAAGGGCGAGAGAGGTAGTGCCGAAAAGGGCGTGTAGGAAAGGCGGGTAGGAAGGGCGGGTAGGAAGGGCGGGGAGGAAGGGCGGGAGAAAGAATGGGGAGAAAGCGCGGAGAGAAGGAGGGGGAGGGGGGGAGGGGGAGAGGTAAGGAGAGTGGCGCGAGGGCGCCGACGTTTTGATTGCCGTCTCGAGGCCGTAAAATGGCGCGGGCGGCGCGGGTCGCGAGAGTTTCGCGAGCGCGGGCGCAATAATTCGCGGCGTCGTAACGCTCCGGCGCCGGACGCCCCCGCGCGCGACGCCCGCCGCCCGCCGCCCCGGCGCCTTCACGCTCTCCCAGCCAACGCTCACCCAGCCAACGCTCGCCCGCCCCGACTGCACCGGCCAGAGAGGGCTCCGCTGGTAGAAACCTTTGGGTCGTGCGCACCAATGCCATCAGGAGGCAGAAGGTTCACAGAGGCGCGTTTAGAAGTTGACGCGTGTAGAAATAATTCGTATTTCAATTTCGTGATGTTATTTAATCTTCAAAAATAGTACATATTAAATTTAATATTCTTTTTTTTTCAAATATTTTTTGATTGTATACTTTATTTCATAGATTCATTTACTGCTCAGAGACCAATTATGCATATCACCTAATCTTGAATTTCTAAGGAGTTAGCCATTTCAGTAATAAGAATAATAGTTATATAACATACGAAATTTTAGTCAAATAATACAGACAAAAAACATGCAGCCAAAAGCATGCAGACAAAAAACTTGCAGCCGTACACATCTGACTGCTATTCCCACGAAAAAATCTGTAAATATATTGCAACGACTGATTTGGAGGCATAATTTACTAATTTCATATGATTACCTATTGTTAAGGATCATGGGAATGTGTGGTGTGCTAGTGGAGACTGCTAACCACTGATTACCAAGGCGGAACCTTGGCATACGATAAGGTGTGTGGTAATATAATTAACTTTATGTAAAATAGCACAAATCAAATTCTTTCACACGTAATAACAAAATATATTTCGTCGTTCTAGTAGAAAAATGTAGCTTTTTAAAATCCTGTACTTTACCTGTCTTATTGTAAACGTGATGGGGATCTCCGAAGGATTTTTACCTATTTACCGAATGTAAACTAACACAATTGTGCACAGGAGGTTTATAGATGCCACAAGTGTGACGCATGCCGTTAGAAGAGGGGTCGACCATACGTGTCGCGATGCCCATACCCACGTGGCGGGCGGCGCTGCCTTGCAGGCGTCGGGGCGCGCCCGGCCTCTGAGGCGCTCCTCAAAGTGCTTGCGGGCGCTGTAGGGCCCTCTGCTCCAAGAGCTTCGCAGTGCCACCGGGAAACGCCCTCCCACATTCCTCACGAACCGGCAAGCGCTTTCCCCGAGTCACGAAAATACCGGATGGCACCTGCTCGAAATCATTCGAACAGGACCGATAGCTCAGTTCTTTAAATATCAAGAATATACAAACAATTCTGCTCCATTAAGCAACACGGGAATAGCTAATATTTAAAGTCGATCGTCTTCTTCCTTGGAATCTTTTGGTCGCACGGCGTCAGCTGTGTCTTGGACAGTGACACGCTAGGTTCAAATGATTTCGATTTATTGATTTTTTCCTTGTTTTTTTCACGTCAACTGCTTTGGTCATTAGTACCGTTAGTGTAGTTCATCTTTGTTCTTGGGAGATGGCGGTGATCTTCCCTCGCTGGATGGCGAGATCCGGCGCCGACCTACCGTCGGCTAGTGGGGTTTCCCTCCTAACCAGGACTCTCCCACCAGCGGGGCACCGCCCCAGCCGGGACAAGCTCTAAGCTCCCGTCCGGTCTCCCGGAATATGTGGTAGTGTAGTGCATGTTAGTGTGTAAGGGGAGAAGATAATACAAGGAAGAGGGAGGAAAGATCGCGCGCGGTCCGTAGCCCGTTTTATAGGGCACTGCTCCGGCATTTGCCTGGTGTTCATCTGAGAAACCACGGAAAACTACCGATCAGAGCAGCCGGCCGCTGGAATGCTCCTCCAGACAGCGGCTGATTTCGACCTAGCTGAAAAGCTAGTGTCGAAAATCCTGCCGCCTAGGACCTCCCGGTCAGAAGTGCTGCAGTGGCATCACTTCATGCACTGAGCTACCGCTCCCGGTTACTCTTCCGATAAAAATATGAATGTCTCTTCACAGCAAAACCCTTGTCACGGGAGTAAATTACAGAAATTACCAGTCTGAGATCCAGAGATTTCCCGCGTGTGGTTAAAGTGGATGAAGCGTTGTTCAACACCCAGCGTGATCATCTAGCTTAAAGCCCTGCAGCAGCGGCACGTAGCCCGTGTGTCACGGGAACGCGGTCGCGTGAACTACAATCCCTCCGCGGCCTTTGCCACGTCGCCAGCAATCCGTCAGGCGCGCTCCCTTGAAAAGCGCCATCAACGCCGCGTCCTCTCTCAACTCCATCATTCCGACGAGTTCTCCCCGGGGCCCGCGGACGGTAACACGAATCGCAGCCGTCGCTTTCGGAAGCTGAATCGCTAACCCCTCGTTAGTATTCCCGCGAACGTCCTTCAAAGGAAGCCATCTGTCATTGTATAATTAAGACCGGGCGCGGAGCTGGCGCGCGGGGCGGAGGCGGCGGCAGCCAAGAGACCGAGCAGAAATGTAGTGCGCCTGGAAAGTCTTTCCACGCTGAGACGAGTCAGGGACTCGTATTAAAAACTGCGTTGATGTTGGTAGCAACCAAATCACTGCAAAACAAGTGAAGGGGACAATACTCCCAGAATCTGTTATGGTTGTGGTGGATACGCAATTAACTTTTTCAAGCTGCAGCTCGTGCTACCAACATAATTTCTGTTGCATGTACTCTCACCAGCTAATGGTGGCCTCCTTTAAAAATTGCATGTATTGGACAACACTGGGAAACAAGTGAAGGGGACAAAAATCCCAAAATCTGTTATGATTGTGGTGGATACGCAATTAACTTTTTCCAGCAGCAGCTCGTGCTACAAACATAATTTTTGTTGCAAGTACTCTCACCAGCCTAATGGTGGCCTCCTATTAAAAATTGCATGTATGTTGGCAACCAGATCACTAAGAAACAAGTTAAGGGGAAAAACTCCAACAATCTGTTATGATTGTGGTGGATACGCAATTAACTTTTTCAAGCTGCAGCTCGTGCTACCAACATAATTTCTGTTGAGTACTCTCACCAGCCAATGGTGGCCTCCTATTAAAAGTTCTGTCGGTAGCAACGAGATCACTGGGAAACAAGTGAAGGGGCAAACTCCCAAAATTGTTTTGTGGATACGCAATTCCCGTTTTACAAGTTGCATTTCGTGTTACCAACATAATTTCTGTCGGTATTACGCTCTCACCAGAAAGGTGCAACCGCGCAGAGACTTTCCCGGTGCGCTGTGTAACTGCGAGGGCGAGGACGGGGGCGAGGTGGTGACAGAGGCGGTATGCGGCAGTACGCGCGTTGGCGGAGAGGGGATGACATTGGGGGGGGGCGATGGTGGGAGAGGGGATGGGATGGGGGGGAGCTTCGGCTGCGATGTGACGAGGGGAGTGGGGGGCAGGGGCTACGTGAGACGGCACGGTAGTCACGTGACTGGGGATCGCGGCGAATTGAGTGAGCAGGATTGGGAGGGGCGGAGGCGGGGAGGTGAAGAAATGACGAGAGGGCCCTCGGGTGTCGGAACTGGGACAGACAAAGACGCGAGAAAGTTGTCGAGTTCTGTGAGAAAATAAAAGTGTAAGAAAATACGAAAGTGGATGGAGATTTAGTAGGTACGAGGAACAAACTACTAGAGTAGAATAAGTTAGACTGGAAAATTGCGAAAGTAAATAAACAATTGTAACGAGATTCAATAAATAACAAATACAAAAAAGTAATATTAAACTGCAATAATTTCAACATAATTCTAGGCAAGAGAAAATTATTCAAAGACTGATAGTAAAACTTTTATGCTGAAACCAAAAGTAAAATTTAAAAATTCTAAAAAAGATGATTATGTTTTCAATTTTAACTGATGTTATCACGTCAAATGACATTTAATTCATTTTCAGGTTAGTAAAATTAAATGGGATACATTTTGGGCTGTATGTCATTATTTAGTGAAATTAATTAATCGAAAATAATGACACATAATAATTCCCTAACTAATGTAATATGAGAGTTATAATTAAGACAGAGGATGAAAATTTTCCCATTATGTCACTATGATGCAAATCGCATCTGCATACATTATTATCTCCAAACACATTATATTAATTTGCGTTATAACCTAACTACACAATCATGCGAGAGTGAGCGATCATTGATGTTGCATAGAAATTGGGCATTATCAAAAAGAAATCATTCGGCAATTGTCGGATTAGTTTTGCTGGTGACGAGTCCAGTTCTGGATCATAAAATCAATTGGTATTTCATCAAAACAAATTATTCCTTTAAAAATAAAATTTTCATATTGTTTTATAAGGTTTCTGTAGCATTTTAATTCAAATATGAAAGAAAATTAATTTGAAAAAATTAAAATTTTCACAAATTACCAGGTGATTTTATTATATATAAATAATATTTTGATGTACTTGAAGTACATCAAAGAAGCCATGGAAGACAGAAGTTTAAGACTTGGTGATTGGGAAAACCGACATCACTGGATGTTGAAAACGGCAAACTCCTGAAGGAGAAATGCCGAGGAAGAAATATTTTGATTACTAACCAACAAGTATTTCATCACCAGTTTTGACTAATCATATCAAGTATTTTTTCTAGTGGTAATTTGAAAAATGCAAAAAATATAATTTGACAAATGCATGAAGTATTATCGTAAATCATCCTAATCCAAATATAGAATTTTACCTCCATTCATTGTTTTGAATCTATCAGCCAAGAACGGTTTGCGTCTTCACCTAACGACAAGAATCATGAATGGACAAGTCACACAAAAGAAATGAGGGGCAATAGAAGAGCGACCACTTTTCTCTCTTTTATATAATTTTTTATTCTTATTGTAAAGATATCCCAAATCCAAGTTATTTCTTTACAAACATTTGAGTATTTGTACAAGTGGAAATGGTTATACGTTCTGAAATTTTGGCCCAGGCCTATTGGAGCTGAACGCAGCAGCGCAAAGACCTTTATAGAGGTCTGGAGCGTGAGTTCACGAATCGTAACTTACATGAACTGAATAGATCTTACCACGAACTGCAGTATCCAACAAAAACATTTAATTAATTTTACACGGCTTCTGTATATATTATGCAGATACATTTGTGTGATTAAATACAACCTTCTCGGTATATAACTCTTTCCAGACGAATACACAGCAAAAACCGGATTTTCTTTTCAAAAATCGAGGACACTTTTCTGTAGTAGAGATCTCTCAAATGCAGTTCATCTTAAATGATTGATTAATGTTTCCGGTCACCAGCTCCTCTGGTGCAGTAAACGTTCTATCCCGGAAAATGGCAGTAATGCTCCACCATTACATGTGATATTCCGTGCCGACCTACACCTTGGATTCTGGAAGATTTCCGTTTTCGGGTATCTCCCCTCGTGGAGCACCGCCAAGTCGGGGAAAATGTGTAAGCTTCCTTCTGATCCCCCGATACGTGTACATATTTGAAAAGGCTGGATAAGGGGGATGATGGAAGGATCGCGCGCGGTCCGTAGTCCATATAGGGAACTGTTATGCGACTGTTCCGGCCTTCGTCTGTTATTATTGGGAGAAATCACGGAGAAGTGCGAATGAACACAGCAGGACGTTGGAGTTATCCAGACAGCGGATGCATGCAACCTAGCTATGTATAAGGAGCATTCAGAAATAAACGAATCTGAGGCCTAGGAACAAAAACTAGTACCTGTAGGTCAGAAATACCTGACACTGGCTGTTGAAACTGGTCCTTCTATGACAGAAGACTGTGAATGACTTTCTCGTAAAATTCTCAAAGAGAATGAAAAGTGGAGTAATCGCAGGGAGAGAGGTCTGGACTGTATGGAGGAATTCCGAGGACCTCCCACTTGAATTTGTGCATGAAACGATCAGGAAGGCTCATCCGTAGCATCATACGGCAATGCAAGGCTTTATACGGTCGACGAAATCACAGCACACTTGCAAAAATTCAAGTAGGAGGTTCTCGGTTACCCTTCATTCAGTACAGACCTCTCTCCTTGCAATTACGTCATGTTTGGTCCCCTAAAAAAGATCTGAGGGGCAAAGAATTCACCTCGAACGATGATGTCAAGCAGAATGCGCGAATCTGACTCACAACGCTGTTCCTGGAATTTTACGAGACATTCACTCACCGCCTTGTGTTGCAGTAGGAGTACCTGAATGCCTCAACACCCAGGGCGAGGTACTTCTGACCTACAGGTACTTTTTGTTCCTAGGCTTACGAACCGTTTCTTTTGGAAAGCTCCTTATAGCTACAATAGAAAATCCTGCAACAACCGGACTCAAGCCCTAGAGCTTCCCGGTGAGAGTCGCTAGTATCAGTCCAAAGCATTTCAAGAAATGAGTTGCGAAAATAATATCTCGGAGAGGTGACCAATTTCATTTTCACTATAAACGTTAAAATTAGATGCAAATGTCGGGAGAAATTATGCACTACATTTATGGGACTAATGATCTTAGCAGTTGACGCACCCCGAATCACTAATAAATCAATCACTCAATAAAAACGGGGAGGTCGTAGGAAGGGCGAGGCGTGGCTAAAAGCGGTGGGGGTAGAGGAAGGGAAAGGCGGGGGGGGAAGGTTTGTATGAGGATGGGAAGGGAAAGACAAGTGTGAAGGTGTTAGTTAGTTAGTCTTATTTTACGTGGCGAGACTCGGGCCATCAGGCTCGTTCTTCCGTCTAACCACGCATATTTTGCTACGCTCCTTTCACCACCTAGCGGAGAAAGGAGGCATTATCTCGGGCGACGAAACAGGCGGATATCAATTTTGCTCAGAGGCTTCTTTTAGGCTTGAGGATCGTTTACATGCAGTAAATCTACTACATGGGACAGTCGGCTTTACTTCCCCTCCGAAGAAAGGCGCACGAAGGATTTTTTCGCCCTTAAAAATCCACGGTTTCGATCGGGTTCAAACTCGCATACTCGGGTACAACAATCCGGTACGCTGACCGTTATACCACCGAATCCGCAGGTGGGGGCGAATAGGGAGTGAGAGGCTTGGTAGGGAGGAGGTGTGTGGTGGAGAGGGGAATGGACAAAATGGCGCGGATGGGGCGGCGGGGCGGGCCGGGGCGGGCCGGGGCGGGCCGGGGCGCTGCGGCGCTGCGAGGGAAGGCGGTGGCGGGGGCGGGGATGAGGCGGACGCGTCATGAATTACGACGCGGCTGAGGCGCCCCTCGCCAGCCCCGCCTCGCGCTAATCAGGGCAGGCGGTGGCCTCCCGCTCCCAGAGCAGCCGCCTCGCCCGAAAGTCTGCCTCGAGATCCCCCAAGCAGAAACGCAGAATGGTTATGAAATCTAACTTGTTTTCAGTTAATCGTGGAATACATTCCATTCTAAATAGCAATCGTGTGTTTTCTACGCAAGACTATTGAAGGAAAACCATTGAGAAACAACTTGAAATATGAAACGAGAGAGAATTAAAGGAAAATAGAGAAAACGTTTGAAAGCAAACGAATAAAAAAGTAATAAGTTAGTGTTAGAAAAACAATAATTTTTGTCGAACTTTTATGAACGTCTATTCATGCACATATTAGCATTATAGATTCTGTAGCAATAAATATGAAAAGTATCAATAAGAAACGAGAAGAAAAAAATATTCTCGAAAGGAGGAACACTGCTTATTAAGAAGCAACTATATTGTTTTTGATTTAAAAATGCAAGAAATTGTTTTTATAAATCAATTTTCAATTTGAACTAATACACATCCACGTTTCATTTCGAAATTCACAAAAAAAATAAAATATAGTCGAAATAGATGTAAATAAGTCGAATCAGAGTACACGATGGGGTATGAAGGCAATTCCAGAACTTGCAGAAACAAAACAACATTACGCTGTCGAGGCACGCGCATCCGCCGGGGTCGTAGCCAGCGATCCGTCCTCAGTCCCACAGTTTCTTCCCGAGCATTCCCCCAATCCCCCCTCTTCCGTCCCCTCTCGTCCCACGCAGCATCTCCTGCAGGGCGAAAAGGCGCGCAAGGAGGCGGCGGCGGACGCTGGGTGGGGGGACGGAAACCCCATCAAATCTGGCGGACGAATTAGCCCGTCTGTTTTGCATCTGCCAGTGGCGGCAGCGGCGGAGGCGGAGCCCTCTGCAGGAGCCTGAGGAGAACGGGGACGAGAATAGGAATGGGTGACGAGGCCAGGGGACGGGAATGAGGAAGCGGGAAATGCAGCGAGGAGGAAGCGGTGAGGATGAGGCGGTGAGGATGAGGCGGTGAGGATGAGGCGGTGAGGATGAGGCGGTGAGGATGAGGCGGTGAGCATGAGGCGGTGAGCATGAGGCGGTGAGCATGAGGCGGTGAGCATGAGGCGGTGAGCATGAGTCGGTGAGCATGAGGCGGTGAGTATGAGGCGGTGAGGATGAGGTGATGTGGATGAGGCGTGGGATAAGGCTATGGGATGAGGCGGGGGGTGAGGATAAGGCGGTGAAAAGACGGGAAGATGAGACGGTGACTGGAATGGGGAATGAGGCGACTGGAATGAGGCGACTGGAATGAGGCGACTGGAATGAGGCGACTGGAATGAGGCGACTGGAATGAGGCGACTGGAATGAGGCGACTGGAATGAGGCGACGGGAATGAGGTGGGGAATGAGGCGGCGGGGATGAGGCGGGGGATGAGGCGGATGAGGCGACTGAATGAGGCGACTGGAATGAGGCGACTGGAATGAGGCGATTGGAATGAGGCGGTGCGAATGAGGCGGCGGGAATGAAGATGCGGGGATGAGGCGGAGGGGATGAGAAGGCGGGGATGAGGGGGGGGATGGGGAGGGATGAGGCGAGGGGATGAGGGAGGGGATGGGGGGGGGTGAGGGGGGGGATGAGGCGGAGCGGCGGGATGATGCAGCGGGGATATGGCGACGGGGCTGAGGCGACGAGGATGAGGCGGCGAAAAGAGACTGCCAAACAACCTCCGTGGAAGGAAAGACGTGGGAGGAAACGCAACGGAGCAGCGGCGAAGTGGCAGGGATGCGGCGCGGGGAGGATGAGGAGGGAGTGCGCCGAGGGGGATCGCGGGGGCGGAATCCCACGCACCTCTAGGGAGACGCGGGCCGGCGCGTCGCGGGAGGGCGGAGGTTTGGGGGCGGGGCGCTGTAATGGAGCGGCGGCGAGTATCGGGCATTACCAGCCGCTGATTGCAATCATCTCGCCAATTGGCTGGCGAGGGCGCTCGCCTCCTGAATAATGCAGTAGAGGCGGCGGCGGCGGCGGCAGCGGGCGCGGTGGTGACGGAGCCTAGAGGCAGCTGTAGCGGCGGCGGCGGCGGCGGCGGCGTCTGCTGCGGAGGGCTGGCCGATGGGTTGGGGAGGGGACAGAACGGAAGCGTGGGTGGGTTTTTGGCATCCTGTACTAGTTGCTCATGCGAATTGAGAGCCAACGAGAAACGCGTACGCATATCCTTGTTCTGTAAGACAAGGCTAGAGTTGCGAGTCCTAAACAGTGATAGGCAAGCATTTTTTAAAAATATATTTAGAGAATTTTCGCCCTGCTACTTTTACGTAGATCCGATAACCGCGACACGTAGCGATAATTTTTGGTGAGGTGGAGAAATAAAAAAAATGTCCTTTGCGTGTTGTGAAACAAGAATAAACAAGAGACGATGGAGGTATCGCAGAAGAAACAGCAATTCACGGATGAAGATGTCGATTGTAAAGGTTTATGTTGCCAAAATGTATTATTGTAACATGTGGTACCTCTTATCTTACACAATGACAACAGCAGTTAAGTAGTGTTGTCATATAGTATTTACCTCCCCTTTCACACTTCTAGGGGCAGACGTTTTGTGATAGTTTAGCGTGATACTTTCGCGCTGTCTAGATATTTGTAGGGATTCCTTTGTCTATGGTATTCGTGTTGGAATTGTACGTTATTTTTGCTTTTTGTGATCTGCGTTCGAGTCAGTATTTCTCCTTTTTCTGTTTTGACTCGCTCATTTGGAATTAAAAAAATGTGGAACGTAGTTTTTGCAAATTTATTTTCTGATTCAAATTAATTTTTAACAAAGTTTTTAGAGTAGTTTATTTAATCCTATAAATACAGACCAAGTTGTATGTACAATGTCGTTTACAAGTTTTGCTTCACAGATTGCGTTGAAAATCTTATTTTTATTTTATAAGGATATAATCACAACAATAAATAATTGGAAAAGTAAGGTTTAGACATTAATACATATTTAATATTTGAGTGTGAAAGGAGTAAATTTTAAAAATAAAAAACGCAGTAAACATACTTTTATTTTACTATATAATAAAGTCAGCGGCTGTGGAACACAATATTTACCAACAATTCTTGTCTGTGATGAATATCCTTCAGTACGGGGCAAAATCGCCCTCCCCAATTCAACGTCTCTTTCAAAATTGGCTTCATATCCCCTGCATTAGCCACCCAACAAAATGTGGAATTTATTTTACAGTGCGATTATGCCACTCAAAGCCGACATTGCTGGCGAAGCGGGGTCGCGTCCTTCAGACATTGCAGCTTCGACGGTCGACAAGCTGCGAGCGTTTGGCCACTGAAGCGGGAGGGCGAAGGGGCGTCCAGGCGACGAGCGGGTCGGAGGGACGAAACGGACGACGTGGATCCGAGGGGCGGCGTGGTCGGGGAAAGAGGGGTGCGGACGGATTCAAAGAGAGGTGGCCGGAGAGGGAGTGCGGAAAGACAGGGCGGGGTGGATGGGCCAGGGACGGAGAGAGTGGAGGAGATGGACCGGAAAGGAGACAGTGAGGACGAATGGGCGGGGAAGGAGAGAGCGGGGCGGAGGGGGAAGGGTTGGAAGGTCGACGCTCCGCATTCTTTGCAGCGGTAAACAAAAGGGGCTGCCAGGGCCGGCGGGGGGCGCGAGCGGCGCCTCGCTGCATGAAGGAACGGGCCTCCCTCTTGACGGGGATATGGACGCAGAACTAACACGGGCGGGTGCGCGCTCCCACGCCGGAGCCCAGGCCGAGGCGGCCCGCGCAGCCAGAGACGCACACAGCCTCGGCCAAGGAGTTGCCACCGAATCCCCTGACGTACACCACGGGCCATCGCCTTTGCAGCTACAGATGCACATAATTTCGCGTGTTATTTCTAAATTTGCAATTTGCGAAAATTCACAGAGATCAACGAAAATCACACCTGTCATGAGGCATATCGGATAATGACAACTGACATTTCGGGCGAATTCAGAAGCTCTTTTTTTATCTCACTTTTTGACAATTTTTCTCATACCATGTCTTTCCATTTTGCAAAATTTCAAGAATAAACAAATAATGACAATAAATTAATTTGGCTTGCACAGATGAATTAATGTAGATGGTAGCGACAAATTGCTTTTTTTACTCTGCGACATGAAATGTCAGTTAGGCGGAAACTTTAGTTTATAACAAATTAGGCGGAACTACTAGTTTTTGGAAAAAATGTACATTTCTTTCTTAATGATCTTACGATTGAGAATTTTTTTAAGGAAATTAGTTTTAAATATTAAATTTTCAATTTTCGAAAATATAGTTCCTCGGAAATGAGACTAACACAACATTTTGTGTCTTTTATAAATACGAGGAGAAAAGTATTAAAACGTCTGTAGTAGTTTTTGAGAAAATAAATTAATGAACAAATTTTTAAGAGCCTATATTTGACGCAAGTTCACGCAAAATTACGATTTTTTTAAATCTGCGATATATTATTTCAAGATCTGTCATCAAAGAAGAGATTTCATTCGTGGAAAATCTCTGATCTTAAATATTGAATTTTTCAGTAGTCCTCAACAAAATTTGAGCTTTGCTACATTCGAAATAAACAGGAAGTTTTAAACGATAATGAGTTCTGCGTTTTTTTAAATATTTACGCTATTCGAGATCAAAGTTTAAAAAAAATGTTGTGATTTTTTAGAAAAGTTTAAAAATGTTTTTGAGTCTTCAAGTACCCCCAAAATCAGTATATTCATTTCAAACTCAAAAGGCCATAAGTTCCTTCAAACTGAACGAGGAATATTAATTTTGGAGAAATTCAGCTGAATGATTTCGGCGCTAGTTTTGACCATAGTCAGACGGAGAGATGGACAAACAGATGTTTGCCCGTCAATCAATTTTTCGGTATCAAGAATCCACAAAACATGAATTCTAACTACACACTTTAGAAGAAGTACTTTACTACACAAAGAAACCAGATTTATTCACTTTTTCTTTTTTCTTCGGCCATAAGGGTTTTGCGGTAGACAATTTTTGTTTTTCAGTGCACGAGTACAATACTTTCTGTTCTTACGAAGACAAGACTGGAAACCACAACATGACAATTACTGTAACTTTTGTGTTTCGACACATACTTGGGGCTTTCCATGGTGTAGGCACCGGGGTTGAAATGTGGGTCGCTGTATGTAGCATTTGTGTTTGATGTAACAAGTTTGCTTGAGATAACGATTTTCTCCTGCCTCTTCTTTAATCATTCTTTCATCATAATGATCATAATCACCTTCTCATTAAACTATTCATTTCGAGAATCGACGAAAACGTTTGGGAATTGAGGAATAAAAACGACTGTTCTACATATTTATCAGTCATGTCTGTGACATTTTATTAAGGTATCTCATGACGGAGTTTGTATGTCTAATGTTGCGCCATCGAATTTACGAGAATTAGTTCTTGTTAGAACTATAATTATTTTTAGGTATTCAGTGGTATGACAAATACTCCACAGAGTAAGTAAACAGTATCATGCGAGTTAATCTGTATAAACATTAAGAGGCAGATATAGAAGTAACTTATAGCGATACTGTGCATTGTTTAAACAACAAACATTTACGAAGAGTAATGCGTTAAAGTATTTGTATGATCGTGTGTAATAGCAGCAGAGGTAATTGAGCAATTCCCGCTGAGAACCCATTTTTTTTCAATTACTTTATTATTCTGAATGGTACACATGGTTCAGTTTTACACTACAAACTCTTTCACAAGTTTTTGATGCTTATGATCTATTTAAAAAAAACTAAACTATTGTTACTTTACAGTTATTACTTAGGGAGAGGAAACTCACTGGGCACCTCACAAGGAATCATCTAAATCAGCAAATTGGATGTAAAATACATGTTTAGGAAATCTATTTTTTATTCTGGTGGGGTGTATGGGTGCTTTGCCTAAATTGTAATTGGATAGTTGTGTAATTGTTGACATATTATTGTAAAAATTATTGTATAATTTGGTGATGTGGTGTATAATAGGTTTTATTTGAATTTCTTTACGAAGCTGTTTGTTTGAAATGAACCAGAGTACTTTGGTTATTGTGAAGGAATTTGTTTGTATGACCTGTATTTTATGTATATGAGAACCCAGCAATGGACTATTGTTACGCTAGTTCGCTTGATAACTATTGTAGTCGCGCCAAGGCCTGCTGAGCACAACAACGGTGATGCGGCAAGGGGGCGTAGCAATCGGGCTCTGTAATGAGCCTGACGGAAACAGCGATGAAGGTCAGACGCGACCGCAACGAAGGCACGAGCGGGTTGCAGCAATGGAGCACGACAGTTGGTCATGGAAAGCGCCTCCGAGTGGATCATCAGATGAATGTGCATATCTATCGTTTGATAGACTGATCTGATCAGATTGATTAATTAAATAGTGTTTACAGGCTCGTCAACTGCTAAGAACATTGGTCTCGTAAATGTAGTGCATGTTCTATCCCGTGATCTTTACCCTCTGGATGGGGATATCCTGTGTCGTCCTCCACCGTCGGATAAGCTCTTAGCTCCCGACTAGTCTCCGGGAATGTGTGGTAGTGAAGTGAATATTAGTGTAAGTGTGTGTAAGAGGCGAGGGTAGGACAAGGAAGATGAAGGGAAGACCGCGTGCGGTCCGTGGCCTGTTAGGTAGGGTAATGCGCCGGCATGCGCATTGTGTTGATCTGAGAAACCACAGAAAACTACCCTTCAGAACAGCCGGCTGCTAGAATTCTCCTCCAGAGAGCGACTGAATTCGATATAGCTCTAAAGCTAGGTTGACCTTGATCCGTTCGACCTTCCAGTCAGAGAAACTGCAGCGATATCAATTTATAACCTGAGCTATCTAAGATGTTGCAAGAAAAGGAAACAGGTGTATGGCAAAGGACCGTATTCCGGAGGCGCAATAATACAACAAAACAAATACAGTGACGAACCAAATGATCATCTGAAAGGTGGGGTCGTTGGCAGGATACGCAGTGTTAAAACGGTGGCGACGGAGGCGGCGATGGCCCCAGCGACCGCCGGAAGCTGCCAGACAGTGACGCCGCACTGCACTGCAGCAAGGCGGGATTAAAATTGCAATAACTAACCGTCGGCGAAGACATCCGAAAGTCCAGAGCAACAAAAATAACACGATGAAGAGGCGAGGGATGAAATTGCTACAACGGCGATGGCGCTAAAAATGAAGCAGCAGGTCTCGAGAATTACGCTCGCGTTATTCAAATGAGGCGCGAGAGGGCGCAAGTGGGCTTGGAGGCGGAATGGGGGTGGGGGAAATATAATGGGGTTGGGTGGGGTCGGGCGAGGGGAGACGCCTTATGACGGCGAACTGCAGCGACGGAAGGCAGCAGAAAAAGACTTCGCCTATGCAGAGCGTATTGAAATTGTACCGCGGCCCGCATGCGGGAATTGGCGTACTGACAAACATTTCTCGCGCCAAGCGCGGCGTCTGCGAGGCGCTGCGAGAAGGGGGCAGAATGGGCCGTTAGTTCGCGATGGAATGGTAAGTGCTAGCTTGTAGCTGCTGAAAAGTGTGAGGTTACCAGCTGCATTTTGTGGCGGAATGTCGCAATATTACAAAACAAGTGGAATACTGTCTGAGGAATCAATAATATGCCGCAATAAACTCCCAGAGAAATTCTTTTTTGGAAAATACATACATGTTTTTTTTTTGCAATTGAGATAACTGTCTTAAATTAATTTCTGGAAATGAAACAAATAAAATAAGCAATTAATAATATATTAGGTTTGCAGAAAAGTCAAAAAACCCCTGGTTCTTGAAACCCATTTTGCATTAATGCAGATTTTGAAAAAATATTCCTTTGTGGAGGCTTGATTGATCACAGCAGATCATCATTTCATGTAATTTCACTGCTTAACTGACTTTTTAAACAATTATTATTGTTGAATGTTTAATCGTTCAACTATGTCACAAAAATATTCGCGTGGCAAAAACAATTCACGAAATATTCTAAAACCGTTACCATAGTGTTAGAATTATGTAATGAAGAAGGAATCATAACACATTTTTATTAATAATATTTGTTTGTATAGTCTAAACAAACCTCACTTCTGGGAGGTCGTGCGTTAAATACTTGTAGAACCCATTTTGTTCGCGTGATCCACTAACGTTCAAAACTAAGGACCGATTCCAGAGGTGGCGCCCGGGTCCCTAAATGTAAATTTAGGACTCGCGTTCAGCCTCGTGCGACCGAATGTTCAAGGGAGGCACCGTCACGAAGAGGACATTGAGCTAAGCACCTTTCGCCATCATTCATAAACGCCAGAAAGCAACGCACCTATTCAAATGTGCTCCGAGGGAAGTAAACTGGCACAAAGCGAGAGAAAGTCGTCGCCGGCGACGGAGATCCGATGTTTTTTTTCCTTTTTTCTTTCTCGCCGTAGAACGTAAGCCGAAAACGAGACGGGACGGGGTGAGACCGGCAGAAACGCAGCGAGACGGGTCGCTTCCTCATCCTTGTGCCTGGCAGCGCTCAATTTCGCATTTAGAGGACGTGGCAGAGACTCAGAATACGGTTGCAGACTCGCCCTCTCGACGGGGAATCCCCCTCGCCCGGAGGCGACGCGCCCGCGCTCTACCGGCTGTCCTCCAAAATTGAGTAAGACGCCCATAAAACCGGATCAACACGTTACTTTGTCTCCCGGTTTGCGCCGTGTCGCGCGCAGATGCTGGCTAGCAGGAGGAGGGGTGGCGAATATCGTGTTTCGGAAGTTGATGGCTTGCAAGATCCCCACTGAGCGACCAGAGTTTCGGTCACGTGAGAGTCACGGGGCGTCTGTGACGGGACGGAAATGAGAATTGTTCAAACAGATGAGGCAGCGGGCAGTCTGAGAATCTTGCAGGTTGTCAACTCTGTTTGCTAAGCCGTGTCATGTTCCAAACATTTCTACCTCGAAGAAATAAAAATAGAAATGAGATGGGAATGCTCGGTTGCCTAAGCGAGAGAGAAGTCCCAGAGTTCCTCGGAACCAAACTTTCGAGGTACGCAAGACGGTTCGACGAGGAGGTGCGTATTTGCGAGACAGGAGGAACAACCGACCTTCCCCTCCTCCGCTTCGTAGACGAACTTTGACAACGAGGCTTAATATGCACGCTATCAATCTCGCTTTCTTGGCGCAGCACATTAATTCCGCTTCGTTAATTCCCAGGCATGGAGGCAATTTCTGTTCAGAGGAACAGCTATTTAGAATATTCCGGTTTCACGCAGGATTGGAAATTGCCGGTGTGCAGACTTCGGGCTCTTCATTACGCTTCCGGGCGCCGCCGCACGCGGCGCTGCTGTGCCGTTTGCGGAATAGAGCCCCCGTCGCCCCTTTGACGCAGCATTGCATCGACTTCGTTCTCAGCTTCCTCCATTCGTCAATTAACGTTGGATGTTTGAAAAGCGGCATAGATTCCACGTTTTGGAGTGTAGCTTTAAAAATGAAAGCTGTAGTATGTATTGCCTTATGGACTGTAAACACACTACATACATATAGGGAAATTTGGAAAACTTCTCCATATGGCATATACCATTCTTTTATTTTAAATATAGTAAATTAATTGATAATTCAAAACTAACGTCAGAAAAGGAAATGTAGAGAATTTTACTATTAATATACCAAGAAAATTCAATAGGAAGAATTAGATTAAAGTAATATTTCCATTTTTGGAAGTAATGTTTCTACATTTCATTAATTTTTCTACATAAATGTAACTTCATTATCTGTGCACGACTTCTAGAATTCAGTGGGAAGTATAGTTATTAAAATTATCGTTTCCATGTTGTCGCGGCAGGAAGTATTATTCCTTGACGAATGACATAATGGATAAAAGCCCAAAACGCATTGCTGATTTATTCTTGAAAATATATTTTATTACATGGGAGCGGTTTTTTAATTAACTCAAAATACAAGTTGTATAGGACTTAGTATAGGGATCAGAGAATTTTGAAAACGTACTTTAGGAAATATATCCCTTCTCCCCATAGCACGTCATACACAGTTGTAACTGTTTTTGACGTTAAATAAATATATACATTTGATCAAGGTACTTTCTGAATTTTACTTTATTTTTTAAGTTTCTCTTTAGCTTTTAAGTTTCTTTAAGTTTTTAAGTATTCAATTCTTTCGTGCTGTCGTTTTTAAGTTAGTATTGAACGAAATATATTAAAAATAGGCAGGTTTCGCGGAGCAGTATGAATAGCAGGCTTGAAGCCTTTGGGCTCTTCCTTATGCTGCCCGGCCTGCAACGGGGATCTCTGTTGCGACGCTTAGAAGATAAAGGCGCCGCGTCGCCTTTGTCGCACGGTGGTCCTACGTTAAGGTATTGAGGACAATTCTCTCTACACTCGTAAAATGCTCAAGTCTGTGTGCAATTTAAAGTTGTGTAATGTGACTAATTATATCTGAGAATATACGAAATACAGCTTATTAAAAGCAATTCACCTTTCAATACAGACCACACAATTTTTAAGAAATTAATTGATTAACGAGTAGTTCCATATATCAATAAAATTAAAGAGCCATTAAATGATTAACATTAGCTAAAATTTTTCATTTGAAATTATTTTTAGTAAAGCAAAAATAAACTTTTCTGATATTGCTTCAGTATAGGATGCTATACAGGTGATGCATAAATGTGAAAATATTCTTTATTTTGTTGAGGTGCATTCTGAACAATTTTCAAACGAGCGTTATTTTAGAGAAGCTTAAAAATGGTAGTACCCTTTTTTTAAGACCTAGTTAAATATTTATCAATATTTCTCCAATTGCACAACTATTATTAACAATGTTTTTACTAAAATAAGGCTGCAACGTATTTTTGTAAACAGACCTGGTTCCATGAGAACGTCAGTGTTTCTTCGAAGTGATTCATCATGATGACCGTTCCTCATTGTATTGCAAATCATACAAGCGTTGAAGAACGAAATTACCATTACGTTTAAATAAATGTTATAATAATATATTGTTGGGCTAGGAAACAATAACTCATCTAATCAAAGGTAGAGTTAGAATACATTAGGGTCAATTGCTGTTCCCACCTCACCCTACGAAGTCTTAAAAGTACCCGTCCTTCAAAATGCCTTTCCGCCATACATCTCTCAAAGAAGCCACCGTCTCTTCAAAGGTGTTTTTGAAACAATAGTCGAACATTCACTGTTTTGTCGAATGTATTACAATTCTCTACATCGTCAGATACGTAAGATTCAAACATTTTTATGGAAAGATATGGCCCTAAGAGTACGCTATAGCTTTCATTTGCGCATTGCGACAGTTTTTAAACATTCGATAAGCGACGAAAAACGAACCTATCGCTTAATAATACAAGCCCTAAATAATGAAACAGTAACTCATCACCTAAACAAATATAGAGATAAAAAATCTAGATTGGGGTCGTATGTAAACTCCACCCTATTGGTATGCAAGTGTTAAAAGAACTCGTCAGATTACAAATTCCGTGCCCACAATGACTCGTTTCTAACAAGAGGCCATCGTTCTTCAACTAGGGTTTTTGAAACATTAGACCAACATTCACTTCTTTGTCTCAACTATACAATAATTCTCTACAACGTCAAGTATTTAAGGAAGATTCAAAACGTTTTACGGAAATCTCTGCTCTAAAATAACGCTGTACATGTGAACGATTTGTAAACATTCGTTAAGCGTTGAAAGTTTAAACTATCGCTTAGTTTCAAACAATAAGTCATAATAGTCAAAACAGTAACTCCTCACCGAAAAAAGTTTAGTTTAGTTTAGTTAATGCCTTATTTTACGTGGCGAGACACGGGCAATCAGGCCCGCTCTTCCGTCTAACCACGCAAATTTCGATACGCTCCTTTCACCCCCTAGCGGAGAAAGGAGGTATTATCGTGGGCGACGAAACGGCGGATCTCAATTTTCTCAGAGGCTTCTTTTAGGCTTGAGGATATTTTAATGCAGTAAATCTACTACATGGGACAGCCGGCTTTACTTCCCTTCCAAAGGAAGGCGTACGAGAGATTTTTTCGCCCTTAAAAATCCACTGCTTCGATCGGTTTGAAACCGCAAACTCGATAGAGTACAACAGTCCGGTACGCTGACCGTTATACCACCGAATCCGCAAACCACAAGACAGCAAAGAGAACCAAACTATCCGGAGTTCTGTTGTAAACCCATCTCATTGAGATGCAAGTGTTAAAAAGCTCGTTTGATGACAAATTTCGTGAATTAAAGGGCGTCTTCGCTCTAACAAGGCGCCGTCGTTCTTCATCTGGGGCTCCCGCTGCGCCCGGGAGGCCGCAAAGTGGCGCAGCGGCCCCTGCAGACGCAGCCCGCAACGCACCTCGCCCTCCAACGGCGCCGATGTGTAATGAGAGCGCGCGCCCGAACGGCCAAGGGGGTGGGAAAGGACCCATCGGAGCACAGGGCGTTCCGATTTCATTTGCCTGTGATAGAGTCCGATAATAAAACACCGCACCGTAATTCGGTCGAGTTATCTCCGGGTCGTTCTATCAGGGAGCGGGAGAAGGCGGAGGGTGGGGAATGGGCTAAGGTTTGGGGGGAGAGGGAGTGAGAGACCGGAACAAAAGGGAAAGGAGATGAGGCGTTGTCCTTCCTGACGAAAACGGGGAGAAGAGGATCGAACGCGAAGGAGAGCTTGGGTGTTGAAAACGAGTACTGGGGAAACTGGATGGACGAACAAGAGAGAACCACTAACTCTCAAGAAAAGATGTTGAACGTGAGAAGAAATAATTAGAAAGTTAAATAAATAAAAAAATAAATGTAATATACAGGGAAATTCAAGCAAAAAATAGATTTTCTGAACGCGTGAAACAGGAAGAGAGAAAAGAACGGAGATAAACAGGAAGAAGAAAAAGAGAGAGGCAGCAAGAGAATAGAGTGGGATGATATACGAGGAGGAAAGCAGAGAAGTCATGGAAGAAGGACTTCGACAAGAAAGTAGGGATAAATGAGAACATGAAAGTGAAATTAAGGAAAAGTGGTAGAAATAAGGAGAGCATTTGAAGAAGAAAGTCTGATATAAACGGAGGCAAAGGAAGAGGAAAACACGGAAAGAGGCTGGAAGAGACGTTCGTTTTAAGCAAGTGTGGGAGCGAACTGTCGTATGCGGACGGAACTCCATTCAGTGAGAGTTTATATAACTCCAACCAATGCTTTTCCTACCGACCCTTACCCTCTCTCTTTGGTCGTTCTCATCTCTCTCCCCAATCCCTTGGCCCGAGCCGCCCTCTCCGAACCGTATATCTGACCCCTTCCCCCAACCAGCTCGCCCGCCAGGCCACTATCGCTCCAAGAAAATCCCTTTTATCGCCGAGCGCTGATATTACGAATTACATGCGGAGGCCGCTGTAACAACGTCGCTCTAATCTCGCAGCGCTAGCCAGCCGCCATTGTCTCGCTGCGAAGAGACTGAGCCAGTGACGGGAATTTGTTTAACATTATACAGGGGATGGGGTGGAATCTCCAAAATGTGATTTGATGCGGAAGTAGGTCATATTCTGCAGACTACAAATTCGGCCATCAATATGCACTTCATATCATGTTGAAATTGTAGCTGAATTGTGATGAATTGCCTCATTCATTGGGTTCCCCATTGTGCAGTGGCTTATTTTGTCATTCCCTTTACAATAGCAAGCTTACAAAGCAATTTAACACTACATGGTAATACTTTCTAAACGTTTTAAGTCACAATTTTATAACAGAAATGACAACTATGATGCGAGGTAGGAGAAGTGAATGTAAGGAATAAACATGACGTAACGCATGATAGGCATTGTATCAAACTTCAATAATTGTCTCTTACAAGACGATTTTTAAGGCGATGAAAAAATTGCAACAGTACTAATGTGAAATGCGTGTAAAGAAGAAGCATCCAAACGGTAGCGGTAGCTCAGTGCATCAACTGATGTCACTGCAGCGCCACTGACCGGGAGGTCCTAGGTTCGAGTCCTGACGGCGGCAGGATTTTCCACAGTAGCTTTTCAGCTAGGTCGAATTCAGTCGCTCTCTGGAGGAAAATTCTAGCGGCCGGCCGCTCTGATCGGTAGTTTTCCGTGGTTTCTCCGATCAACACCAGGCGAATGCCGGACCAGTACCCTACCAAAGGGGCCACGGACCGCTCGCGATCTGTCCTTCCTCTTCCTGTCCTCTCCTTTTACACACACACGTACACTAGCATGCACTACACTACCACATTCCGGGAGACCGGTCGGGAGCTTTGAGCTTGTCCCGACTGGAGCGGTGCCCCGCTGTTGGGAGAGTCCTGGTTAGGGGGTAACCCCACTAGCCGACGGTAGGTTGGCGCCGGGTCTCGCCATCCAGCGGGGGAAGATCACCGCCATAACCCGAGGAAATAGCATGCACTTCACTAACGGGACTTATGACCGAAGCTGTTGACGCGTCCGGAAACACAAAAAAAATCAATCAATCAATCAAGAAGCATGCAAATGAGAAACTCGAAAAGGCAGAATGAGCGTTTTATTGGAGGAACGATAAACGAATAATAGAGACAGGATGATAGGCGGGGAATAAAAGCCATCAGTGGCATTTAAATAAGCAAGGAAAGAAGAAATGGGGTGTAATGGACGAGTAAAATGGAGAGCAAATGAATGGCCTAGGAACGGTGTTGAGAGTACGATGGGGGTGATGCAAGGGTTGACAAATAACTAGCGACGGGATGGTCGCAGCGGCGAGAAACGTCGCTGTGGAAGGGACCGCGCCGAGAGACCCGAGTCGCGCCGGGGGTCGACGCGAGGGGGTTGACGCGTGGGCGGGCGGGCGGGCGACGAGGGGGCGAGGGGGCGGCGCCGCTTGGAGTTGGCGGGCGCAGCGGGCCTGCGGGAACACGAGCGGCGGCAGAGGTCTGGAGGACCGGAGGTCGCTGTGATTAATAGCAACAGCACACACGCGGGCGGCTCCCCGCGGAAATGACGTTACAAGGAGTTACACGGATTCCACAGGCGGCGTGGGCGCCAGGGCGAGGGTGGGGGGGCGCGGTGGCGAGGTGGAGGCAACAACAACATTGGCTGCGAGGGAGTTGGTGAGGGAGAGGCGGGGACCGACGGTGGACGCGGTCGCCAGGGCAGCAGAGGGGACGACGTTCAAGAGGTCGGGGGTTGTGGTAATGGCGGGGAGGGGGAGGCGGCTAGGGGGCCGGCGGAGGGGCGGTGAGGGTGGCTGTGGGCTCGGTGGGGCGGGGTCGGGGTGGCGGAGCCGGGGGAGAATGGGTGGGGAAAGGAGGTGGAGTGGCTACGAGGGTGGAGCAGGGCCCAGAGACCCCGCCCCTCCCCTCCTCGCCCCGCCCCGCCAACCCGCGTGGTGGCGCCTCAGGGCCCGCCGCCGCTTTGAACCTCGATACGGGGATTTGCGGACGTGCGCGCGATGGCTCAGTGATCTCTGTAGGCCACAGTGGAACCCAATTCCGACATGACACCCGCTAATGTAGTAATTCCCTCTCAGGCAAAGGAAGTGTAGCATTTCACTCTCGCAACGGGATTTTTTTGGTTTTGATTATGTCACTCGTGTATTCGCGGATTTTTGTGAGTTGCTACGCGCTAATAAAAATACTGAAATTAAAGTGGAATTGTAACTAATATTTTTTCTTTAATTTTCTTTCTTGTTATCATGAAACATGATGAAATTGTATATGAACAGAATAAAAGAATATTGATGCTAAACGTTTGGGTTGATGGTTTTTCTGCACGTTTTACATAATATACATTTTTTATGATGTTTAAGAAGGTAAGCACAACTATGCACACTGACTTTTCACATGAGACTTGTCGGGTCAAAATTCGGTGTCATAGACGATACAATGTACTTGTTTTCTCTGTATTCAAAAATATTGGAGATGTGTTGCAACAAATCGGACCATAATGTCACTAAAATCAATAGTTGGAAAATATTGATACAGTCATTTGTATAACTAAGAAAATATTTTGTTGAAATATTGAAAACCTTATTATTTTTAAAATTAATAATAATTTCAGAAATAAATGCTATATTTATTTTATGTAGTAATTTTTTCCAGTTACCAAATTACATTTTATAGTTCATAACCAATAGTAATGGAAAGAGAGAGACAATTCCCAAACCTAAAGAATTGATGATCCAAGAGCACATATTTTCGCGCTTAAAGTGTAATATTGTAAATATACTTGAAATATCCATTTGTATAATTTATTAGAAAGTAAATTCTCACTTAAATATTACTTTTATATCTTCTAATTCTGTGCATTTCGCACTATTGACTCAAAAAGTTAAAAAAAGAATTGACGTTATGTCTGAGCCTTTTTTATCCGTCTTTTCCACGCAGAAATACACCAAAATGTCAACTTTCCAAATAATTGTAAATGGCCTTATTTAATGATTAATTCTAGAGAAGAGATGTCACCAAGAGAATATTTTATCTGCAATATTTAGTTTTAAAAAGACGCCGAAAAAATAAATGCACATTTTCAAAAATTTAGAGAATTAAACGAAACTTGAACTTGCGCCACCATAAGTGTAATTTATCTGAGAAAAAATAAAGAAAACCTTGGGTGAATTTTTAGTAGAATTTTAAATGTTGGAGATTAATGTGAAAAACCTTCAATACAAAATATCCTTTTCAGATTCAAGGAGTCACGACATCGGCCAGATCGATTAGGGAACATCAACACTGGTAAAAATCTTACCTAAGATATATCCGCTACTGATGTTTACAAGTGAATCGACAGACGGACAGACGTCCTTGTATCATATTTTTCGTTATCGGACCCACAAAAAATGTTTCTAATTACGTATGTACGATGAAGTAATTTACTGGATATAGAAACGCCCGCTGTTTGTTAGGATATCACTCCAGCATTCGTCTTAACCGGGAACCAAGAAAACCTAGTGACCAGAGCAGCCGGACCGGGAGCGGTAGCTCAGTGCATCAACTGATGTCACTGCAGCGCCTCTGACCGGGAGGTCCTAGGTTCGAGTCCTGACAGCTGCAGGGTTTTCGACACTAGCTTTTCAGCTAGGTCGAATTCAGTCGCTGTCTGGAGGAGAATTCTAGCGGCCGGCTGCTCTGATCGATAGTTTTCCGTGGTTTCTCCGATGAACACCAGGCGAATGCCGGAGCAGTACCCTACCAAAACGGGCCACGGACCGCGCGCGATCTTTCCTTCCTCTTCATTGTTCTATTCTCTCCCCTCACACACACTTACATTAACATGCACTACACTACCACATATTACGGGATACCAGTTGGGAGTTTGTTCCGGCCGGGGCGGTGCCCCGCTTGTGGGAGAGTCCTGGTTAGGGGGAAACCCCACTAGCCGACGGTATGACGGCGCCGGATCTCGCCATCCAGCGGGGGAAGACCACCGCCATCTCCCGAGAAAAAAACATGCACTACACTAACGGGACTAATGACAAAGCAGTTGACGCGCCCGGAAACACGAAAAAACCAAACCAAACCGAGCAGCCGGCTGTTAGATATCGTCTCCAGAGACTGTCTGAATTTGACATTGCTATGTAGGTAGTGTGGCAAATCCTGCCCCGTGGGGAGTGGGAATCTAGGCCTCCCGGTCAGAGGCACTGCAGTGACATCAGTTATGCCCTGAGCCACCCCTGGCGGTAGGCGGAGGTGGAGCGCTGACGTGCCATCCGCGTTGGCCCGAGGGCACGGCTGCCGGCTGCAGGGCTGACTCACCCCGGGCGGCACGGCGCGGCGCGTGGATGCCACTGCCTGCGAGTTATCGGCCTCCCGCGCCTCACCCCGCGCAGCCCGGTCGCCCCCTCCAGAGAGACCCTCCCCGCCTACACACACACACACACACACACACACACACACAAACACAAACACACAAACACACACACAAACACACACACAAACACACACACAACACACACAACACACACACACAAACACACACAAACACAAACACAAACCACACAACAACACACACAAACACACACAACAACACCACAAAACACACACACACTCGTTCTACATACCATTACCCGTCGCAACAAACATTTTCCGCCTCTACACACCCTTCCTTTGCCTCTACAAACAATCCTCACCTCTGCAGACCCCTCCCCAAACTTTACAGACACTGTCACCGCCACCTGCACACCCACCTCCCACTTGTACAGATCTTTGTCAGTTTCTCAGACAGACCCGCCACCAAAGCCCATCCTTGCGTCGATAGACAAAATATATGTGGCTACATCTCGGGTCAACAGACATTTCCTCTAAAATGTCTCATATTTGCATCTGCGTATCTCCCAATTTCTTTCAGCTCCTCGCCCTCTACAACCAGCTCTTATTCCCATATCGGAGCTCTTTACACAGACGGGTTTCCGTGGAGCTCAGGTGAGGCATCGGTTGTAGTTAGCACGCAGTGAGAATTCCAGGGAAGCATCGGGTTATGCGGGGGCTGTGAATTCGAGGCAGAGGGTTTGAGGGGCGAGTCTCCAACGGGCTCAACAACTTCCGATCGCCGATCCCTGACTATTCCAGTGGATGGAACGTGACGTTAGGCACGGAGTTACGGTAAATTTAACGTTAATAACGTTAACAACAAGCTACATTCAGATAACCGTTTGCTGTTTGAGGATGAATGTCGTCTGCTATGTGAAATATAAAAATACTTTTTTAACAATAAAATGTGTATTTGTATCTATATGAAGTTGTTTCATCTACATCCTTACATAAACACTCTTGCCAATTCCGTGAGAGATAAATCGGGCACAATTACTGCGGGAGTTTTTATTTGCAATACATAAATAAAAATAAATGTATTGTTTCACTATATCTGTAAAAGAAATTAATGTGAATTTTGCAGATTTTTTAATTTTGCTTTCCGCAAAAATATTTGTATATGCTTTGAATAAAACTTTAGACAACAAATTTTTTACCCGATGTATTTATTCGGTATTCTTATTCATTTGTAGACCTACCTATTTGCTTAAATCACAAGTATATAGCCCCAGAAAAAGTCAGTGCAAAAGACGAACTCTCCTGCATGCACCGCACAAATCCTTCTGGTATTTAGAGAAAATATTTTCTCACATATACGAAACACTCAGGGTTGATCTCAAAGAGCCTATAGCCGAGCAAACATGAAGCATCTCTCTGAGAACGATGGGACAGAAACCGTGTTCCATCGAAGTCCCCCGAGAATTTCCCTTTTCCTCTCTTCTACTGAGATTTTTCTTCTTCTTCTTCTTCTCTTTTCTTCTTCTTCTTCTTCTTCTTCCTCTCTGCTTATCTACTATGCACTCATTATTTTAACCAAAACAACGCAGTTAATGATAAATTTACATTAAAAACAATGGGGAAATTTAAAATAAAAGTAGGGGTTATGTAGAAATAGCTGTGAATTTACTGCGTATTTGATCCCGATTGTTTTGAACAAGCTTTCCGGAAATTAAAAGAAAATATTAACTGCAATGTTTTGATAGCTCGTTTTAATATAGGTTTCAAATAACTTTTTAGGATAATGGAAATTATTTGATTACTTAACTAAACGTTCATTTAAATTCCATACGTAATGTGCGTCTATTTTTATTTGTACTTTATTTATTTTGCATTTTATTTATTCTTTCTTCCTCATTTGATAGCGTCTAATTTGCCTAGTTTTAAATTAATAGTGATTATATTCTGTTGTGATTGTTTCAGAGATGATTGTTAATTTTAATCGTTGTCAGTGTTCTGAGAGAAACACTGAGTTCCTTTTAACTACAGACGTAAATGTAAATTACGGCTATAAATTACTCTAATGAAGAAAATGAAAATTATTGCTAAAAATCTCTAAATGATAGAATTATCGTTATAGTTGTTGAAGGTTGGTAAAGTTGAACAGATGATGTTAGTGATGGCGTGGTGAGGTTTGTAATAATAACTGGTGGTATCGTAATGAAGTTAAAACCACTAATAGCCACAGTATATTTTTACAGATCAATATTTTTAAATAAAACTTACGTGTTATACAATACCAGATATTTTTGAATAATATGAAAACGTAATAAAATTCACATCTTCGGTACATTGAGAAATTCTTAATTTTGTTTCATTAACCCGAAATAAAAAGAATAAAAATATTAACGTCATTTGGCCAATAAATAGAAACAAACACATAGTTGAAGTGAATAGACCAAGGCGATAGCTCAGATACTTAAATTATAAAATCTTTATTTGAGTGTTTATTGTGCGCCTTTCAATACTTTTCGTAATATCACCTTCTATTTAAAAAACTCGTTTAAATAATTTACTTCTCCGATTCTAGTTATTACTCATTTGTTTCTAATTTTATCGACAGATAGTGGACTGTTAATCCTCAACGGACAATGCCCACTCAACTGACCTTTTGTTTATCTGTTTGGTAAGGTTATATCAACATAATGTAGAAATACAAAAAAATATTTGGGTGGTAAAATTCTTAGCAGTTTAACACATAAATTACAGGATGACCAAAGGGTTTAAAACAATGAGAGCGGCAATTCCATACCGAAGGAGAAGATTGCCGATAGAGTCGGTGACTGTGGTAATACCGTCATAAGTTTGGAAGCGATTTTTTTAAAGTTTATTTCTATCTGTTCCACAAGACATGTTTTTCCGAGGAGTTAATTTTTACCAGATCTTTAACATTTGGTTATAAACTTACTGCGGGTTCCCGTCGGATAACTAAGAAATTCAGTTTTAATAGACATTTTAAGGACAGATAATAGAAAATTATAACTTTGATCTATTCACACAATATTCATTTATGAGGGACGAAACCAGTCTCTTGGAAATTTTGATTTTATTCGAAGACCTAGCTCTCCGGTTTGACCTAGATTGAAATCTTTGGCACATATTGCAGTTGGAAGTAGATCGAAAACTTTTTGGGCTTGATTTGTTATGAAGTCTGTTATGTTCGGGATTTGCAATTCATTATGTATTGGCGTGTTTCAAATGAACCGTGGTGCTTTTACTATTTTTCGTAAGATTTTATTTCGTGTAATTTGTAAGTTATTCAGGTTAGTTTTGACGGTATTTCTCCAAATTGGACAAGCATAAGTAAACGTTGGTCGTATAATTGGAAGCGATGGCAACGGATGGGAAGGGTTTCTGGCTGGCAACATGGGTGGCAGCAGAAGGCCATGGAAACTTCGTGGCGGCGGCGTCGTCAGCGATTTGCGGCGTGATGGCGGCCGCGCCGATGGCGGCGGCGACGGGGTTCTGATGGGATGCGCCATCTGTGATGGACGCAGCGTAATGAATCGTTAACAGCGGCGCATCGCGCTGCGAAGGCACCGCGCGCGGCGGAAGCCGCTGTCACGCAGATATGAGCCCTCGTGCCCCCTCCCCCCTCCGTCCTGGACGAGCATCTGCCTCCTCCAGCCGCTGGCACTGCGTGAAGTGCGTTCGACTCCCAGTCGGGGGACAACGAGCTCGTTGCTGCCTGCGAAGCTCTGGGACGCGGTGATTTGCCGCATCACACCACCGCTACATACGCCGTATACTGTTTGAATATGCCGGGAGCGGTAGCTCAGTGCATTAACTGATGTCACTGCAGCGCCTTCGAGTCCTGACGGCGGCAGGATTTTTGACACTACCTTTTGAGCTAGGTCGCTGCCTGCGGAGAATTCCAGGGACCGGCAGCTCTGTCGGTAGTTTTCCGTGGTTTCTCCGATCAACACCAGGCGAATGCCGGAGCAGTACCCTACCAAACGGGCCACGGACCGCACGCAATCTCTCCTTCCCCTTCCTTGTCCTATCCTTTCACCTTACACACACTAACATGCACTACACTACCACATATTCCGGGAGATCGATCGTAGAACGTGATCCAGCTGGGGCGGTGCCCCGCTGGTGGGAGAGTCCTGGTTAGGGGGGAAACCTCACTAGCCGACGGTAGGTCGGCGCCGGATCTCGGCATCCAGCAGAGGAAGATCACCACCATCTCCCAAGAACATGCACAATTGGAATTCTTTAAAAAAAATACACTATTGACATGATTCTCTTGCCTTGCGTGTACCACGAAAACACTACTGAAATGTCGTGAAGGTATTAGAAAAAGTATCATCTTCCTCCCGTTCCCCAAGCAACAATATCAGAAATGTTGAAATAGAAACGTTGCGGGAGTGTCGGTCCACACAGCAGAGGGTATTTGAGTGCGGTGGTTCACGGTACTCTTGCACATTGAATGAAATTTTGGTGTCTGCCAAAAAGAGCCAACTATGATGACTGAGCTACCGCTCCCGGTCCCGGTCCCGGGTTCGAATTTCATGGCGAATCGATGGCATTAGCTAGTTATCTATGTTACATTCAGTTGCTGCCTGGAGGAAATTAAAACGGAGGAAGCTCTGATCGGGAGTTTTCCATATATTTTGTTTTCAATTCCAGGTGAATTTTGCAGCAGTACCCTAACAAACGGGACACGGACCGCGCGTGCGATCGTTCCTTAGTCTTTCTTATTTTTCGCATCCCTTACGTACACAGGCGTCAATGCACTGAACTACCACACATGACGGGAGACCGGTCAGGAGCCTAGAGCTTGTCCCGGTAGTACTGTTTTTTTCCACTGAGGGAGCTGCCTAGAGAACGAAATCCCCACAAACCTATCTATAGGTCGGCGTCGGATTTCATTCTCTGTCGTGAGAGACTCCTCGTCATTTTCTGATATAAAAATATTAACTCCACTTACGAGGCTAATATTCTTAGCAATTGACATGCCTGGAAACATAAGTCAATCATGCCACGGGCGCACAGATTAAATGACCTTTCCTGTTATTCTATTGCTATAAGGAGTAATCTATTTCCCTTCTAAATGTACAATTTTGGAGCACCATATCGCAAAAATAGGCATAAATTAATCAAATAACATTAATGAAAGCGAAAGCCAAGAAGATGGCAAGAATAAGTCATACGACGAAGTCTTGTACTCGTGAGAAAACTATCTTTGAAACAATGTGTTTTTCGCAAGACTGCTACATGAATCTCATTATATTGAAGGGGAGATCTCACGCACAGGGGTGGATTCGAACTTTGTAGCTTTTTAATGTAGCCTACGTTTTTAGTTGGCGTGAATTTATATTTTACGTAACATACGTTTCCATCTTTTCCATCCATTTCGGGTCAATGAAATGACTACTGATTGTGCTCTTAGATAAATTGCAAAATTCGTTTTCCTTCCCCTTTTTTTAGTTTTGGGTTTATCAATCCTAGGTAAATCCTACGTTACGTCTAGAAAAACCATCGTCCTTTCAGACTTTCTATATCATTTTTCTACTCCCATTGTATAATTCTACACAATTTGGTGGCTGCAGCCATTTGTTTAATGATACTTATTAAGATACAGATTTCATTATGATACAGATTCTTGACCAATCACAGAAGTTACAAACCAATTTGACATTTAATTAATCATTCAGATCTTTTTAGTAAACGTTTCGTTCGATTGTGTACATTAAAATTCATTTCGTGCTATAGTATGCTTATCATTTTTAATATCTTTTATAATTAGTAATATTTTACGGGGAATAGTATGTAAAATAAATTGGATCGTAATTTCAGTTTGACATTATTTGACTAGCCAGGACTCTCTATCACGCGGACTGTAACCAAAGAACCTGCGGCAGTAGGGTAGGATTAGGAAGCTGTTCGATTCCTTGGGTGAATCCTGCATGCCAACTGCCACGGAACGATTAATGTAAAAGTTTAACTTGTGTAAGTTACCGTAATCCTACAAAATGAACCGTATGAAACTCGATGTAAAGGGTATTAATACACTCATGTGAAGTTTACATACTCGCTCATACCTCGCTCGTATCGTAATATCATACTCGTCTATTAATACCTATCATTTCATCATCGTTTCATAATGTACTATTTCTGCACGGATAATAGTTAAAAATGATTGTTAAAGTCCATTTTTTGTCATTCTTGTTGTAATTTGGATTCTTTATGTATTATTTGATTGCCTAATTTAAATTGATGACTTTATCTTCTTTATATTTTTATGAATTTCTACATTAGTCTATTTTTCAATTTTTGTTGTAATATAATAGAAAGCTTAAATATTAGCATTTGATGTTTATGAAGAATTAAAAATTTAAAAATTGTCGTATAAGTATTACAAATTGTAATCGTATTATGACTCTAAATTGTTCAGTATTTTGGAGAGTTTAAACAGAGCACGAAAAACACTAACAAATCCTTTCCAAGTAACTCTCAGTACAAACTCTTAACATTCAAAAAAACCAAAAGTAAATCTCAACAAAGACACATCTTTGTAATTAAGTACACAAAATTACAGTATGACTTTTCTTCTCAGGTTCTTGGCAACGTAATGACAATGAAGAGAAGCGACGTAATAGGGTCGAGAGATTTAATCGCGGAAGGGCTCCAAAAGCGGAAGCTTCATTTCTTATTTCCGGCGCGGTCTCGGGGGAGCGGCCCGGGAATTCGGATTAATTCGGAAGTAATTGGCCAGAAGCGATTCGTCGGAAAGACAGAAGAAGGGCGGGAGGGCAACGGCGATTAACGATCCGTAGTGCTAGTGGCGCTCCCTGCCAATAAATAGAACTTAGTCGCTCTATTGAAATTGCGCTGACGTCATTTGCTTCTTGCTTTTGTCTAGTCGGTGCCCGGAGATCACAAAATTGATATTTTAACGCGATGGTTATTAGAACTTTCAACATATTTCTAAGTTTCTTGTACGAGTACATTGTATAAACAATTATTTAATTTTACGACACGATATTTAAAGACGCTGTTTATCTTATTTTCTCAACTTTATCACTAAATAACTACGTGGTAAATCCCTATACAGTTTTTGAGTAACTCCAAAGTATGCGGATGTTCGGATGTGCGGTTCCGTCACTGATGGCTAGATCACATCCCATGCACCACTCGAGACATATGATATGTCATTTAACGCGTCTCTGTCTCCTGATGGTGAAATGATAATTCGTTTTCGAATCCGGTCAGAAAATTAAAAAAAATCCAAAAACCTGTTTTTGCGAGTTTTAACGCTGCGGTCTTAGTGGGTAGATGGAGAATTACATCAATAGATCTATGTAGATGGCGTTGATTAAACATCAGTATCCTTCAGTTCAAGGCACCATAATATTCTTCTATGAGGTTGGCACCCTGAGATTGTTTGCAAACCAGCAATGTGAAATGAAAATCGCTTCCCATTTAAAAACTTGAACAGTCTAGATTTGTTAGATATGATATTACATCCAATCGTAAGTTCTTAAACAAAGTAGAATTGGGCCTATGATAAGTAAGTAATAACAAATTTTTCTATAACATTTAAATATATGACATTGTAATATGTCCACAGAATATTTCTCCGGTGAGAAAAGCAATTTTTATAGTGCCTGTTTTACATATTTTGGAAGTATTTATAAATACCTAATATTTCAAACATATCGTTAGAATTATATATTTTCTATTTTACATAAAAATGTGTAACAAATGTGGTTATTAATCCATTTATTGATATAGTTACTACTTTTACTAGTAATAACATTAATAATGTTAAATTAGAAGTTAACAATAATAATAGAAATTTTAATGAGGAAATGATTATACTTTTTATATGATATTAAAACTTCGACCTGAAACTTTTCCCAGGATGAAAAGGCTATCTAAAGAGACGGATAGAGAATTTGATGCTCACCGTATCATCTGCATTGCAGTTCAGTTTTGAGTGTGGACGCGGAGTGCCTGGATGTTACTTTTCGGTCTCGATACGTGTACGACGTATTCGCAGATAGTATTGTGCTTAAAGAAAGGCGTTCACTTTTTCGGAAAAACTGCCACCAGAAATCAGTGAAAGGAACATTATCTACTCAACTCGATTTGTGCGTGCGTGAAAATTAAGGTGTGTTAACTACTGATGAGATCATGTTATTTTGTGTTGCGTGTGGAAAACATATAAGTGCGGTTAATCGTTTCCAAGTAACACAATATTTGAAAACAGCAAAACACGTAAAAAATGTTTCACTAAAAAAGTGGAGTAAAAACTTATTCCGAGATAATTATAATGCTAAATATTTAACTTCTGCTATCATAATAAATCTTAATATTGTTATTACGTGTGTACATACTCTTAAGTGAAAGTGGGGCAGCAATTTAGATAGGAGCAGCACATGAGGACTGGCTTCAATAGTGAAACTATCACTAAAGGTATTATAAGAAAACAGTTAAATAAATTAGTTAAATATGAAGGACAAAAATAAATAAGCATATTGTGAACGACCTTTGGTATAGAGGTAGGGAACGAAGTTCACAAAGTTTCTAATTGCATTGAGACATTGTCACCTTGAGAGACAAAATGTCCTACTATTGGGAAAAGGAAACAAACGCAACTATTATAAAATAAATAAAATGCAACTGATTTTTCATCGGATGCATTGTCGAACCACGTTCTAGTCGCTAAGTTCTCCAGATCGATACTATTGTAATGTAGTATGCCCATCATACAACAGAAAAATAATCATAAAAACGAAAATAGTCAACAGTATAACATACATTTCAATACACATCAAATTATTCGAAATATTATTCCAGGTTTGTCAATCTCAGTCACAAAAACCAATTTAGATTTTTGTACTAATGGTCTAGCGTATTACCAAATGTACTTCCAA
Organism: Teleogryllus oceanicus; assembly: GCA_964035755.1. Taxonomy (NCBI): domain Eukaryota; kingdom Metazoa; phylum Arthropoda; class Insecta; order Orthoptera; family Gryllidae; genus Teleogryllus; species Teleogryllus oceanicus. The sequence continues at coordinate 239,522,353 of CAXIVR010000002.1, read as the reverse complement.
GGAAGTTGGTGAAAATCACAGGATGGCGGGTCTCAGATCATGATGGAACCCAATGAGATTTGTCCAGTCGAGAACTTTTTCATTGCAAGGAATAACGCCGTACAACATACGTCAAGCCCCTTTCGTGTCATTAGATCATTAGACAACTTTTTATTACGCAACTATTACACTGTCAATGATAATTTTGAACTCTTTGTTTCAAGCCCTTCCATACCAGTGCACTAGGGTGAGTTGTCAAATTCAATATCTTAACGTGGTAAAACTTTTCTCTTCGGCCATTTAATAATATACGTATTCCTGCTGTATATTTAATCGATAAACGACTTCGATTACACAGCCCGTGGATTCCAGTTGGAAATCCACGGCCTATCGACAAATCACAATCCTAGAATTTTCGGAATCTAGGGCGGGGGGAGAATTCCATTCTCTTCGCCGTACGAAGCTTCTATTGAATCGCGGTAGGCAAGTGAACGATTTCGCAGTTTCATGTAAGTAACCTAGACACTAACTCCTATATCGCTCGTTTCGTAAATAGCCATATTCATGCACTCGTTGAAGAATATACTATTATCGGATAGAGAAAAACTGTAATAAAAACTAAATACTCAACATTTACCATAATTTCCAATACATAATAAATTGGTCGAATATTTATCCTAGATTTTTCAGTATGGGTCATGAGAACTTACTTGGCTTTTTCAGCTAACACACTATTTTTTTTACTCCCATTGTATAATGCCCAAATTTGTAGGATGCAACCAATTGCATTATGATACTCATTACGATACAGATTTTATTATAATACAGGTTCTTGACCAGGGACAGAAGTTTACAAACCAAGTATTGAGACTTCATTAATCTTTGAGAATCGTTCTAGTTAATGTTTTGTTCAATTGTGTACATTACAATTGCATTTAATGTTATATTCTGCTTGTCCGTTTTAATTTCCTTTTATTACTAGTAATTTTTTCGTCGAAGATTATATACAAAAAATTAGGTTGTAATTTCACTTTGACCCTGTTTGACTAGCGTAGTACTCCCTCGCAGGCGGACTGGTAACCACAGCCACCTGAAGCAGCATGCGAGGATAGGATTAGGTGGCCTTGGCTAAATCCTACATGGCCTTGGCTGAATCCTTCAAGTCAACTGCCACGAAACGATTCAATATAAATGTCTGACTAATAAAAGTCTCCGAAAAAGTACCGTATGAAACTTGATGTAATAAGTATTAATACACTCGTATGAAGTACTCTGACCGGGTGGTCCTAGTTTCGAGTCTTGACCGTGGCAGGATTTTCGACACTAGCTTTGCAGCTAGGTCGAATTCATTCGCTGCCTGGAGAAGAATTCTAGCGACCGGCTGCTCTGATCGGTAATTTTCCGTGGTTTCTCCGATCAACACCAGGCGAATGCCGGAACAGTACCCTACCAAACGAGCCACGGACCGCGCACAATCTGTCCTTCCTCTTCCTTGTCCTTTCCTCTCCCCTAACACACACACTTACACTAACATGCACTACACTACCACATATCCCGAGAGACCAGGCGGGAGCTTAGAGCGTGTCCCGGCTGGGGCGTTGCCTCGTTGGTGAGAGAATCCTGGTTAGGGGGAAACCCCAGTAGCGGACGGTAGGTCGGCGCTGGATCTCGCCATCTAGTGGGGAAAGATCACCGCCATCTCCCGCGAAGAAAAACATGAACTACACTAACGGGAATAATGACCAAAGCAATTGACGCGCCGAATCAATCAATGAAGTACTCGCTCCTACCTTGCTCGTTTCGTAATATCACCCTCGTGTATTAATACCCATCATGACATCATCGTTTCATAATGCACTATTACCAATGAACCACTGATAAACACAGCGAGTGAATCCTCGCACGACGGGTGGCCCGAGAGCGTCGTGGAGGATATCGCCCGCTCGAGAGCGCTGTTGTCGCGTGAAATGGAATTACACCGCGCCCGCCGCATGTGCGGGGCTGAGCCGGGCGGCTACGGGAGAGACCTGAGTGCCTTCGCGAGAGAAGGAAAGGCAGCGGAGGGCGCTTTAATTAATTCAACGTGCTCGCACGCGGCTAAATATTAAATTTCCCGTAATTGCGACGGCTGCGGTGGCGGGGAACGCCTTGTTTACGCGAATGACTCCGAAGGGGCGGGGCGGGGGCGGGGGCGGGGGCGGGGGCGGGGCGGAGCCAGACAGGTGCTTCCGTCGTTGCCGCTTAAGCAACGCACACCGCCTCGCGGCTCTCTCACTCTCATGCGCACGGGTGGCTATTCGTCGCTTACAGAACAAAACACGATCCCAATTATGCGTATTGTTTTTGAAAAAATGAAAAAAATAATCTTCAATGATTTCCGTCACTGCATGTAAACTCAACGTATTTACAGCTACTGTAGCCTGGTATAAGATTTTTTTCCTTCAATCGAAAGTTTTTTCTTACCGACGATGTCGTGTTTGTCCAAAATTTCTGTTAACATTTGTTGGCTATTTTTTAGGTAATTGAGAGCTCTATTTTTGGTATTAATTTATATACTGTATTGTCTTCTTTATTTATTTATTATATATATATTTATTATATATTATATTTTATATGTGTTACTTAATTTACTTGATATATGATATTGTCTTCTTATTGCACTTTTGCAAGAGTTTGGGTATTAAACAAAAAACAAACGAAATCGTCAATATGAAACGTGGGATGCGTCTTGGCTGCACAGCTAAATACATTCATTTTCTTAAAATCCTTATTAAATTTTATTTGGGGTGAAAATATAGAAGGTATTTTCTTAGAGCAACTGTATTTAAATATTTTTTAATAAATCAAACAAACCCAATTTCTGTTTTAAAAAAGTTAGAGAAAAAGTATTCTCTCTTCAATGAACTTTCCAAGTTATGCTACGTAGGTGATAAGTGTAGTATCTTTGACACAGAACCTTTGACGATATGTCTGGAGAGGTTTGTGAGGACTCTAAAGTTCGGCTGTTGCGTACCCGGAAGATTTCTAATGTAGAGAGAGCATGGAGGGAGGGCGAGGGAAAGAAGCGTTGTAGAAAAGTGGGAAAGGAACTGATGGTGGAATGGAGGGCAGGAGGGGGAAGTGGCCACGGATTGGGGGCGGAGTAGCGGCGATCTGGATCGGAGGGGGTCGTGAGATCATCGTACACAAACCGGTGTTTCCGTCGGTCACGCTTAACAAAGTTCCTGTTGCCTTACACAAGATACAGCTGTAGTGAATACTGTTCATAGATTTGTTTTCTTCGTAGTTCAAATATTGTTAGTAGTTTTTGAACAGTTTTTGTTTCAACAAATTGAAATAATGTTGCCACCATTGTTCTTCGAAGTGCTTAACAAGGTTGTTGCTGCACGATTTAAAAGCTGATTTCAAGATGACTTAACAAATCTGTTCGGTCTGAGTCTACTGATTAAACATTTTTAAATGAAATACTTTACCAATATACGACAACACAGTTTTAAATGAAATATGTTTAAGAAAATTATGTGCCTCTCGGATGGCTCGTGAAGAGGGGGCTCGGGACATCCACTGATGTCACTGCAGTGTCACTAACATAGGTACGAGTCCTAGGTACGAGTCATAGGTACGAGTCCTAGGTACGAGTCCTAGGTACGAGTCCTAGGTACGAGTCCTACGGTGGCAGAATTTTACACGAGCTTTCAGCTAGGTCGACCTAGCAAACCCTGCCGACCATGGATCAGGCGCAATCTTTCCTTCGTATTCCTTGCTCTATCCTCACCACTTACACACATTTCAACTCACATGCACTACATTACCACACATGCCGGAAGGCCGGTCGGGAGCTTAGAGCTTGTCCCGGCTGAGGCGGTGTCTCGCTGGGGGGAGATGCCCTGTTGTGAAAAATCCCGCTAACCAACGATAGGTTGGCGCAGGATCTCGCCACCCAGCGAGAAAAAATCATTTCGCGATGAAAAGTGCGTGCACTACACTTACGACACTAACGACTTAAGCAGTTGACGCATTCGTAATCACTATAATAGACGATATGTAATATATCACTATAATAATGAATCTCTCCAACCAATCAATGAATCGCGTGGTTCATGGGAAGCGTGTTAGCTTTCTTGCTTTACGCTTCATAAGCGATTTCTGTTCATCATCTCATTTTCCATAGCGGTGTAGTACATCAACCTCGCCACGTGTATCTCTACTCCAGGCGTGCATAATAAATAAGAAACTAGAGTTCAGGTCCGCAAACACAGCTAGATGGCAAAAGTCGGAAAATAATTTAAAGTTTCATTGTATTAATATTCCTAATTATAATATGTAAATTGTAGTGTTTTGTCTCTAGGTTGTATTAAAAAACTATCTACAGAAATAATAAATATCTAAGACGAACTAAAAATGCCAAATACATACATACATGAAGATTATGTGGTAGCAAAGCTGGGCGACGTATGTAGAAAATTCTCTCGGACCGAGTCAGGAAAAGCCTTAGCTTAGATGCTCTTCCAGAATCACATTTGGTGGTGAAGATACGTATCTTCCGCGAATGCGTCAAAGATTAAAAAACAAACTCAATTCTCTTAACTTGAGCGCGAACGAGAAGTTACAAATTATTTATAAACCCTAAATACCTTTGTCTCATTAATATTACACTTACGTTCAAGAGATAGTATTATCGAATCATTTGAGGTAATATATTCAAATTTATCATTTTTTCATTATCCTCTTGTTCAACCTGAAGTCAATATTGTAGTATTTACGATAATTATGTACTTTGATCACAAGCAGCTCTGACACTTTGTCAAACACAACGATATTGGTCTGTACAAAACCAGAAAAACTCAGTAGAAAGGCAACCAGTTAACCAATCTAACGTCTCTTATTAACTTTTTCCGGAAGGGCACAAAACATGGAAAATAAGAATGGAACTGGAATGGCAAGTGAAGAACAGATTCCGCTGACGTTCCTTATTTTTCTGTGGAGTCGGGGTGGTTTTTGCACACGGTAATCAACGGTGACACATAAAATAGCAGAAATACTGTTTAATTAAAATTGGAGGCTGCATTCAACTCTTGAATTTCATAAAAAAAACTCATTTCAATAGGGAAAAGACTTTTTGCGCAAATTACGCCCAATGGTCGAAATGACAAACACGCTGCTTGTGTGGTTCTCTGGAAGCTGCGCCTGTCGTGAATCTGAGGCAGGATATTAAAATAACAAAATTTTATTTGCATATCAATGGCAAACCGGCGAAACACGTAATTAATGTGCACTTTCTAGATTTTGTTTGCTCTAAACTACATTTCCTTCCATCAAGAGTTTTTACATTTCTACGTTAGAAAATTTTATTGGATGCAGAATAATATTCACTAAGGTGAACGTTTTGAAACGAGAATAGAATGCACAAGCAGAAATGGATGAATAGTTGGTCGAATCTATTAGAGAGATTACGCACTTTAGTAAGCGAGAGAGAAATGTTGAAGTTAAAAATCAGAAAATTCTTTACGTGTTTTAATTGGGTTTTAGACTTACCACATTTTTTAAAAATTATTTGTAATCTTAGTGTTATTAAAAAGTTCACGTGAGTGAATTAAAAGGTTTATATTAATTTCAAAAACAAGGGACAATTAAAAAACGAGACCTTTTCAAATTAAGAATGTTATGATATACAACATCGGTATTGTCTTTATTAAAAAAACTGACCCACGTTTTGGTAAATTTTAAATTTCGTGAAAACCTATAGAATTCTAAATTTTTCAAATTAGAGGTAATGTACAAACAAATCATTACTTGGAAAATTAATATTTTGGACCCATGCCAAATATCTGCAAACGTGTGCTTTTGTAAAACAAATTGTGGACTATAATATAAAATAAAATTGAAAAAACACACGTTTTGAACTTTATTAGCCATAGAAATACAAAGGGGGGGGCAACGACCATGATACTTTTTAAAATTTTATTCATTTATTTTACATTGGCAGACATTACAACGTTCAGCTGTGAGGCTCTTCAGTTGATTGGGCGAGCAACTTTGTATCTGCAAAGCGTGAAGGAGTAATTTCGTGTTACTCCCTGGTAATGATTATAACTTCAACCAAAGTTATTACGAGGAAATTTTGTTAAAGAGTAAGATAGGGTGTGGAAAGGAGATTTATGGGACGGAAAGGTAAATGCAAGAAATGTTCTTACCTTATATAATGTCAGAGAGATATTGACGGAAAATGTGGAATGGAAGTCTGTTTCTTAGGCGGGAGAGTGGGGGTTGATCGGTTCCTATTTCGTACGTGACTGCACATTGCACACGACTTAGATTATTGAAGAAATTATGTGCCAGCATCGTAATAAAGGAAGTAATTGGTTCTATTGCAAGATCGTTGTGAAGGGTCTTGTTGCTGACAAACCAGGGGGCGTTTACTGTTATTCTTAGCATTTTGTTTTGGAAGATTTGTAATTTCTTTAATATGGATGGAGCAGCTGTAATCCAAACAGGGCATGCGTAGGTTAATATCGGGCGAAGAATGGATTTGTAAATGGTTAAAGCAGAATGAATTTTCAAAGAAGAGTTACGGTTGAGAATGGGACGTAGAATAGCTAACCTTCTATTAGCTTCGATTACTTTGCACGAGATGTGAGTGTGCCAATTTAGTCTTATGTCCATCAGAACCTCGAGATACCGAATAGATGAATTCAGAGGAGACCAAGGAATGATAGAAGAGACCTTGATATTGGTATCAAATTACTCGATGCATCCGCTCTGTACTATTGAGACAATGTAATTATTGAGACAGTGTAATTCTTCGTTTTTCACAACAGTGCCTGATGATTTGTGCTTATATTTTCTTCATCAGCGTTTTTTTGTACGGGTTCGACGAGATCCTGACTTTTAGTTAGAAGTCGCAGACTCTCTTTGTTGCGGTTTTTGTTCTCGAGTTATTTTTTCCTTTTCGTCTTTATGTTAATTTTTTATTCCCTGTGGTGGTAATTCTGTCAACGTTTGTACTTTTGTAAACGCCCTTAAACCGAATTGGCGGTATGGGCGAGACTACTTGATATTTGGGTAAGTGATTCGTGATGTTAGAAAGGTTGGTAGAAAGCGAAATATCCGATTAAGTTATAATGATGAATGAATAAAGTAAAAATGAATATTTAAAACAAAATTGAAATTCTAAGTGTTATTTAATATATCTTGTTTTGAAAATACATGTACTATTTTATTTTATTTCCTTTTTTTACGAAATATTCCGGGGGGGGACAAGCCTCCCCTTGGCAATATACGTTACCACGTACACACTGGTATTGCAAGGGTTAAAATCAAATTGTATGTGAAAAATGAATTCTTCCGTGAACGAGATATGTTCTGCTACACAGCATTTGACATTAAATATCTTTGCTCTGCAATCGTATAAGCAATATTAAAGCCCTTCGCAATGATAAGATAAACGATTGACCACCACATTCATGACAGGAAAACATGTTCTGCGTAACTCTTGGAAATCAAGCTAAAGCCTTTCAAAACGAAATCACTAATTTCTCGTTCTCGTCAGAAAAGTCCTCAACTCTAAGGACAAACAACCCTGCAAAGAGGCCAGCGACGGTACAGGTCCAGAAAGTTAAGCAATCACCTAGCACTACAAAAGAAAAAATGTCTGATGTATAGTTCTTAAAAAAATAATAGTTCGAGAAATGAAATCACAACTTGCACACCTTTTTCTTTGCTTTCGCAAAATCCTAGCTCAAACTTTCTTGCGAACCATTCCAAAAGAAAACATTCACTAGGGATACAAATTTCTTACGTCTGACTACACTCCAGATATCTCGGCTTTCTTCCTAATGTGTCAACAGGGCCCTATGCAATACGTTGTTCTGAATTGCACGAAAACAACCTCACTTCGGCTAATCATCTTGTAGATCTATCAGCAGTAACTCCAGGAACAGCAGCAGAAGTGGGAGTGGTGCCGGATACTTTTAAAGTATTAAACGCAACAATGGGGAGCAAACGTGAGAAAAAAAATGTTACAAAATATAATAATTGTTTGTGTTGTATTTTTAAATTTCCGACACATAGGCACATCTATACTTCAGAGAGATTAACATCTGAACTACGAACTCAAAAGAGAAGAAGAATTTATGAAGAAGAAAGCATCTGGTAGATAGGTTTGCAACAAACTGTTCGTTCAAAAGAAAACTTATCTTGATTTGCTTTTTATTTCAACCCCTTCCGACAAAAAAACATTATTTTACATCCCTCAAACAAACATTTCTCAATTTTATTAAATACTACCTTCGCAGTTGTTTTCCCTTCGAAACAAAGTAACATCTCAGAAACGACCTCACATTGCCAACGTTTGTGGAGATGAAGTCCACACAGGGAGCATAATTTTACCTCATTTTTAATCAAATAACGACGCTGAGAACTACCTATTCTATCAAATCAGTATCTTCATTGCTACGTTATCTACTTCTGTACAGAAACTCCACATGAAATAAAAATTCTACCTTCGCACTAAGGATTCAATGCGAGTCTTTTGGGTGAAGGCAATGATGGGACTTCACGCAAGAGAAAAGTCAACATCGAACGCAAAATAAATCCTTCACCAACTACATAGAATGTAAATATTTTCTCGTTTTGTATTTTTTGCTCGAAGTCAGCCATATCGCTAACACGATCAGAAAGCGACGTAACATTGTTCTTCGCTGCACGGAAACCATCCCAATTTCCCTATCAATTCTTAACACCGTCAGCAACAGCCTGGGGGCGACGGACGCGATGTTGGTGGCGGCGGCGACGGTACGGCGACGGTGGCGGCGACGTGGCGGCGACGTGGCGGCGACGTGGCGGCGACGTGGCGGCGACGTGGCGGCGACGTGGCGGCGACGTGGCGGCGACGTGGCGGCGACGTGGCGGCGACGGTGGCGGCGACGTGGCGGCGACGGTGGCGGACGGGACGGTGACGGCGACGGCGACGGCGACGGGGGACGGCGACGGCGACGGCGACGGTGACGGGGACGGTGACGGTGACGGTGACGAGCGACGGCGACGGCGACGGCGGTGACGGTGACGGTGACGGTGACGGTGACGGTGACGGTGACGGTGACGGCGACGGTGACGGCGACGGTGGCGGTGGCGGTGACGGTGACGGTGACGGTGACTTTTAAATCATGAATGAAATGCGTGCGGGAGCCCTCGGAATAATTAACTTTCCGAAACGAAATAAGATCTGTCGAATTCTTCATTTCCACAAAGCAAGTTAACTCGACACACCAAAAAGTTCAACGATGAAAACAAGAACCCAATAGGTGCAGACGGTGAGAAAAACTTGAATAAATAAAATTTACCTTGTACTCTGTAAAAGAGGCAACCTGTTTCAAACAACTGAAAACAATCTTTCCAAAAACCCAATCGCTCCTTTTAGTTCTTTATTTCTGTTAATTTCGTCATGAAGCAAGTCCTTTTATAACTATTGGAAAGAAAATATTTCCCTAATGATAATGCATTTCTCCCGTTATATATTTCCTATTCGACAGTCTACTTAAATCCAACTCGGCAGAAAAGGACACTAACAGCTCAACACACTAACACCCTTCACCCTGACGACTCAACAGAGACAGAAAGGGAGGCAATGTGGCGAAACTCGTCGTTCCTGCAACCCACGACTCCCCCACTCCCTACCCACTTTGTAACCCCAGCAGCAGCGGCGGCGGCGGCAGCTGCTTTTAAATCATGAAACACAAACACGCGCGCGTTTATCCAAGTACACTGGAACCCGCGCGTTCTCGTGGAAGTCGGCGTACGCTCAAACATGTGCGCAGGCATATGCAAACATTTGCCCGTTGCTTCGGACTCGTTAACGCTCGCATATTGATCTCAGGTAATCGTACAATACACTCATTTATTAAAATACGTTACGCCGCTGCGCAAACAAACCTTCACGGCTTGACATGATGATGAGTGTCGTATAATATGAAGCATTTGCGCTGATTTTTGATCTCTAGTCCCCTCTGGAAATGAATGTTTCAATCGTGTCTAAACACCATTAACACGTTTATATCTCTTTGGGGAATTGGAATTTGAACATGGAAGTTTCATTAGATTTATTGTTATTTGAACTGTGAAGTTTCGCGCAAGGTTTACAAAGTACGAAATAAAAGCTTCAATTAAATATTCGATTTCCTAACGACAGCGTGACTTGGGTTTGGCAGAGTTAAAGTACTCCCAAATGCCACAATATCACGCAAATGGTGAAAATAGTTTTACGCTTTAATTCGTTTGCTCACAAAAATACATGTAACGTTTTGAACTGATTACTTGAAAATCATATCGCGGAAAAGTTTGCTTATGACGGAGCGCACGAAGTGTTTCCAAACTCGCACATGAAACTAATTTCATATTTTCTAAATCAAATTCAGTTTGAAAAACATTAAAACTATTATTCACTTCATAAATTTAATGAAAGTACTCCTATTTAAAATAGAATCTTTTTTGCAAAAACACCTACATATTTGAAATATACGCAACTCTAAAAAAGATATTATTGCATAACAGCTTATGCAGAAAATATGTTTTAAACTGGTTGATTATACAGGGTGAGTCACGTATTTATTCTATTTTATTATATTATTAAATTGAAATGTTTTCACGGAATGCATGAGAAAAGGGAATTTATTTCTATTTTATCACTTGTATTTTACGAGATATTTGAGGTAACTTTGTTTTTTCAAATGGAACTATACATATTTTTTCAGTCTATCATAAAGAGCGTAAAAAGACGAATCCAATGATATACATAATGTCATATGTTAAATAAGGATTTTTTTGAGAAATTTTTATTCTTTTGCGACCAGTTCTTAACGGATATTTTGAATGTAACGCGACCGAGAAGGTCACGCAGCGCTCCACCAGCCAGCGCGCGCTCGGGGAAGGGAAGGGATCTTAGTATTTCAAGACACAAAACATATTCCAAATATTCACTAAACTTGCAATTTTTTCCCTGAACTCTGCTTTCATCCTTCCCCATTTTCAAATATTTTATTACTTAAGGATTGAAAATATGGATTTGTCATATGTAGTATGTATTGAAATAAGATTGTTATTTAAATTTAATTTAAAGAGATATCATACCACAGGATATTAATGGGATCTTGGAAACTAAATACAGTAAGAATAAATTATTAAGACTTTACAAAGAATATTGCATATTTTCAGAAAATAGTTTTATTGTTAATGATAATATAACAATACCTTGTGAAAACAAACAAATACAGAAAGATAATGATAATGACAAAAATAAAAATAGAATTGAAAAATACTAAATAAAAATACATTACTATTCAAATTACTTTAGAATGTGTTCCATATGACCACCATTCACAGACAAACACATCTGCAGGCGCTTTTGAAAAGATTTCTTAACTGCGACCAATGTTTCTTTTTTAACTTCAGAACATGCAGCTACAATGCGTCTACGCATATCTTGTGATGTAGATGGAGCCTCTTGGTAGACGTGGTTTTTAAGAAAACCCCGAAGAAAAAAATCTAGTAGCGTCAAGTCTGGGGAACGCACGGGCCAACACACAGTACCACCTATTAATATCCTGTAATATAAAACCCCATTAACTGGAGTAGAAGTAAAAAACAATTTTATTACAATACATACTTACAATAAACCCTTATTTTTAACCCTTCCATTTCTTAAAAATTAGCTGAAAATGGGGAAGGATGGAACGCAGAGTTCAGGGAAAAAACTATAACAGTTTTGTGAATATTTGGAATATGTTTTGTATCTTGAAATACTAAGATCCCTTCCCTTCCCCGAGCGCGCTCTGGCTGGTGGAGCGCTGCGTGACCTTCTGTGGCGGTCGGTTACATTCAAAATATCCGTTAAGAACTGGTTGCAAAAGAATAATAATTTCTCAAAAAAATCCTTATTTAACATATGACATTATGTACATCATTGGATTCGTCTTTTACGCTCTTTATGATAGACTGAAAAAAGTTCCATTTGAAAAAACAAAGTTACCTCAAATATCTCGTAAAATACAAGTGATAAAATAGAAATAAATACACTTATCAGTTAGCCCTATTTTCTCATGCACTTCCGTGAAAACTGCATTTCAATATCTTCAACCGTTCAAAAGTTATAGGAGGTGCTAAAGTTACGTGACTCACCCTGTATATTTTAATTCTCGAAATCGAAATGAGGACGATATTTACCATTTCCGGTCAATTTGCTTTCTACTATCCACATTTTAAAAACGGAAACTTATTTTGAGAATGAACTAAACGTTTTCTACGAAATTTCAAAAGTCCAGTACTCAGGCGTTGGAAAACACAAAGTATATTCAAAGTCGTTTGAATTCTCCTAATCCAAGTTCGAACAGAAAACGAAATAACTGATCGACGCCTATTATAGCGATAGAAATTATCCGTATAATAAAGCTAATAAGTTAGTTTGTTACATAACTTTCCGTTATCTACGAAGGAACGCCAAAAATATTATTACGTTAAAAAAGCACAAACAGGCACATCATAACCTTTTCTCTAAACCAAGAACCGCATTACAATATATTAACAAATGATTCATCCTTGTTTGCAGCACCCAAGTCAGTGTGTCCACAACGAAAAGACAAAAAAAAATCAGTTAAGATGGAACTAAAAATGCATGCATATTAAAAAAATCAAAGAATAAAAATAATTGTTGCATAACCTCAACATGAAAGCAACCAAAGCAGAGCGCTTACTTCCTAGGGCGCAGCGCCTGGCAGCCGCGTCCTAATCCCCCGGGCCGGCGGGGGGGGGGAAAAATCGCGGAAGTGGCGCGCTCCCGCGTGCGGGCGGCGCGGGAGGGCGAAAGCGGCCGACCCGCACACCCGCGCGCGCGCACGCGGCGAGGCCGCCCCAGCCCGACTGAGTCGGCTCCGGCCGCTCGGTCCCCGTCGGAGGCTGCCGACCGCACCCGACCACACCCGAACATCTCCGACCACCCCGTACACCGCGCCGCCGCACCACGGCCGCGCCGCGCCGCACCGCGCCGCTGCCCGGGCCAACCCCCTTGATTGTGTGTTACTGAGCAACGGATGCTACGGCTAAATAAATGCCGAGAACTTAAGCACTTACAGTTTCCTTCCCGCTGGTGCCGCCGCTACTGCTGCTGCTGCTGCCGAGGTTGAAAACTTAACCGTTTCTAGCAGAATAAATTCCGGACGCTAAGAAATTAAACTTCCCCCAACTCGAGAGTTTAATTTGTTAGCCCGGACCTCTCTTTCGTAAGAAAAACCAATCTATCGCGCGGGCGAGAGGTTTTTTGCCGCGCGCTCATACAAAAGCGCGAGGAGATTAACACGCGGCTCAGAAAAAAAAAAAGATGAAAAGCGCGCGCTGCGGCCGACCCTGCGGAACGCCTAGGCGGCGTCTCCGAGAACAGGTGCTTGTTTTGATCCCAGTTGTCAGTCATGACGCAGGCGCTAATTTGGGGGCGGTGTTTCGCGACGGGGCGGGGCATTGTGAGAGCAACGAGCTACAACCCTTGACGGGGGAGGGGGCGCGGGCAAATGAGCCCACAAAGGCCTTTTGCGGCGGCCGCGAAGAAAGGCGTCGCGAAGCAACGGGGGGAGCCGCACGCGCCGACCTCGCCCCCGAAAAAGTCATCAGCGCCCGGCAGAGCCCTCCCGCCAGGGGAGGGAGAGGCGAGCGATGTCGGCGCTGCCTAGCGGGGAGAGGCCGACGTGAAGAAGATCCAGAAAGAGCAAAGTGAAAATCATGGGACAGCACTGAAATGGGACTGTACGACATTGAATACTGTACGAAAGATGTTGTAAATATCAAAGGGTGAGATATAAAGAGGAGAAATAAATGCACTTGCTGGGAGTGGGAAAGTCGGCGCGATAAACTCGAAGTCGACGTAGAAAAGATCGAAAGAGAAAAGCGATAGAGATGGGTAACAGTGAAAAAGGAGTAAACGACTTTAAAATAGAAAACTGAATATAAACAGATTTGGGAATATCAAAGAGAATATAAGGAAGTGAACTGAAGCTCTTCCACTGTGGATTGAGTGAGGGGGAAAGTGGGTGCTACAGGTGAACATGACTTGGAAAAGTCAACGATAGACAAACATACGTGAGTTTGGCAAATGTAAGAAATGGACTAAAGGAAAATAAATTTTGAGATAAAATTGAAAATTAGGGAAGATCAAAGGAGAGACAGAGAAATTAAAAATGATACACTACCTTCTGGAGGAGGAAGAGTCTGAATCCCAGAGATTGTTACTAGTGAGTCAGGTTACGCGTGAGTATGACGCGGCAACATCAGCAAATGAAAAAAAATTGATAACTGAACATTGATAAATTTAGATAGAAATATCGAAATAAAAGATGAACCTGAATAGGTGAGTAGATAAAAACAATATACTATATACGTTAACTAGTCTACCAATTCCTTTTGACTTTAAAAGATACAAGATGCCGAAACCAGACTGTGTGAAAATGACCCAGTAAGAACAAAGTAAGAGAACGTGGCAGCAATGCAAATGTAATGAACGGCTTTGAAATAGAAGATTAAATAGAAACGCTATTTGAAATGGTGAAGGGCGAGATAGTGAGATAAGCTGTCGCGTAGACCTTGCAGAGGTGGGGATACAGGTAAAATTCTTGCGAGACAAAAACGTAGAAGAGAAAAAGGAGATGAGTACGAGGAAGAGTGAATTTGGTAGTTACAATAAGAAATAACATTGAGATTAATAAGGAAATGAAAGAATCATTAAATAGAGAAGTTGTTGAGATCAAGAGGCAAGATACAAAGGTGATCCCACGCAATGCCTCTGTGGAGAGGGAACTGATAAGTTAGAGTGGCGAAAATTCAGATGATCACGACGTAAAAAGACTCCGAAAGAGAAAGGTGTGTGAAAGGCAACGGGGGTAGTCCACTGTGATTCATTTTTTCAGAGACATTTTTTTCTTTACACACTTCGAGTAATCACAAAAAATTACAAGAACTACTAAGATTGAAATCTGGACTGGTGAGGATCAGAGCAAGAACATTTGGGGAGAAATGGCCACATCCGTCCCCATTTTCTTTTAGAGAATATTTTTTACTCGTACATTTTAATGTAATTCTAATGCGACATATGACCAAAATCTCTGAAGAAGTTAAGAAGACTGAAATAGGACTTGATATAAAATGATAATAGGATCAAGCAAAAATATGAGAACCAACGCGCAATCCCCTGGGAGAGATGCAGTCAGACAAGTGTGAAAACATACAAAAAAGCGCCGAAAGAGAAGCGGAGAGAAAGATGGCGTTGTTAGAATGTAACCGTAGCATTAGAACAAGGGAAGTGATTCAAAATTTGTAATAAACTAATAGGATTATGAATCAGAACATAATTTGGTGAATGACACTGGACTGGTTTCATAAAATTTACAAATATATCAAAGTCAAGGTGATTAATTTTTATAAGAACATAGAAAGTATATTCGTAACTGACTCTCAGCATATAAAATAAATCAAAGAATATTATTGATAACATTTGGGCGATCACAGAAATAAATACATCTAAAAGTTCTGATTTGTCAGAAGAGCGGTTGTAGAATTAATGTAGCTAGAACCTAGCGGTGAAAGACAAACTGTTTTATTACGTATATCAGCTGGCCTATAAATCATCTTGATGAAACTTTTATTTTTAAAAACAAACTATTAAGTAATAGTGTTTTGTGCACCAAGAGCGTTATAAGGGCTCTAAATGTCCGTAGCGGCGACAAAAAGCCCTCGGATCAAAGGCCCTTGAGCTTTTTGTCGCCGCTCGATCACTTGGGCCAGTTAACTCACATGGTACATACAAGATTTTATTTTTTACTTAATAGTAATGAATCAGATATATTTATTTACTAATTAACTGGATGTTAACTGGATTTTGATTCTCCTTCTATATTTCCCTACCATAACTCTCAATATAAGAGAAAACGCCGTTTTTTTTGTTTTCGTATTTACATCGTACCCACGACACTCTCAATAGGTTAATCAGTGTACATCGAACTTGGTAACGAAGGCAAAACCAATAATAATAACAAACCCGTAAAAATTAAACATATTGATTGATTTACTGAAAGATGGAAGATTTTAATATGTATCACTTTTCACGTACACCGTCGCATTCTGAAGACGGATCTCTACACTCGCGAGCGCCGAAGCGGAGAGGGCGTGCGGCGAGCGAGCCAGCGCGAGGGCGAGGGAAAGTGGGGAAGGGCGTGGGAGGGCGTGGAGGGCGTGGAGGCGTGGAGGGCGTGGAGGGCGTGGAGGGCGTGGAGGGCGTGGAGGGCGTGGAGGGCGGGGAGGGCGTGGAGGGCGTGGAGGGCGTGGAGGGCGTGGAGGGCGTGGAGGGAGGGGGAGGGCGTGGGAGGGCGTGGGAGGGCGTGGGAGGGCGTGGGAGGGCGTGGGAGGGCGTGGGAGGGCGTGGGAGGGCGTGGGAGGGCGAGGGAGAGCGAGGGAGGGCGAGGGAGAGCGAGGGAGGGCGTGGGATGGCGGGGGAGAACGTGGGAGAGCGACGGAGGACGAGGGAGGGCGAGAGAAGGCGAGGGAGGACGGGGGAGGGCGCGTGAGGTGAGCGCGGAGAGGTCGAGCGTGAGCGAGAGGGAGAACGCACGCGTGGACGGAATACGTTAAATAGTCCGAATGCAGCGGCGGCCGCTCGGCTGGGCGCCGGTAATTTTGTTCCGCAAAGTTTCCCTATTTCGTTAAAATCATGCCGGGGCCGCAGCTGAAAGTTGCATCGAACAAAAATTAGATCGAGGCCGTCGCAAGAAGCGCTGGCAGCGAGCGCCGCCGCCGCCCCGCCGCCCCGCCCTCCCACGACCCGGGCCCCCCCCTAACCGCCTACTTGGCCCACCAACTTTCCTTCCCCACTGGGTCTCCGGCCCAGCAACACCCCTTGTCTCACGCTTTCCCGATTCACTCAGCGTTCTCGCTTTCTCACACATTTCTTTCCTTCTTTCCCTTATCATTACTTCATTCTTTCTCTCTCTTTCTCCGCTTCACACACACATCTTATTTTCCGCCGAAATCTCAATTTCTTTCTCGCTTTTCCCGCTCATACAGTGCTCTGACGTGTTCTCCCTGTAATGTTTCTTTCAGTCTTCTTTATCTCTGCTTCCGTACTCTCTCCTTACCGCCTCACACATCCATCCCTTCATATTCGCCATCGGTCATAGTCATTTCATTCCAGGTCATCAGTGTCGCCTACTTCTCTCACCCCAATATACTAATAAACGCGTTCAGCGGTCGGCTTTCTTGCTGCCTTTGATGCAAGCTGCAGTTCATTTGTGGGAGGGCGAGGTCATTAATACGAGAAGGATGCAGGACCGACGGAGATGCCGGTATTATGGGGAGAGGCATAGAGTGGAGAGGAAGTAGGGAACGCGTTTGGCAATCTACTCGCGGGGAAGCAGGACACTGCCAATCGCCTACGTGTTTACTATTATCATCGCCGCCCCCGTCGCCGTTTGCGTCAGTGACATCCATACCGACACCCGTGGCCTCATCGTTAACTTCGACACCGCCTCCGTCGTTCACTCATCGTCACCTTCATTGCCTAGCAGTACGCTGCTAAACGCCTATACACCGGGAGCGGTAGCTCAGTGCATCAACTGATGTCACTGCAGCGCCTCTGCCCGGGAGGTTCGAGTTCTGACGGCGGCAAGATTTTCGACACTAGCTTTTCAGCTAGGTCAATTCAGTCGCAGTCTGGAGGAGAATTCTAGCAGCCGGCTGCTCTGATCGGTAGTTTTCCGTGGTTTCTTCGATCAACACCAGGCGAATGCTGGAATAGTACCTTACGAAACGGGCCACGGACCTCGCGCGATATTTCCTTCCTCTTCCTTGTCCCATCCTCTCCATTTACACACACACACTTACACTAACATGCACTACACGACCACATTCTGGGAGACCTGTCGGGAGCTTAGAGCTTGTCACGGCTGGGGCGGTGCTCCGCTGGTGGGAGAGTCCTGATTAGGAGGAAACCCACTAGCCGACGGTAGGTAGACGCCGGATCTCGCCATCCAGGGGGAAAGATCTCCGCCATCTCCCGGGGAAACATGCTCTACACTAACGGGACTAATGACCAAAGCAGTTGACGCGCCTAGAACACGAGAAAACCAACCAACCAACCACCGAGTCCGTCGCTCACTCATCGTCACCTTCTTGCCTACAGTACGCTGCCAAACGCCTACGCACTTCCTATTTTCGTCGTTGCCGCCGTCACCGTCAGCATCAGTGTCATCCTTACCCACACACTCACCCTCGTCGTCAACTTCACCGCCATCGAAATTCTCCTCGTTCATTGCCTACGTCACTGTCACCCTCCCTCAGTTCCAGTGCCATCTCCGCTCACTACCCCACCACGGCCCCGACTCCAACCTCCACCTCCGTCGCTGCCCACTCATTTCAATCTGCGCAGGTCTAGGGCATACTAGGGTATTAACAGCTGTATACATATTCCATTACAATAAACTATTATGTTGAAAACAGTCGTGTATGGAGGAAGCTTATGATCCACTCAGTATTATTAACAAGTCTACTAAATTACTTTCACTGATTCGTTTCTGGGAGGCAAATTGCTCAGTAAAGGCAGGAAGCTCTAAATATAAATGATATTCAATTCATTTGCTTGAAAATTTTACCAAATGGAAATTATAGTTGTAATTGTATGTTCAATATTATAATTGTGATTGATGCTATTAAATAACAAATAGGGTCATTGTTTTTGTAGCTTTTGTAACAAGTAATTTTATTTTCTCTCGCCTCTGCTTTGAAGGCAAAAAACGATTTCTATACACTTTTTAAAACGCATTATTTTCACACTGTTTACTATCTGATTCCTAATACATCTATTATTATACACAACTTGTTTTAAAGATTATACTATATGTGATTTGTTTGTCTGCGGAGATAAGTCAAACAAACAAGGCTTTGATAGGCGTAACTAAACTGGCAAAATTTTGTGTTCACCACTAATCAGAGTAGTTGTAAGCAATTATATTTTCCTAGTTCTATTTCATTTACGATCTACTGAGAATTTATCTCATATATCCACCACATTTCTGGAAAAAAGCGACTCCAAAATTTGATAACTCGTCATTTATATATGGGATTATAGTTATTTTTTCTAAATTTAACACACTTCCCTTTTCATTGAATATGCATTTATATATTAACAATATATTAACATTTTCGCATTAGTACCTTAACAAAATATCCCATTCAATGTCAAAAGTCACATCAACGATTTGCGTAGTTTTCTACGCCAACACATATTCAGTCCAAATTCAGTCTAGATTTTATGATTTTACTGAAACTGAATTAGGTACAAACGCGATTGCTATGCCCAACTGAATAGATATACGAATTTTGTTTCATGCAATAAAATTGACCGAGAATTGTAGAACTCGTAAGGTTGCAAAGTATTGTGTACAAATCAGTATGTACTCTAATTTCAGGATGAAATAAGAGGAGGAAATTGATATTACAGCAATTTTTTTTAAAAAAATATTCGTTGGATCTTGATCCTCGTAAGTAAACAAGACGTGAAAATCTAATTCCCATTCTCAAGACAATCAGATTACGCATGACCGTCCATTATCTGAATCGGAAACTATCCTCTCTTTGTTCGTTGAAACGCCCATTTGTATTAACTATAATTTTCCGATTAGTTTTTTGAAGACAGATGTAAATTTTACCTAGTTTAAATGATCTGAACCCTCGGCTAACGCTCGGACATCAATTAACTTGTTAGGTTATTCACCAAGCTTGTTTTCTAGCGGCCATTTCTGTTGGCACGTAGCCACTGTAGTTCTGGCTAGCTTACTGTCACACGCTCAAGCGGCGATTAGCAGCCCACGTCTGTTCTACGACATAATGCGTTCACGTAAATGCAACACTTTTCAAATACCCGCACGAGGCGTCAATGCAACATTTAACAAGATTGCTTGTATCTAATTTTATCTCCCAAACAAGGCGCGTAATCTTGTTTTCTCCGCGCGCTCCTTCAAAGAAAATAAGAAAATTTAATGCTATTCCGGGCTTATGCGTCGGGTCGCTGCCACAGCGTCTTTTTAATATCCGGTAGCTTCGTTGCAACCTTTATTTAGTCTCTCCTGTGCCACAATGCAACTTGCTTCTGTTATTTTTCACACACTCAGGACAATTATTTAATTAATGTAAAATATGATCTCTCCGTTAATGGGTTTAGATTCAATAGCCAGGAATTATTGTTTCGCTAATTTGCATTCCACATATATTAGTAATCGTTTTATCGACATATCACAGGAAGTACGAGCTTGTCATTGTGATATTAACTTTTGATCACCCATTAAAATCAAAAGTTCTGTAATGATCATTTCTTATTTTATGCTCTTGGGGAAAAGAGTGGCTCGTGGTAAGGCTATAGCTTTTAATTCAACTACAAAGTCCTACAACTCGTACAAATATCTATGAATATATTTGTGAACTGTAAAACGGAATCATCGGCAACTCACATAGCAGCGTAGAGTTATAACCGTGGATATATATATATATATATATATATATATATATATATATATATATATACACACACACACATGAAAGTTATCACATCTGCGTGTTTTTTCACCCAGAAGGTTTAGGTGCTTTAATTTGTTGTAACTCTACTAGATGGCGCTGTAGAACAAAACTAAATATTCATGTCAAATGCAACCCGCAACACTCGGCAGCATTTGTGAATTTATACCCTTAACTAACTCCTAAACGAAGCGTTCTAGGACATTTCGAGGTCAACGGCCTCAAACAAACGTTTTTCACACCGTTATCTACAGGATGAGATTTTCTTGACATTCGATTACAATTTTGTTCAGCCGATGTATCTCGATATTACCCCACCTGCTCAGTGGCGTGCAGAATTTCCAACTAAATTTGAAATGAGGGACAGAAAGAGACAGAGACGTAGTGATAGCCAAACTGAGACAGGTACAAAGAGAGACGGAGGGCGAGAGAGAGAGAGAGAGAGAGAGAGAGAGAGAGAGAAACAGAGAGTTGAGAGAAAGAGAAAGGGAGAAGGAAGAAGAATGAAGGAGATAAAGGGCAGAACAACTTCTGTCAGGGGTCCACTATATAGCTGAAAAATACGTACTTTACTGAGAAAGTAAATCGTGTGTAACAAATACATACAATTTGCTCTCTATCTACCTCTTTATCTATCTACGTGTCTTTCTCTCTCTCTCTCTCTCTCTCTCTCTCACACACACACACACACACCACGTACACACGCATACTGGAACCTTTCGGTGGAGAAAGCTTCACTTGATGACTTGTATAAAAAGCGGGCACCAACTACGTACGATTTACTACATCTCTACCCGATTTATCGAGCCGCTACCTCCACTTGCATCGCACGCAGGGCCCGGCTACGTGCAATAGCAGGACACCGCGGGCCGGGTAATCCGAGCAGTGAGGTTAGGACCTTGGATTAGCGGGAGCCGCGGCTAACAACTGAATCCGCCTGCTCAGGGCTTCGTAATGCGACTGGATTAATGCGAAGTGACGCCTGCTCTTTGAACTCCGTACACAGACCAAGCCGCCTCTTTTATTCTGGATTATCTAGAGTTAGGTTTATGACTTTTGTTCGCAATGTGATACAAATTGGTTTTTGAAAATTTATCGGTATTTTTGAAATATTCATTACTTTAAACATTAAAAAAATATGTCTTTATAATTGAAAGTACTCACATAAACAACGAGTAAATTGATACTCAAGAGAAGAAATTAACTAAAACGCCGTTCTTATATACATTATCTTTTGGCAAAATATACATGAAACGTTTGTAAAATAATAGAAATCATCTATGTAAGAGGATTTTTGATTTTAATTAATGTTTTCATAAGGAAATATTGGACATTTTACTATAAACATTATGCACTGCTTTTCTCACTATCCTCACTCTTTTTTAAAATTTTAAACATTAATATAAATATTTTACGAATTAAAAATTATAGGAATTTAAAATCTCTGCTACTAGTGAACTGCCTAAAAAGTAGCAAGACTGAATTATGATATTACGCTATTGTTAACATCTCAGTAGAAAAATATTTTTGGTTACTCAATAGTAATGCGTGTAATGCTCAATAGTGGGATTAGTTATTGAACACAATTGGGTTTCAGTACTGTTATAATAATAATTCTTTACCCAAGGGATCAAACCCCTTTAATTTAAATTCTAATCTCGGTTACGGTTAAAAAAAGTTTTATTTTTTCATAACAAACGGTACAGTTTCAATTTCAATCTTTAAAGAGTTCTAAGGAATTCCCCTACATTTCTATTAATCAGTTTCTAAATTAGTGATAAAGCTACAACTCACAATGTAACCCTGGAAGCTCTAGTTAACCCGTCCTGTCGCGTGAAAAAATGTCTGTAATTTACGATAAGGAATTATTAATGAGAAGTCTTCTCTTTGAAAATTTCAGGCATTTGTTGTTTCTACGTTCGTAACTTTTCTAAACGTTAACTTAACTCAACACTTTGCATAAAATTATGAAGATGTTTTAAAACCGAATTCCGGATTTGAAACTGTTTCATTATATTCCGGTTGCAGCAATGTATTTAATGAAAGAAAAATGGGATCGGCTTTTAGTTCACTCTCACTACCTGAACGGTTTCGGTTTAATGTTCGTACTTC
The DNA here is from genome assembly GCA_964035755.1 of Teleogryllus oceanicus. Lineage (NCBI taxonomy): Eukaryota > Metazoa > Arthropoda > Insecta > Orthoptera > Gryllidae > Teleogryllus > Teleogryllus oceanicus. The sequence goes on along the minus strand of CAXIVR010000002.1, from coordinate 239,499,670 downwards.
ACTTAAGGTATAATTCTACTTTTGTCATTTTGAACCTTCAATCGGAATCTAACAACTTTATTGTACTTTTTCCAGCTAATCACGGTTCACTGAACATACTAAAGGCGCAAAAGAAAAAGGAAGGTGAGAATTTATTCCTACAACTGTTATTTAATAAAGTGTGATCAAGCGGTCTGTGAATTTACCTCTTAAAAAATAAAATAATATAGAATAAGAAATGAGAGAACTGATGAATAATAAATACACACGTACGGATATTAGAAAATAAACCAAAATTTATCTGTTTTCGTGTTCTCTACGCTACGACCTCCTTATAATATACCAGTGATTTTGTCCGCTGCGGTTCCACTTTGGGCACTGTCTTTCGGTGTGGCGTAGTGAGCGTTCCAAGGCGGGCGTCACCGCAATTGAAAGTGGGCTTTCGAACGTACTGTAAATTTTTAACAGAGTAAAATTACTGCTCTTTACCTCATACATTCATAAAATGACGAAAAGGTACAAAACGCAAGTACAGTGAAATGCAGGGATTCAAAAGTACATTTACCGAACTGGGTGACCGAGGCGACTAAGAATTTGTGCCGACTCATCGCTTTCTCCAAAGGATCTCGAATTGGACTCTCGCCCTGCGGCATGATTGATTGTTTGATTGATTGATATTTTCGTGTTTCCGGGCGCGTCAACTGCTTTGGTCATTAGTCCCGTAAGTGTAGTGCATTTTTTCTCGAGAGTTGGGGGTGATCTTCCTCCGCTGGATGGCGAGATCCGGCACCGACCTACCGTCGGCTACTGGGGTTTCCCCTTAACCAGGACTCACCCACCAGCGGGGCCCCAGGCCGGGACTATCTCTAAGCTTTCGACCGGTCTCTCGGAATATGTGGTAGTGTAGTGCATGCTAGTGTAAGAGAGAGAATAGGACAAGAAAGAGGAAGGAAAGATCGTGCGCGGTTTGTGGCCCGTTTGGTAAGGTACTACTTCGACATTCGCCTGGTGTTGATCGGAAAAAAACACGGAAAACTACCGATCAGAGCAGCCGGCCGCTAGAATTCTCCTCCAGACAGCGACTGAATTCCACCTAGCTGAAAATGCAGCCGCCGTGAGGAGTGGGAACCTAGGACCTCCCGGTCAGAGGCGGTGCAGCGACATCAGTTGATGCACTGAGCTACCGGTGGCATGGTCGTTTGGTCGTTGTATCTCGTGTAAGTGTCGCGGAGGGCCTCGCGCTGTGTTGAGCCCGCAAGTATGCCGGGGTCTAGTGTATGGTCGAATATGCGTCATATCGGGACGTAAAGGATAACCGACTGTAGGCTGAATAAACAAAAAAAAAAAAACAGAAAAAAAGAAAATTTCTTGTGAAATTTATTTTCTTTCATATTGTTAGCGTCGGGGTGCCCTTACATTCCGACAGGGATTTCGCCCAGCTGTGATCGTGCTTCCACCCACTGTCCATCGCAGCGAGCGTCGCGTCGCTTCAGGGCGGCGGCGGCGACAACGCAATTAAGGGACGGCGCCTGTCGCCGGGCGGGGCGGCGTCCTCGTCCCGTCCCCGTCCTCGCCCACCCGACAGGTGGTCCGTCTTCCGTCTGCGAGTGATCGGGACGCCCGCCCTCGTAAATCCGGATCTCCCCCCCCCTCGCGCCGGGCAGAAGGTGAGAATAAGCTCCCCGGGAGAGAAGAAGGAGTGAAAGGAATGAATTCGCTAGAAAGGGCAGGGGAATGTGATGAAAACCATTATGGAAAGTGCTATGTTAATTTATCGGATGCGATGGTGAAGCTCTTGCTCGGTGAAGAGGCACCTGGTGTAAGGAGGTGCGAAATTAGAGGCATTGCTGGCGAACTAATTGACTGTTTTATTTCTTCGTGTTTCCGGGCACGTCAACTACTTCGGTCATTAGTCCCGTTAGTGCAGTGCATGTTTTTTCTCGGGAGTTGGCGGTGATCTACCCTGGATGGATGGCGAGATTCGGCACCGACCTACCGTCGGCTAGTGGGGTTTCCCCTTAACCAGGACTCTCCCACCAGCGGGGCACCGCCCCAGCCGGGACAAGCTCTAAGCTCCCGACCGGTCTCCCGGAATATGTGGTAGTGTAGTGCACGTAAGTGTAAGTGTGTGTGTAAGAGGAGAGAGGATAGGACAAGGAAGAGGAAGGACAGATAGCGCGCGGTCCGTGGCCCGTTTTGTAGGGTACTGCTCCGGCATTCGACAGGTGTTGATCGGAGAAACCACGGAAAACTACCGATCAGAGCAGTCGGCCGCTAGAATCCTCCTCCAGACAGCGATTGAATTCGACCTGGCCAGTGTCGAAAATCCTGCCACCGTCAGGACTCGAACACTCGACCTCCCGGTCAGAAGCGCTGCAGTGACATCAGTTGATGCACTGAGCTACCGCTACCGGCCTGCCGAAATAAGAATAGATAAACATTGTTATGGATAATAGGATTGAACAATGAAAAAAATTATAGTGAGTAGACTAGAGAAACTGATATAATACGGAGAAGCTCAAATAACACAGCAGATGATTGAAATGAAGTTTAGTATTAATCATTGATTGATAGATAACGGATTATGAACAGGTTAATTGCTAAGGTCATTGATCCCATTAGTGCAGTGCATGATTTTATCGGGGAAGGTGGCGGTGATCTTTTCTTCCTCGATGAGAAGATCCGGCGCTGGCCTACACGTCGGCTACCGATTTTCACCTCAACGTGGCCGCTAGAATTCTCCTCGAGGCAGTGGCTGAACTAGACTTAACTGTGTGGTTATAGTCGAAAATTGTGCGTAGTTACAAATGATAGTTCAGATTTACATTTTCAGTGAGAAAACTGGTCAGTAGTGTCAGGCATAATTGATGTGGAAATCGCAGCATTATGTACTGTTTCCTTTTTATTAAAAAATGTGAGGATATTCTGCGCTTAACTACATTTGCTCAAATATTATCATTAACAGTGTTGTTAAAACATTATTCTACATTCAAAACGACTTATTAATTTTTAATTATGAAAGGTTATCTTATCATGTAAGAGTACTATACATTCAATGGGAGAAAATCGTTAATAAAACCTAGAACGACTGCATACATGTGAGATCCTGCATGTGAACGACTGCATACATGTATCTACACTGTATGACGTCGAGTCCACAATTGAATATTCGTAGCCCACTCCAGATACCGAATCCATACAGAATGGGCGTGTTTGTGTCGAACGCCTCTCAACCTCAGAGCATGCCCTCGACAAAAGTCCACTGCGGGCTTCCGGGTGGATCGTTAAAGGACCACCGAGGGGTGCCAGCGGCAAAATCGTTTCCTCTCGACAAAGGACCTCACATCAACCACGGGGAATATCTGAAAATACGTGCAGAAATATATGCTTCAATTTGCGAATGCGAAAAGGCTATTAATTGACATTTACATATGGACAACGTAAATTTAAATTTGGCAAAGTAGGCAAAAACTTCTGAAATTGAGTAAGAAACAGTTAACGACAATAAACGATGTCGATTTAGTAAATTACAATAATTATTTGGTAAGAGGCAGCAAAAAAGGAGTAAAGCAATAATGAAGTGATATACACAAATAGAAGGACGGTATTTGAAAAAATGTAATATGGAATGGAAAAGAAGTTAAATAACTAACGGTTATAGAGGAGACAAATACAACACAATATATATCAAGAAATGTGATGCCTCGTGTGCACAAATTCTGTTTTCTGTGTCCTCAAATCCTTCAATCTCCAATCTGGATGATCTATTTTCGCCTCCATAGTAGTCATAAAATACTTAGGTTCCCACCAGCATCTCCCTCGCGACATTCCTTGTCTTGAATCCCTGTTTCTTTACTTTCCGCTTGCTCTCTTCCCACCATATCATCCCCACGATTTCATCTCCCTGTCAAATCACACCCGCCGTTGCGTCTCTTCATTGTGTCAGCTCCTACATACATCATTTCACTGCCTCGTCATAACGTTATCCGCTAATATGTCCTCCCCCTACCACTATGGTGCACACTATGTCCCATCACAGAAATCATAAGGTTCGAGCTTGGTTGGCAAATTTCCGAGAATAACTAAAAAGCTAGGACGAATTCAGCCGCTGCTCTTTGGAGGATCATTCTAGGAGCCGTGTTCAGTCACGTCGAATTCAGTCACTCTCTTGACGAGAATTCTAGCGGCTATCTGATCGGTAATTTTCCATGAGTTCTTCTGTCAATATCAGCCAGTAATGCAGGAGCAGTACCCTAACATTGAGATCACGAATCGCGCGCGAGCTTTCCTTCCTCTTCCTTGTCCTCAACATTTCCGCACCATTACACACACACTTACACCTACATGTACTACACTACCACACTGTCGAAAACTTAGAGCTTGTCCCGGCTGGAGCGGTGCCCCACTGGTAAGAGAGTCCAGGTTAGGGGGAAACCTCACTAGCCGATGCTAGGTTGGCGTCGGATCTCGCCATCCATGGAGGAAGATCACCGCCATCTCCCGATGAAAATCGTGCACTACACTTACAGGACTAATGACCAAAGCAGTTGGCGTGCCCGGAAACCCCAAAAAATCAATCAATACTCACTGGCCGTTCCCATCTCGCCTCTTCAGTCTCCACCTCGTCCACTGCCCCGCCCCCCGCGTTGGATGGCGAGGCCCGCGGGCGAATTTATCGGAGTGGTGCGGCGCGGCGCGGAGTCGGGCGGCCTGGCCGGCGCGGCAATTTGTGTCACCGTAATTGTGGGCGGGGCGGCGATTGGCGGATCGCTTTCGCGTTTCGTCACGCCCACGCCCCCGCCCATGCTTGCCCACGCTCGCCAGTCGGCTTTGCCCTCGACGCCCAAGGGCGGTGGTGCTTGTGGCAGTGGACCCGAGAGAAAAGCCTACCCAAGAGCGGGCGGGGGAGTTGCAAAATGGACGAGGAGATAAAGGCGGCGGTGTAGTGTAAATTGGTTGGTCGTAACTGACAAATTACTGCCTTTGTCAGGGGAATGTCTGTGCTATCAGCGTGTGCTACAATATGCTTTCGGTTTATTGATCTTTCTCTTTTGGCTGGAGACTGATGCTCATGGTTTAGTTTACACATTTCCTGAACATTATGTATTGTTGGATATAGCTACATTTTCGAGCCCTTGTGACGTTATTGTAAGTATTGTTTGCTAATATAATCGAAAGTTAATACACAATAGCAGTAAAAGAAAGACTATTTTCGATAGGACTTTTCAGAACGGTTCTATGAAAATCAGAAAAAATGCAAAATTATTTCTTCTTGTCGTTACTTTCAGCTTACTTCCAAACACTGAATAATCAATACTTCCAGATTTGTTAAAACAACCTCTAAAATTTAAGTAACAAAATTTAACAATTATTAATTTAATGATGATAAATATAGTTTTAAATAAAAAGCGACGTAAAAATCGTTATCTACCTAGAATGTAGTAATTCAGTAGGATTCAATATATCTCTTTCTTTTAGGAAAAGATACAGAAAACCTTAAAAGAATATCAGTCCGAGGTCACTTTTTCACAAAACAATTATTTGGTTTTTAATAAGACCCTACTAACAAAGAAATATTATTTAATGTGGCTTTTGGTGAAATAGATCATATGATAAAAAATAGTTTTTAAAACATAAAATAGTATAAAAATGAGTAATGAGTGCATAAAATACTCATTGAGGCAATTCGACAACTATTAGGTAATTTATTGTTAAGAGCAAAATTTATTGTTAGTTATTTCTAATCAAATATAACATAATAAATGTTCTTCAATGTACTCCGTTACTCCAACTTTACTCCACGACAAATTCTGAACTTACATCTTGTAAGCAAATCCTACGTAGACAAAACTAACTTACACCCACCAAACAAGTGGATTTTTGGTGGAATATAAATGAACATAAAATTTCCCAAACAACAAAATTAAAAATCTGTCATTAATACATCACCTACGGCAGCTTAATAAAAAGTATAGACACAAACGAAAACAACTCCAAACAAGTGAGCGTTGAAGCGCGGTCGCAAACGAGATTGACGTAAGCAGCATACGTAATAGGTGTCAGAGCCCAGAGGAGCAGAAAGACTTCGACGGTCCTGCACGGCCGAGTGGGGACGGACGGGCGGGGATCGGGGGGACAGGGCGAGGAGGACGGAAAGGGAGGGGAAGGGGTGAGGGCGAGGCGGTCGCGCTTTGATCCGCACTGCCCGCCGTCCGCCGCCCCCACCGCCACCGCCTACGCCGTCCCCGCCGCCGCCGCCGCCGCCACCCCTCTCCACTCGGTTTTTCGGAAGCTCTTTGTGGGGCCGGTTGCGACGAGAGGATTTGGGGGCGGTGGAATGTTTTCCATCCTCGAAAACGGACTGGCTGAGGACGGCAGTACACACCAAACAAGAATGCGACCTCGCTACGTTGGCGGGACAACGGGCCTACTGACGAACGCGTTCATCAAGAAAAGTGGAACAAAGAACAAACAGGAGAACAAAACAGAAAGTACGTCGAAGGTTTGTTGGAAACGCGCATTTAAATAATGAAACTTTGTACTCACGCACCTGATAATTTTAGGTGGTGTTTTGCTTCAAAGCAGCTGTGAAAACATTTCAAAGAACGCTCTCTCTGCATTTGTTCCATTTTTCAAAAAAATACTTTTACTACAGTTAAAACAATGTCTAGCAAACCCCAATGATAACACGGGGAAAAGTAATAGAGTCATCATCTATTACATTAAAAAAATTAAATGTAGGGGAGGATGGGCAGGAGGGGCCGGACACGCGGATGGGCAGGACGGGCTGGGACGGGTGGGCAGTACGTACAGAACGGACAGACAATAGAGGGAAGACAGTATTAATTATTTTACAAAATAAAGACCCAGGCAACGATGGGAAATGAGACGTCAGAAGATATTTGTGTTAAATGAATGTACTTTCATAAAAAACATCTTTAATTATCAAGTCAAATTATAGTCGAGACCTTTAAGAAGTACAACGATGTGTAAATTGATACAGAGTTTACAAGAATAAAATGAACACTAAATAGTGCGAAATTAACATATTTGAAAAGTAGTGTAAGAGATAGAAAGAGTTAGAAAATTGGGTTAATTATCTTTAATACACCACAGAGATTAAAGCCAGACTTTTTCTGCACACAACCGCGTGAATAATTCTACGAAAAACAAGACGAAACTGATGCCAAATTCTAAGCAGGCCCATACGTCTTTCTTTCCAGCGTATTCGGAATCTCATCTGCATATGCCAGCCAAAAGCTTCGCACGGTACGATAAAACGACGGCAGCAATATAAACAACAGTGCAGAGAAACGAGGCCTGTAAATTCGCTAGTCTCTCGCAAAATCCTCAAAGGAAAAAGAGGACCGCGAATAATCTTTCTTTTTGATTCTACCGAATCATCCGGCCATTTCATCTCGATTGCCTTGCCCTAATCTTGTTATTCAAATCGCAGCAAACTTTTTAATTCCATTTTTTGCCCAAACATTTCCCGATACGATCCATTTATCTTCATTTACCTTTCGCAACACCTCGCTCCGAAAGTTTCTCCAACTGGATCTCTCGCTCACCTGAACTAAACGCCCTGAGTGCTACGTATGAGTGAAATACATACACGCAATTTGCATAAAAGGGCGAAATGAGCTAGCTGTATAAATATTGTTATTAAATATTACGTTGTGTAAATCTGCTTAGAAAATATCGTCTTAAAGAAAATGAAATTTGTTGGCTTAAAATGTCCACTATTGGCGCAATTGTAATACAATTACAAATGGCACTCACTCAAGTGTAAGGTGCATTTTTAGTGTCGTAAAAGAAAAGTAAAAGTAAATATTTAGAGTATAAAGAAATAATTTTCGACAAATTGAGTATCTTCCTCCTACCATTCTATTAGTGTTAGCTACAAATATAATAGGTTATTACCAGGTGTGTGTGTGTGTGTCGTTCGAGACGCCAAGGCTAAACTTAAAGGGCCGTAGTGCGACAGAAGAAGTGTGTGTGTGTGTGTGTGTGTGTGTGTGTGTGGTGTGTGTGTGTGTGTGTGTGTGTGTGGTGTGGTGTGTGTGTGGTGTGGTGTGTGTGTGTGTGTGTGTGTGTGTGTGTGTGTGTGTGTGTGTGTGGTGTGTGTGTGTGTGTGTGTGTGTGTGTGTGTGTGTGTGTCAGAAAGGTAATTAGTTTTCTTCCCATTTTCTTGGATAATTGAAATACTAGTTAAATGATTTGATAATCAACTTCCGCTGCGTTAAACCGGATTCTATCACTCGTGAGAGTTTCTCGAAAATTAAAGTTTGCAAAGTTGCTGTAATTGAAATATACATATTATTTTTGAAGTTTTTGTTTTAAAGTTCTTACTGATGGAAATTAGACTACGTAACTTTAATATTCTGTTTTTATTAAAATATTGAGTAATTTAATAGAATCTTGAATTCCACAACCTAATAATTTCTTGAAGTAAGAAAGTTCAATGAAATTTGCAGCAAATTGAATTACATAAAATTTATACATATACCTACACACATTTCGTAAAACGTAATTTCGTAATTACATGCATATGGTGAAAAGATAAACACACAATGATTCATACAAAACTGTAGAACAGCGCTTAGCCAATTTGGATTGCTTCCACATGAACACCATAACTGCTAATCCTAATGTCGATAAGATTTTACTGAGTGTTGTGTGCAACGTTAACTCATTCAGTAGTTCGTTCTGAAAAGAAAATTGAAAATGTGAATGAATTGAGATACTATACGGGATCAGTTGTTACAAAAACATAAGGGCGATGTTCGTTGAAATTTTGAAATAATTTCCAATTTTAAACAATGTGTTTTCATTTAGAATTTAAAAGGTTACTTGAAATTTAATTTAAAATACTTAAAAGAAACAAAGAACTTTTCAATTATCAAATTGCAACATTACAAATGTCTTTTGATTGCGAATTGTAAATTATGTGCAAACATACTTCTTTTGATTGTAAAATCTATGAGTGCAGTGAATACACCACGGTCATATGCAATACCAACAAATTAAAACCAAATATTATAGCTGACTTTCAGTCAAAATACCGCTATAAAAATATTAAATACATTTCATATTTTTAACAGAAATAGAATTAAAAGATTACTCAGATTCATGAAATCCTTTTTATAGACATTGTAATATTTAAATATGTTGTGTTCTCAAAAGGTCTCCGTTCTCTATATGGTTTCAAAACACGAATTCGAGTACTTTTTTAAGTGTGTATACTAGGATCTATTTTTAATAGTTTTACTGTATTTTTTCTACCTGTGTTGGGTTAAATATCAATTATCCGGCACTATTCACAAAGAAAACGCTCTTTGGACAAAAATACGTCAATGGTACAAATCTAAATTAAGGTACGCCAATAGTTTCGAATCTTTCATCCCGGAAGACAATTGTATTCCTCCCACGGTGGAGACTCGGCACAGAGTGTCACGTGGGCTTGTGGGGGATATCCCTCCCCAGATATCTCCCCCATCGGGACACCTACTCAGCCGGGACAAGCTCTAAGCTCTCAACTGGTCTCCAGATGTATGACAACGGAGTACGTGTGAGTGTAAGGGGAGAGAATAGAATGGAAGGACCGCGCTCCGCCCGTGGCCCGTTTGTCCGGGAACCACTCCCGCATTCGGCCGCTATTGATCGTGGAAACCGCGTGCTGCACCAGGGCGCGCGGCTGCAGTGCGCAGAGCGGGCGCTGGAGAGGGCTGCGGAAATCGATGCGACCGCCGCGCCGCCCGCCTGCCTGCCTTCCTGTCTGCTCGGGCCAAGCGGGGGCCCCCCCCGGCCCCCGGGATGGCCCTCGGAGGGTGGGGCTCGCCGGAACGGCGCACAAGGTGGATTGGCAGGGGGGCGGGTCACGTGCAGGGCAGCGGGTGGGGGCCGGAAGAGCGGCGTGGGTAGCGGGGGTGAAGGAGATCGCGGAGTGGGAGTGGGCGGAAAGCGAGAGACCGGGTGGGAAGTCGCTGGGGATTGCAGAGGGAACGGTCGGGCAGTAAAAAGAGGGCTGGAATGAAGTAAGTGGGAAGCTCCGGAAGCGGACACGGACAGGACAAGCGAGCGAAGAAAGAGTGGGTTGCAGGCGAGGAATGAGACGGCAAAAGTGGCTCAGAACATTAACTACTGTCACTACATGTCTCTATTCGGGAGGTCCTTGGGTTAGGTTCGACTCCCAACGGTGGCAGAATTTTCGACACTAGATTTTCAACTAGGTCGAATTCAGTCGCTGTCTGGAGAAGGATTCTAGCGGCCGGCTGCTCTGATTGGTAGTGTTCCGTGGTTTCTCCGATCAACACCAAGCGAATGCCGGAGCACTACCCTAACAAACAGGCCACGGACCGCGCGCGATCTGTCCTTCCTCTTCCTTGTCCTGTCCTCTCTGCTTACTCACACACTTACACTCACATGCACTACACTACCACATATTCGGGGAGACCGGTCGGGAGCTTAGAGCTTGTTCCGGCTGCGGCGGTGCCCCGCTGGTTGGGAGAGTCCTGGTTATGGGAAAACCCCGTTAGCCGACGGTAGGTTGGCGCCGGATCTCGCCATCCAGCGGGGGAAGACCACCGCCATCTCCAGAGAAAAAAACATGCACTACACTAACGGTACTAATGACCAAAGCAGTTCACGCGCCCGGAAACACGAAAAAAATCAATGAATCAATTCTTGGGTTCGGGTCCGAAAGGTGGCAGAATTGTCGACAACAGCTCGTCAGCTAGGTCGAATTCAGTTGCAGTCTGAAGGACATATATAGCTGTCGGCTGCTCTGATAGTAAGTTTTCCGTGGTTTCTCCAATCATCATCAGGTGAATGCCGAAGCAGTACTCCAACAAACGGGTCACGGAACGACCGTGAACTTTCCTTCCTCTTCCTTGTCTGATCCTCACCCCTTACTTACACACACTCACATGCATCAGTTACCACATATGCCGGGGGGCCGGGAGCTTTGAGCTTGACCCGGCTGGGGCGATGCAACGTTGGTGGGAGATACTTGGTCGGGAAAAAATCTCCGCAAGCCGTCGTAGGTCGGCGCCGTATCTCGCCATCAAAAGGAAAATTACTCAATATACCGCGAAAAACAAGCACTGCATTTACGGGAACAATGACCTGAGTAGTTGACGCACGCGGAATCATGAATCAAAGAAGCGAGGTGCGTGCGGGGGGCAGGTTGGCACAATGTAGTCGCGGAGATCGGCGTGCCATTGGCACTCAGGGTGTGAAGGTTGCAGAGACGTGGCGAATTTCAGACAATTTTCCCTTGCTGAAAAACTGCATATTTGATTAAAATGTGTTCTACAGTAACTTACAATTTTGAATATGCAACATTGAAATATATTTCGTTTCTGACACTTTTTAGGAGCCGTTTTCAAAAAGGAGTGACCCGAATTTGTTTTTCTGTATTTTTCATTCCAGTTAATTATCAGTTACTATTTATGTATTTCTAATAATTTGATTTTTTATTCTTTTCAAAGTAGGTCGGCGCCGGGTCTCGCCATTCAGTGGGGGAAGATCACGGCAATCTCCCGAGAAAAAACATGCACTACACTAACAGAACTAATGACCAAAGCAGTTGAAACACGAAAAAATTAATCAATCAATCGAAAAGTATGCCACAACCGTTGGGTCTCGAACCCTAGGACCTCCAGGTCAGAAGCACTGAAGTGAGTCAATTGACGCCACGAGCAACTTCAGCCGGCAGCAATTGAAGAGAAATTATAAAATTGAAGACATTGAAGACAGTTTTCAGAATTGTATCATTTGTTTTGGTTAAATTGATAATTCTCAACACACACAGTTCGAACTGCCCTGCAAACTCCATACAAAGTATATAAAATAGGCGAAACTCATGAGCAAAGGCGTGCGTTGAACTCTGAATCTTCTTTTTCCGTACTAACAACAGCTAGAATGGCCTATCTCGCCAATGTTAATGTAAGGAATATTTTCTCAGAAACTTAATTTGCAGACATGAAATTTTATGTCAATGTAGATCCATATATATACCGTGCCAGTAACAAGTTATTTGCTGAATATATAGCAAATACATTTAGAACCTTGCGATACTCGACATTAAATATGATTCTTATTTCATTGCAGTGAAGGTGCGGATTTGTAGTGAACAGTCGAAGCAACTGGGGGAAGTCTCAACGAAGCACACCAGTAAGAAGTTACTATTTCTTCATTTGAGACTTTTACTATCAGAATCTAATTGAAAAGTTAATGTAGTCATTCTTTCATCATTCAGTCCTCATCGATGTTTACAAAAAACGTCGAAGCGACAGTCGCAGAAATCCTCGGCATTCTCTTCCAGGCCACCACATAATCACGTTAAAATATTTTATTATCTGTTGGTATAGAGAAAAGTTTTGCAATCAGAAAAACAAAGTTTTCTAGAGGAAGGACGCGGCTATCTGCGATGGTGTAGATAGGACCGCAAGTATAGAAGTCGCAAGTATTTGCAACTGAATTAAACGGGTGTACCTCTCTTTTCGGTAATCAAAATAAATAAGGATAATTTGTACTCACACGGGTGTGTGATGTATTTGTTATTCGTGTACACATTTAGTGAGTACATTTACAAGAGGACATTAGAACAAGTGATGGAGGATAAGAGTGTCTTGAAAAAATGAATATTATGGGGTTAATAAGGAAATGGAAGATTAGACAAAAGGGTAGGAATTAACATGCGAGATTTCCCGCACGGGTAAGTTAGTGAGTTTTGAAAAAAAGTCCCTTGTATTATATCACAACGTATCTGTAGTACGCCACTGACCCCCTCGGTGCCCCGGATGGTACCGGCGATGGCTTCGCGCACCTTGGGCCCAGTGCCGTCCCCCCTCTACAGTGAGGGTAGTGCAGATTGATTAATTGTGATTGCCAGCACGTCAACTACTGACGTCATTAGTCCCGCAAATGTAGTGCATGATTTTCATCGGAGGTGGCGGTGATCTTCCCCACTGGATGGAGAGACGACCTCCTGTCGACTAGCGAGGTTTACCACAAACAGGTATGTCGCACCACCGGGGCACTACCCCAGCCGGGACGAACTCTAAACTCCCGACCGGTCTGCCGGAATATATGGTAGTATAGTGCATGTTAGTGTAAGTGTGTGTGTAAGGGGAGAGGAGAGGACAAGTAAGAGGAAGGATAGATCGCGCGAAGTCTGTGCCCCGTTTGGTCCAGACGCGAGGCCGCAACGAAGGCACGAGCGGGTTGCAGCAACGGAGTACGACAGTTGGGCATTGAAAGCGCCTCCGAGTGGATCATCAGATAGATGTGCGTATCTATCGTTTGATAGACTGATCTGATCACATTGATTAATTAAATACTGTTTACAGGCTCGTCTACTGCTAAGGACATTGGTCTCGTAAATGTAGTGCATGTTCTATCCCGTGATCTTTACCCTCTGGATGGCGATATTCTGTGCCGTCCTCCACCGTCAGATAAGCTCTTAGCTCCAGACTAGTCTCCCGGAATGTGTGGTAGGACAAGGAAGATGAAGGGAAGATCGCGCGCAGTCTGTGTCCCGTTTGGTAGGATACTACTCCGGCATTCGCCTGGTGTGACGGACCACGAGCACCACCCACAGAGCACCGGCCGCGAATTCTCCTCCAGACAGCGACTGAATTGCTGCCGCCGTCGTGACTCGAGCCTAGGACAGGGTGACTGCAGTGACATCAGTCGATGCTCCGCGCGAGGGGAGCGCGGCGCCGAAGGGGAGCCGCGCCCCGCCCCCCCCGCGCGCATCGATTCGCTGTGGCGGGCAGCGCGCGATGCGACGCCCCCCCGCTCGCACCCACCCACGGCCCGCCCACGCGGCGCGGCTCTCTACTCTCAGCGGAGGCGGCATTTCCACACCGGGAGCGGTAGCTCACTACAGCAACTCATGTCACTGCAGCGCCTCTCACCTAGGTTCATGTTCTGACGGCGGCAGGGTTTTCGACACTAGCTTTCCAGCTAGATCGAATTCAGTCGCTGTCTGGAGGAGAATTCTAGCGGCCGGCTGCCCTGATCGGTAGTTTCTCCGATCAACACCAGGCGAATGCCGGAGTAGTATCCTACCAAACGGGCCACAGACTTCGCGCGATCTATCCTACCAAGAGGTAGGATAAGAGGTAGGAAGACCTTGTCCTCTCCTCTCCCCTTACACTAACATGCACTACACTACCACATATTCCGGGAGACCGGTCGGGAGCTTAGAGTTCGTCCCGGCTGGGGTGGTGCCCCGCTGGTGGGGGAGTCCTGCTTAGGGGGAAACCCCACTAGCCGACGGTAGGTCGGTGCCGGATCTCGCCATCCAGTGGGGGAAGATCACCGCCATCTCCCGAGAAAAAAATATGCCTTACACTGACGGAACTAATGACCAAAGCAGTTGACGCGTAAAAGCTAGTGTCGAAAATCCTCAAGTGGTGCAGAGTGTAAGTGGGGGATAGGACAAGGAAGAGGAGGATAGATCGCGCGAATCTGTGGCCCTTTGGTAGGATACTGCTCCGGCATTCACCTGGTGTTGATCGGAGAAACCACGGAAAACTATCGATCAGAGCAGCCGGCCGCTAGAATTCTCCTCCAGACAGGGACTGAATTCGACCTAGCTGAAAAGCTAGTGTCGAAAATCCTGCCGCCGTCAGAACACGAACCGAGGACCACCCGGGCAGAAGCGATGCAGTGACATCAGTTGATGCACTGAGCTACCGCACCCGGTTACTTGGTTGAGAAAACCTCACTAGTCGACGGTAGGTCGGCACCGGATGTCGCCATCCAGTGGTATTCATTCAACGACAGCATCACCTCACAATGCGTGTCTCGTCTTCTGTCCCTTCCGTTCTACTTTTTCGCACCATCGCCGCACAACGCTCCTCTACTCCTTCAGTCTACCGTACTGAACGGCCCCACCATCCTCACTGTCTGATCGGCCCACCCCTACTCACGTTCCTGTCAGGCTTTGCGATCCGACTAGGGATCATTCAGAAGGTTTTTTTCATTTTTGTACTTGTAACTCCTCTCCCTAACCCGCTCCGCTGAGACACTTGTTCCAACCGTCCTTTTATGTAGCTGCTCTCTGAGTTTCTCTACTGTCATTATTTACTTTTTCCTTCACTCATCTGCTTTCTCCAACTTCCACTTTTCACCCCGCATGCGTAGACATCGATTTATTTTTCTAACTGCTTTTCGTTATGATACCGTCGTTTAGCCATTTCACAGACTCTCTACTCTCTAGTGAGAGTAACTCTCTAGTCACTCTCCTTTTGTCATTGCTCTTTCCCTCTGCTTTCAGTGCGTGCCTCCCTTCCTTTACGTTGTTCGCTAGTAACTCTCTAGTCACTCTCCTTTTGTCATTGCTCTTTCCCTCTGCTTTCCTCTCTTCAGTGCGTGCCTCCCTTCCTTTACGTTGTTCGCTAGTAACTCTCTAGTAACTCTCCTTTGTCATTGCTCTTTCCCTCTGCTTTCCTCTCTTCGGTGCGTGCCTCCCTTCCTTTACGTTTTCGCGTCTCACATCTTTTACGCTTCCTGTTGTATCCGCCAATACCACCCTTCACTTGCCCATCTTTATCTACTTTTTCCCCACTTACTGCCTGCTTTCACTGTCACTTTAGGTGACGCCAGGTTCTCGGTGACGATGGTGGCACGTAATTCCTAGTAATGCACCGACTGCCGGTCATTAGTGCAAAACGTCCGACGCGAGTGATGACACC
Organism: Teleogryllus oceanicus; assembly: GCA_964035755.1. NCBI lineage: Eukaryota > Metazoa > Arthropoda > Insecta > Orthoptera > Gryllidae > Teleogryllus > Teleogryllus oceanicus. Next base: position 239,483,981 of record CAXIVR010000002.1, on the reverse strand, counting down.
GTGTTGTGTGTATGGGGGCAAAGTGCTCGTTGCTCTTGGGAAGGCAATCAAACGATCAGGTTGGCGTCGCTTGATTGCGAGACGTCTGTCGATAATTTGGGACTAACGATGTTGTTCGAACACCGGCATGAATATGAGATTCGTGGAATGTACAACTGTTGCCTAATTGCTCTTCAATCAACTTAACATTTAAAGAGATATACACGATTTCCAGGCACGTGAAACGTCCTCATGACGGGAGAGCAATAATGGTCTAGAGTATGAGTGTATGACGATTTCCTTCGTTTACTGTGTGTGTTATACGTTGTGGGGAGAAGAAGGTCAAGTGTGTTTCGCAGAATATTAAAAATGCACATTGGGATTTGTTAGTCAACCAATTTGATGCGTTTGGCATGAGATGTGTGAAATTATGTTTATACTGACTGCAATAATCAAATAATAATAATAATAATAATAATAATAATAATAATAATAATAATAATAATATCAATACTATTGTAATTGTTTTACATAACAATTACAAATAACAATAAGAAATACTGTACTTTATTGTAAAACCACTCATTTAGTGTAAAATTATGTGGTATATTGGTAAAATCATTAGTTTTTATCATTTTTTTAATTTAAAAAGGAGTTAAAGTTAGTACCAGACTTAAATTTGATGTAAGACCATACACTACAGATTTTTATATCTACATGAATAATATCACTAATGCCATCAACGTGAATATGTATTTTCCAAAAATAATATTTAAAATTGTGTTCAATTATGTTATAAATTATCACAACATAAATTATATTTTTTTCAAATATGCACACATAAAAATACCATTGCTTACAAGAAAATAGCTTATGAGTCTTCTTTCTTTCTTTCTCACCTCTGCCTATTCATGTGAATTAATCTATTATGCGAGTGTGCTAATAAGATGCCCTGTATTTTCCTGAATTTCATCACATAGAACTATGAATGATCCCGTAAGTTGGTCTTTGAGATTCTGATCCCCACATTTGGATTAGAACTCGGGTGCTGATCTTTATTTATTTATTTATTTTACTTATTTTACGTCAAAAAACAGTTAAAATTGCGTATGACGTCTTCTGTGGAAATTCCACAAAAGCCAGGTTTTCAGTCTAGTACGTTCTTATATATGAATCGTAGATGCGGACTCAAGTATTTAAGTTAATGCATCCGGTTACACGTGAGTCATCACATGAAATAAAGAATTTGCCAGATGCCACGTGCCGGAAACCACTGATTTATAAAACAAAGAGTAACCGTTTCGGCTGAAATGATCTGTAAAGTACGCCTCGTTTCATTTCGGTTGAACGCAATGAACAGAGCACTGTGTCGTGGGCGCGGTTTTCTCGAGGATGAGAGAAAGGCCCAGGCTCGAACCCAGGAAACGACGCTCGTATGTCTGGAGGGCGGACAGACGCGACATTGGAAGCGAAGGCGCAACGAGCTGCAACCCCGACATCATCAGAAAAGAGGAGACAGCGGGACGCACAGAAAGTAAAATCGACGTCCGCCTACACGACGAAAATTTCCTTCAGGGGTTGTTTTAAAACATCATTCAGTGCATAATGCTTAGTATTCTTTGTGACTTATTAGGATTTGCATTTTTTGGCTTGACGCCAGCGTTTAACGCAACATTTACAGTTTACAAAAGTGCATAAAATAATAAAAACATTATCTGCCATTGAGAATGGAGTTTTCACCACAAACATATGCGGAGTAGAATTGTTTAACGATAAAATTTTATTATTAGCAATACTTCCTACACCAAAAAATTTTGATACAACGACTCAATTTTTGCAATAAGGCTCTTGTATCGATACTGTATAATCATAGAACAATGTATTATCATAGAATATTTTATATGAAACGATTGAAATGCCTCAGCAATTTTGGTCACATGACATTAATTTTTTGAGATTTTATGTAAGTCTCGTGCCTTTGTAATTCACCAGCCTTCGAAATTCGGTTAACTGGAAGCACTGATGTTGTAGAGAATGTTGAATTCGTAAATTATGGATCAGCTAGTAGCCTTAGCGATCAAAACAGAATTTTTCATCTATTATTCCAAGCAAGCTACTGAGTATTCGTATTTGACAAAAATATTTGGTGTGATTGCCTCTTGAATCTATATTTGGCAAATTACTATAAATCGTATATATAGTAATTATATGCGTAACATTTATCATATATTCGTTAATTAGGTGCATTAGAACAATATTGTGGAGAATATGAATATATAGAATAATTCATTAGCGGTATTTCTGAAGAGTTTTTGAATTTCATATTCTAGATATACTTCCACTGCCATGTAAAAATGTTTCTTTTTGACGATTAAGTCAGAACTATCAGGACTTTCCCTTTGTTGACAATGTGCAATGGCAGGACCTCACGGCTGAGTAGAGAGAGCACGCTGGGCGCCCATTCCGAGAGCGTTCTCGCGTCGGTTACTATGGCTACCGTCTTTTGCATGAGTTGGCCGCTCCAGTGAGTTGCATAAACGAGCGCACAGCGGCAGACGTGCCGTGGGCGGACGTCTAGATCTCCCCCCGCCCCCTACCCACCCACTCCCATCGCCCCTCCCAACATCCTCCTGCTTCTCGCCTACTAGACATTCTCCGCCAGTTTCCGGGCGCCTTCCGCGGATAACCGCCGCCTTCTAAACTACTTTCCCTTCCATTGCCGTTGCTGCCCAGTCATGTTAAGCTTATCCCTCTCCACTCTTTCTCTCGGTGTAACCGGGAGCGATAGCTCAGTGCATCAACTGATGCCATTGCAGCGCCTCTGACCGGGAGGTCCTAGGTTCCTACTCCCCACAGCGGCAGGATTTTCGACACGAGCTTTTCAGCTAGGTCGAATTCAGTCGCTGTCTGGAAGAGAATTCTAGCGGCCGGCTGCTCTGATCGGTAGTTTTCCGTGGTTTCTCTGATCAACACCAGGCGAATGCCGGATCAGTACCGTAGCAAACGGACCACGGACCGCGCGCGATCTGTCCTTCCTCTTCCTTGTCCTATCCTCTCCCCTCACACACACACACACTTACTCTAACATGCACTACACTACCACATATTCCGGGAGACCGATCGGGAGCTTACAGCTTGTCCCGACTGGGGCGGTGCCCCGCTGGTGGGAGAGTCCTGGCTAGGGGGAAACCCCACTAGCAGACGGTAGGTCGGTGCCGGATCTCACCATTCAGCGAGGAGAAAATCACCGCCATCTTCCTTGCCCTATCCTCTCCCTTTCACTAACATGCACTACACTACCACATATTCCAGGAGACCGGTTGGGAGCTTACAGCTTGTCCCGGCTGGGGCGGTGCCCCGCTGGTGGGAGAGTTATGGTTAGGGGGAAACCCCACTAGCCGCCAGTAGGTCGGCGCCGGATCTCGCCATCCAGCCGGCGAAGATCACCGCCACCTCCTGACGAAAAACATGCACAACACTTACAGGAAGAATGACCTCAGTTGTTGACGTGCCCGGGAATCACTAATCAATCGATCAATCAACCGCCCTCCCCATCGTTCAAGCCTCTTGTGTCTTGTGGCTTCTGACCTACTCCGCCCCGCAGTATGCGCCCTACTTTCTCCCCACCTTCCTGCTCTTCTCCGTCTCACCTTCACACTGCTGCGCTGACACTTTCCCGTCCCCTGCGCCTCCTTCCTGGTCTGCCCGGCCCCTCGTCCGCTTTGCCGAAGAAACGCCCGCGGCGGAGCCCCTGAGGTACGCCAAGTTTTAAGCCACAATGGAAACAAAACAGTCGCTTGTCGTCTATGAAGAGTCATCTTACATTGTGTTCTTGTTGGAGTACGATAAGGAGAACAGTACCTGTGAAAGGCAATACAACACCTCAGTAGAACACAACATCAATGAGAGTTGGTTTAACTTGATATTTAGTAAAACTAAATGGTCATTTTATTGACATTGCAGTAAGTGGCTTCGATAATTTCCCTTGGAGAAAAAATGTTGTTTTTGAGCCTTGTTCAAAAAGGCACAGTGTAAGGTACGTCCGTATTGTCACGTCCACCTCTAAAATATTATTATGAAGTATATTTGCTAATAAATGATTATTCATATTGTATACAACTTTTATATTGTATACAAATTTTGTGTATTTTGTGACCATATTTATTATGAGAATATTCAATGAATGCCGTCAACAATCAAAGCAGTTACTCTAATATGGATTCTAATTCTGTACAATGAACAATAACAGTGATCTTCTGTGAAGCTCTACAGTTGGTTGTCGGAGTGGGAGGCAATAATATTTTTTAGAAATAAATTAGTAGGAACGTTATCACTTATTTGGGAAATTAACTTTAATACGTTATCGAAATAGAGGTATTATTTTTCAGTTACGCATTTGTTTAGTACACAATTTCGTTCAATACAGTTTTTAACTATAAAATACGAGAAGATAAAACAAAATACAATTATAAATGACCAAAAGAAAAGAATTAAATGGTATAAGAACCTAACTTAACAGTCGAAGACCAATGCCATTTCCGGTACCCGGAGAACAACAATGCGAGGGAGTTAATGGTGATCTTCAGAATAAACTGAAATATAATTGAAGGAAAATTGTATGTACTTAAAAAGTAATTCTAAATATTGTTAGCAATATATTACAATATTTTTCAGCAAGTTTGCGTTGGAAGATATTAATTTTTTGAACTGTGGCAAGGATTTAAATAGTTTACATTTTCTCTTCTTGTGGTTCTTTCCGCAGAAACACAGATAATCACGACCTTCCTCGCATTATTATTTTTATGTAGTAAAGTCAATATTTTAATACGACAGAAATCAGACAATGTTGTGATAGAAAAACCGATTTTGTCTGACTCTGGTAATGAAAAAGTGAATAAATCTCGTTCTCATAGGCAGTAAATTACTTTCTCTAACGTGTTGTATAGTCAGGCAGATAGGCAGTTACGAACAGATATATTGCAGGGCGCAATGAATCCTGTTATACACAGACGTTCCCACCAACTCTGAAGCCCTCACGTAACTACTTCAACGAATCGGCGCTAATTAATTCTCCGAATTTCATGGTTAAGATGATCAAAGTTAGCTCCCACGGGGAGAATAGCCATGTCAAATTACTAGACATCCCACAAAAGCGATGAATATAGTTCTGAGAATGAATCGCTTAGAGGACAGCAAATGCGCTTGCCAGTATGTGTTTCCTGTCATAAATATACATGTTCCTCGTCTATGGAATCGTACTGTAGTTCTCTGATTAGTTTGTTATTTCGTAGTATCCTATATGTTGATCGTTTGGGTTTTTGACTTACTGCAATCTGATTTAATGAAATCTGTTTTTCTAGCGTTTGGCTCTGATGTTTGTGAATAATCTAACCAACGAATTGTTTGCTCTAGTTTTTAAAAAAAATGAACGTTTTCTAATATGTCAGAAATAACAAGAAGGGGAAAAGGATGCAGACGAGAAAAGTCTCCCAGAATATAAATAGAATTGATTAGGTAATATCAAATAAAATTTCATTTATTATTAATACCAAACTCATTCTGTGAATTTAATATTTAATGTCGTTGCTAATGTTGGTATCAGATGAGTAATGTTCTAACCTTTCTAGTAAGCTCTCCCTTCGGGACACTAGGAAAAAAAGTGTTGTGTTGGAATCATTATTTACATATACTTCTACCCAGAAACCACATGTGCAAAACGGTTTGCTATCATCTTTACATCGATCAAGCTCCCCGCACAAAAGTATTTCTCCGCCGATCGGTCAGAAGACAATAGGATGCGGTGGTAATCTCCCGGTCGACATCCGTTCGGTCGCTCGGAGGGAGCAATTCTTTTTTCTGCCGCTTTCAATCTTTCCATCTCTCTCCGACATCTTTCTTTTTTCTTTGCAAAAGTCTCCGACAACCTGTGATCCCTTAATACACGAATCGTCTTTCCGCCGCTTCGAGAGATATAAAAATATCCGATTCAAAAGTTGGCATCCCGCACCCGGTCGCTTCCACCAGCGTGATTTTCCATCCCCCAGCCCCACACAACCCGACCACTCGCCTGTTCTCACGCACCTACACCCTCTTTCACTGACTCTTTCTGAATGTAGTATTGTGGCTTACTATACTTTCATTGGATTATAAACGTATATTTTTGCTGTATTAACGACCACGTATTTATAACTGATATGTTGTTAATGAGATACAGGTCAGGTAAATACAAACCTTTTTTTCATTTATTTAATTTAGTACGCATGTATGTTTAATTTAGTAGTCATTTATTTTATATAATTTAGTTACAATGTAGTATTGTAGCTTACGTATACTTTCATTGCGATTATAAACGTATATTTTTGCTGTATGTTACGACCACGTATTTATAACTGATATGTTGTTAATGAGATACAGGTCAGGTAAATACAAACCTTTTTTTCATTTATTTAATTTAGAACGCATGTATGTTTAATTTAGTAGTCATTTATTTTATTTTATTTAGTTACAATGTAGTATTGTAGCTTACGTATACTTTCATTGCGATTATAAACGTATATTTTTGCTGTATATAACGACCACGTATTTATAACTGATATGTTGTTAGAGAGATAAGTCACGTAAATACAAACCGTGTTTGTCATTTATTTAATTTGTTTTCTTTTGTCAATGAACAATAAAAACTGTACGTGATGAATGGAGGAGATATTTTCTTCCGAGTTAAAGAAAATTGTGTGCATTGGTAAATGAACTACACAATTGAGCTGTTAATATTTATAAAAAGTAATACCTCATACCACTGGTTCTACTCCTACCACAAATAGCAAAAGGAGGGATCAACCAAAGCGGCTTTTATGTCCAGAAGCGGAAGCCATGGTTGGTTTGCCAACGTTTCGGAATGCGCTATTTCGTTCTGGATGCTAATAGTACAAGCAGTACAAGTTGTAAGTACACACTTACACACAATTTTTAAAATTGATATTTAAACAATTTTTACTTATTCTAATACCGTTCGGCATCAAACCTCTATTTTTCTCGAGTGAAATAGTAAATTAATCATGTATAGTGTGTATGATTAGTCGTGTATGATTGAAATAACTCAGTTTGAAACGTGGACGACTGAACACACTTTTTATTTCCCAGACTAGCATAAATAGCATAAATTAATTTTATTTTAATTATGGTGCACCTATTTTATATACAATAACTCAATATACCATTTTGTTGTTTGTTTATTTTTACGTATTATATCCAACTTTGTAACGTTTTTGAGTAGTATCAGTGAAATTATGTGTCTCATATCACTGAGGAGAAACAAGAAAGTTCGAAATGTTGGCAAATCAGGAGTTTAAGTAAATGCAACATGCATTAATATCCTAGATTAAATTCCAGAAATATACAGCTGTCTAAGAAAAATTTACATATTTATTAATATTTGGGGTTGAATTAATCATTTTATTGCAGAGGTACATCAAGAAATATTACATAACAAAGTTTGACATATAAAATTTCTCCTAATGCTAAAAAGTCATTGAGCACTGCTGACTGACATGTAGAGATCCTGATGCCTCACGTTAAAGAGATTTCGTGTTCCTGAAAAACACCAGTGCAGGATAAGTTGTCTAAAAAGAGAGGTCAAATTTGTAACTTGTTATTGTATTTCTGACCTGCTGTTCATTTGCAAAACATATTCGCCTCCTAGATGTTTGTAACAACAAGACACCGTGATACCTGAGACGACTTGAATAATTATAAACTGGGTTTATTTATGAAAAGAATGTTATTGAAATATTTCCGTATCCAACGTACTTTTCATTCACTTTCGCAGAGGAGTAATTTCCCAACTATCTCTTTTAAACAAAATGTTTTTGAGCTTAGTATTCCATGTCATGTTTTTCTTCACTTTTCCAGGGACTCTTCAAAGAATAAACTTCTGATGAGATGGCTCTTTTCATAGAACTTCACTTCTTACTACCAAAATTCTGAATTGTACATAATAAAAATAAGTACTCGTAGAGTTTTACCAGTGCCATTGTTAGAGCATGTTGCTATTGCTCCCAATTCTTCTTTCTCCTTAAACAGCCCTTTCACATGATATTTATTTGCAACAGACAGTAACATTAATATCACTAATTGCGGCACAGAGGCACTCCAACTGTTATTTTTTACAGGTTTATTATTTTAGGAAGATGAAAATCATTTATCTTGTTCCTGAAGTACTTTTTGCTCAAAATACGATTCTATTTATCTCAACAGTGTGTTGTAACTTTTATTTATTACGTCTTTGGCTCGTGGTTCAATAATTATGACTATTCACTGAAAAACTCTATTACATTTTGGAAAATTTATTTTTTAAGGTTTTTTCTGAACATTCATTAGGCTTTTTATACGTGGAATATTGTACTTTTTTATTAAATACAAAACTGATGGGAGAAAGCCGGTTGGGTTTTCTTGAAAATATCGTTAGCATACTACTTTAAATAGTGCTTTATTTGATTTTGTGCAATATTCAGTATCTTATGTAATCGAAGATCTGTAAAAGAAGAGAAAAACGGATGAGAGAAATTGAGTTTCTGAACTCAAATGAGAAGAAGAAAACTTTGCATCAGCAGTTTTGTGTTAGTCATTTTAATTATATTTTATACTCTTAAAACAGTCATTTGGTAATTCTTTTGGTTGATAAACCCTTATATTGTAAATAATAACAACCCAAAAGACGGATAAATTTAAAATATGAGTTAGTATTAGAATACTTAGATAAATAAAAGCTTGTGTACTGAAAATGACTTTTCTTGCTTCAGAATCGGTTAAATAGGAATACTGTAAGAAGATTGTAACGCGGCGGAGAAAACTTTGAAATGATTGAAAGGTTTTTTTTTCGTAAACTTACGTTATTCAAATGGGTCCCTTTTTTAAAATCGAGCGATTTGATAAGATTTTTATCCGTAGAAGAATGTTCTCTTGTTTCTGTCTGTTCTGTTTGGTAAGTATGAGTTTGTAGGTAAAGTGACAAGCATTGCCTTCCCATTGCTAGAGGAAATTATCAGGTATAGTTGAGATAAAATTCAGAGAAAAGCTTGATTTCGTTGATGAGATGATATAGATAACCATTCAGTTTACATACTTTGTGATTAAAAATACGAGAAAACTATTGAGAGAAAGCACGTACAAATAGCTGTAGTTCCGTTTTCTCAAAGTAATTTCTCAACACTTACATGACCAACATAATTTTATAGAAAACATCTACTCAGATTTTGTAAATTATTAATGATATTGAAGGGACGATTCAGGAAAACACGCCAGAAAAATACCAGGAAAATAATCACAAAAGAATAAACATAAAAGAAAAGCACTTCCATTGTCTATCGTTTCTTAATCAGACAAGATCCCGACGAAAAGAATCCCAGCTTCTCCGTTCCGGCGAAGTCTTACAAAAAGCAGCTTCCGGTCGCTTGGGGCTCCATAACGCCAATGTACTTCGGCAAACAAATCTCTTCGTCCGCGTTCTCCCGCTGCCAGTCCCGCGGCGGCGAATTTCCAATATTATCTTGGAAGAACTAAATGAATACGTTTCAAAAATTTGGATCCGACGGAAGACGATTCGGCCCTCGGGGCTATTGTTCCCGGCGCTCGGGTATGCAGAAGCGTCGATGGCGGGGTGGGGGCAGGAGCCGGCGGCGACGAGGGGTGGGGGTGGGGAGGCTGCCTGTGGGCAACGCGAGCTTCCGAGACGGCCGCGAGGCGCGGCAAGGCGCCGCGGGGGGGCGAGGGCGGCGGCCGGATATGGCGCAACGCAATAACGTGCAGAGCAGCTTCGCCCGCGAAGGGAACAATAGATTAACTCAAGCAGAAGAAGAGGAGAATCACGAAAATACGAGGTTAACAAAGAAAAAAATTATCAGAAAAGAATTCGACGGCCGCGGGCGGGGAGCGGAGAGGGAAGGGAGGAGGGACGGGAGTGGAATGGTTAGGAAGGAGGATGCCGAAAAGGCAGGAAGGAAGGCCGACGTGGCTGCTGGCAAGAGAGAGTGAGAGACAGGAGAGGAGGTAAGGGTAACGGGAAGAGAGACTGAAAGGGAAAGAGAGAGGGAGGATTGGAGGAGACGGATGAAGAGAGAGAGAGAAAGAGAGAGGGAAAGAGGAGAGAAAGAAAGAAAGAGGAGAGAAAGAGGGAAAGAGAAAGAGAAATGAACGGTGGGGATCAAAGAAAACGGTAAGGTAAAAGCGTAATCGAGGTGAGTAAGCTTGCTTACGAGACGGGAACAAGAAGCGAGGAATGCCTGTAGTGAGGCTGGAGCAACACTGGAAAGACACGAGAGTTAGGTTAAAAAAGAAGGGAAACAAAGGCGTGAGGAAACGGCAGGTGAAAGATGGAAGACGAGAATGGAACATTGTGAAGTGTTGAGGAGGAGCAGGAACAAATGAGGCAAAGACTGAAAAGGCGATATTAGAAACTAAGTAGGAGATATGGGGAAGAGGCAGGGAAGAAACTATTAAGCAATACAGAGAGTGCCTCCAAAGCGAAAGCGACGCAGTGAGGGATAAGGATTGATTTTGAGGCAAGACGGTAAGATGAATAAGAATATTAGTGGGGCATTTATGACGGTGTGAGAGAAAGGAGGGATGATAGACGCAAATTGATGCCGGGACAAAGACAGCGACAGCATCGGCACATTTCAGGATAGTGGGACGACAACGGTAAAGTTTGAGAGGATGCAACATTGGGAATTGGGAAGATTAAAATAAAGCATGTGTTTTTTGAAGGGGCTAAGCAAATTGATCACGAGGTGCACGCAAGCCAGAGTAGAGAAATGCAAAAGAGAAGTCCAATGAAGACACAGGCGATGGTAGGAGAATATCTGGTAATATTGAGAAAGACGTCGTGGACAGCATGGTGGAGGTCTGAAGGGGAGTGTTGGAGTGAACACACGATCGAGTGAGGCGGACGAAGGCACAAAGCGGGAATGGAAGTTCGTCAACAATGGACGCTGGGTCGTGGGTGGGACTTAATAAAGAGCGGCCGTGGGTGTCTCGCGGGCGCCGATTACGCGGTTGCCCCCCCCGCGCAAATCCCCCCCCGCGTCCCCGCCCCCCCGCCGCCCCCCCAACCCCCCTGGCCCCCCCCCAACCTCACCATGCCCTTGCCCTCCCTCGCCCTTACCCTCACTATCACCCTCTCCCTCACCATCGCCCTTGCCCTCACCATCCCCCTTGCCCTCACTATCACCCTCTCCCTCACCATCGCCCTTGCCCTCACCATCGCCCTTATCCTCACTATCACCCTCTCCCTCACCATCGCCCTTGCCCTCACCATCGCCCTTGCTCCTCACTATCACCCTCTCCCCACAATCGCCCTTGCCCTCACCATCGCCCTTATCCTCACTATCACCCTCTCCCTCACTATCGCCCTTGCCCTCACCATCGCCCTTATCCTCACTATCACCCTCTCCCTCACCATCGCCCTTGCCCACACCATCGCCCTTATCCTCACTATCACCCTCTCCCTCACCATCGCCCTTGCCCACACCATCGCCCTTACCCTCACTATCACCCTCTCCCTCACCATCGCCCTTGCCCTCACCATCGCCCTTATCCTCACTATCACCCTCTCCCTCACCATCGCCCTTGCCCTCACCATCGCCCTTATCCTCACTATCACCTCTCCTCACCATCGCCCTTGCCCTCACCATCGCCCTTATCCTCACTATCACCCTCTCCCTCACCATCGCCCTTGCCCTCACCATCGCCCTTCCCTCACTATCACCCTCTCCCTCACCATCGCCCTTGCCCTCACCATCGCCCTCTCCTCACCATCACCCTCTCCTCACCATCGCCCTTGCCCTCACCATCGCCCTCATCCTCACTATCACCCTCTCCTCACCATCGCCCTTGCCCTCACCATGGCCCTTATCCTCACTATCACCCTCTCCTCACCATCGCCCTTGCCCTCACCATCGCCCTCATCCTCACTATCACCCTCTCCCTCACCATCGCCCTTGCCCTCACCATCCCCCTTATCCCTCACTATCACCCTCTGCCCTCACCATCGCCCTTGCCTCACCATCGCCCTTATCCTCACTATCACCCTCTCCCTCACCATCGCCCTTGCCCTCACCATCGGCCCTTATCCTCACTATCACCCTCTCCCTCACCATCGCCCTTGCCCTCACTATCACCCTCTCCCTCACTATCGCCCTTGCCCTCACCATCGCCCTTATCCTCACTATCACCCTCTCCCTCACCATCGCCCTTGCCTTCCCTTGCCCCACCACCGGGTTTGTTCACATTGTCACCCTTGCCCTCACCATAGCCCTTCTTTTCTTCGCTCTTGCACTCATCACCGCCCTTGTCCTTTCCATCAACCTATTGTCCTTTCCTGAGTCATCGCCTTTACTCTCACTATCACCCTCACTTTTTCTACAGCCCTTCCTCCCATCATGACCCTTGCCTTCACCATCGCCTTTGCTCTCCCCCTAGTCCTTGACTTCTCTTGCCTTGCTCCCTTCCCGCCACCCTCGCTCTTGCTCTCACTATCCTGCCCTCATATGGTCCTTGCCCATGGCCAAAGACCTTGCCGTCACGTTACCCCGACGAGCCCTTGTCCTCACTCCCTGATCTCCAGCTATTTATCATCCTCTCCAGGTCTCTGCCTATCCTCCCTCCTCATTGCTTTAACTGTAACGGTGGCAGCCGGCTGGGTAGCTGCAAACGGAATCGATGCTAATAGATAAGGAAGAGGTGCGTACTATTAATGATAATTGCACATCACCACAACCTGCACAGCTATCCAACATCATTCACATTCCTAATTACAGCAGTCGTGAAATTGAGGTTAGTAAATGTGCAGTTTCACATAACTTCACCAACGTGTTCCTAACAACGTTCGTACCAATCCGCCCGAACGTTGCGGATTCGGTGGTGTATCGGTTAGCATACCGGGCTGTAGTACCCGAGTTTGCAGGTTCAAACCCGATCGAAGTCGTGGATTTTTAGGGGCGAAAAAATCCTTCGTACGCCTTCCTTCGGAGGGGAAGTAAAGCCGGCTGTCCCATGTAGTAGGTTTACTGCAACATGCACTACACTGACGTTACTAATGACCAAAGCAGTTGACGTGCCCGGAAAACGAAAAATCAATCAATCAATCAAAAACGTCACTAACTAATTTCACATGAAGTACATTGGAGAAAAAGAACGAAATCGCAAATATTGTCTATCAAAATTAGGGGAAAAGAATTCGTGCGTACACAGAAGCCGTAAGCGGCGGCGGCGGCGGCGAGTGGGCGTCAGCGCCTGGGTCGCGCGCTGCATAATTAAAGGGAGGACCGCGACCCAGGGGAGGCGGCCCCCAACGAGAGGCCACTGGAACGCCACTTCGCTCGCCTCGCCACTCGTATTGCCACTTGGCTCGCCTCGCGCCCGCGGCTACCACTTACACTGGATTCGATGGCTCATCATTGGTTGTTAGTGATTACGGGCGCCTCAACTATTAGGGTCATTCGGCACAACACAATTTTTCTTTTCAAATATCACCGGCGTTTGCCGCTAAATACAATACTTTCTCCATGTTGCGTTAGCAGCATGTGAGAAAATAATATACAATAACAATAAAACAGAATGTGTAATGCATGTTTTTCTCCTGGCTGGTGGCGGTGTTCTTCCTCTTCTGGATGGGGAGATACCGCTCCGATGTCTTGTGGAGTTTTCCTCTAACAGGTATCTTCCACCATCGGGGCACCGCTCCTGCCGGGCAAGCTCTATGTTCCCGATCGGTCTCCCGGCATGTGTGGTAGTGTAGTGCATGTTAGTGTAAGGGTGAGTGTGTGTGTGTGTGTGTAAGAGGAGAGGATAGAACAAGGAAGAGGAAGGAAGTTAGGTAGATTAGGACAAGGTAGGTAGTTATTAGAAGACTCCGAAAAAGTTTTGAATTTTTACAGTTTTTGAAAATTTTGAGAATTTAACGAAAAAATGTTATGCCCCATTTTATATGTGTTTTGTTGAATCCAAAAAATTAACAAACAATTTGGAGCCAAATTTGAGAAGAGTTTGAAAATGTATTTGAGGTTGCACATAAAGTACCCCCAACAATCAAAGTATCCTCTTCAAATCATCGGGCGTCGACAGCCAGATTGATCGAGTAAAATCAATTTTGGTAAAAGCCTTCCCAAGTTTTAGCAGCTCGTTCACAAATGAACGAACGGACAAGCGTGTTACCATTCACCAATTTTTCGGTATCAAGGCCACACAATACAAATTTTCTCTTACAATATCACCGGGTATTGCCGCAAAAATTACAATACTTCCTCCGTGTTGCCTTAGTAGCAGTGAGAACGTAGTAAATAATAACAATGAAACAGAAGCTGCGAATTGGCTTGGAGACTCGCTCGGTCATTCGTAGCCCATTCCGACACAACATAACATCCAACAGCGTAACAAAGAAGTGGTACAGGTGTGGGGGGTTCCTCGTTTTGGACACCATCAAAGGAAGCAACTGCAACAATTTTGCCACAAATAATTCTTTTTGAAATAAAAAAAACAAAATATTTTATTTTTCACAATTATTGATCAGATTTGTTTGTAAAAAAGGTACTAATTTAATATCTAAAATTAATTTCAATGAATCTCAATAAAACAAATGGAATTAAATTGAATATAAGGCCCGTGGGTCAGATCTGATGAGGAAGGGGCGAACATGGCATCAAGACGGCATGTGGATAGATTAATAAATTAGTGCTTCCGGGCGCGTCAACTGCTAAGGTCATTAGTGCCGTAAGTGTATTTATGTTTTTCCACGCGAAGGGACAGTGATCGTCCCCGCTGCATGGTGAGATCAGGCACCAATCTACAAGTCGGCTAGCGGGTTTTTTCGCAACAAGATGTCTCCCACAAGCGGGCCACTTCCCAAATCCAGACAAACTCTAAGCTCCCCACTGATCACCCAGCATCGGTGGTAAATGTAGAGTATGTAATGTGTGTATGTAAAAGGAGAGGATAGGTCAAGGAAGATATACGGAAGATAGCTCGCGGTCCGTGGCCCGTTTGTTATGCTACTACCCCGGCAATCGTCTCTAGAATTCTTCTCCAAATAGCGGCTGAATTCTACCCAACGGCGTAGTTAGTACCAAAACCTTGCCATTGCCGGGATTAGAACTTTTGGACTTCCCAGATACATGATTGATTTTTTCGTGTTTCCGGGCGCGTCAACTGCTTCGGTCATTAGTTCCGTTAGTGTAGTGCACGGTTTTTTTCTAGGGAGATGGCGGTGATCTTCCCCCGCTGGATGGCGAGATCCGGCGCCGACCTACCGTCGGCTAGTGGGGTTTCCCCCTAACCAGGACTCTCCCACCAACGGAGCACCGCCCCAGTCGGGACAAGCTCTAAGCTCCCGACCGGTCTCCCGGAATATGTGGTAGTGTGGTGCATGTTAGTGTAAGTGTATGTGTAAGGGGAGAGGATAGGACAAGGAAGAGGAAGGACAGACCGCGCGCGGTCCGTGGCCCGTTTGGTAGGGTACTGCTCCGGCATTCGCCTGGTGTTGATCGGAGAAACCATGAAAAACTACCGATCAGAGCAGCCGGCCGCTAGAATTCTCCTTCAGACAGCAGCTGAATTCGACCTAGCTGAAAAGCTAGTGTCGAAAATCCTGCCACCGTCAGGACTCGAACCTAAGACCTCCCGGTTAAAGGCGCTGCTGTGAAATCAGTTGATGCACAGCAGAAAACAGTTTTTTAACTGTTTTTTGACATAAAATAAATAAATAAATAAATAAATAAATAAATAAATAAATAAATAAATAAATAAATAAATAAATAAATAAATAAATAAATAAATAAATAAATAAATAAATAAATAAATAAATAAATAAATAAATAAATAAATAAATAAATAAATAAATAAATAAATAAATAAATAAATAAATAAATAAATAAATAAATAAATAAATAAATAAATAAATAAATAAATAAATAAATAAATAAATAAATAAATAAATAAATAAATAAATAAATAAATAAATGCACTGAGCTACCGCTACCGGTTTCCAGATACAGGCTCTGCAGGGACAAGTTGTTGCCATGATCCACCAAAATGGTGGCAGAAACGGCGGGACAAGATGGTATCAGCCAGTGAAAAGATAAATACAGTCACATAAAGCAAGTGGGTCCTATCAAATCAGGAATATGTAACAGGTATGTACATACATACAGAACCAAAGGACTTTTCTGCAAGTATACAGAACTAGAGAATATCAAATCCTTAGTTAAAGAAGGAGAGGACATTGGCACTGCAACCGTTGATTTATTGCGTCGCCTCTTCTTGGGTACAGGCCAAATCGAGAGAGAAACTATTTGTTCGTAATGGACTGCCCTCTGTATTCTCCTGGCAGACTCACTACAAACTTGGAACAAAACTCTTACAATATGTTACCATGTTTAAAATTTATTTACTTTTTGTAAAATATATATCATTAAGAACTCTCATTTTTATGACACAGTATGTTTCTCAGTGTTATAAAACGAACATTGATGTTGTTGTTAAAAATAGGTTACTATGAAAACTGAACAAGTAATTTTGAAATTATAATCATCAGTTGTTTGAGCATTCACTTAAGCTCATCGAGAGAAATTACGAGCAATATTTCCCGGCGTTATTTAAAATAAGTACACTATTGTCACACAAAAAAGGTTAATTCAGAAGAAGCGATGATGCAGTTACGTTTCTATGAGTAAACGTTTCAACGACAGTTTTGTCACCGAAACTACTTCTTGTAGGTAATCTGTTAAATATTGCAAAAACATCAGAAAAATAGAGGTTACAGGTGTCAGAGTTTACTAAAGGAAATGTGAAAACATGAGTACTTTTCAAAATCTGTCACTTACGTTGCCTTTTATTATACAGGATAATATTTTGCGTATCATGCGAAATTTTCAATAAATTCACGGACCGAAAATGACACTTTGATAAAATAAGATACTCTGATGTGCACTCACCAAATTACACTGAAATTACTTTCGAAATGAACAAAGTCCTATAAAGTATATTGGTATGCCTTGAGCTATTAAAAATTCATTTCGTGTCATTAAGCTCAGGGTTTCAGTGTATAATTGGTTGTAGTGTGTTTTACACTTTTACTCTACACACTATTAGGTTAGAAACAAGAAAGACGTGGGAAAACGAATTAATAATAATAATAATAATAATAATAATAATAATAATAATAATAATAATAATAGTAAGGCACAATTCGTTTAGATTTACCGCCTTGCCGGAGGCGGACACGTTATAGTTAAAGGATTTCCGAGTTAATTTCATTAGTGCAAAGTATGATTTGAACACTATAGGCGAGGCGAAGCGAACTTCAGTTTGAAGTAACCCCCGCGGGACGTTCAAATGACAACGCACCGGGGAAGGTCGAAGAGGAAACAGCCTCGCGAAGGAAACAGCACGCGGCGAAGGCATCAGACGGTGCACGGGCGGCGGAGCGGGCCGAGTGCGGCGGCGAGCGAGCCAAACAGAAGCAAATCTCGGGGCGGATCCGAGGGGCTCTATATTGGAAGCCAGCAATAGCCAGTATCGGCCGCACCTGGCGCGGACGAAAACTTCTCCGCCCACCCGATCAGGATCTGCGCTCGCGACGAGCGGTGGCCGGGGGGTGGGGTTAGGAGAGGGGGCGTGGAAGAGAAGACGAGGAGGAAGCGGGGGAGGAGAGGGAAGGAGGAAGGGTGAAGGCGGGGGAGATAAGGCAGCAAATATGGGGGGAAGAGATGAAGGGGATAGAGTTTCGGGGTGGTGGGGTGGGTCTAGGCGGCGGGCGGAGGCATGGGAGGGGGCGGAGGCGGGGGCAGTGGGACGGAGATGGCGCAGAATCATCCGGGTGGAGGCGGCGGGGGAGGCGGGGGGAGGCGGCGGGGTGGAGGCGGCGGGGTGGAGGCGGCGGGGTGGAGGCGGCGGGGTGGAGGCGGCGGGGTGGAGGCGGCGGGGCGGAGGCGAGGGGGAAGGTGCGGGGAGGGGGCCACAGGAGGACAAGACAGGGCAAAACCATCGGGGTGGAGACGGCGATGTGGAGGTGGCGGTTTGGAGGCGAGGGGGGGGGTGACGGCGGGGAGGAGACAGGGGCGGAGGCGGTGGGGGACGGGTGCAGCGAAGCGGAGGGGGGGCTGAAGGCGGGCTGGAGTGGACCCAGGCAACAGCGGGAGAGAAGGGCCGAGTGGCCGGGAGCGGGGAGAGAGCTGGCGGATTATGACAATCGGAGGCGCTGCCGGCCGGTGGCAGATATTGGAGACGCGCGGCGGCAAAAAGAGACAGAAAAACAAGAGAGCAGAGAGCGCGGGAAAGGAGGAATACTGGAGTGGGCTTTTGAACGGAGGTCAACGGTCCCACAACAACGAGCGCAAAGAATCAAGTTATTGCGCAGGAAAATAAAAGAAACTGGATGTTCAATCATGACAAGGACTTTATCATATGAAATATAAATCAAAGATTCATGATATAATAAATATTCATTGAAATTCGATGAATTTGTAATCTGTAGACATGCCCCTAAAAATGATGTCACATTGAAGTTTCACAAAACTCTAGCACGCGTTTCCGCGTTTTTCCACGTACTTTCCCGAGGGTACATTGTCTCTGGGTGTTTCGATATTTATTTGCCAATTTGACAACTCTTTTGCGAAATGCGAGCCGGTACTATTAGTTGTTTTTTGTAGTAGTTTGCAGTCGAAGTTTTCAGTAGTAATTTGCAGTGGTAGTTCAGTACTATGACCCGCGTGTTGTTTTGGGTTTAGAATGTTGAGCCACAAAATTATATTTCAGAAAATAATGAAATTAGCTTCGGAAAATTTAAAAAATGCGAAGAGAGATTTGATGAAATAAGCTTCGATGAAATATTCTTATTGCGAAATTGAGTAGTATCGAGTTATTTTGTGATTGACAATTCGAGAGGTGGCGAGTGGTATTGGGCCATTGGGTTAGCTGGCGAGGAGGTCGTGCAGAGGGGCGGGAGGACGTGCTTCTCGCAGGTCTCGAGAAGGCTGACATCACAGAGAGCGTGCACAGCTCGGAGCCATCGTCGAATGTGAGCACAGGGCTGCGAGCATTCCGAAATTTAAGCTCGCGCGCGTGGAGGCAAGAACAAAGTGCCAGAGAGTGGGGGAGCGGAAGCAACCTTAGCGATCGAAGTGCTGGGCTATTGAATAGCATCTCCGGATGCGTGAACAGCTAAAATCATTATTCCCGTAAGAATAGTTCATGTTGAGAAGGTGGCGGTGATCTTCCCACACTGGATGACGAGTTCTGTCAGCGACCGACATCCGCTTGCGGAGGTGTTCCCCAACATCTCCCACCAGGAGCGTGTCAGAGTCCCATTCGGGTCAACTTCTCAGCTCCCTACCGGTCTCCCGGCTGATTTGGTAGTGAAGTGCATGTAGCGGGTGAGGAGAGGATATAGAGGGGGAAGAAAAGACCGCCCGTAGTCAATGGCCCGTTCGTAAGGGTGCTCATTCGGCATTCTTCTGAATTTCACGGCAGAAACCTACGTAAAACTACTGATCAGAAAAGCCGGTCGCTAGAATTCTGTTCCAGACAGCCGTGGAGTTCGAACTGTGTAGCTAGTTTCGAAAATCCTTCTACCGTGGAGACTCGAAACAAGGACCTCCCGGTCATTGGCAATGTAGTGACAACAGACGCGTGAGTGTTCGAACGAGCAGGTGGACGGGCGGACAGGCGGACGGGTGGGCGGACGGGTGGGCGGACGGGTGGGCGGACGGGTGGGCGGACGGGTGGGCGGACGGGTGGGCGGACGGGTGGGCGGACGGGTGGGCGGACGGGTGGGCGGACGGGTGGGCGGACGGGGGGGCGGACGGGTGGGCGGACGGGTGGGCGGACGGGTGGGCGGACGGGTGGGCGGACGGGTGGGCGGACGGGTGGGCGGACGGGTGGGCGGACGGGCGGGCTGACGGGCGGACGGACGGGCGGGCTGACGGGCGGGCGGGTGGGTGGGTGGGTGGGGGGGGGGTTGTTTTGGGTGGGTGGGTTGGTTTGGGTGGGTGGGTGGGCGAGCGGGTGGGCGAGCGGGGGCGGGCGGGCGGGCGGGCGGGCGCGCTCATCCATACGCATGGCGGGGGGCGTGGGGGGGGCGGGGCGCGGCGAGCGACGGCGGCGGCTCTGATCACCTGAGCTGGCGCGCGCCCGAGGCGCGGCCGGCCGTGACGCCGATAGCGGTTCGGATTTGGGCGCCTCGCTGCGCGCCAATGCAATCACGCCGCCCGCCCCGCCCCGCCCCGCCCCCAGCCTCGCAACGCTGCCGCCGCGCCGCCGACTGCGAGCTGGCGCTTCCTCGATTTGATGATGGGTGGGAATGGCCTGGCGTCGGCTTTGTTATCGGCGGCCGCCGCCCGACTAAGTGGTGGCCTCGGGGACGGGCGAGTGAACGTGGAAGGTTGCGCTGCAAATGCTGCCTGCGTTCGACGTTGGAAACAGGCATGTAATTGTAGAATAATATCAAGCTAGTTACAAATAGAATCGCTAGGAACTTTGTGAGTTCTTCTGGATGTCACAGACGTTTTGAGGGGACTGAACTAATTAAAAGTACCTTATTTTACGGAGTGAGATATCCGCAAAAGAGCTTTTTGCCTTTTTGTATATTTATTCAAAATTATTATAATGTTCTTACTGTTACGTTGTTTCACTGATGGATCCACAAACCATTAATTGCTCTATTTGATAGAAAATACTCTTTCTTAACTGTTTTTGATACTCAAACACGCATCTTCAATGATGAGTAATAAGCATGAAATAAAAAAAATGGAGAAATTTTCAACGAAAAAAAAAATAAGAAAACATACATAAGTCTCGTTCGCAAGGACGCCGTGGAAAACCCAACGACATCCCAACCTCAACCACAAGTCCTCTTCGCAAACAGATGTTACGTCCATTTAATAAACCCGATAAAACTTCCATCACCGAGAACACAACCTCCTCCCCCTGCAGGTAACACAATTCCACTTCCCTTTCAGCTGCCGCGATTCACATTCTCGTCTGCGCCACGAAATATGCCGCGCTCTTCGACCTTCGCGCGGCGCGGTGCGGCAACGCCAAGCAGGAAGACTTCTCAGCGCAAGGCTTGCATCTGCGTCCTCATCCCAGGGGAGCCTCACCTGATCGAGTGCACACCCTCACCCCCCTCCCTGCCCTCCCCTCCCCTCCACGCCGTCCCCGCCAGGTACTTTATACATTCTCCGACGCGGCGGCGCCCGCCCGCGCGAGCGAGCGAGCGGCAGCGCCCCTGGCGGCCGGGAGGGGGAATTGCCTGAAATTTAGATTTTCCGGCCGCTCTAAAAAACCGAACGCCAGCCGCGCGCCGAGCTCATCTGGCAGTTGACTGTAACAAAATGACCTTTGTGCCGGTAGAGCGCGCGGGTGGGAAGGCGAGCGGAGGAGGCGGGTTTGAATAGGACGAGCGGGTGGGGACAAACGCGCTAGGAGGGAGCCGGGGCAGGCGAGTGAAATCGGGAGTGGGGACGGTCGGGTGAGAAAGGATTGGAGAGAGCTGCAAAGGGATGACGAGCGCGTGGGGATGCTAGTGATGATATACGATTGAGGACAGGTGAATGAACGAGAATGACGAGTCGAGACGACGAGCGAGAACGCGAGCGAAACTGGCGAGTAAAGACGGGCGAGTAAAGGCACAGGTTTGAAAACGGGCAACTGGAAAGAGGTGAGGAAGACAAACAATAACATTAGAAAGAGCGGACGCTACAGTAATGACAAGATATGATCATAAGAGGCAGGTCCAATAATGAGGATTGTGAGAGTGACGGTAGGGAGAGAAAATATTAGATTATGCAAACAAGTGCAAAGACAGATGTATTGGCGCAAAATCGACCGAGAAGCTCATACGACAAAATAATGTCAGCTTTTTCGGTTGATTAGTAAATCCTGACGCATTAAACGGCTAAAGTCATCAGTCCCATAAGCGTAGTGCATGCTATTCCTCAGGAGGGGGCGGAGATATTCCATTTCTGGATGATGAACTCTGACGCTGACCTACCGGTAGAACGAACGAGATTTTCTTCAATCAGGTATCTTCCACCAGCCGCCCCAACGGGGAAAAGCTCTAAACTTCCGACATGCTTCCGACATGCATGATGAGTAGTGCCTGTAAGTGTGTACAAGTATGGAGTGAGGATAGAACAAGAAAAAGATCGCGTGATGTAAGCGGCTCGTTTACAATAGTACTGCTCCGGCAATCGCTTGGTGTTGATCGGAGAAACCACAGACAAATACCGACCACAGCAGCCAACCACTAGAATTCTCCTCCAGACGGTGGGTGAATTTTAAGCTCGCTACGTGGCTAGTGTCGAACATCATACCACTGATGGGGAACCCCTCTCTACCACAGGCTCTTCAGTGACATCAATTAATCATCTGAGCTACCAAAACCGGTATAGTGCATACTTTTCTCTCTCGGGCGATGGCGGTGATCTTCGCCCGCTGGATGGCCAGATCCGGCTACGACCTACCGTTGGCTAGTGGGGTTTCCCCTAACCAGGACTCTCCCACCAGCGGGGCACCGCCCCAGCAGGGACAAGCTCTGAGCTCCTGACCGGCCTCCCGGAATATGTGGTAATGAAGTCCATGTTAGTGTGTGTTGTAAGGGGACAAGGAAGAGGAAGAAAGATCGCGCGCGGTCCGTGGCCCGTTTGTTAGGGTACTGCTCGCATTCGCTGGTGTTGATCGCCCGGTAGAGGACTTTAACAGAGAATGGCATCTCGAGCATGGCACGGAGCGTCCTGGTGCAGCGCAAGTAGCGCTCCGCGTGCACGCGCGGGCGGGGGGGGGCGAGCGGGCGGGCGCGGGTGAGTGGTGCGAGAAGAGCCGGCTCTCGGCGGCCTCTCCTTTTCGCACCGCTGCCTGTCTGGGCGGCATAAAGAAGCTGGGCGGCGGGAATCCAGCCGGAGATTAATCAATAAGACGAAGGGGAAGGAGGCAGCGATGCGAGGCGCGGGGGCGGGGGAGCGGGGGGCGGGGAGGGAGGCGGCGACTCCCAAGAGACGTGTTTATCTGGAAGGACTTTGACGGGGAGCCCGCTTTATCCCACCCGTTGTATTGCTGTCGATAGCGACATCACTCACCATTATTTAAATGCGCGCTCTCGCACGCGGGTATTCCCAGGTTGCCGCACGCCGCGCTGAGGATGAAAGTGGCGTCCTCGGCCCAGGCGACGGAGAGGCTGCGATGGAGAGAAAGGTGCTGGCTGCGAAAGCGAACACACTGGGGGAGTGTTGAGGGGAGTAGGATGTAGAAGGCGTCCGAATAGGTTTCGAATGCCACCGTCATCCAGGATAAATAACCGAGAAGATATTTATTTCATTTGTGAATCACGCGTATGTGTGTGTGTGTGTGTGTGTTGTTGGACACTGAGTTGTCACAAGTTGGTCATATATCATAGGATGGGTAGGTATAAGATGGTAGGATGGGTAGGATAGGTATAGATGTTTATTTATTACAAGGTATAGATATCAAGACATATTTCGTATGAATTTTGTTTTACAAAAAGAGTAATAATGAGTTAAACGCTGACAACGGCGGATAACGGATAACGATTTTAATGAAATAAAGAAACAACGGAATCTTCAAACCTATTCGAAAGGAAGAAGTCCATTTGAGTACCACGAAAAATAAATATATTTGAATAATAGTGGAACGACTGATGTGCTGAGTCTTGAAAGACGGAAATAAAAAAAAAATAGCACAGAAGCAAAAATAATACAACTACAAGAGGATGAACCGAATTAAAACATTTACCAGACGATGAAATAAATAGATGTACTGGGTAATAAAATTTAAAATTCTACGGAGATAACTCTTAGGGGTACTTGCGTATGACAAAATATGGGGCATTAAATATAGTTTTTTGATATTGATGTCAGCAGATTACTGCAAAATCTCCAATCTGCGAAACGTCTCGCATGATGTTTATGGTAAAATTTGAAAATTACATAACGTCACAATGACGATTTGAATGATATGTGAATTCTGCATGGCAAATATACACACTAAAATATACACCCCTCTTTCTCATTCTTCACTCAAACAATTTTGAAGGTGTAATGGTCTTGTTCGCTGATAAAATTTTACGACAAAGCGTTAGGCTTTGCCTTTAAGACTATTATTAGCTTTATAAAGATTAATAACTTTTGAAGAGTATATTCTGAATGGCAGTAATACACACACGCGTTACTGTAGTCGAAAGACTGAATGGCGCTTTACTCAACGAAGATACATTAACAGGTATGTGAAAGGAAACACTCCTTTCTTAACATATGAAGTGACCTAAAATGTTCATAGCACTCACTATTAACTGAATACATAAAAAAAAAAACAACTTCTATTTTGGTATCCTAACAAAAATACGCATGAATACTTCAAAATTAATAGAATCTACGATACTGAGACACCTTGCTACATAAAAGGTAACATGGGCACCCCAAAAAAACAACGGCCGCACACGTATAAAACTCACTCAATTGGCAAACTGAAAGCACATGAAATATCATAAAACAAAACCAGAAAGGTACTAAAGCAATGGTCAGCGTATCCAACGTGGGAAATGCAACCAGCGGGAAGAAACGTTCGCGGAGGTCACACAGATCCTCGCGTTGCCACTGCCGGGTTAAGAAGAACGCTGATAGGAGAGGCTGCCGCTGGGAGCGAGCAGTTGCAAAGCCATTTCCTTATACGGACAAGAATGTGAACAGCATGAGCATACTGATCAGAGGGTATGGACGTATTGGCTATGTAGGCGAGTGTGACTACATATCGAAAACCATTGACATAACAGAATGGTATTACAAAACTGTGGTTCCAAGATTGGGCGGTTAATAGCACCAGTAGTGTGTTGAGCAAAAGAGTTTCAGGTAAGAAACTTTAAACGATCTTTAGTCTAGAAACGTTTGCAGGCATTTAAGAAACTTGGTATTTACTGTGATAAAGATCAAGAAATAACCGATTGAAATTAAAGTGGCGTAAGAAAAAGGATTAACAATGCATTAGAAAATACGAGCTTGTGAATAATTAATGGAATAGTATGAGATTTAAGGAATTTATTCTTAAATTGGGAGTGGACCAGTTGGCAGGCGCAACATACCTGTCATTCCATGTTTTCAAGTTGGGTGTCTTGTCAAAAACCACGTCATTTCGAAGTGCAAAGATCGCACCTCCCTCTTTGACCGTTTCAAAAAGTGAAAACTGTCAATTGAAAGCTATTAGATGACTAATTAAATAAAATATGTGAATGTGTAATCAAAGTAAGGCAACACTAATATTAAGGAAGAGACTAGGTTAAAAGGTAATAATGAAATGTGTCCTAATAGTGTAAATTTCAAAATTGATAGGTAACAGGCTATTTATTAGCAACTGACAATCTGATATTGTTGTGGAAAGCATGTGAAATACCTCTGGCATCCCTTTATATCCTAGCTTACCCCGGCAGGCCACGCTAGGCAGGAGAAGCTATACTACAAACATTATACAATTTAATGGTACGTTTTACACAAGTTAAATAATAATAATAATAATAATAATAATAATAATAATAATAATAATAATAATAATGTGACATACCGATATGTCACGTTAAAATAAACTAACATTTATTTGTAGACAATATGGTGAAACATACATTACGAAATATCACGAGAGCTAGAGCTTAGCAACGACCGTGAATAAACAATGTAGTTTTTGTTTTTTCTAAATGCATTAAGAGATGGCTTGGTGCCGAAAGTAGAAAATTTGGGATTGGGCGAAGAAGTTTAGATGGTCAGCTACACCAAAATATAACAAACGTATGGATTGGCTGGGTGAGAGAAGGACGGTCAAATGTTATGAAAAAAATGAAGGTAGTTTAATACGAAGTCTTCGAGGGATGAATCATGCAGGAAGATTTCATTCTGCTCGGAAACGCGCTTCTGAACTGATCGTATGTTCGTGAGAGGGAACGAGTACAATCGAGATAGAATTTTAAAGACAGTGATGTTATTGCTGATATTTAATGTGGAAGCAATATAGGGAAAAAATTGGGTTAAATTTTAAAATTTTTTGGAAAATTAAATTGTAACTTTGTCGGGAGTGGTAATCGAGTTCGGGACTATGTCATAGGACGTAATCGGGACTGATAATTTTGATAGTTGGAGACCAGCTTGGATAGGGGCAGAAGAGGATTTCTTGGAACTTTGGACTACGGCAAGATCGCAAGATATTTCGACTGAGAAGTCTACAAGGGACATCAACGAAGAAAAGATAAGTTAACCGCGGTATAAATTGTAAATTGAAAGATATCTTGATCAAGGGCCTAAAAAAATTGTAAATTCACTAAATTGTTTACTAAAACCGTAAAAATAAACTTTGTTGAATTTTGTTCTTTAGAAAAGAAAGTGATCTTTCATTTAGTCAATCCAAACAGAAATGAACTAGGAATAGAATCATTCTATTTCAGATTCCCAGCTGCGCTGTATAGTCGGCGGATCCTATAATCCATTATAGAGGTAATAAGGATTATAATATATCGTGACCCATTGGCCCAGCAAGCCGGACGCTAAGATCTTTAGCAGATATAAATGTAGAGAGAGGAAAATTTTGGTATATCTCAATAATAATAATAATAATAATAATAATAATAATAATAATAATAATAATAAGTATTTTATTAAATATCTTGGCGTGGGCGTTTCACAAACATTTTTAATTTCTCTCAAATTCCGCTCTCATACAATACAGCAATAATTATTACGTTACTGTTAATGCGTAGATAAATCAGGCATACCTCCTCTCCCAATATTTAATATCACATTTTTGTTTCTAGAGCGTACTGGACAAAGCGTAGGAGCGAGATTTTGTGTTCCCTCTTATTTTTCAAACGTGAAGCAAACGAAACACGTTTTATTTTCCAGACTAGCCCACCTTCCCATACTTAACTCTGCCCGAAATGAGTCCGACATGTGAGACGCGTATCAGACCGTAATGAGTCCTGAATGAGAAAAAGAAATCAGAAAGTTGCTACGGCGTATCATCTTCTCTGCCTTGTCGAGGCGCTAACCACAACTGTCTTCACTGGTGCCAAAGATACGCTGTTGATAAATTACCACAAGAGCAGCTTCCAAACATGTATTGCGAGATTAAATAAAGACGAAATTTTATACAAGTGCGCACAGATATTGAGAGATAATTATGTAGTGGTAGTGATTTATTGGTTTCATTACATACCGAGTATATTGAGAAAAATACGTCATTATAGAAAATCACATCAAAACCTTATATTAGAAATAGAAACAATGAAAGTATAGTTTTATGAAAATTACAAATAATTGATTTCGTTATTCTGCCTATTCTAATGTTGCGCCTCACAACTGAATTCTCAGTCTCAGTGTGTCACTACTTAGGAAACAGCTGTAGTTATGTGACAGAAAGGATCCGAAAAGACTCCGCACACCAATATTTGCTTTTCTCGTGTTATCTTACTGAATTACTGTATGTAATATACTAAGGTGTTAATCTATTAATAACCTCTTAGTACTCTTATTAAATTAACAATGAAAAGTAAACATTATAATAAAAATGTCTCTTTGGAAATAATAAATTGTTATAAATGGTAAAATATTTTAAAAAAATATTACATATTAATTATATAAATTCAATGCTACAAAATGAAAAACCACAATGTCTCTATCCAAATTATTTCTTTATTATACTAGAAATAAAAAGCACGCACCTTATGTTAGAAAAAAGGTTATTTATCAATAGATAAGTGAACTGTAAGATTCCCATTACTTCTTATATATTATTCTAAACAATTTACAATATTATATTGTTTTCTCTCTTCGATCGTTTCAGACAACAGAGAAAGAGGATATTTAGTTTTCGCTCTTTAAATTATTAATCTCAATGACCTATAGACGTAACATTTGTTTTCCAAAGATAAATAATCCAATTTACTATACCGTGAGCAAAACAGTATACCAAATTCAAGTGGATAATTAATTTCATCTCGAATGAGTTTACAGTACTACCTTAACTATCGATATATAGCTTGTTTTCATCGCTTGTTGGTGGTCGGTGTCAAATTGAGTGCCGAGAGTTGGCTGTTCATTATACTGCAATTAGTGAAAAAGCATGTAAAGAATTAATATGCTTTTTTACATTGGTTCAACACGACGATCCTAAAGAAAAAAAGTGTTTGTGTTTCACAGTTAAATTCCATCGTGCTTTATTTAGACTTTTATTGTGAATAAAACCCATCATTTACATCAGAAAACAATAATGTGGACTCGTATTTCATCGCTATCATTAGTAAAACTTCGCATTATATCATTGACCGCTGAAGATACATATATTTTAAATTTTGTATTGTAACAATAGAATAGTATCAGCTAAACTAAGTGTTTTTAGGCATAATTTCCCAAAATTAGGTCATAAAGTAACATTGGCGTGATTATATGTAAGAACGTTCAAGATTCTAGGAACGTATTGTTTTGGTGAGAAAGGTATTGTACACATTTTCGTCCTATGATTTCTTCCACAAAATAGACAAATCGTTGAAAGTCTATAATTCCTTGACAGATCTAAATTATACTGCGTTAGAAGTTGCGTTCTCGTGTAAAAGTTTTCGTTTACGTCAATAAAAGTAAAGTTACGTTCTCGTGTATCATGTATTGAATCTCAAAATTGCCAACCCGCACACCCGATCGAAGCCCAAAATCGCCAAGTAAGCCATCGCATATCCGTAATCACATGGACTCAACAACGATGATTTTGCACTCCCATCATGCCCCTCCCCTCCACGCCTCCCTCCCCTTCCCCCAGGTTCCACTGTTCTGGTGGTCCTGGCGCCGCGCCGGTATGACAGTGGAGGCCTATTGATTCACCGCGGAGGATAAACAATAGGCGGCGGGGGTGGGGGCGGCGGCAGCGGAGGCCGCGCTGACGGCGAGACCGGAGGCGGGGGCGGAGCGGGTAATGCTCCCATTTGCATGAGAGAGGCCCGCATCCGCGTCGACGCCCGGGGTCCTACACGCCTACTCAATCAGTAAGTCAGCTGCCGCCGCCTGCGTCTCCTCCTCGACCCGCAACCCGCAGCACACGCACGCGACCGCCCCGCCCGCCCGCCCGCCTCCCGCGCCACGCACCGGGAGAGCGGAGAGGGCTCGTGGGCCCACGCTTGGCAGATTTCATTCATGTTTCCGGGCACGTCGACTGCGATGGTCATTAGTGTCGTTAGTGTAGTCAATGTTGTATCCCGGGAAGTGGCTGTGTTCCCTGCATGGTGTCGACCAGCATGTCGGTTTGCAGGGGACTCCCTCATTTCATTCAGGACCTTCCCAGCCTAAACACGCTTTAAACATACAACTGGTCTTTTGGCATGTGAGATACTATAGTACATGTACCTATAAATGTATTTAAACGATCAGGATAAGCTGGAGGAAATGGGGGAAAGATTTCGCGAGGTCCTTGGTCCGTTTCTCATAGTACTGCTGCGGAATTCGCCTGGTATTGATCGGAAAACGATGAAAAAAATAGAGAACAGATTAGCCGGCCGTTGGAATTATCCGCCAGTCTGGGGCTGACGTGAATATCAAGCCAGTGTCTAAAATCCTTCACCCGGGTCACAAACCTCTGAGACCTTCTGGTAAGATTCAGCAATGTTGGTTCTGAGCAAACTTATCCGGTAGTCACATGGTGAGGCGGAACTCTGGTGTTATTAGATGCTGAGTCGGCATTGCTGAGATCAGTTAGCGTCAGAAAGTCCACGAATACGCAACTGATGATTAAGTGGAATGCGATGTAATGATGTGGGAAGAAAAAGGGCAATAGAAAGAAACAGAGCTCATGGATCAAGACCGAGCTGAAACAAATGAGTGACGATGAGATCGGGTAGGGGACCATACCAGACGTAAGAATTTATTCCACTAAACTGGCGGAGTTTGTTTCTAATGCATTCACAACGAGGAGAGTTGATATTCTTTGAATCAGTCGAACCAATTCCCTTTATCCAATGGGTCATTTTAATAAATTTTAGTTTTCTATCTGCATCATATCTCGTAGGCCTTAGCCTGTCGTGCCAAATGACACACATGCATCTGCATCATATTTTAATTTAAATCAAATATTATTTTAAGTTACACCTCATGAAGTGGGCATAACAGTCAGCAAAATGATGTGTTTTATGTATTTTTTTAAAAAAAATAAACATTTACTTGCAAATACGGGTTACATTGTCAATAAACCAAAGTATTCCCAAACGATAATAATAATTTGCAAATGTAGCTAATACATAAGTGGAAGTAAACGTGAGCTTTGTAGTCACTCCTTCTTGTGCTGATGTATGCACTCCACCTTACAAATTAGAGAGACTTGTATCTATGCCCGGTACCCGGAGAACTACAGATCTAAAGACAACTGCCGCTATTACTGCCACTTCCCCCTCTTTCGCCGACGCTTGCGTTCCCACACTCACCGACTTATTGTCCTCTGCGACCTGCAACCCGCAGCACACACACCTCTCCTCAAGCAACGTGGGATGTTAGAAGAGGGAAGACAAAGGACAAAGCGAACAAGCTCAAGGAGAATGCTGTTGTGATTATATACTGGTGCAAGATTACGCTTAGTGAAATCACTAAGCGTAAAAGAAGCCAAATTGTAGTTGACTGGTAGGAGGAATACGAGAGCTCTACAAGGTAACGTGATGGGTGAGTAGATGCTTGGACGTGCTCAATCCCAAAGTAACCGCGTATGATTTGGTGTAGGGAATTTAAATATATGAAAAGGAAAATAAGGGACTCTAGGAGCAAGGAGAGCTCGTGAATATAGAGGAAAATGAGAGATGCTGGGATCGGTCTGAGTATGATTTCACAGGCATAAGTGTATATGTGTTTGTGTGTGTGTGTGTGTGTGGTGTATGCGTAGGTAATACGCAAATAGAGGCAAACAAAAGAGTTGTAATATTTTATGATAGTGGACACATTCTTGTGCATGACAGAGGTCGCTTCGACACCTATGGTCGTACACGCGTATTCAATCAGTAAGCAGCCACCACCGTCCACGCTTGCATTGCCGCCTACGTGCAGCCACCACTTTCTCCGCTTCAAACAACACGCAGCACGTACGCATGGGCACATGCACGTATACACGCACAGCATCTGCTACGTGCGTGTGCACCGGTGGATGGAAGAATCGTGAAAAAGAGACACGGGAGGAGAATGAGGCAATATGCTGTGGATTAAATACCGAGAAGGATCATAAGATTGTGTTTCCTCAGAAAGAAGGAAAATTACTAAAGATAGAATAATAATATAGATGTTGGAATGTGAAGCAGGAAAACAATGGACAGTGAGAACAGTGATATCGTAAATGCATGGCAGATGATTGGAATAGCAAATCTGATGAACGTACGAAACAATTGGTCGATGCGTAAGTGAATTTACGTGATCGGTGGAAGAAGTAAGTTGTAGAAAAGTTGTGGTGAGAACAAGGTAACCTTTCAAATTAGAAGAGACAGAGTGAGAAAGGGAGAGGAGAAAATAAAAAGAAGAGAAAAAAAGAAAAGAAAGATAATGTAAATAAAATAGTGAAAAAGAACGGGAGACAGTAAACTAGAGAGATGATGGAATATGATATGCTGAGACCGGGTCAATGAGGAAATGAGACATAAGACAGAATATTTAGGGACATGTAGCTATAGAGTAGGTGGTCGAGCTAGAGTGATGGTATTGTTTAAGGGGTGTCATGAAGCCCTATATAGCCCATGTTAATTTGGTTGTTTTTATGTTCCTTTTACTCAGAAACTATTTATGGTAGGGATGTGAAACTTCAGAAGGGTCTTGTGGGATATGTTTTGAACAGTTTACACTAGATATATTTCTCTGGAATGTTTATTAATACTTTTATGAACAGAAGACTGAAGGGCAATAATTTTGCTACACATTTTGGGTTGATCCCGGGTTTAGGGTGGCACGGTTCCTTTGGTTCCTTTTATGATTCATTATTTCTCGCGATTCCTATGTTTATAGTTGCGCGGTTCACTATAACAACTGAATTATTTATGTTCAATGTTAAATGAGAACAAGTCACCTGATAATTTGTTGGCGTGGAATTGTGTGTATTTTCGCATTTCAAGTCTTCTTCAAATAGGTTTGTGTGTCTACTCAGATGGAAGGTATGCATTTTCTTAAAAGTGAGTGTTCCCTTTAAAATAAATTCTCTTAAAAGTGAGGGAGTATATAAGACAACGTGAGCGCCGGAGCGACAGCGGAGGCGCGAACCAGGTCTCGAGAGCGAGGGCCGGAAGGCCCTCGCGAACGTAGCACGTTGGATCCACGGTAGCGACGTGCGGTAGCACGTCGCGGACCACTTGGTGAAAAAAAAGCGTTGGTTAAAGAATTGTGAACTTAACTACATGCGACTACTACGTATAAACAAGGATTCAGTTCATGGAGTCGATTCTCTTCTAATGAACCGAATCAGTGAATCAAAGGAACCGTGCCACCCTAAACTCGGGATTTACCCACATTTTGCAATATTTTTATACACAAATTATGAAGTAATGATCATATTGTTCTCATTCTAGTAGTAAATATGTATTAGTGTTATATGAAGCTTTTCTGAGAATTTGAGAGAGATTGGTCTAATACTTTCTGAGAAAAAGGAACAAATGTTTCAAAAAATAACTTTTTTCAGAAATCAGGTTTAAAGTATTAATTTCATTAATTTCACATTTATGTACATCTTATTGTAATGACATCATGTTCCATAGCTTGGTTCATCTTCTGTTTCTTTATTAATACTAAGATTTCTCTTCTTTCTTCTTGCTTCCTTCGTCGACATTTAAGCTTGTCGTTGCGCTTTCTGTATTCGCAGCTGATCAATACGCTTGAGTTCATTCACTGTATTCACACCAATTTGTATTCCCAACTCTTTTAAAACATTAACTCTTGCATTTTTGCCATCATTAAAACAAATCACAGCATATGATAAATATATCCAAATGTTAATGTTGTTTTTTCAATGAACACATTTTTGGGTATAGGAGTTCATATTAAATTATTGAAAGACTCATTTGGGTTTTGAGTTCTGCCATTTACTTAGCAAATCAGGATTTGCTAAATCTCTGTAAATAGGTTTTATAACCTCCACAACAGAATCAGAAATAGAATGTTTATGGGTATAGGATATCTTCAAAACGTTTGCCTTGTTATACTTACACCATGAGTCAATACCAGTGGGACATAGTTGGTGACAAGGATTTTGATCAGTTGGTAATCTGTGGAAAAAAGTTGCCCAAACAGCTTTCTTCATGTTCTGCAAATTGTTAACATTGCTTCTTATGGCCATACCATAAAACTGTTGAAGTTCATTTATTATTTTGTCAGAGAGTCTGCCTCTTATAGTTTTGCCATCTGATAATTTTTTTATTAATAAGTGTCTGTATCAGTTTTCTCATTTTGTGCCCATTCTTTTTTGGACATGTCCTACACATTTAATCTTAATTATTTCATTACGGTTTAGCTTCTACAACACTCTTGTAGGCTTTCGAGTCGCCATCCCTCAAGAATTCTGTTGTTGACGCATGCACATCGATAAACAAAATGCAAAATATGGCGTAAAAAAAGAATTCCATCGAAAGATCTATATATCATTTTATTCACAAAAGTCCGAATTTTTAGAAAACGCTTAAAACCAAAATTCGGTTTTAAAAATTTTTTTTTACTTCATGACTCCCCTTAAAATCTAATTATAATATAAAATCGTAATGTATAAAAATATAATAAAAATAAAAAATACATAGAAACAATTCTAGCTGATTATAAAACACGGGTATTCCACTACAATACACGTGCAAATTCTTCGATACACCGCGATGCGCCGGATACCTAGCAATTTGAAGTGATAATAAATACTTCTAAGTTTGGTAATCCTCTAAAAAATAGATATTTTGAAAACTTTAAAACGGATGAAAAAAATAATTGTCTTCTACCGGAGCCAGTAGTCTTCCGCATCCGTAAGCCTATATACAAGGGCGAAGACTTCAGTTCTTAATGCTGTTCAGAAAATTTGCTAGAGCAGGCAAAGGCATCACATGCCAGCCGCGATAACCTAAGACTCCTCATGTTTCAAGAGCGGGGAGAGGGGAGGATGCGCGACTGACCGGCCGGTAGGCACCGCAAAACATTGCGATAAACACTCATTTTCTGGTCGTTCGTAAGTTAACCTTCTCTCAAGTTTTTGTGAAAATGAAATGTATTAATGACCCAGAAGTTAGTGTAATTACCTTATAGAACAATTATTAAAGACGGAATCTCAAAGTATTGGTATTTCAGATGAGCTCGAAATAAAAGACAACGGTAGAGGTAGCTTCCATAAAGCGCGGTATACTTACCATAACGTTGAGGATTCGCCACTGTGAAGAGCGAGATGGAAGTGAGCGTCTGCATTAAAGCTAGTAGGAGAGGTGGTGAGTGCGAGGTGGGGGGGCGATGGCATGGGAGGTGCGTGCGCGCGCAGGAGCGGGAGAATCATCGCGAAATTACCCCTTTGTCCTCCTGCGCCGCGCCGGCGTGAATACATGATCGCCCAGCTCGCGCGCAGCCCCACGGCTCACCCATCACCCACCCGGCAGCTGCTCCGCCCGGAGCGCACCGCCCACATTTGGAAACCAGCGCTAGAAGCACGCACAGAATGACCTTTGCGAAACTTCCCTACATCACTGGAGAATTAGAGTACTGTATAACGAGATGGGAAACTAAGAATTTGGCGGGACTGTTGTTATCACCTCGTGTGCAAGAACAAAGCGTCCAATAGACCCCTCCACACGTGAACTCGGTACATTTTGTATTTATTAGTGTGAGTTTTATATGTTAAATCATAGTGGTAAATTAAACTGTTGAAAAACAAACGTCTTTTAACTAATTCGAAACTTAAACGAAAGAAATTAAAGAGTGTTGGGAAAAAATCTGCCACAAAAGTTATGATCATAAG
The DNA here is from genome assembly GCA_964035755.1 of Teleogryllus oceanicus. Classification (NCBI taxonomy): domain Eukaryota; kingdom Metazoa; phylum Arthropoda; class Insecta; order Orthoptera; family Gryllidae; genus Teleogryllus; species Teleogryllus oceanicus. The sequence goes on along the minus strand of CAXIVR010000002.1, from coordinate 239,448,986 downwards.
CACCTTAGTCTGGTCTTCTCTAGTGCGCACCAGCGCTAGAAGCACGCACAGAATGACCCTTGCGAAACTTCCCTACATCACTGGAGAATTAGAGTACTATATAACGAGATGGGAAACTAAGAATTCGGCGGGACTGTTGTTATCACCTCGTGTGCAAGAACAAAGCGTATTACGATCCATCAGACCCCTCCACACATGAACCCGGTACACTTTGTATTCACACTTTTGGTGTGAGTTTTATATGTTAAATCATAGTGGTAAATTAAACTGTTGAAAAACAAACGTCTTTTAACTAATTCGAAACATTAAACGAAAGAAATTAAAAAGTGTTGTGAATCAAATCTGCCACAAAAGTTATGATCATAAGCACCTTAGTCTGGTCTTCTCTAGTGCGCACCAGCGCTAGAAGCACGCACAGAATGACCTTTGCGAAACTTCCCTACATCACTGGAGAATTAGAGTACTACATAACGAGATGGGAAACTAAGAATTTGGCGGGACTGTTGTTATCACCTCGTCTGTAAGAACAAAGCGTCCAATAGACCCCTCCACACGTGAACCGGTACATTTTGTATTTATTAGTGTGAGTTTTATATGTTAAATCATAATGGTAAATTAAACTGTTGAAAAACAAACGTCTTTTAACTAATTCGAAACATTAAACGAAAGAAATTAAAGAGTGTTGGGAATAAAATCTGCCACAAAAATTATGATTATATGCGTCTTAGTGTGTTCTTCTTTAGTGTATAATAGTATCATTCACAAAGTAAACCTTTGAAAAATTTCTCTATATCACACTAATATAATTAGAACGCGAAACCAAATAACTATCTGAAAAAATAATTGAAATGTACACATTTTTCCACGTATAGGTATGCACAGATAAATTAAGTCAGAAGTTAACATCAACGCTTTAGGAACGCCTCTAAAAGTCATCGTGTTCAACAGTATGATCATGGTTTTATGACCTTCTAATATGCTTTGAAATGTTTCAAATTTGCGATGAAATATTAAATAACCTATTCTTAACCATGATCATTAACAATTGCACTAAGACATGTTCACATACTGGATAAAGAAGTAAATGTGTGAAATGTGAGTTGTAGTAACATTACAAACTACATACGGAGTTTAAAAAATATAGTTTATAGCCGTCTAATTTTGAATATCACACAATTATGTTGGAGTAAGCAAAATAATGCCGAATAAGAATATCGCTGTTTCTTCTCTAAAACTGACGAGAAGTAAAATATCATAAGTGAGTGCAACTGCAATAAAAAATCAGCGAGTTTTCTATGCAGTCCGAGAAGCGTAATTCCCATTCCTGACGCTTAATTTGACACACATTCCATAGCACATGATTTGAATTAAATATACGATATTAGACGCCGAATCATATTTAACTATTCTTTAAATTTCATGTACTATGTAGTTCTGTTCGAATACTTCCCCCTTTTGAAACTATTGTTTGAAAATAGTTATATAATGCAACCCAGATTGAAAAGTTTCTAAACTGAATTGATATGTGCAAGGGAGCGGGGGACATTAAGAAGAGCTCAAGATCCAAAAACGCAAAAGATCCAAAACTTTCAATTTCTAGATGACGGCCTAAGATCTCCAACTCCTGTGTTATCCATGTTAACGTGGGTTGATTTCTTACATGTTAAATTATAAAATTCTATTTTTCGTCTAAATTTGTTAAAGATACCTGAAGTTAATTACCTGTAATATATTTACATTTTTGTCTATGTCTAATTTAACTAGTAGAAAACAACTACAAAGTATTAAATTAAATTTTAATTATATATCGTATAAAAAATCGAATTGTCTTTTCTTAGAGTATTAGATAATATAAGAGGATGATTAGTACAAAATGGTATGTACTCGCTGTAATACTGAAAATTCACAAGAATAGAACCTTCCTTTGCTGATGACTCTCGAAAAATGAGTCATCCATTCGGAGTGCTTACTCGCTCGCGGGAATTGAATACGAAAATGGATGGGCTCCTGTTGGCACACCTGGGACAGCGCGACCTGAGGTTGCAATATGAATGAAGGAAGACCAGAAGTACATGTTGGGTATTTCTCTTGATACTTGCGCAAGAAACCTGCGTTACCTGGAGAATATATTGTACATTAGCAAGGATCACTGTTGAATGCATATAAAATCAGACAAATGGATGAAGTTGTATTGAAGAAACATTAAATATTAATGATACATTAATGCATGAAATACGTAAAAAGTGTACTTACCGTAGGAAAGACAAGGAACCTGAAAAAATTGAGAAAATGTTAGAAACCGTTTTAAAATATACAGTATTACAAATATCACTTACTTTTTAAAAATTAATTTATGTGCAATAAACTATTTAAACATATTTTATAACTAGATTAATAAATACATGCATCTAGAGCTTGGATTGTCACTCATAAAACCAATTAATTTTTAAATTAACAGTTTTGTATTGAAGCAACTGCAACTAAGAGTGGTTACAAACCACAAAACTCCATGTATTTCACCCTATATCAGAGAACAGATGTTGGAAAGTTTTGATTTACAAATAGAACAATAACGGACTGGAATAAGTTACCTGCGACAGCCTTGGAACCCTTTCCTCTAGGTGTTCAAAGTTTCAAAAATTAATTAACTAATGGTATTTGTAAACTTTATTAATTTGGTAAGTTGATTATTATATCAGTTATTATTTGAATATTATTGTAATTTTTATTGCTATTATTATTGTGTTAATTACTATTAATTGCTTCCTTGTTAATATATAATTATATTCAAAGTAGTATTGTATTGAACTGTGGTGACGTGTTGTGGAGTGAAGAGAAGTGTAATTAAAAAGTCGTGAAGTCTTGTATTTAATAGTTTAAAATAACTGTGCAAGTCAGCAATAAAATGTAGTTAATGCTATTATTGTTAGTATATTATTATTATTATTATTATTATTATTGTAATTATTATTATTGTTATATTATTGTAGTTATTATTATTATGCCTCTAAATAATTAGTTCATTGTTAAGTAATTTAAAGTTAGTATTTGTAATTTGTAAATTTGTAGTGTTCTGCCACCAGGTTGTATATACCTACCTGCAGAATAATATCTATCCATTTATCTATCTATCTATCTATCTATCTATCTATCTATCTATCTATCTGTCTATCTGTTTTCATCCACGTAGTCTGGCCGGCAGTGGCCCCAATTGCTCTTGGAACGAAATCCCATATCGGTCACGATATCACTCTGGCCGCCCGCGAGCCGCAGTGACTTCCCGCCGTCGCCAAATATTTCTTGCGGCGACGGGCGCCAGAAATCCCGGCGGTGTGGGGGGCGGGCGGCAGCTTCGATGGCTCAAGATTGATGCGGCGAAGGCGGCGACGTCGCAGGCGGGGGGGGGGGGCAAGCCGTCGTCGTCTCCGCGCGCGCGGTCCACCGTCGTGGGCGGGGCACGGGTGGGGAGGGGGTCGCTGGCGGCTAATGGAGCTACACACAGCCCAGCTTCCCGTTGCCCGCTTCTTCATCATCCTTCATCATCGCCTGGCAGACGACGCGCCCCTCGCCCCGCCCCGTCGCCCCCGCGCCTGCCTCCCCCGCGGACGGGCAAGCAGCCCCCGCCCCCAAACCCTCCCTCTCCTCACCCTCTCTCGCTGAGCTCTCGAGGGCGACATCGGCCTCGGACACGGCTCGCTTCCATTACCAACCCCCTCGTGTCAATCACCGGGCGCCCCCGCCGCTGCGGGGAGGAAACACTACCCTTTCGCCAAGCTTCGCTCGCAGGCGAAGAGGTAGGGACGCCCGCCCGCACTTTCGTCGCCGATAAACCGAGCGCTGCGGGGAATATGAAAAGCTCTCCTTGATTTATTGTGTTACCTGCTGCAACGTACGCCCCCGCCCCGCGCCGCCCCGCCGCGTCCTTCGACCCCGCATCGCCCGCCGGCTGATGGGGCGTATCGAGCTAAACGCCCGCCGCCCCTCGCCCTCCGTCCGTAGGCCTCGGCGGGTGGAGGGGGCGCGGGCGGGGAGCTTCGAAATCCGATTTTCTCGTCCGTGGCGATGCTCCTCCTTGCGTGGAGCCGTGTGTCAATACAGGGCGAATATTTTGCTTCGGTCTTCCTCGTGTTGTTTTCAAATCGACGTATTATGAACTATTGCCAACATCCTGCAGTTGCTCAGATGAAATATGTCTATATTTGAATTCTCTTCCCGATACAATTCATAAAATTATACGAAACGGACCGTGATATCAAAAAACTACTATTTTGTGTTTCAGTAACCAACGTACATTTTGTTTCGAAGATTAACACTACGATTTGTGCTTTTGTAACAGTTCTCCACCTTACGTGTGACAGTTTTTCAAAAAGTGTCGAATATTTTTTTTGCAAGTTTTTGATTTTGTTTTAACCGAGCAAAGTGGTTCAGGGCGCACCGCGCTGACATCGCAGTTGGGAGGCCCTAGGTTCTATCTCCGTGCGGGCCATCCCGAACCGGGATTTTCGTGATTTCTCTGTCATCCAGGCGAATGTTGGAATGGTTCTACTGAAAGGCTATGACCGCAAAACCGCCGTCAATAGCTGAATTCGTTTCGCACCTTAAGTGAAATCGAGACATCACGGACTCCTGGTTGGGTGACTCACTGGGAATCCCCGGATCTAATTGTCTTTCACAATTGCGGACATATAATGTCTAGATTCAAATACAACAGTTGTTTTAAACATAATCTAGAAATTAGTTACAAGCAACTACGTGTACCTTATCAAATTGTACCATCGATTGCTCTAAACAATGTTTATCACGGAGTAAATACATTACTTTTATGTGTTTAATAATTTTTCTTCATTTAAAACAATGTACTTATACATTTATTTGAATTCTCTCTCAAAATGAAAGTATATTAAAATTGAATTTTTTGTCCGTCCATCATCATGTGGCTTTACAAATTTTAAAACCTTCTTCGATTTGTTTCCAAAATGATATGTTATTAAATGTCGAAAGTATCTAGTATTGTGCTTGTAAGTAAAAGTATTGTCTTTATTTTTATCGCGACAATGTGAATTATACAAGTAAGTGAGAATAAGAATAAACATTTTGGTTAGATTAATCTATTTTATTTTATTCAATGTTAAAAGTGATGTTTTGAAGAACTATATGTCATGAGCACTTCTCCTTCCTCGTGATGACGGCTTTTACATGAAACCATGAGTCAATACAACCTTAAAATTTTGTTTCGATTTTCCGGTATTTTTCATGAATTAATGTATTTGAAAAGGTTAGCTTGCGGTTTCTCTTCAAATGCTACGGTGATATCTCCAAGAATAACACTTAGCGCTATTTTTTTAAAAGACAGGCAGACCTTTTAGATTAATTAAAAGTACATTGTCTAACCATATAAAATCATACAACGTACGTAATATTTGTAAATTATTTTCAATACAGAATATACTTCATAAAAAATAAGACATTTTTATAGAATTGAATTGTGCTATCTGATGATATTTGGTTTCAAACAACAATTTATACTAACCAGTACGAGAGAAAATATTTAGTTTGCTTGATATTTTCAATCTCATTCGTACAGTGTGAAGCGTGTAGTGTGGAAGTTAAACATAATATGTGACTTTATTTTCCATACTGATATCTCCAAGAGATGCTGAATATGGATTTTTCTCAGTTGTTTTTGACTTACATATTTTTACTAATTTTGTATTAAAATGCTACAAAGCATATCGTGCTTCTTGCTGAATATTTTTGTAAGTCAGTTCACCTTCCCATTCTGACAGTGCAGTTGTATGAAGTAGAATGTTGACAGATGCTTATTTAGCTGAGATTTTTCTAATGCTTCATAGATACATATTTTTTCAATGAATTTCAATGAGTTACTTTTGAAAATTATCACACACGATTATATTCTTCCCTCACAATGCGCCATACAGTAGTGATGTTATTCGTTGAAAGACGCAGAATATTTTGTTTGGTTTCCCTCAGGTTGTTTTTAAAGAGACATTTTATAAAGTCGAATATCCCGAGGGAGATTTCCAATACCTTTTACAGGCTTTGTCGTGTTATCCCTAAATCAATATAATACTGAAAGACATGTTTTTAAAGATTTAAGAATCCGATTTTCCTTTTGGAGACTTAATGTTACTGATATTTATTGAAAACTACAAATAGTTCACAAAATACTTTCTCATATTAATTTTTAATTTGTATATAAGTATAATCGTAAAATACAATTTGCTTTTATATGAACCAATTTAGATTCATTCTTACTATTGCAGCTTATACTTTCTCATCTTTAATATATTTTGTAAAACGGATGGAGAAGAATCAACTTGCCTTTGATTTGGATGACCGTTCTTTTTAATAGAGCTTGTTTCTAACTCGGTACATGAGATTTCGACTTGATGACAGATACATCACATTAACGAGACATTCCACAATATTCTTAACTTGATTTTTATAAATATTATATGATTGTCAAATTTTATTTTGAATCATATTTTTCTTAAAATACTTGAAGATTGAGTTTTAGCAGTAACTATTTTTAGCATTGATCAGAGCACATTTTAGGCTATTGCTCCTCACGGCGTTTAGTCCATTGCTGCAAAACACCAGTTCCAAATAAAATATATGTCAATCAGTATTTGTGTTCAATTTCCCAGATTCATTGAGCAAATGCTGAAATGGCCCCTTGTGCGCTTTTGGACATAAAATGTAGTTTCATTATGCGCATGTTTTGTTGAACTCTCTTCTTGATAGTAGGAGTAGATATGGTTTTCTATTTTGTTGTCAATCCTATAATATCTAGTACGTAGTTCGTTTATCAATGCAAGGAAGTTTTGAACTTCTAAGAAGCAAACATTTTTTTAATATTGCTAACCTCGTTTGATAGTTTTGTTCATCAGCTACGTATACTAAAGTACTGGAAGTGTAAATACGAGTAGGGTAAAGATTCTGGGGCTCAAGAAAACGTGTGCAGATAATTATTTTCCCAATACGACTTACTGTTTCTTTAACGAAAAATCAATGCAATCAACTTAATAAATCCTTAACAAAATTCCAAATTCCAAACTCCAAAAATTCCAAAAAACAATCCTTAACTTAATAAAAAGTTTTCCACGTCGCGAGATTTCATGTTATTCTGCGTCATCTCTTATCAACCTTTTCTTTCTGCTACTGCCGAAATCGAACCATCCCCTTTGAAGGTGGCCCATGGGTTCGTCTTCGTCATTCACTTGGTATTTACTAACAACGAGACACCTCTTATGTCCGTCTCGGTTTCCGATAACCGGTTTGAATGAGAACATCCCAGTGTGAAGTGGGAAAGCAGAGAGTTTACAGTGTTACAGGTGGTTGGGTCTGAAAGTTTTCAGTCAGACTTTCGCGGGATTCAAACATTACAATCAGCCTAACCCTAAATTACTAATGGTTTCTACATTTAAGAAAGTAGGACCTCATTTGGCTTTCAAAAGAGATAAGCAAAAAAAAATCAACTATCTCAAACAAACCTACAAAGTAAAACGACAGTTAAATTTATTGGAAGAAGCCGTTAGCTTCTTTCACACATTATTACAAGCATTACGTATTTGCACGCTCACCTTGGTATACCAATGCGATAAGCCTCGTACAAATTATTCCAATGTAATATGTTTTGTGTTCCGTATCTACTCAGCACGATGGCCGGATGCCATGCTAATCTGACAAACGCAATAACGCAGCTGCATTCGAAAGATTTCTTAGAATTCCTCTCACGTTTAACTGCTTTCACAATTCTTAGAATCTCTCACTGCTGAACTCCCGTAGCCCTACAAGAGAAGCTTTCCGAGAATCTTACAACATTCAGATGATTTAACAAATTAACTTATATCATATATTGAAATTCCTAAATTTCAATTTGTTATTTAACTACATAACTTCTTCAGTTATAATTAAGGCACTGTTTAAGATTCCTTTAATCGGATTATGTCAAAGGCTGGCTCGGATTGTCTGAATAGCATATTCGCTCGCGAACCGCATCACATCCCTCCCACAAATATTTTAATATTTCTTTATATGTGCCTTTTCATGATGCCTTGAGGTTATAAGAGATCTTACTAATCTACTCTGCAATAACCACGTTTTATACGTGTACAACACAAAAACAAAACACATAGAATTGGTTTTAATTGTACCCTTTTAAGTATTAATGTGGACAAGAAAATAATATATTCTATTTCGTCTAATGATGATTACAGGAAATATACGTAAACATGTTGACTTAATAACGCCTAATTGGTTTGAGTTACTAATAAAATCTGAAGGATAGAACGCTTAATATCAGTAATGTTTATGTATATTTTACATTTGTTTTCGCTTATTTGGAAAACAAAAAAATTGTATGTTATTTCTCTGCGTTTAAATAAAATCACAAGGATCTATCTCAATTTAAACAGAAATAAAAGAAATTTAAACAATAAACATTTATTTATACTTATAGATTTCAGAAACCTATGGTACGCATTGAACGTTCAAAACTATTTGCACCCAAAAGTCAACATCAAATTTATCTTCATACCCCTGCGATTTATGAAATTTATTTACACAGCTAGTTTAATGGGTCTAAAACTCACACCAATAATTTTCGTCACGACGAGTTCACAGAGCACCCCTATCGGTCACCCGGGAGGGCAGATGCTTGGTTTTAACCTGGCATGAACCTCACGGGCACCGAACGCCCAGTCACACCGTCCTGCTCCCCCCCCCGCATACGCGTGGCCTCGCGATAATAAATGAGTCATGTTGGAGAGCGAGGCCTGCCCCGGAAAATTGCGGGAAGTCGCAAAACCAATTTCGGCGTGTTTAAAAATTAATCTCTGGGATTGCAGCGTCCGGAACACGCGTTCCGATGACCTGCACGCCAGCCAACGGCGGCTCGCGCACGGCCGTGACGCTGGGTGCGACGCTAATCATTGCCCTCCGGGCGCTGACCATCCGGAGAGGCGCTGAGATTGGGAATTGATGCAATGATGAGGCGGAGTCTGCAATTAACGATTCACGTGTTTCCCAGTCTTTACCGCTGGAAGCACAGTGTGATTCACATACGACGTCGCACCCGTAAAAGACGGCTGCGTTACGATACAGTAATCCGTGCACGATATCCTGTACTTATGCATCGTAAGTGAATTCTTCCCAGTGAAGTTAGTGACGCGTCCCATAGTGACAAAACGTTTGAAACGCACTGCAGAGACCGTCAGAGCGACTGCGAATTAGGCAAAAGTGACGCAGGACTGTCTCACGGATCGCGGCAACATTTTATCACATTTATATGCACAACGAATAAATGTCAGAGAGTGTTTCATAAGCAAGTGACTCTTCTTATCGCCAGTATTATTCATAAACGACAGTCTTTCCACTTTATTGCACCAAAACACGATTGTAGTTTCGCACCTTGCGAGTGTGAAAGCAATTTTGAAACATTCTATATTCTGCATTATTGCAGCGTTACAAGTGCAAATTATTCAGTTCATCGCTGAGTTTATACTCAATATTTTATGATTGACCTTTCCTGTGAATATTTCGAGGAAACAATGAGTTGAAGTTTGTTTCGTATCACTTGCGTGATGATTACGTGCACAAAGATTTCACTACTCATATGTAATAAAATATTTGCATTCTACATATAGTTTACTCGCAATATACTAGCGAAATAAAAATTATCGATATAACTTCACCGTTCACTCGTATTGGACTAAGGTTGACCACATCTTATTCAGAATCTTCGACTCCGACTCTTCGATTGATTGATTGATTTTTTCGTGTTTCCGGGCGCGTCAACTACTTTGGTCATTAGTCCCGTTAGTGTAGTGCGTGTTTTTTTCTCGGGAGATGGCAGTGATTTTCTCCCGCTGGATAGCACGATCCGGCGCCAACCTACCGTCGGCTAGAGGGGTTTCCCCCTAACGAGAACTCTTCCATCAGCGGGGCACCGCCCCAGCCGGGACAAGCTTCCAACTGGTCTCCCGGAATATGTGGTAGTGTAGTGTATGTTAGTGTATGCAAGGGGAGAGGATGGGACAAGGAAAGGAAGGGCAGATCGCGCGCGACCGTGGCCCGTTTGGTAGGGTACTGCTCCGGCATTCACCTGGTGTTGATCGGAGAAACCACGGGAAATCCGATCAGAGCAGCCGGCCGCTAGATTACTTCTCCAGACAGCAACTGAATTCGACCTAGCTGAAAACCTGGAGTCGAAAATCCTGCCACCGTCAGCACTCCCGGACCTCCCGGTCAGAGGCGCTGCAGTGACATCAGTTGATTCCGACTCTTCGACTCCGACTCTTCGACTCCGACTCTTCGACTCCGACTCTTCGACTCCGACTCTTCGACTCCGACTCTTCGACTCCGACTCTTCGACTCCGACTCTTCGACTCCGACTCTTCGACTCCGACTCTTCGACTCCGACTCTTCGACTCCGACTCTGGATCTCCATCCTAATACCTATCCCAAAATCCGGTTGTCGGCCGCACCCGGGCGGGGCGCGAGGGGCTGCGGCGCAGCGGAGCGTGCAACGCGGGTCGCGCGTGACGCGTGAAGGGAGGGCTCCGTAATTGCATGTGACCGGCGCCCCACCCCCTCGCTCCAACACCCGTAAGCCTCCACCACCACATCAACCCCAGCTGACGCCGCCCGTCCAGCTGCCCCTCCCCCCTTCCCCTTGTTAGGTCTCCATCCCTGTCGCCGCCCCCGCCGCTAGGATATCCACAGCCCCAACGCAAACGCCGTCTCCATCTCCTCTGCCATCACTCACGTTGCCTCCTCTGCAGAGCCCCGGCCTAGCCCCGCCCTTCCTCTCCGTCTCCAAAGCTGCCTTTACCACCCCACCCCCACCTGTCCCGTGCCTGGAATCACCTGACCCAGTTGCCGCGTCGCCGCCACCCCCCGCGCTATTGGCCAGACTGACACCCTCGCCGTCGTCCCACCTTTGGCGCCGCCAATCCGGCTTTCACTCCAACCCCTGTCGCGTCACCCTCCAGGAAGTTGCAAGGAAACTCCTCAGCGCCGCTGCAGACGCCATCTCCGCCGCCGTCTCTGCCGCGTGCGCCGCCGCGGCCCCCGAGGCCGCTTTGGCAGCTCGCTATTAATTGCGGTGGTTAATTAACGCAGCCTCCGTCAATGGATACCGGCTATCGTGTTTCCTCATTTCTGGGCGCGACCCCGCGTCGCCGCCGCCGCCGTTGGCGCTTCCAGCGTCGCCCGCCCCCGCCCCGCGCCTCGCCGCGCCGTCAGCGCCCCCGCCGTCCCGTGCAGGAAGCTCTCGAAACAATGTGCACCCCAGGACGACTGGCTGTTTCGGCCTGTCGCCGGCCGCCCGCCCCTTCACGTCGCTAGCTGCGCCTCCCAACCCGGAATACTTCCTCTCCGCCCTGCTGCCCATGGCGCTGACTTCGCCCCGCGCTTCGGGTCCTCTCTGGTGTTTGCTCTTCACCATCTACTGCTGGGGTCTAAGGGAAGATTTCCGGCTTCCAAGGGTTGCCCTTTACGACAGTGCAGTTAGATTCCAAACTGTTTATTACTCCCTATTGTGAAAACTATGTAGGTCAATGTTTTTCGAAAATGGTTGATTGCAATTTAAGTAGGAAAATATTTTTGTGCTTTATTTAGAGCTAAAAGTAAGTATATTGGTCGTTTTCACTCTACAGCCGAAAAGAAATCATGTATGTTGTGTAAAAGAGAAAATGTTTTGCTTCTGTTTTTATTTTAACTACAATTGACGTTTATGATACACAATTTGGCAATTGAACATATTTGTATACACAACTCGATACACAATTGTGGCATACCCACTGAACATTATGAATAAACACTAGTAAAATAGCACTGTTTGGAGAGCAACACAAAGGAACAATATATTTGTGGTTGCTATAAACTATGAAATACATGACTACCGTGTTTTTTCCACAGCCCGATGTTATGAATGTTCTGATAACAAAATCATAATTCAATCATGGGGTTAAATACGACTATGCTTTCAGAGACATTTAACTTCAACAGTACCAACGCCAACATTTGATTAGTACAGTCACGATCATATAAGCCTTACACTGCTTCTCATTTACACTTTAAGCTGTAAACTTAAGCGTTCATGAACTTTCATTCTATTTGATAACAAATCTGCAGAAGAAACTACATTCGCTTCAGCATGTAAGAATCTTCATGAGTACTTTCATTATTCAAATAATGTAAGCTATACTATCATATCATTTTTAATAAGTTGGTTGTTCAGGTGTAAATATTGATTAATGAAATTTCAAGTTTTGTAGGGAAGTGGAATGAAAAATGTCTATTTTACACTACAAGAGGCATAATCCACGTATAATCATACAAGTATTATCAATACCATTCATTGTCCGTTCTTGAAATCATTTGAGATGGAGAGAGGGATACTCTCTTTTACATAAATGCTAAGAATGACGATTTCTTCCAATATATTAGGTACCTCATGCACTACAACGCCTCACGTATTGCACTACAACGTAAAACCTCACGTATGCACTACAACGGAAAAGAAAAAAATCCATGACCGTAGAATTATTTGATAGCGTAGCGTCCGCTAAAAATTTTTAGGAACTTAAAGATCGTCTACATCACTATCACACTGAAAAATAATGATTCCATCTTCTATAACAAAATATTTTATGAAATATTGGTGGGTTCAAAAGATTTGCCAGCGGAAATAAACTCAAGTTTTGTAAATATCAAATATTTCAGGATATTTTGGATTCCTTGGAGGTAATGGATAATTGAGAAATTAAAAGGAAAAACAATTTTACTTTAGATGATGGTTTAGGGAAAATGCCTTATATGTAAATTAAAAGAATAGTTTCTTCTAAGAGAAATAGTGAACAAATATTAAAAGGCATTCGGTACGTAGAAATCATATTGTCGGTCGTCGTTTGTTGTCACACGGGTAAGCGAATATTTTGATTTATTTCTATTTTGAAAAGGGTAACATTTCCCAGAAAATTAATTATCTTGTTTTCTTAATGGATACACACAAAAATAACGGTGACATATATGGCAAAATATTGAATTTTTTAATTAATCTCTCAAAAGTCAATAATTTCTTTCAGTTGTGAAATTGAAGTGCAAATAATGTTTTTCAGTTTAATTAATCTCTCCAAAGTCCATTATTTCTTTCAGTTACAAAAGCGTGAACATTGGAATGACGCATCTGCTGCTCGGAGAGTAGTATTTTCAACTGTATTATTTGCAATTGCATGGTAAAAATATTTTCTTCAAACTTCTTTTCTTTAATCCCTCAAATTACCAATTATGAAACGAAAGTTGTTTCAAAATTGTCCGTATTGTATTTAGTTTTGATATGTGGGTGGTCGTCAGAATTTTTTTTTATATTATTTATTTAAGGTCGCCTTAGAAACGTCTAGGTCATTGGCGACCACAGTTACAATAATACAGTAGTTACAAATATACAAATATACATTAGTTGCACAATTTCGTGGGATACACACATAGAGCCTTAATATTAATATTGTACATGGGACAATGTATAATCACTATCTAAATACTATTTATGAGATTAAATTTGGTGAGGAGTTCTATAATTTTCATGAGGCCGGAATACAGGGAAATATATGGCCGTAGTATTACACTGTAGATGCCTGGGACGTATCCGTATCAGAATCCAATGCACTTTCAAGTTTTTTGATTATTCTGGAACATCTGTTTTTAATACCTTTTTTAGGAAGGGTGGAATAAATATCCGTAACATTGAAATTATAGGTGGAATATCTGGAGAGAAGTCTTTAGCAATTTCTGCAATGTTCTGGGAACCTTTAGATTTGTCAAAGAAGCTTAACAATTCATTCATCGATAACGGGTATTTAATTGGGCTCTTTTCAATCTTTTCTTTGGTCACTGACCATTGAATGTCTTCTTTACTATCTGGGGTGGTTTTTATTTTTTTGGGGAACACTATTTTGTTTCACAGGGGGGTCTTCTAAGTCTAAAGATATCTCCGAATCAGAGAGGACAGTCTTTTCCGTAACGAGATCTCTTGACACATTAGCGGGAAGAGGCGTCGCTTGGGAACTACTAGTTGAGAGTGGCCTTTTAGTTCTTGATTTTACCGTGTTTTCCGTTGGCTTCTTTGTCTTGGATTCCGAGACTGAAGTTGTAGGGAATGCCGGTAAAGGATCTGGTTGTGAAACATTTGGGAGATCAGGAATTCGTTCTCGTTAATGACAGGAGCGGGACCGGGGGCAGGAAAACGGAAAGGTCGCCGTCTGATAAGGAAAGGTTGTTACCTTCGGGCTGATAGCTGCTTGCAGGGGTGAGTTGCCATTTGGGCAGTTCTTAGCAAAATGACCTTGCAGCTTGCATTGAAAGCAGGTAGGGATATCAGATGAGATGTATATCCAATGCGGTAAACCATCCAATGTTACTTGGAAAGACTCGGAGTAGTTCTTCATGTTCCGGTGCTATGTAGGTTTGTCTTCTGAAACTCATGATATGGTTTAAGTTTGGGTTAGAGAAACCTGCACGAATAAAAGACATTGGTGCCACAGTTTTAACGCCAAATTCTAATAACTTATCTTCTAGTAGATTGTTAGGGATACTCGGGCAAACATTGGAAAGAATTATTCTTTTGTTGCGTGAAATTAGCGGTCTTATAGTAAATTCATGGTCAGATATAATTATTGATTTAACTTTGGATACTAGATCGTCAGCAACTTCTTTGGTGGACAAATAAACACACAGCCTGTTATTAGAGATCTTTGATGCAAACCGAATATGAGAAGGATTAGTTTTTCCTGCAAGGGCTTCAATGAAGTCAACTGTCGGTGCATAATTTGCAGAGTCAATCACAATTGCATTTTCTTTCTTAGGAAACAGGGAACTATTACAAGCTTGAACATAACTCTTACTTGAAACAATACTTGGTTGTTGATTGGGATGGAGGACTTCCATGATGGTTACGATGTTGTTGCTCGGATGCCAAGCAGCAACACGATGGTCAGAAACATACGCACTTCGAGCTTCTCGGTGCGTGGAAATGAAGAGAACACTCACTAAAACACTGAACTTCACAAATCTAGGAAAACTCGTCACCCGAATTTGCACACAGTTAAGGAACAACTATTAACCACAAAAACAAAAAAAACTATAACAGCTTTCATTCTTGACGCTTATCTAGAACGACCACGGTCATAGCGCGCGATGGAAGCACAGCGGAGCAGCGAACGTCCGCACCCCGCCGAGTCTCAACGTCGACTGGGTCGTCAGAATTGTATATTGAGTTGTATGAAAAATGAAGGCACTTTTTAGCTTCAAAAATCGTTCACAGAAAGTCAATTGACGAAATATTGGAGTTTCAAGGATAGATGTTTACTCTAAGATATCTGATAACTGTAATTCTGTACAATGCTCTTCGACCCTCAACATTTGTCATTTTTAACAAAATATCACTCGTTATTATTCAAAATTACCTGAAAATATCTTATATCACCTATTCTAGAGATAGTATATCTCGTGGGACCAGGTGTCAATTTGATTCTGTTCACAAAGGATGTTCTACCACGTTGGGAAAGGGTTCAGCACTCCCAAGTACTTTTTGTTTTTGACTGAACATTGTCTCTATCATCTTCGCTTTCTGAAGTATATCACACTCAGACTCCGTGGCAGGATGTATGCTGTCATCACTTCTTTGACTTTTTCTTAAGGTATATCATCCTCACTGTCGGAGGTATTCAGTAAGTTCACCAAATCATCTTCAGAAAGACGTCGAACTTTCTTGACATAATGAAGACTAATGTCAATGGAGAGTGAAAAGTGTCAAGTTCAGTCAGTATAGGTATTATACTGATCCTCTGAAAACGAACAAACAGAGACCCACCATGCACGCCGTGTCTCATACAAAAGTTCCAACTTGCATCAATTTGTTGCACAGTTGACTAGAACCCGTAGAAACAGTTTCAAGTAATTCCCGAACACCTAAACGTATCCTCCTACAGAAAGGTTCCGAAATAAAATGAGAAAATTAAGATACCTCACACATCGGGTTACATTGCCTTAGGAACACAAGTGTAATTTGTTTGTTTTCAGAAAAAAAAAACAAATATTTTACTGATTTCCATATTTTAGGAGAAATAGAATACTAACGAAAACAGAGTCATGAAGTACCAAAACTAACATTTAGATAAAAAGAAAATTACATCCTGTTAAATTTTGGTTCGGGTCTTATTGACCCAAGCAGGACAGGAGGGTAAACACTACCGAACAAAACATTAAAGACATATTTGAAGCCCTTTCTGAGACAATGTTTTGTTTTTAGCTTTTTAGAAAATAGGTAACAAGCGCATTTCCCAATAAAACATACTTCTATGATTTGGAAACAAATGTTCGAGTTTTTTTTTTGAGAGAGAGAGAGAGAGAGAGAGAGAAAGAGAGAGAGAGAGAAAGTGAGAGAGAGAGAGAGAAAGAGAGAGAGAGAAAGTGAGAGAGAGAGAGAATGAGAGAGAGAGAGAAAGTGAGAGAGAGAGAGAGAGAAAAATGTTACAAGAATTTCTATTTAACGAATATAAAATTTTATTTAAACAATGTTTTAGATAGAGTATGTATACTTCATAGATTAATCGATAGTTAAGTAATTATACATTTTTCTAAATCACCAGGGTATATGGTCCCCAATAAAAAAGACCATCAATATATCTCCATTCAAAATGTCACTTCTGAATTTTGTAAATTCAGGATATTTATTTCTGCCATAAAATGATACAAAGGTTCTAAAAACATTGAAAATATTTAAAATAAACTTTTAATTTGGTTAATTTTTAATTGTGAATGTCACATTTAGTAAAACGTTCATAAACGTATGAGTCCATTTATTTAATTTTTGGTACCTTCCTTCTATTTGGCAAATTTCACACATACCACCACTCGCTAATCACATAGTAAATACTAAAAATATTTACAGAAAATTATCAATCAAATTAAGTTCTTAAATTTTCAATACATTTAATACGAGAAATTCTGAGACGTCATTGTTTGGTTACCTTCCTGTACAAAATCGTATACAATCAAAGTACATCTTTTCTTGTAATAATAAAAGGAAAGATAATCATTTTATTAAATATTCTGCTGATAAAATCTCCGAATAAAACAATTATTTATAAAATAAATACTCATTTGCGATGAAGTACCGCGATTTTAAGTTCTGATTCGAAGATTACAACTTCAACAAACTGATGGAGTCAATTACTTTGATATTTCAATGTGAATGTTAGTTTTCATGTCTGACGAAAACGCACACTTTCAACAAAACTCCCTTAAACCACTTTTTTTTAAGGCAATGAATCCATGACATTACAGTAAAATGAATACTCTCTGTTTAAATACTAATTAACGTGAGCACAAAATTACCTTTAGAAATTTACACAAAAAATAATTTATTTTTAGATTCTGAAACATCACAGTTACTAGTTTTCCAAGAAATCGCTTATTTTACAGTCAATACTACGCAACACATATTTTGTTGCTATAAAACAAATGAACACTTTCAACTGAATCATCATCTAATATACATTACCAACATATTTACCAACACTTGAAACAAGGGCTCATTTGATGCGAAGGCTGTTAGGTCAAATTTTGTGGTTCAAAACTTCAACAAGCTGGAGTCGTCGACCACCGTCGGTAGTACTATCGATTCTCATCTGCTCTCGCCTCGGGCCTGAAGGAGAGCCACCTCCTACAATCCCGCCCCCGCGCTCAACTTCCTAAAATTCGGAGCTGTGAAACGTGATTTGAATGGAAGTGAATGGTAAAGTTGTTAATTACGGAATTTTACAGTTTATGTAGCCGCACGCAAAACCCTGCATGGCAGATCGAATTTTTTTATGGAGAATTTAAATTCACGGCAGGCGCTCGCACACTTTTACGAGTGCGTTTTACGGGCAAACTTTTGTGTATCGAGAGGCCACTAGAGCGGGCTTATCAGACCGTTTGGTTCCGAAGCCGTTACACGTTATCTTGGAGAGTTTGCATCTTGGTGACAAGAGGCGTTCGCACTTGGGTCAACATCGATTTTGTAGTTCCATTTTCTTGTGGAGGTGGCCTTCATCCTCTTCTTGTTAAACGAAAGTTACCGCATGGACAACATTTTTACACTAAGACTTAGGCAATACTTAAATCTTTCTTACACTAATACTAATTACATTAAAATATTTACTTGAAAATTCACAATGCATTCGAATGTTAGCTTATGAAGTTGAATAAATAGTGATTGTATGGAATAGAGAAACATGAAAAATGTTTTAACATTAAAACGTTTGTTAGACATTATTAATTCATCTAATTATATGTCAATGACGTACAAGTACGTATGCATGGGCGTATTTAGCATATATATGCAACTTTGAAATAATCCTTCTTAGAATCCACCACTTTCCAACAATAAGGAAGGCGCCAAAACACTCATATTCATCCTCATCACAAGATAATTTTCTGATCATCCGTTTGATTGTGTCAATGCCTTGAGGTCACCGAAATGTATCGTAGATTATAAATCCTACGGTTCTAGTACACAATATGCGATACATCAGGGCTGTGGGTCATATTTCTAATCTCTATGTAGGTAATACCTAGTATACCTACCCCTAACTTCCAAACAGATCTATGGCTAGCCCAAACATTCAGATTTTGCCAAAAATCAGATAACGTTGGGAACCGATTTTAAGACTTTTCGGTCAACAAGCTTCACATGCATTCTAGTGGCGCTCCAGTTGCGGATTTATTATTTCCCTTTCCCTTCCTTTTACTAAAATGAACACGCAAGATAAACCTGCAACCCGATAACATAATTTTGTAGGTGATTTGTCTCGCTTTGCGCGGTGCAAATCGCTCCGCAAATTTCCATATTCCTTTCCCTCGGAGCCGCATCTCCTTTTAAAGACCCGCAGCCTCCATTGACTGCGTGGTTCGGTTCGACGCAGCGTTCGATTCTCGAAAGGCGACGACGACGGCGGCGGCGGCCGAAGGCGCGGCGCGGCGGCGGCGGCGTCTCAGGGGGCGCAACGACGCGGGCAGATAAGCGCGCGCTGGACGCTCAGACGGCGGTGGGGGCGGGGGAGAGGGCGGGGGCGGCGCGCTGCGTGGGGATCACACAATGCCACGCAGCCCCCGCATACGCGCCGCCCCGCGGCTTGTCAGCGAGAGGCGGCGCGCCAAAGGCCGGCATGGCGGCACGCCCACTTCCGCTGAGGGAGAGAGACCGGAAGGAGAAGCTGCGCGCGCGTGTGCGTTGGACTAGCTATCAGAATGGGGTTATTGGGACCCTTCACCAGTCGCAGATCGGTGTCGGGTCGGTGTCGGGTCGGTGTCGGGTCGGTGTCGGGTCGGTGTCGGGTCGGTGTCGGGTCGGTGTCGGGTCGGTGTCGGGTCGGTGTCGGGTCGGTGTCGGGTCGGTGTCGGGTCGGTGTCGGGTCGGTGTCGGGTCGGTGTCGGGTCGGTGTCGGGTCGGTGTCGGGTCGGTGTCGGGTCGGTGTCGGGTCGGTGTCGGGTCGGTGTCGGGTCGGTGTCGGGTCGGTGTCGGATCGGTGTCAGATCAGTCTCGGGTCAGTCTCGGATCGGTTTGGTGGCAGTGTCAGTCAGTTGTTTTAGCGAGTTCTGCTGTGAATGCGAGCGGAATCGGTGCAGCATGGTGGATCAAGAATAGGTTTGTGTTGAGCCTTTTTTATTTCTCACCTTTTTGAAAATTTGTGACATTGTTCGACATCTGACAGATCAGAGATATTAAGTATTTTCATACTAAAGAATACTAATAATAAAAGTGAAAACGAACCCCGTAAGTGCTAGATATGTCAAAAACGTTGATACAGAAAAACATTGGTACAAAAATAGATTTTGTGAATAAGAAAAGTTATTTGGTTCCTAAACAGAAATTACGTTCACAAAAAAAAACATTACAGAATTGATGATTGTAATATTATAGCATATACTAATTTATAATGCTTAATTTGACTATAGCAATGGGAGACGTTTTAATGTTTGACATAATAATAATAATTCAAAGCAATTTGACACGTTATGTGTCTGTTACTTTTCTCGAAAGATTTATAGAATAAATATTTAATTATATTGTGGCGTAGTAGGTAATGTTTACATAGAATTTTCCCAAAATTGTATACCCCCATGCTACCTCACACAGCTTTTATTATTTTTTATAGACGCTACATAAATCAATAATAGAAAAATAGTTTTCCAATAATTTTCCAATATTTCTTCTTTCACAAGTTATAATTTAATCCAAAAATATTAAACACAAGTTATCAAAATGTTTGAATACTTACTAATTGTTCAAATTTGAAATTTATTATTCCTTTTGCTGAATACAATTCGCCATATTTCGTATTCAATCAAAGTTTATTACGTGAGCCGAGATGAAAAAAAAGGACAACTCATGGAACGAGTCTTATGTAATTTGTTCTGAGTTTGTTTAGATATCCGATGTGTTCAGTTCATGCCCTATCGATTCTCCTCTGCAAATAAAATAAAGGTTATTCCATTTGCAATTATATATTAACGTCACGTGCTTACGTGACGTCATAAGTGTGACAATGCCTTGTAAGATTTCACCGATAATTAGTTTTGTATTCTCACGGTACGACGGGGAGCATGTGCTTATAATGGAAAAGACAAATTCAGTAATGAAACAAGAACTTCAACACGAACAAAGCATCAACAAGAACGAGTTACAGATATCCTTTGTCAAAAGTAAACTCTCCGCATTTGGAAACCAACAGCGAGGAAACGGAATGACATGCCTATACTCCCCTCCGAAACCCATTTTCTTCCGCTCGACCACAAAGTTCGCTTGATCTCGCTTTCAATGGCTCCGCGGCCGTGACCCTTACCGACTGCTTCACCGCTTCTTTCGCCGTAAGCTCCCTCCACGCCCCCTCGCTGAGCGTCTTATCTGCTCGGGGGCGGGGTCGTATACAGCGACAAACACCTGTGCACTGGGCCTTCAAAGGTTCGCAGCGGCCGCCTTTGACAGCGAGGGGGCGAGAGATGACGGGGGCGGTAGGGAGCAGTGCAGGCGACTGGGGTGACTGAGAAGGCGGGGGTCGCGGGGACGGGGGTGCGGGGTCGCGGGGGCGGCGGAAGCGGCGGTGGGGGCGGGAGAGACGGGGGGATCAGTAACGACGGGGGAAGGGACGGCGGGGTCAGGGAGGAGGGGCAGCGGGTGCGCGCGGGTGGCGGGGTGGCGGGGCGGCGGGGCGGCGGGGCGGCGGGGCGGCGGGGCGGCGGGGCGGCGGGGCGGCGGGGGCGGCGGGGGCGGCGGGGGCGGCGGGGGCGGCAGGGGCGGCAGGGGACCGGGCCGAGAGGGCGGGTTGCCAGCTCTGCCCCCTCCCCCTCCGGGCAGGCGGCCTGTTGACACGGGCTGCGTGCGCCGCAACCCACAGCCGTCACAGGGAGCGCCTCCCAACTCCATAGACGCCGTCCCGTTGCGATGCCACAATTGAACGCCTCAGGCTCAGAAACATTCCTAGACCCTTGCCTTTCTCCTCAGTTATCCTCATCGCCTCTGTTACATGTCATACGCTGCTTTTGAATTTCTTTCATACGTTTACAAAAACCTAGACCGCGGATTTTAGGACAAATACGTATTTAGTTCCTTTACGAGGTTGTGGAAAATTATTTCCTTTGTTTGCAAATCATGCGGTCTACTGAGAGCATCTTATTATATCTGTAATATCCCAAAAGGGCGGTTGATGCCTATTTTGATATTTTTTTTCTAAAACAAGTAATTTTGAAGAATTCGCATATATTCATTACTCATTTTCAGAATTTATCACCCCAAAACGCATATACTTTCCCAAATTTCCCAAAAAGCCAATGTTCTTTGATCGCCGTATAGGCAATCAACTACGCAGCAAAATCTCTCACTCAACACACTGGACATAGATGCTCTGCATGTCAATAGAAAGAGGACGTTTTACACTCGGACATGAACTTGTACGCAATTACACCCTTACCCTATGCGGCTACTCGGCTGACTGGTCGAGATTTACTGCCGCGGCGCGTCGTCTTTGCAATTCAGGGGAGGAAAGTAAAGGTCATGCAAAACTGTTGGATATACGAATCTCACAAAATAAACCCAAGAATTCGACCCTAAGAAAGTAAAATGAGTCATTTCGAGTTTTCTTCTCTCTCTCTCTCTCTCTCTCTCTCTCTCTCTCTCTCGCTCTGTGTGTGTGTGTGTGTGTGTGTAGGGGGTTAACCTACTTTTGACTGTATACTCTCCTATTTAATTATATCAGTGAATAAAATAATTTGCTTGTAATCAGTCTCACAAATCTAAAAGTACTTGACTTGTTCGAGTAATAAAAGTGTCTAAATTAATTATTTTACGATCAGCTTTATATGCCAGAAACCTTACTTTTTGCGTAATGTCATTATTTTATTACCTATTTTGTGCCTAAACCATCACTTTTTGTGCCTAAAATTCCAAGACCTACTAAAAACTAATTGGATGTAGTTCATTTTTAACCCATCCGCTTCTTCTTCTTCTTCTTCTACTACTACTACTACTTCTTCTCCTTCTTCTTCTTCTTCTTCTTCTTCTTCTTCTTCTCATGAATAGTACAACTTTTGTAATTGTGTCCCTTCTTCAACTAATTAAAATTTACCTACTAACATTAATAAGTTACAAAATGGATTTCAAATTCTTTTATATACTGAAAATATTATCAGTATAATGAACCCTTTACCATAATCGACTATTCATGACGAGCATGTGTACTTAATAAACCATAATTCCATCGCTGATATTTTCAGATTTTATGTGACCAGTAGTTACCATTTTAAAACCAACACTTGAAGCTGACACTCCATCCCTTGTTATCTCTCATAATATCTATGAATAATATTATGTATCTGCCGTGACCGCCCGCGCGCGTTTGAATGACCTGCCGCCGAGCTACGTCAGCGGGGTTACCGCCCTCGGCGGAGAGGAAGGCGACCGGTGCGGCCGGCCTGGCTGTCCGCGCGCGGCCGTCACGCCCGAGCAAGCGTGTAGGGACTCGCCACCCCCCTACTCCGCAGCTAGTCGGTGGGCCGCTAGCCCCAGCGGGCTATAAGAGGGCTCCGACCCGCCGCCAAGGCAGACAGCGAGCGACGGTGTTAGCGACTAGGTTCTGGCGAGCGATTTGCGGTGTGAAGAGTGGTGATCGGTTACGACGACGACCTGTGCTACGGAAGATGAACTCTCCAGTGGATATTCGACGACTCGGCTGATTTTGGGACTTCTTCTGGACAACGGTGATACGGCTTCGCTTTTGGTACACTCTACTGTTGATACGGACCTTCGGCTATTGTACCTGGTTATTGAATAAAAATCGTTTTATGAAGCGTTGCCTTTGATCGGATACTACAGTATCCGTGCATCAAACTATCTAACAGTACTGTCTTAATTACTTCGTCTTTCGCCTAAATTTATGATTCTTCTTCTTCATGGCTCTATAAATAATAGTACAATGCTACGAAATTTATGATAATGAAAGTTAATAATAAAAACTGACCTCAATATCATTTTTCTGAAAGATAAGATTAAGAAATATAATGACATGAGACGACGAGTAAACATGAAAGTTTTTAGAAAACTGCCACTACTCGGGAAACATATTGCGGACTCATAATTACAAGATTTTATCTCACATCACAATACAAGAATATCGTTTTGATATTTTAAAAATATTCGGTAAGAATATTTGAAAATCACATGGAATACGGGTATGTCGTTTGTTTACAAACATTTTCGCAAGTCTATTTGAACACTGTTTTAATACAATGTAGTACTAACAATAGTGAGATCCAGCTATAACTTTTTACTTAAAATGGCTTTTCAACTACTAAGGTCATACAGCGCCCATTGTAAGTAACGTTTGTTTCGTAACTTTGGGATTTATTGTAAGTAGAAGTAGCGTGCTCATATATGGGCACAAAAACATCAATGCATCGACGAGATTCAAACCCGCGACACTTCAGACACGAGGCAGCTTCGACTCTTCACCTTCAGCGATCTCGGCTATCGAAGCCGGCGTATATTGACCTTTATTACTCTCGGGCAACAATACATTGACCGAAATACGAACAGGATCTGAAGAAAGAAAATATCATACACATTGAGACACGACAGTCACGTTACTCTGTCAATCTTCTGTTTCTCAAACACACTTTCTCGTACCACTTCCGATCGCCACCTGGCCCCAATAACCAACGGCCCACACGCCCCCATCCTCCAACGAAACTCCCCCCTCCCCCCGCCGCTTTCGCCTTCGTCGCCACAGGCCCCGCTTCCTCCGCCCTCCACTTGATCACTTTCCGATACATTTACTTCCCGCGCCCCCGTCCGCGCTCGAGCATTACGACCGGCGATTTTTTACCGGGTAAATTGAGTAGCCCGGTGCAGGCGACCGCCCTCAAAACACTGGAAACGGCGCGCGGTAATTGCAGGAAGGGTTTGGAGAAGTCGGGGAGGGACGGGCAAAGGTCAGGAACTTTCCTTCGCGGCGGGCCTCCAAAATATGATCTAACTCCACCCACTCACGCTAACTCTTTGAACTCCACGCTGGGAGATTGCAATGGGAGAGGTTTTGTGGATTTTAGGCCCTGCTTGGAAGCCTTGCTCCAGCTCAAAATGCATTGATAAATCCGATTGTTAGTACACTTTTGCTCGATCGCGTGGATAACCGCATGTTTTATTAATATTATTTAACTCTTCTGGGGAATATAAAACTATGTGCAAAATAATCGTAGGGTTTTAATTACAAAATTAATCACTGGGATAAGTGATTCCCGGCATCAACTAATGTCACTTCTGACGGGAGCAGTTTAAAAATTTAATGTATTATATATATTGTGGCCGCTCTACCTTTTCACTATATTCACTAAGAAGCCTACAGCGGGTCACTCAGGTAACCTAGCAGTATTACTTGATCTGTGACTTGTTATGACAATATCACACCAAAAATTAGGAATGGTTTTATGTCCTTACTGCCCTACAGGAGTGGGGTCGTCTTTTAACCTGCTTTTGTAATAAAAGAAACATAGGCAAGTTAATCTTTTGGCTATGAACAGAGTTCTAGATATATTCTGTTAAATATTTGAATACAATTCTATCTAGCATTTACACATGGCATTGAAAAATTCTATTACTTGCTCTACCTTTAGCAATTACATGATTATCTAACAACTCCAGTTGCTTTTTAACACTTGCATAAACACTTTACATGAAATTATATTACACTTCACTTCACAAAAACACAATAAAATAACTGTACACATGACAATAATACATAGAAACACAAAATACTGAAAAAGAATCACATACCAAAATACCCTTTACATACACCTTCAAAGAAAAATGTCGTTACGCAATGAACGTAGAATTAATAATAACTCTTTTACTACTTATTGGTTTTGAACAATTGGAAATCGATGAAACAATAAATTGAAAACACACACTAAAAGAACAAATATTATTGATAATAGAAAAATGAAATAAATAGGTTTTTACAATTCTTTACAGGAATTAGCTATCTCGCTTCCTTTTACGACTGCAGTATTGTAAAAGATTACGTTTAAATAATTTTAATATAATTACTCGACCATCTACGTCTGTCAGTGAGGTGAATTCTATCTCTGTATAATAATTCTCGCTTCTTTAAACAGTTCATTTTTTTTTGACAATTTCTAGTGAAGTTTTCTGACTCGTGACACGTCGTCTCGAAGAAATATTTCCACAGCTTGGTACGTCGATGGCGACCCAGATCCTTTCAAGGTTGTGGCAACCCCTTGCTTCGGCGAACACGTCCTCTGGTGAATCGCTACCACAGTCCTTCGAATTTTATACAATATGACTGCAATATCTCCGCGTAATGAATTTTTAGTGGTAAGCCAAGACGAAAAAAAATTTACATGCTTTCTACATTAGTATATGTTCTTGAACGTTCAAATATATTATTTCCTCGTTGGTAGAAAAATAGTATATTTCTACGTAATGCGTTCACGTGAATTTATCAGAATATTCATGATTTAAAATTCTCAATTATCTCATACATGGTATCGTTATTTTAACATGATGAGACGAATTACTTTTTCAAGCTTCTATCGACGGAAGTATCGTCGAAAAATTTCCTCTCCGTCAACAGTTTCGATGCGTCCAGATCGGCGGTCGGCAGCAAAAGAGGGAGCTTTTCGTAGCGGTGCTTTGCGCTAGTGCTAATATTTTCAATGGTGATTTTGTTTGTTGTCGTTTTCTTGCGAGTGCGTTAAAAATACATTCTTGCAAGGGATAGAATTTGCTGCTGGCGCGATCTCTTGCAATTCGATAACACTATAATTGCATCTTGTCGTGTCTTTACGTTCTCGGGTGCTTCTCAAAAATCAATGGAACGACATATGGGGTTACAATATATATATATATATATATATATATATATATATATATATATATATATATATATATTATGCTCTAACATGCACGTGTTGGCATACAACAGCAATTGAGTATTTTACAATCATAGTGCCAATTTTATTGTATTATGTGTTAATTGTATTGTACACTCTATGTTTTATGTTTTAATCACTCTCAAGATGCAATGCTTCGTTTACATCAGATTACGCAATAGTGCGAGCTCTTGCCTGTTCAGACGTTTCCAGAATCGCCAAACATCTACAACGCAGCTGCACGAGTAAACGGTGCAACGGTTCCCAGGAGTTCTTGCACAACGCAATTAACATATTTCCTTCATAAGCTTTACGGACACTCCTAGTTTTCAATTTTCTACATATTCATACATCACTTTACTTGTTA
Source organism: Teleogryllus oceanicus (assembly GCA_964035755.1). Taxonomy (NCBI): domain Eukaryota; kingdom Metazoa; phylum Arthropoda; class Insecta; order Orthoptera; family Gryllidae; genus Teleogryllus; species Teleogryllus oceanicus. The sequence continues at coordinate 239,422,108 of CAXIVR010000002.1, read as the reverse complement.
TTTAACACAGTTCAAAGCACCTTTAATTACAACAATCTGAAATCAATTTTTCAAATGATCAGGCAGTCAAACCACGGGAATATCGTTTTTCCCACCTTATCTGTAACGAATCCGTTCAGTGAGTCGCACACGAGCCAACTCAGGGGCGAGCAAGTCAGTCGCGTGCCGTCTCTGTCTCTTATTCTTATAAATAATGCCAACTAAGACAGTAATGTGTAAAGTCAGAGTTTTTTTATTGGTTATTTAAGGTCGCATCAACATCTTACGTCATTAGCGACCACTATTGCTGTTAAAGGTATGGTAACTATGTGCATGAAACGATATGGTGATGATAAGGGATGAAAGGACGAACACAAATTCAACCCATGCCCGAGGCGGGACTCGAACCCGCGACCCTTCGGTCCCAGATCACACGACACTACTGCCTTAGCGATCTCGGCCACCGGGCCAACAAAGTGAGAGTGTAAGGCGTATATATAGCTTGTGTACAATATACCGTGCACAAACACCTAATTTTAACCTAATTATACAATTGACCGTGTAAATAACATTCACGTGTGCCATATCTGCCGTGATCATTACTCAAACTCATAATATCACAACATCCGTTTAATGAAAGAATTTACAACAACTATGTTGTACAGCAATGAAATAGACGAGGATGGAAGCAGACTATATGAAAATGTGTTATTAGCGAAAGGAAGAAACGGAAAAATGCTTGAGGGGAGGCGCAGCGATAAAAGTGAACCGAGAAGACTTGGAGCTGGCACGAACGCTTCATTGTTCGCTTATTGACGAGATCTGAACACAAAGAGTTGAGGGCGTCTTTTTTCCTACCCCTTCTTGGCATCTGGGCCGGAAGCGTTTTCATTCTCTCCGGAGTACGAACTATTACGCATCACTCGCGAGTGCTTCTAGAGAAGATCTAAAATTAACTCTGGTCCTCTTTTTGATCGATGAGTAACATTTACAACTGTTTTGGCGGACCGCTGGAAATGTGTTTTTAATTTACTCTTGCTCGGAGATCTCCAGGAAAATGTTATGTTCAACAATGAATGTAAGCAGAGAAATTCTCTTCCAGTTTTTATCTACCTTAAATACGGCATGGGAGATAATATTGTAAATCAGCTTATTTGCGTTCCGAATGTTTGTTCGATAAAGGAGCGGAAACGGTATATATACGAACACAATATAATAAATATGAATGTTTCCTCCTTTGTTTGCATTCCCAGAGCACAAATATATTTACATAACGCTTTACCGATAATAGTTATTAATGCATTGTAAAACTATTACGCCTTGAATCGTTTAGAATATCTGGACTATAACCCTTAATGTACTGATTTATGAAATTAAAGTAATAACTTAAACTGGTGATAGGAGTTCTGCCAGTAAATAAAGGGTTAATAATTTATTGGAGATTAATTATTTGCAAACTTTATTATTACTTAAATATGTTTATTTCAATGTGTGTAATACTATTATATGATTCTCCTTTATTTCCTTGAAAACTATTATGTTTGAATTTCAATAGTTACGTTTGAAGTGAAGTTCAAAGGACTTTTCATTACACGAAAATATGTCTGATTTTCACCGCCACTAGTTATAAAACTTTGTACAATTAGAAAACTTTGTACAACCATTCGCATTCAATTCCGTACGGAAATTCTGTGTACAGCGCCCATTCTACCTTCACATCTGTTTTCATCTCTCTGGCTCACCCTCAACGTTAACGTGACATGAATAATTCTCGGAACTGCCTTCTCCTTTCACTGCACATCTACTCCGTCCGACTTCTTATTCTATCATCCTAGTTTTTTCTTCTCTCTCTTTTATCCAGTCAACAGCCGGTTACCCCTTACGTCCCGATGGGACGCATATTCCACCATACACTAGACCAACACACTTGCGGGCTCCTCTGATCTGGGGTCAGCAGAACGCGAGGCCCTCCACGACAACATACAAGAAAGAAAAACCGTGCCCAAGCGGGACTCGACCCGACCCTTCGGACCGAAGCGCTGAGTCGGTACTCGCTCTAGCCACCTCGGCCATCCAGGTCGGCATCATCTTTTCGATGTAAATATTTTATGGATCTTCTCCACTATTCATCGTCCCCTTCTCTATCAACCTTCTTTCTTCGTTTAAAACACCCAACCAATTTCTTTGATTCTTGTACCTTTTTTTACTATTTTCAGCTTGATTACTCTTCTCTTTTGTCTCTCAGCACACCTTTTCTTCTTTCCTACATTTCTTTTTGCCACCATGCATATTCTATCTGCCTTTCTCTTTTTCTATTGACTTTACATAGTGGAAATATAACGTTCCTTGACTACTTACAGTTCTCGCGTGGTTTTTGGAATATACAATATCGCTAACGCCGCGTCTTGTAACCATTCCACTTTCACCTCTTAAACAATCTCCACGATAGTCAACCTTGTTCTAAATTATCAACCTCCACCTACATCAGTTTCATCTCGCAGTTCTCCTAAATTTACTTTCGCCATCACCATCAACACAAACCCATCATCATCACCATCACATCACTTCAATTATCACTACCACAACCAGCATCTCACCAAAACCCCTACCATCCTCCGCATCCTCCTCCTCTTTTTATCACAACTTTCTCTTAATTGACCTTCTCCACCAACCTTCCACTCGCCAATCTCCCAATTTCATTTTCACCACCACCAATATCACCATCTCCATCTCGCCTTTCACGCTCTGTCGCTTCGCTTTCACTATCCTTCACCGCATTTCCCCATTTTCCTCCGTCCTCTTTTCTCGTCCTCGCACGAGACTCTTCCCTGCGCCGCAGCGGCAGTCGCACGTCTCTCGCACGCCGAGCACGTTTCGCGGCCCCGCCCCCCCCCCCCACCCCCGACCAAGGGACCACCTCCGGCTACTTCCAAGGCCTGCCCGGTCAACCCCAGGCGGCTCCTTCAGAAATCGGTTTAGAAATATGTGAGCGGAATTTATGTTGATCCTGTACTTCTCGTTAATTGAAAATGCCGGCAATTACAAATAAAACGCGCCATCAAAATTCCGTCGGCGGCGCGGAGCGAGCGTGGGGGCGCGGTCAATTTATGTTTAATAACTTCTCATTCGCGATTCAATGACTGAGTTGGCGCTCGTGTTGGCGATTACGGGAGGTTGGAGCAGTGACTGGACGTCGAGTTCGCTCGTTTCGCATTTTTTGTTTTTTTGTTTTGATTTTTTTGTGTTCCTAAAGTGTTGGCATTGGAGATAAAAGAGAAGTAAAGTAGTCATGTTGTATTGGGATAGGACCGAATAAATACTCGTTTAAATGAAAGCGTAGTAACAGCTGTTCATGATTTATTAATTATATTAGTTAAAGCTTTAAATTAAACATCAATACTGACCTTAGGCTGTAACGGGTTCGTTCTCGGTATTAAAATGTACTTTATACGAATTGTATTTTAATGTGTAAAAGGAAATAATGACTTAACACAGATTACCTCACATCTCTTATGTAATAAACCAAGATGTCATGGGTGTTTGGAAAAAGCGAAGATTGGGAATTAATATGAAAAGTGACACTTATGAGCCAAAAGCACATATGCTAATTGTCATTTTTTCTTTGGGGAAATCTATTAAACGAACATATTACATTTCTCTTAATGTGAAAACAATGAAATCCTGAATAACGTGAGTTGGGCGAAATAAGTTGCTACCGAAAATATCATTGCTATAAAAAAATTTGTAAATAAAACAGAACCTGTTACTGAAATATTATATACATAAATAAAATATATTTACACAGTAATACTTATAAGTGGTTTGTTCATCCCAGAAAATTTTGGTTAAAAATAACTATTTATGTTAAAAATAACCAATAGACGTTTCTTTTACGACAATAACTGCCATGAAGCAAGCGTTTGTACGCAAAGTATTGCATTTCACATTAAATGAAAAAAATAATTTAGTTGTGCTCAACTCAATGAGTATATTGTTCCCACCGCAGATGTACACACACATATAAGCTTCTGGTAAAACAATATTTTTATAAATAAAGTACATAAAATGTATATTAAACGAATAATGTGTTTACACTATTTAATCATTTCAGGTATGGAATGGTTATTTTGACACGATTCATTGAGACCAATAACGACCATGAGCCCACCATTTCTATACGAATTATTTGCTTTTATGTTTAACAAAAAATAAATTTATTATGCGTGACCCGATGTATATTGTCTCCTCTGCATATGCAGTCAATGGAACCGCATCTGACAAAACGGATGCAGATTGCAGGGTGGACCAGAGGGGCAGTGACGATAAATGTGGGGTTAATGTTGCTGCAAATGGATGTAATTCCACTGCTGTGCTATGACTGGACGAATATTTCATCGGGTTCTCGCGAATGCAATGAGACTTCGGAGGCTTTTTTTAAAAGTTTTTATTATCCACGTTAGACAAAATTTTGTCTTTTAAGGGTTTTAGTTTACGTAAACATAAATATGATTTTTGAACGTACATTTTAGTATAGGTGTACAATGATTGAAAAAGTAGAAACTATCGTCAAAGGTTACCCAAAAAGGGTCGTTTAGAAAAATACATATAATATTTGGAGTACAAAATACATTTTAAATTAAGGGATAGTTGAACATATATTACAGGTAATTAAGGAGGTTCTAATTGGAATACGCTGATTTGATTAGTGGAAAAAGATTAGCTGATATACAAATAATGTACAGACTGGTGTGTGTGTGGGGGGGGGGGCTGGAGAGTGTTGGAGTCTGGACAAGATAAAAGAGTAGAGTAGAAACTGGAAGAAAGTTAAAGTATCCAAGTTTTTAGAGGTTTTGTAGATAATTCTTTTAAAATTTGATCATTTGTGACGTACTATGCAACTTAATGCTAAATTCATTGATAATTTATGTTTATGAACAGAAACAATTTTAATATTTTTATGTGTGTGTTATTAGCTATTGATGTTAAATGGGGTATCCCGGTTCATTTATTATGTACTTGAAGTCAAAGATATTTAACAGAAGTGCCCTTTGTAAGCCATTTAACTGCATGGTTATTTATTAGTAAAGGATAAGCACGAAGAATCCGTTGCAATGAGAATATTTTGGCTCTTAAATTTTGATGATTTATGTTTTTTGCCAATCATCGAAGAAAGAAATGAAAATATTTAAGTAATCTTGAGGATGGTCTATACCTAAAAGAGATCGATATGAGTGGTAAATATTACAGTATCATCTGCAAAAAGTGCATGTTGAATATAAGAGACAAGGCATATCAGAAATGAAAACATTAAAAAGTTCTGGTGATATAGGAGGTCCTTGAAGAAGCCCAGCTGGTATATTGTGATCAGTTGAAAAAGTGTTATTTATTTTTGCCCAATTGTGAGTGGTTAAAAACCGAGGAGATGGCATCGGATAAGGATGGAGGGGGGTTCATCATAGATGACTGAAGATTCACTTCTTCCATACTTCAACTTATAAATCCGGCAAATACTGTCGAGAACTCAGGAATAAGTTGGTCGACCTCAAGCACGCACTCACTGTTCACAATGCACACGATAACAGTTTACTTCGAAGGCATATCACACAAAATAATCTTAAAATATCCATGGAAGGAGAAAAAATAAGAATGGATGATGTAGAGATAGAAGGGCTGTGGGATAAAATAAAGGATGAGATGTAGATAAAGGAGAAAAAGAGGTTGAGGAGGTAGACGTTGGATAAAAAGAGGTAAAAGGATGGAAAAAAAATTGAAAGGGAAAGGAAAAAAGGATTAGGATGTAGCAGAGGGGAGATGGAGATTGTACAAATCAGAAAGAAGGAGGTAGAAAAGAAATATCGAAAGAAAGAGTGAGAAAAAGGAAAGTTAGAGGTATGTGGGTGATAGAAAAGGGAAAGATAAGAGAGAAAAATGAGAAACGGAGTGTCAGAAGGGAAGACAGAGAGCAAGCGAGAGAGATGAAACTAAAATTAAACAGGAGGTGAAGCACATACGGTGTAGGGTAGAGGTTTTTAATTTCTCGGTACCTCTTACGCAGTATTACTTTCTTGTTACCGCTTACCCAATAGAGAGAAAGTTATGTAATGCTGCGCGTAAATTGGTGAATTGTCCGCGAAAAACTATTATTACAGGGCCCTATAAGCGAATAAGTGGATAAATGCAGTAGCTATACATAGAAAAAAATTCTCTAAGAAGTGGTGTATTCAAGATTTATGTTTAAAGGGTCCTGGATACCGAAAAACTGAATGATGGAAAAACGTCTATTCGTCCGTTCGTCCCACCGTCCGTCCGTCCGTAACAACTCTAGCGTCTGAACTGTGCATCCGATTTTCTACAAAATTGATACTTCCCAATCAATTTAATTGATGTCCTTGAATTTGACACGGATATATTAATTTTGGGGGATACTTTTCATGAAGCCCCTGGGACATTTTCTAAATTTTCAAAAAATGGCTCAATTGTTTTTTATTAAATTTTGTTGTTGTATCGTGTAAATGACCTGGAGTGCCCGCAATAGTGTTTAAGAGAATGGTGGACGTCTCATTTTGGTGGACAATCGGACTTTTTGAAAAATGCAAAAATTCAAAACATTTTTGATGTCTTCCTACAACTACAATTATGAAGATAGATATTCTCTCTTAATGAAATCTGTTCCTTAGAAATATATTTTGAAATAGTCATGAACAATTTTTCGTAAATTTGAGTACTTTTTGTGTAATTTTGCGTGAATGTACGGTCGAGAAAGTATGTGCTGTTTTAACACCACTATTTTTATAAGCGAAGAGAAGATGGAACAAAGGGGGAAATTAGAGGGGGGAATAAGAAGAAAGATGAAGGAAGGAGCAGGGTGAAGGAGGAAGGAGAGGGTCAAGAGGAAGGAAGTATGAGAGTGGTAGGAAGAAGGTGTGAGGGAAACGAATGCCAATGAGAAGGAATGGAATTGCGAAGATAAACGTGTGAAATAGTGTAGGTAGGTGTGATAGGTGGAGGAGAGGACATGCCCGGAGGGAACGAGGCAAGAGGAACGAAACAAGGGGAGAAGGAATGATGAAAGAAGGAGGAGAGAGAGGGAGAGCTAAAAAGTGAACGATGTAAAATAGGAAGCGCATGCATAGTAAGTAGGAAGAGACAAGGGACAGAGGAGCAAGGAAGGAGATTGAGAGATGAAATAGTGGGAGGAAAAGGGAAGCGGCAATGATGCGTAGGTGTGGGAGGGAGGAGGGGAGGTGCGGGGGGCCGGGGGGGGGGCGGAAAGGGGCGGGGAACGGAGCGGAACGGTACGGGCAGGGGGAACGGATAGACGAACGGGCTAAGGCGGAACGGGGTGGGGAGGAACGGGGCGGGACAGAGCGGGTCGGGGCGATGCGTAGCGGGGATGGCGTGCTGGGGCGTGGCGTGGTGGGGCGTGGCGTGGCGGGGCGTGGCGTGGCGTGGCGTGGCGGGGCGTGGCCGGGCGTAGCGGGGCGTGGCGGGGCGGGGCAGTGGCGGGGGTGTCGGGGCGTGTCGGGGCGTGTCGGGGCGTGTCGGGGCGTGGCGGGACGTGGCGGAACGTGGCGGCGCGTGGCGGGGAGTGGCGTGGCGGGCGGGGCGTGGCGGGGCGGGGCGTGGCGGGGCGTGGCGGGGAGTGGCGGGGCGCATGGCGTGGTGGGGCGGGGAGGGGTGGGGCGGGACGTGGCGGGGCACGCGCCAACGCAGCGGAGCGGGCTCCTGGCCGGAGCTGGCCGCGTGCCATCCGCGCCGCGAAACTTTTTTGATTAATTTCAGAAAACGTGTTGGAGTTGCACTCTCGCGCACGCGGGCCACCACTCGCCGCCACGAACACGCTCACGCGCACGCACACACGCACGTCAAAGGCGCACGGGAGCGCATCAAGTGCGCGGCAAAATACCCACAGCTCACCCGCGCTTCAGACGAAGAGACTCCGCCGCACTGGTTTCTCTACCGACGAGACAGTTTAAAGCGAGCACTTAACCAAGGGCTTGAGATATGGTGAGACGCAATATTGAGAATATCTCCGTGGCTTGGGAATAACTCATTTCACAATTTCGGATACTATCATATCTCTGTACACACGAATTCTTAAATAAACAAAATATCAACCTAAATTCGAAGCACACACGCCTTCTTCGGCGACCGAAATGAATTTAGAAAATGTGTTCGAAATTTCGCACTGAAGGTGACGTGTCTTAATACCACGATCTTGGCGTGCTGGCAAAAATCACACAACCACGTTTACGTTATCGTATTGTGAATCATTGTGCGGGCATGTTCCATAGTTGTTTACATATCAGATATGTGTTCTTCGTTGACACTTAACTAGTAGTCACTAGGGGATGAGAAAATAAACATGAAAATAAATAAAACACACAACAGTACGCGTTTACAAGCGCTTTGTTTACCACCTTGCGAGACGTAAACACATGTAAGCCACGCACTGCCTCCTTCCCGCGCTCCTAACAGTTGCAAAACGGGAGCCTAGATACTCCTAAAGAAACACGCAAGGAGGCGGGAGGTGCAATCCGATTTAGTTAATCCTCCGTCGCCGAGTGGATGCGTTTTGGCGGGAACGTGCGTGATGTGCACGGGGAGGAATGAAGGCGCTTTCTGGGAGGGCACGTGGGGAAAGCAGGATCCACAGGGCGGAGTGTGAAATATGTCGAAACATTACCACCCTCTCCACGTGAAGTACTGAGGTTCAAATGCCGAGCGAAACATACAAGGGCTAAAGATGATGATAATAGTAACAATAATAAAAATAAAAGTAATAATAATAATAATAATAATAATAATAGCCTACGGAAGATACTTTAAATTATTTCACAAACCTAAATTGGTGAATACGTGATTTAAAGAAGTTAAAAATAACTTGGAGGACCTCAGAATTACACCAGCAGAAGTTATTGATGATCTTCAAGAGGAGAAAACTTAAAAAATTTCAAGAATGTGAGACAAACCAAAAAACAAGACAACAGTCATTCTAACTGACAAGAGGAGAGGAAACATCGGGAGAATGAAAGTGTTCGAAAGCAAAGAAAAGAAGAAAGAGGCAGAAATTTGAGATAAGCATAGTCTGTAGTGGCTCAATCGAAAAGAAAAAAAGTCGCCTGAGGTGAAAAACTATGAAAACTCATTGTGAGTAGGAGAGAGCATTAAACTACAATTTTGCTGTTTCAGAACAAACGAGCCATATTAGCAGCTGGGACACTGCACCAATAGTTCTATTATAACAGGCCGAACTCTGAAGACAGAAGGAAAGAAAAAGAGAGGTCTTTTTCAATTTGAGTACCAAAAGATAGTGGGGCCGAATATACAAAAGGAGTTGATCTGAAGATAAAATGAAACACTAATATCTAGAGAGGGAAGACAAAAAGACGCATACCGATAGTTAGAAGCAAAAGATGAAGAAGAAACCGAATGCAGCAGAAAGTACAACCACACGAAGACGGTGCAGCAGTGCTAAAAAGACCGCTTCCTCCCGTTCTCTACTCCACCTCCCCGCTCGCGACCTTCCCCGCTGCCGCGGCTCCGTTCCCCGCGCGTCGGGTGGAATTTCAGTTGCAGGAATTCCCCTTCTTACATTTAAACCGCCTCCCGAGATTTGGCTCCATCGTAAAGTGCTGGGGCCGCTGTCCCGAGTTTACGGCGTCGCGCGGAGATGGGGTGTGTGTGGAGCGGTTGCCGCTCGGCTCACCCCGCCCCGCCCCACCCCGCCCCGCCCCGCCCCGCCCCGCCACGCCCCGCCCCTCCCCGCCACGCCCCACCCCACCCCGCCCCGCCCACCCCACCCGCCCCGCCCGCCACGCCCCACCCGCCCCGCCCGCCCGCCCTCCGCGCCGCCCGTCCGCCCCGTGCCGCCCCGCCCCGCGCCGCCCCGCCCCGCCCGCTCCGCCCCGCCCGCCCCGCCCGCACGCCCCGCCCCGCCCCGCCCCGCTCCGAGCCCTCGCCCGTCCGCGTCTTCGCCTTCCGTCCTCCCCATCCGTCACACCAAGGCTCTGCACATCGTCCTCTGCCGCCTCTGTTCACGACCATTGCTTGTCAAGGCCCATCCTGCGACGCACACGTTTTGCTCTCACTCCTCATTCAAATTCAATTCGGTTATGCCTTATTTTTGGGGCGAGATTCAGACCATGAGGCCACCTTCTGCCTGAATACACACGCCAATTCCTCTGAGCTCCTTTCACCGATTTGCGAGAGATTCGCGAGATTTGCCGAGGAAGGACGTATCACTCGAACAACAACTGATGATTGAATTTTTCGTGTTTCCGGGCGCGTCAACTGCTTTGGTCATTAGTACCGTTAGTGTAGTGCATGCTTTTTTTCTCGGGAAATGGCGGTGATCTTCCCCCGCTGGATGGCGAGATCCGGCGCCGACCTACCGTCGGCTAGTGGGATTTCCCCCTAACCAGGACTTTCCCACCAGCGGGGCACCGCCTCAGCCGAGACAAGCTCTAAGCTCCCGCCGGTCTCCGGGAATATGTGTTAGTGTAGTGTATGTTACTGTAAGTGTGTGTGTATGGGGACAGGTTAGGACAGGGAAGAGGAAGGAATGATCGCGCGCGGACCGTGACCCGTTTGGTAGGGTACTGCTCCGGCATTCGCCTGGTGTTGATCGGAGAAACCACAAAAAACTACCGATCAGAGCAGCCGGCTGCTAGAATTCTCGTCCATACAACGACTGAATTCGACATAGCTGAAAAGCTAGTGTCGAAAATCCTGCCGCCGTCAGGACTCTTGCCGCCGTCAGGATGTTTGCGGACCGGTCAGAGGCGCTGTAGTGACATCAGTTGATGCACTGAGCTACCGCTCCCAGTCGGACGACAACTGGTGATCTGAAGTTTGCTCAGAGGCTTCATTTGGGCGTGAAGATCTTTACATGCAGTCACATCTACAGCATGGGACAGGCGGCTTTATTTCTCTTCTGAAAGAAGACGTACTAAGATTTTTTTCTCCCTTAAAAGTCCACGACTTTGTTTGGGTTTGACCTCACGAAAGTAAGTACATCAGTCGATACCTAACCGTTACACCACCGAAACTATTAAGTTTCTACATCCGCTTCCTCCGGCGATTCAGTTTTTGAATATGCCTCCACCAGTGCCTCCAAAGAAACACCGGCTTAGTTTAGGTAGTGCCACTGACTCTGCAGCTTCAACCATGGCATAAAGAGGATTGGAGTAAAGACGGTGGGGGATTTTCGATACTACTTAAAGAGATCGCATTCAGCAGCTATTAGATCGCATTCAGCAGCTGTATAGCAGAAAACTCTAGCTGCCGGTTGCTCTGTACGGTAGTTTCCCAAAGTTTACCCAGTTAACACCGGACGAATGTCGGAACAGGATCCTGACAAACCCGTCATGGTCCGCGCGCAATTTTTCCTTCCTCTACTCTTCCTTTTATTTACCACACACTTGCACTTACAGGTCATACATGACCACACATGCCTACGGACCAGTCGGCATATTATTAGAGCTTGCTTCTTCTGGGGCGCTGCCTCGCTCCGAGGAAATACTTATAGCGGGAAATCAGCCAGATCTCATTATTTTGTCGTGGAGTAACACCACCGCTAAATAACACCCTACATAAATCACTGACTACACAAATAAACTAACCACAGCATCTCACATGCACATTTTCATTTGTACCTCCCGATCTACGTAAGTAATTAATAGTAAAATAGTACATTATGAAACGATGATGTCATGATGGGTACCAATACACAAGTAAGATATTACGATACGAGCGCGTATCATAAACTTCACCCGAGTGAATTAATACCCATCACATCGACTTTTATACGGTACATGTTCTACGACTTTTGTAAGTTAAACTTGTTTATTGAATCGTCTCGTGGCAGTTGACATGTAGGATTAAATCCACTCTCGCATGCTGCTGCAGGTGGCTGTAGTTACCAGTCCGCTTGTAAGAGAGTACTGCGCTAGTCAAATAGAATGAAAGTGAAATTACGATCCAATTTGTTTTGAATAATATTCCACGAAAAATGACTAATAATAAAATAAATTAAAAATGACAAGTATAATATAATATCAAATAGAATTTTAATGCACACAATCCAACGAAACACTTCCCAGAACGATTCTCAATGATTAATTGTCAATTCTTGGTTTGTAAACTTCTCTGTGATTAGACAAGAGCGTGTACCATAATGAAATCTGTATTGTAATGAGTATCATTATGCAATTGGTTGCAGCAAACAAATGACAGTATTATACAATGAGAGTAGAAAAGTATTATTTATATTCAATTTTTTACTACTAAACATTTTACATGATTATTGAAATTTGTGCACAAACATGTCTATATTTCATAGCTCAATTCATCAATTACACAATGTGACCAAAAATCTCTACACACCGAATCTACGCTTCCCAAAAGGTAAAAATCTCTATCTTTAATATTTTAATTGCAGACAGACGCAGCCTTTTTTTTAAATTTTACGATTTTCGCAAATCAGAGATTTTAATAAAAATGGAACATACACTGTTCTCGTACACGTCCTTCACACTATTCAACAACAAAATTTAATAAAAAAATGATAGAGCAATTTTTTTGATAAGGTGGAAAATATCTCAGGAACTTCATGTGAAGTACCCTCCCAAAATTAAAATATCGATTTTAAATTCAAGGGGCCGCGACTTCATCCAGGGATCGATAGGGAATCGATAGGGAATATCAATTTCGAAGAAAATCTGCTAAACAATTTAGCAGCTAGCATTGTTCACAGACGGAAAGACAGACAGACAGACAGACAAGTAATACTGCAGACGGCCTTGACCGATCGGGTAGCTGAGGTCACTAAGGTGAATGTTGTTTAATTTTGTGTCGTTTGTTCGAATCCCACCCCGGGCATGGATATTTGCTTGTATCTTGTGGCTTGAGGCTTCACGGAAGTAACATATCACCCGTCAATTCTCTTGCGTCGATTATTGTTCAGCCTGATTGGCGCAGGGGTTGTGACGATTCACATGTTCAAGTTACGTGGAATGATGTGTATTCCTAGCACCGTTGAACTTCAAACTATTCTTAACTCGAATCCCTTGTTGTGTGAGTGGATAAAATCAATGCGTGTATCATGTGATACACGATTTAATCAGTGCGATCATGATCATGCGATCACGATCATGAATGTGCGATCACGATCATGATTTAATCAGTGCGATAAAATCAATTGAGCGGCATAAGGGACTACGGGCTGCAACGTTAGCCCTAACTAAATACGACCTCTCTTCTTATCATACAGGACTAACCGCGATGAACTCCGAATCATTGCTTGTCCAATAGTATGTACAATGACGAAAGTGTATTGATTAATTATTACGTGTTTCCAGGCGAGTAAACTGCAGCAGTTTTCATTACAGTAGGTGTAGTATATGCTATTATCATTGGAGGTGACCGTGTTCTTCCCTTCCCCGATGGATGGTGAGATGCAAGGCTGACTTACACATTGACATGGGGTTTTCCTTTCCGAAAAATCTCCCTCCAGCAGGGAAGCACCCCATCTGGGACAAGACCTCTATGTTCCCGACTACTCTCCCGACATACAGAAGTGGTCCGTGGTTCTTTCGTTAGAGTACTATCTCTCCGGCAATCGTGTAGGTGTTATCGGAGAAACCACCGAAAACGATCTACCAGAGCAGCCGTCCGCTAGAATTCCCCAGAAAGCAGGTGAATTCAACCTTGCTAGTGTCTTAAATATTGTCACCGTCGGGACTAGAACCGTATGATCTCCCGATAAATGGCACTGAAATGACATCATCGGATGCTCTGAGCCTCCTCACCGGGCCGAAAATAGGCTAATGAGCCACTGCAGTGCGATGTATAGGGAAACTGATTGGTGACATGGCGAATGCACCTGATATAATATGTCCCAGCGGTGGGGCGGACAGCTGTAGTCATCCGAAGAAGCAAAATGTATAGACGATAATAGTACATTATGAAACGATGATTTAATGATGGGTATTAATACACGAGTATGATATTTCGATATGAGCGAGTATCGTAAACTTCACAACAATGTATTAATACCCATTACATCGAGTTTCAAACGGTATTTTTTCTACGACTTTTGTAAGTCAAACTTTTACATTGAATCGTTTCGTGGCAGTTGACTTGTAGGATTCAGCCAAGGACACCTAACGAACAGCTACCCTACTTGTGATGAATTTGTCTAATATGAAGGGAGTACTTTTTAATAGGAGTAGTATCGTCGAACGAAAATTTATAGAACAATTCTCAATTTTAATAAAGTGTCATACTTGCTTTGTAAGCTTCTTGGGATTGGTCAAGAACCGGTATCATAATGAAATCTGCATCGTAATGACTATCTTTATGCAACCGGCTGCAGCCATCAAATGACAGAATTTACAATAATAGTATAAAAATACATACATACTACGATTTGATTGATTTTTTCGAGTTTCCGGGCGCGTTAACTGCTGTGGTCATTATTACCGTAAGTATAGTGCATGTTATTTATCTGGAGATGGCGGTGATCTTCCCCCGTTGGATGGCGAGATCCGACGCCGACCTACCGTCGGCTAGTGGGGTTATCCTCAACCACCAGCTGGCTCCGCCCCAGCCGGGACAAGGTCTAAGCCCCCGACCGGTCTCCCGGAATATGTGGTAGTGTAGTGCATGTTAGTGTAAGTGTGTGTGGGGGTGAGGGTAGACAAGAAAGAGGAAGGAAAGATCGCGCTCAGTCCGTGGCCCGTTCGTTAGGGTACTGCTCCGGCATTCGCCTGGTGTTGACCGAAGAAACCACGGAAAACGACCGGTCAGAGCAGCCGGTCTCAAGAATTCTCCTCCAGACAGCGACTGAATTCGACCTAGCTGAGAAGCTAGTGTCGAAAATCCTGCCGCCGATTACATACTATGCAATACATGTTACCTTTGTCGAATTATTTTTCACATTCTTGGCCGAGAAGTTCCCCTGCAGGAAGACAGTGGCATCACAAGGGACGGGACGACAGCTTTTCCAGACGAAGGGCGCGGAAGGGCTCAAAGGGTGCGAAGGGCGCTTCATCGTCCCGTCCTCGGTCCTCCCACTCCCTCAAAACTTTCAAATTTCAAGAATGCAAATTATTTAATTTAAAAACTCCTCCGTCCCGCGCGCTCGCACGATAGTCACCCGGCAAGCCAGCACGCGGCGTCCTCGCCCCGTCTTAAAGTTGAATGTTTCACAACTCCTGAATTTGTTACGACGCTCTAGCCTCGGCCCGTCTACAGCTCGCTCCAAAAATTGGCAGCGGCACTCTCGCAACGGATGCCTGCGCCTAATTCGCGGGGTTGTTGGTAGCCCTTGTATTTGTCGCTCCGTTTGGGAAACTTTATACCTCCGCGGAGTTACAGCCTCGGCGCCGACGCCCAGCAGAGCGGTGAAGAGTCAACCTCGCAGGCGCATGAACAGATGGAGAAAATGCGAGAGGCGCGGGTGCTCCTGAGGAAGAGAAGACGTCTGCGCTGGCGTCTGTCAGTGGCGTCAACGCTACTAAATGTAATTAGCTAATTTCAGAATAAAGCGTGATGAATAATTTTACACACAGAATTTCCTGCTTGAAGAAGTCTTCAAAGGAACACTTGCTAAAATACAAATTTTTACTGCTTGTTAATGATTTCAATAAATTAAAAGAAACGTCAAGTAAACACTGTATTGTGTTTACAATGTACATATGGAATTTTAATGTTTATTACTTCGGTGTACATATTTGTAAAATGTTTAATGCGATACATTGGAATATTTTCAGTACAAGTCATCCTGGGAAAAAGCATGTTCACCTACATAATCGACCATAAACTTTTAAAGTTTACAATGTTTACTTCGTTTTTCGTTATGCAGTAGGGGGTAGAGAATTTAATATAGTAGAAATGATATGATTCAAGGCATAAAAATAGTATTTTAGGAAGAAATACCCGATAATAACAACTGTCCCAATATTCTGAATTAATGAATATTCATCAATATAAAAGCTTTCCTGGTAATTAAAAAGAGTTACGACTGTGTGTCTGAAAGAGAAATATCTCGAAAATCACGAAATATTATTGAATAGACACACCTCAAAATTTATTTTCAGCATTCAAAATGTTTCAGGAAGTTTCAGAAAGTTTCAGTTTCATGAATACATTTTAATTTCATCTTTGAAAAAATATTTTTCTCTTTTAGGAATACTCAGATCTGAAATTGTGTTTAGAATCCGAACTCAAACCCTTTCACCAACATTACTAGGTTTTCTGAGAAGTTCCTTCTAAATCTATTAATAATATAAATGACACTGTGGAAAGTAATACATAATTTACACTACGTCTCCAGACATCTCGCGCTCTCCCCACAGGGTCCTCCATCAACATCCACTTTCACGTCTCCTTCGTTGATTGATTGATTTTTCGTGTTTCCGGGCGCATCAACTGCTTTGGTCATTAGTCCCGTTAGTGTAGTGCATGTTCTTTCTCGGAAGATGGCGGCGATCTGTCCCCGCTGGATGGCGATATCCGGCATCGACCTACCGTCGGCTAGTGGGGTTTCCCCCTAACCAAGACTCTCCCACCAACGGGGCACCGCCCCAGCCGGGACAAGGTCTAAGCTCCCGACCGGTCTCTCAGAATGTGGTAGTGTAGTTCATGTTAGTGTAAGTGTGTGTGTAAAGGGAGAGAATAGGACAAGGAAGAGGAAGGACAGATCGCGCGCGGTCCGTGGCCCGTTTGATAGGTTACTGCTCTGGCATTCGCCTGGTGTTGATCGGAGAAACCACGGAAAACTACCAATCATAGCAGCCGGCCGCTATAATTCTCCTCCAGACAGCGACTGAATTCGACCTAGCTGAAAAGCTCGTGTCGAAAATCCTGCCGCCGTCAGGACTCGAACCTAGAACCTCCCAGTCAGTGGCGCTGCAGTGACATCAGTTGATGCACTGAGCTACCGCTCCCACGTCTCCTTCGTCATCTCCCCACCTCCAGCACTACTTCCACCTCCGCTTCGACCCGGCTGGCAGTCGCCACGAACTCACTCGTATCTAGCACCGGCGCGCAGAATGCTTGATTGCTTCGTCTTAGATACCATCCCGCTCCGGCCCCCGCCCCCGCCCCCGCCCTCGTCCTGCGTCGCTTTTCCCGCGTGTTTCGCGTCCCGCCTTCACAGGGTACCCTTCCACCCCCGCCCCGCCCCTCCCCCTCCCGAAAAAGCGATTCTACTGCGAGATACGAAGGAAACTGAGAAAGTTTAATTATAAAACGAGGGACGTGCGGCGCACTTCCTAACGCTTGCCGGGGAATGTTCACACTCCACCCGACTTCGGAGCGAACTTACTATATGATTATATCGCGAAGGGATACGGAACGCGTGCGGGGGCAGACGCCGCTCCCCTCCCCGCCCCACCACGCCACGCGTCGCCTGAAATAACAACCGCGCCCCCGCCATTCGCGACCCGTAACCACCATTTGCATGAAGTCCCTCCCCTGCCCCATGCGTCGCTCTCGGCTCGGCAGCAGCGCGGCGCGTGGGACGCCAAGACATAACACGAGGGCCTCTCGGAATGATAACTTGCGAAAACAATAAGTTAAGGCGCGTCTTAGTCTGAGTGCCGCGTGCTGTCGCGGAAGGCGTTGAGCGCTTCAAGGTTCCTTCTATTATGTTTGCGGCGCGGCGCTGCCTGCCTCGGTGTGTGTGTGTGTGTGTGTGTGTGTGTGTGTGTGTGTGTGTGTGTGTGTGTGTGTGTGTGTGTGTGTGTGTGCGACGCGGGGGAGGGTGATGCGTTGGGCGAGCGCGAGACAGATTAACATCTTAGTTTTCGACTCGCGAGTGGCGGCGGTGGTGAGGCCGAAGGAATGAGTGTGGAGGGTGGTTGTGGTGGTGGCAGAGAGGTAATTGTCGCGCGACGGAATGTTGCATCAGCAGGGATGATGTAGGCAAAGGAACGGTAGTAAGAACCTTATCAGTTGTGGTGATGTTGGCTATTGGGAATGTGGAGATAGCAGTAGGAAGGGAGTCGAGGTAGCGGGAATGGTAGTGCTTATTGATCGTAGGGGTTGATGTTGAGTAACAGGAAAGGAGTAGGATTGTGAGGTATGATGGCGTTGGTGTAGGCGGTCGTGGAGCCGGGTTAGTGATGAAGGAGTGGGGGGCAGCGACAGCTGTGGTGACGGGCAGAGCGTCTCTAGTACTTGTCTAGGTACAGGACATGTACTAGTCAAGTGGTACTAATGGATTTTGCGTTCCTAAATATTACGATAATATTGATGATGATGATGATTGATTGACCAATTTTGATTTTTTCGTGTTTCCGGGCGCGTCAACAGCTGTGATCATTAGTCCCGTTAGTGTAGTGCATCTTTTTTCTCAGGAGATGGCGATGATCTTCCCCCACTGGATGGCGAAATCCGGCGTCAACCTACCGTCGGCTAGTGCGGTTCCCCTAACCAGGACTCTCCCACCAGCGGCGCACCACCCCAGCCGACCAAGCTCTAAGCTCCCGACCGGTCTCCCGGAATATGTGGTAGTGTAGTGCATGTTAGTGTAAGTGTGTGTGTAAGGGGAGAGGATAGGACAAGGAATAGGAAGGAAAGATATCGCTCGGTCCGTGGCCCGTTTGGTAGGGTACTGCTCCGGCATTTGCCTGGTGTTGATCGGAGAAACCACGGAAAACTACCGATCAGAGCAGCCGGCCGCTAGAATTCTCCTCCAGACAGCGACTGAATTAGGCCTAGCTGAAAAGCTAGTGTCGAAACTCCTGCCGCCGTGGGGAGAGGGAACATAGAACCTCCCGATCAGAGGCGCTCCAGTGACATCAGTTGATGCACTGAGCTACGCTGCGATGGCAGCAGATTGTATGCTGCTCGTGGAGGCGGTGGTTGCAGTGTTGGAAGAGGTATTAGTGGAAGTGTAACCATTTGCAAAAGCAAACTCGAGAGGTGGTAGTGCTGCCGGGCATAGGAGTAGCAATGGCGACGACAATGCGACTGCTTTGAGGCAGCAGAGACCGACCACGGCAAGATGAAAACGGCAGGGATTCTTCAACCTAAAGAAGAGATGATTCCTGCGAGTCGTGTCAGGGCGTGTATTGGCAGAAACCTTTGCGAACGTTAATTTCCGTGGAAAGTAAACAAACGGGAAGAAATTGAGTCCAATTAAGGTTGCAGCACTCGCGGCAGTCGCTCAGTCTCTACAGCACTTAGGGTAGCTGATTGAGAAGGGAATGATGTTTAGCAGAGGATTGAGAGAATGATGCTGTGAATTGATTGATGAGAAGTGATGAGAAGTGATGAGAAGTGATGAGAGTGATACTGTGAATTGATTGATTGATGAGAAGTGATGCTAGCTTCGAAATAAAAAAATGTAAAAATACAACGTTGGAGTAAACGAATTTGTTGGAACGATGCGGCAAAGAAGGATAAAGGTGTGGCTGAGACGCAATTCTATCATTTTATATGAGTATATGAGAACGTTTAAAAAGGAATAATGTTTACTAACAATTTGCAATAAATCGTATTAATTAATTTAATTACGAGGACACAAAAAACTTACGTAGTTTTTCTACATACCAGAAAGCAAAATATTTATCCTCATACATTGGATATTTTGAATCATGAAGGTCTTTTGCAATAAAGTAGTTAATGAGAGATCTTCATGAAACAAAACGCATATTGGAGCATATTTGAAATTAGCTAATAGAAACATCGTTTCCATTATCACTCAAGAGCTTCCAACGTACTTCGCAGCATTGACGACGTAATATTTCTTAGCTGCGCCCTCTCCAGGTTCAGCGAGGGGGACGGCACGCCACGCCCGATTCGGTCACCTGCACACGCGCGATCCTCAACCCGTCCTCGGCGCCGCCCCACCTGCAACGCGTCCGTCCTCACCTGACACGGCGCTAAGTGGCGTATTCATTATGCAGGCTCGTGCGGGGCGTGGGTGGAGGGGCGGAAGTGGCGGGGCGCCGCGGCGGAAGCCAGGCAATCAAGCGGGGAGGGGCCCGAGGGTCCGCGCGCTCTGGTATGGAGCGGGGAGGGGAGGGGCGGACTTGTCGGACCAGCGATTGAATGGGATCACCGCGAGCGGTAGCTCAGTGCATCAGCTGATGTCGCTGCAGCGACTCTGACTGGGAGGGCCTAGGTTCCCTCTCCCCACGGCAGCAGACGTTTCGACACTAGCTTTTCAGCTAGGTCGAACTAAGTCGCTGCCTGGAGGAGAATTCTAGCGGCCGGCTGCTCTGATCGGTAGTTTTCCGTGGTTTCTCCAAACAACACCAGGCGAATGCCGGAGTAGTACCCTAGCAAACGGGCAACAGACCGCGCGCGATCTGTCCTTATCATTCCTTGTCCTCTCCTCCCCTTACGCACACACTTACACTAACATGCACTACACTACCACATATTCCGGGTGGCCGGTCAGGTGCTTAAAGCCTTTCCCGGTTGGGGCGGTGCCGAGTCGGTGGGAGAGTCCTGGTTAGGGAGAAACCCCACCAGCCGACGGTAGGTCGGCGCCGGATATCGTCATCAAGCGGGGAAAGATCACCGCGCATATCCCGAGAAAAAACATGCACTACACTTACGGTACTACTGACCAAAGCAGTTGACGTGCCCGGAAACCCGAAAAGATGAAATCAAATCAAATCAATTGAATGAGATGGGCTCGCTGACGAGCACAGTGGGGGCGGTTAGTTGCGTTTCGGAGACTTAATCTGAACTTCGTTGCGATACTTTTATCGTCACTTTTGAAATTATCCATTGATATAGGTTCGGTTCTTGGGCTCCACAGCCCGTTACGTGCCTTGGCCGACCAGCGGTGACCAAGCCTCTCGGCCATAAGGGATTTGTGTGGTTAGCACGAAGACGTCCCTTCGCCGTATTTACTGATATTCATAATCTTAGGGCAATCTTTCTCATCGTCACACATCAATAGATACTGCGATATTTGTAAGGAAAGGGCACAGGTATAATGTGCTTCAGTCGGGAATCGAACCCAGGGTTCCGCCGTAGAAAGCGAGCACGCTTACCAACGAGCCACTGACAGAAGCGCTGATACAGGTAGTTCGGAGTAATTATCACAAACTTCTAGGGTATGTGAGTGGTCGAATATGCTCACTTTTAGCCGGTGCGATATATTATGAAACAAAGTTATACTTGTATCAGTTTTTCCTGCCATTTCTCACATTCCAACCCGTATGTCTTACCTCCTTTATTTCCCAGAGCCGGTCCGAAATCTTCCATTCTCCGATACTCCACACCCTCACAATTCCATCCCAAAATTTCCCACTTCCTTATTCTACACGTCCACATTCGTGGATGCTCGCGCTGCGAGTGAAAAACTCAGTGGCCTTCGCGTTTGGCCCGTCTCTTTTTTCAGCGCCAACGCCGCTCACTAGCGCTGTGCGTTGCAGAGGTTTTGTGAAAGCGGCCCGCGGGCGTTTTCACGAACACACACGCACACAGTAACATGCACGCACTCTTACACACGCGTGTGCGTGATGCACGCACGCTCGGCTGCGGCGGCGCGGCGGCGTCAAAAGCGCGACGCGTTTTTGCGACGCGTGTTTGCGACGCGTGTCGCGTTCCCGCCGCGCTCCGCCACGGTTTTTCTCGTAGTGATTTTCGCCGCGCATATAAAATTCTTTTGGTTTGATATTTACTCGGACATAATTTTCATGCGAAATGTCCGCTTCGGAAACACATTTGTCACGTGGGATGGTCGTGTGGGAATCGTTTGAGAACTGTTTGTATTTCTTGTTATGTTAATGAAGGTTTGAGTGTTCTGACATTAGAATTTTATGTTGAATTCTGTAGAAATTAAATATGTTATAAACTCGCAAGTATAGTTTGTCGAATCGATATATGACATAAATATAAGTACATACTCTTCGTTTCGGAAGACGTGATTTATCCCGTCTGTTTTCGTTGTAATAGATTTTTTCAGCATCCTTTCATTTTGACTGTCACTTTCTTACGGTACCGTTTTTCTCTTCATAGTTTTCTAATTTGATTTTAAAAGATTTTTTTTCGTGAATCAGTCGTGATTTTGTAAAATGTTCTCACTATTGATTTTCTATCTTAAAAATATTTCTTTGTGTTCGTAGAAAAGCAATACAGATAACTTTCTCTTTCGAGAACAAAAAATGGTATGCAAGATATGTCCGGAACGTTCCGTGTGTTGTCCAAGACTTATCGTAATAAAAATTATTAATGTAAGAAAAATTATATAAACAAGACATACCTCTTCTTAGAATAGTTTTCCTTCATAGCTCAGATTCTACTTATTTTCATAGTTCTACACTAAACAGCGCGGGAAATTAAGTTCGCTTATTTACACTAATGTTAAATCGACGTAACGCAAACAAAGTAAGGAACAAAGAGCTATTATTAACGGCCGGCGTCAGTTAATGAACTTAACATCTCGCTGTTTTTTATAAACAATCGAAACAAGTGAGATACATCTTAAGATGGCGTATGCGTAGTCTACTGTAAAAAAGTTATATTTAGTGATTTTTATATAAAGATGGTTACGAAATGTAACACGGTCAACACATGGTCGAAATCACAAATAAAGAATATGGTTGGTTATAAATTTCGGCTACCAAGACGGTTTGAAAACTTCAACAGCTCAGCTTACAGACATACAACATAACAACTCAGATTGTTAAGAGTGATTCGTTCCTCTTTTTGATAAAATTTAGTCGATACAATATGACAGCACTACACAAACCGTCAAACGTACAGACAGTAGCAGTAACGCGACGCCGAATCGATATTCGCTCCTTCGCGCTGGGAAATTGCTCGTCGGAGCGCCAGGGGAACGTGCGGCCAAAGGAGAGCCGCGACTTTGAATGCGGGAGGACCGCTATCGATCCCCGGCGGAGACAGCGGCGGCCACGCAGTGGAATTCTCGAGCGCTTCCCGCCCTCTTGCCGTCCTCCGCCCTTCAGGCCACAGGGGCTTGACTTTCGATGCATGGCATTCGTGTCATGGCACCCTTGCTGTCGCCTGGGTGCCATGACACATCAAGGGATGAGGCGGAAAGCGAACAATTCATTGAGCATGTTGTGCACAACAGCCCTGAGGAACACCACGACAAGATGGTCGAAACGTCGGCAACACAGCCTTCGACGCGGCGTCACCTGGACAGCCAAGATCATTTACATGACTCTGACCGCGGAAGCCTACGACTTCAATTCATTGAGCAGCTTCAGTGGGAAAGCACTCAAGTCCAAAAGATCACTACTTTGTTTTTTTCATGAACCTGCATGTTCAAACTTGTGCCCACAGTATGGTAAAGACCGAGCGTTGTTTCGATTAGCTTCCAGGGTTTCAAAAGATGCCATCAGTTGTACGAAGTGCACGCGGCTTGACAAAGAGAAACATGTTTGTCCACATACTTGTACATGTTGGGCCTAGTTACGACGCTTTTGTTTTCGGTTATTCTTTTTTGATAACCGATACATTCATTTAGCGGGTGATTACTATTACAAATACGTGCAATTAGGTAAAATGACATTAAATCATCCTAGATGAGAAGTAGATAAGATTTTTAATTAAATATTTGTGGATATACCCTTTTTAAAAAAAATCGATAATGTTCTTGATCATGAATTTTTTCAGTGACATGTAATAATGTTTAAAGAATAAATTTTTCAAACAAAGGTTTCCAAACAGTTTTTTGCTTCTACTGCAAACTTTTGATTCTGGACTTAGAATTATAACTCTAATTTTTGCAAATCTAACTCAATTTTTGTTTTCAATGGACATCTTTGTTTTTGCATGAACGCTCCTCGTTTGTCGTAAAAGACGAAGCAACAGTGTTTTGGAAATTCATGTTTGACGAAGTGCCGCTGCATTGACTTCAGATATAGCCGGTTAATTCGCGTTCTAAAATCGATCGTTCACGCTGGCTTGCTTTCGTAGTCTCGGAGGGCAAGCGCTCTCTCATCTGTCTCTGAAATCTACATGTATCAAAGTAAATACAAAGTAAATACATTTCTACATGTATGTTGGAACTGAACTGAAGGTAACGACCATTTTCGACTGTTGTCAGTAGTATTAGCGGAACGAGCTCTCTGTTCACAAGTTTTTGTATTTTCACTTGTGACAATCCTTGCGAACTCCCTCACCCCTCCCCAACCGCCGCCCCCAAAAACATTTTCGGCCTTTTTTCGCTACTTTTAGAAAATAACGATAAAATTTATAGGTTATTGTTATCAACGGAATTTCGACTGAGATGGTTCCCACGTTATCTCGCAACCTTTCTGTGATCATAAAACATTACGTATTTGACTCAAACAGTGCGCCGTATTATCCCGAATATGGCCTACTTTACGTTAAAACCATAGAAATAGATCCTTTTCAAATGACCATAGCTGCATCAATTTTTAACCATAACCCTTTCATTTATATAAGATTAAAGTTTAAAGTCTTTACTTTAAGTGCTTTCCTTCCCACAATATAACTATTTCACTGCAGTGAACTAAAATTGTGCCGCACGCCATTGCTGATTGCAATCCACACTTCAGCCGCACTGCTGTGACTGATCTCTTTATTGTCTATTAGGCTGAATTGAGCATATTTGTAGAGACGACAAACGGGTTTTGATGTTACTAGACTTTAAAAAACACTACAACGCATTTGGAAGCCCATGAGCTTCTTTCCCTTTTCGTTTCTGTGCGTGCCACAGTGTCCATGTCATCGCACCCACTGGGCTGCCCCGCGCGCCGCCCGGGCCCGCGCCACTCACGGAGGCGCACGCATTAACGCTTTGACGCGTGGCAGAGGGCACAACTTCTTGGTGTACAGATATATGTTCCAAATGAGCCTGTCCAATCATAAATGTCATTTTAACCGCAATTCAAATGTATGTCCCAAATTAGCCAACATTGGAGCGTAACTTGGGACACCAAGTTTTAATTTTATTATACCCAACACATTTCACATTCAAAAAATTAAGCACATATTCCTAAAGTAGTGGCTAAGACCTATATTGTGCTGTAAAAATATCTCCCACTCATATAGACAGGGTTTAACTGGAAACATTGAAAGTGTCCCGAGTTAGCCTCTTTGACGGTAATACCAGTTACTTACTTATGAGTATAGAAATTTCAAATTTTCAGCAGTGCATTTAGTAAAAATCACAAAAAAAATAATTGTAAACTTACCCATAAGGCAGTGGAGAACGTTTGCGGTAGAGCCTACAAAAGAACAGAAAATAAATTAAAATTCCTTACAATAACATCAACTTATAAACTAAATTCTACCAATTTTTATCTAACATTCAACCGGTCAGTCAACGCATTCTGCAACATGACCACACGTATTCTCTTGTGCGCGACAAACACCAATACGACCTCTTGTCGCTGGGACATCACCATCAATAACATTTCGCGAGCTCCATCCCTCTCCATCACGGTCAATCCCCGTTCACCTCACGCAGCGCTTTGCCAGCGAAACCGTTAGAGCCAGGGCGATGCCGTTAGAGCTCGGGCGGTGCCGTTGCTTCCGCCGCCGGCTATTGCGCACATAAATTCCGCACCGGGGCTTTCGACCAGCCGCGGAAACGCGTCCGATCGCCCGCGGGCGCCGCGATTCACGACCGGTCGCGGACCGCGCGTGGCCAACGGGAAAGGACATTACAAACAGCGGTGTTCTTTAGCTTCCTTGTTTCCGTGGCCCCGCAACCCTCCGTGGGATTTGGCTAAATAACCGCGTGCTTGCAGAACGGCTGGTGATTTTTTTACCTCATGCGGAATGAGTTATTTGAGGATTAGGGATCTGTTCACTACTCGTACCGGGAGCCGTAGCTCAGTGCATCAACTGATGTCACTGCAGCGCTTCTGTCCGGGAGATCCTAGGTTACACTCCTCACGGCGGCAGGATTTTCGACACTAGCTTTTCAGCTAGGTCGAACTCAGTTGCTGCCTGGAGAAGAATTCTAGCGGCCGGCTGCTCTGATCGGTAGTTTTCCGTGGTTTCTCCGATCAACACCAGGCCAATACCGGAGCAGTACCCTACCAAACGGGCCACGGACCGCGCGCGATCTGTCCTTCCTCTTCCTTGTCCTGTCCTCTCATCTTACACACACACTTACACTAACATGCAGTGTACTATCACATATTCCGGGAAACCGGTCGGAAGTTTAGAGCTCGTCCCTGCTGGGGCGGTGCCCCGCTGGTGGGAGAGTCCTGGTTAGGGGGAAACACCACTAGCCGATGGTAGGTCGGTGCCGGATCTCGCCATCCAGCGGGGGAAGATCACCGCCATCACCCGAGAAAAAATATGCACTACACTAACGGGACTAATGACCAGTTGACGCGACCGGAAACACGAAAAAATCAATCAATCCACAACTCGTGTGTAAGGATAGCTGCAAGGGTTGGGTGGAGAAAGAGAACTTCTGCGCGGTTCTTGCCTATTTGATTAACCCTCTGTGAATTGGCGAATGGGATGAATCATATGTCAAGCAAATAAATGTTTTTTTTATATTTTTATACAATTGCAAATTATAACTGAGATGTATCGTAACTACCGTTGTATTGTTGTTCAGTGCAACGGTGGTAATATTTCAGTTAAAATTACTCCCGTATTGCGAGTGCAAGTGCTGCAAAACGGTTTCGCATTCCACTAGCCTACCTGTTGCAGAACGTACGCAAAGTGGTAAGTTGCATTATTTCAATTTTGTTTATATCTGTAACTGATATAGTTGTATAATTTAATAACTTCAATTACCCATAACCTGTATTACTCACAACAGTACTAATATATTCTAAAAAAGTAGACTTTATACGAACTCGGATATTGAGTTTACAAGAAATATAGTGGTATAATATTATTCCTTTTACTAAACATATGATTTTTTGTTAATTTATGTGAGCTATTTAAGCAATTTAAATAAAAAGAATCCATCTGTCATGACTTAAAAATAATTACATTCAAAATTAGGAACATTATGATGAAATAAAACACGGGATATGACATTCCTCACCTGGTACCCTTTCCAACTGATTCATCTTTTTCCATCTGATTTATCGAAAGCTAAAAGTACTTATACAGAAATCATACACAATTACTGTGAAAAGGATGATAAAAATCGGAGATTTAACGGTTTTTCGAAGTTTGCTCAAGGAATCGCTGCCAGTACCTAACAAAATAAGATTAAGTCATAACAATGTACTCGAGATTATAATATTTTTTAATTTTTTTTGTGTGCAAAGCTTTGCTTTTAACAGTTACGTAATGTTAGGGCACATTTATAAATAGAGAGTACTTTTTAGTTTGCTACAAATAACGTAGAAATAGTGTTTGTACAAGCAGTAAGCACATAAAATGATCTTTCACTTCCCTTGGAAGTTGTTTAGTTGCAGAGTTGCACCACCCAACCTCTCTACGGGGCGCATTCCTAATTCATCTCACGGAAAGAGATAAAGCGAAACAAGCAGCAGGTACGTCTCCAGCCAGCAAATGCACCGCCCGCGGCCAGCGGTCCCTAATTCTTCGTTGGGCGAGGATCCCCACATGATACGCACAACTCATTCCCGCACATTCAGCAGATAAAACGCTCCCCGAGGGCGGAGGACGCCGCCGGGCCGACCCGAGGCGCGGCGAGAGCGCCCGCGGGGCAGCCCACGTGACGTGCCGCCACGACGCACAAGCCGAGCGGGCACGGAGGGAGGATGGGGAATGGTGTGAGGGCGGGGGAGGACTTAGTGAGGATGGAGCTGGAGTGAGGGCGGGGAAGAGAAGGTAGTAAGAACGGAAGATGGACGCTGGAGCGAGGACAAGGATCAAAAACTGTAAAGATGGAGCTGGGGGAGGGCGGGAGCAGGGAAGGTAGTGAGGATGGTGGCTGGAGCGAGGGTGGGGGCCGGGGAGGAGATAGTAGGATGGGTCTGGACGGAGGGCGGGGTGGACGCAGTAGAGGATGGGACTGAGTGAGGGCGGAGAGGAGTACTGGAGCGAGGGCGGAGCAGGGAAGGTAGTGAGATGGGGCTGAGCGAGGGGGGGGGGCAGGGGTGGGATGGGGAGGGGAAGGGGGGGGCGGAGCGGGAGCGGAGGCGGGAGAGATAGTGAGAACGGGAGCTGGAGCAAGGGTGGTTGCGAGCGGTGGAGAGAAGCGGGGCTGGAGCTTGGGCAGAGAGGTGGAAGAACCGAAACGACACCCTTTGCGAGTGGGGGGCTGGGAGAGGGGAAGAGCGTGGGGCGGAACGGGGTTGAACAGAACCAAAGCAAGGGTTTTGACTAAGGGAAACACGAGAGGACAGGAGGTGGGATAGAGGTGGAAGTGGGAATAGGGGAGGGTTAGGGAGTGTAATCAGGGGTGGAAATGAGATATGAGGATGAGGAGCTGAGACCAAAAGCGGTAGCTCAGTGCATCAAATGATGTCACTGCAGCGCCTCTGAACGGGAAGTCCTAGGTTCGAGTCCTGACGGTGACAGGAATTTCGACAGTAGCCCTTCAGCTAGGTCGAATTCAGTCGCTGTCTGGAGGAGAATTCTAGCGGCCGGCTGCTCTGATCGGTAGTTTTCCGTGTTTTCTCCGATCAACACCAGGCGAATTCCGGAGCAGTACCCTATCAAACGGGCCACGGACCGCGCGCGATCTGGCCTTCCTCTTCGTTGTCCTATCCTCTTTCATTACATACACACTTACACTAACATGCACTACACTACCACATATTCCGGGAGACGGGTCGGGAGCTTAAAAACTTGTCCCGGCTGGGGCGGTGCCCCGCTGATGGGAGAGTCCTGGTTAGGGGGAAACCCCACTAGCCGACGGTAGGTCGGCGCCGGATCTCGCTATCCAGCGGGGGAAGATCACCGTCATCTCCCGAGATAAAGCATGCACTACACTGACGGGACTAATAACCAAAGCAGTTGACGTGCCCGGAAACACGAGAAAATCAATCAATCAATCAATCAATAAGGAGCTGAGGTGGGAGGAAAAGGCAAATCACGAGCGGCATGGAAATAAGAGGGGGCGGAAGAAAGGAGGGCAGTCAGTAAATGTATAGTGACAGGAGGCACAACCGTTGGCTAAGATATGAATTGGGATAACAGGTGGTGAGTTATACGAGAGTTATGACGGATTATAAGAAAAGAAATACAGTACTCGTAATGTGGGACTAACTTAAATTGTTTAGGCATTACACATAGTTTACATGAACTTAACCTGAAGTACCGACGAGAATGAAAAGTCATAAACAGAGATCTGACAGGATGAAGACATCATCGGGAACAACTGTGGATGACAAGGAAATGTTCCGCTTCCAAAATAAAGTGATTTTGGAGGTGCAGTGACGATGAGCTAAAATGGTCTAGAACGAATTTTACGTCGAAGTATAGGAACATACAAGTGTTGAGGAACGATTCGAGAGAATGTCTGGAGAGAGGCAAAGAGGTGAACGGTGAGAGATAAGGTGAACGGTGAAAGATAAGCAAGGTGTGGAAGAAGTCGCAATAATGCCTGTGCAAGGAGCACGCTGTGCAGAGTGGCAAGAGAGTCTACACAATGTCTCCTGCGGCTTTGCGACTCCATAGTCGAATGATGTCTCGGTAAAGCAATAAATGTGTGGAAATAAGTAGTTTGTCAAATGCATAAAATGATTGTGTATGTGTGAAGTACGAGCATTTCGGGGACGAGGAAATTCCGAGTTGTGAGAAAAAGTTATGATGAAATGTTCCAGTAGCGCGGCCAAAGCGATGTGGATGAAGAACAAGGGAATAAATAAAAACAGGAGATGCAAAATACGATACTTCATTACGGCTCCTAGGTGATTTGACGCTGACGTGACGTAAATTTACATTCATAATTGCGAAATAAAATCCTTAGCATGGAACTTATTAGGTTTGGGAATGTATCTTCAGACGGGAGCAGTCCTAAAAATGTAGAGCGATGAGAGCTTACATGTGGTAGTCAATTGTATCAATATTTTAGCGATCATTGTATGGTGGTTGAAACAAAGAGGAACAATCAGCCTTGTGTCGTGGAAGCGTACATCCAAACCAAAACGGTTATTTTCCGTGCATGTAAATGGTAACCAGAACAGCAGTTCAAAAATAGTAGAAAACATATCTAACGTACGTATCCTCTCGTGTGAAGTAGTAAACAAATTTTCGACAAGAAATAGAAAGATATTTCAATCGAACATTAACATTTAAGTATGTTAACGTTACTCAACGGTAAGAAAAAAATGTAGAGTCCCAAGTCATACACCATGTGCCGCCATGAAGTAGATATAACTAGAAGAATATGAGTAGGGAAATGAGTAAAACTTTTTCAAAATACATCTATACTGAAAACAAGCCTTGAGGATATTACAGATATGATATATTTGATAATTCGCGTGTGAGAACAATGCATTGAAAAAAAGCCATTTAGACACTCACTTTGTTGGACGACAAAATTCAGAAGATGAATATAAACGAGAACGATAACAATGTCACAATATTATTATAGTTATATCACATTATTATTGAACAAATAATATGAAACATAGTGCAGTAAAATGTAAAGAAGCTGGGAACTATTTTGGTTAAAATACGTCGGGTTGAAAACCTGTAGATCACATAGGTGAACTGAATCTTTAGAAATATAATGTTAGAGGAAAACAATGTTTGAAAGCTCAAATAATGTCTTGGTAGTGTTTTAGCGACACCTGCAAGAGTTACGAATGGATAGTGAGAAAGGTTGTACAGACAATATGACAAGGCATGAACACGTGGAAATTATGAACAGTTTACGAAGCGTAGGTACCTGGGTAGACGAGCTGGCGGCGGTGGTGGGGGCGAAAACAGCTGTCCGATTGTGAAGGTGGATAAACATACTGAGGGGACAGAAGCACCAACCGCGGAGGCGGGTGTGACGTCATCGGAGCCATGACAGTAGCGATGGCAAGGAGTAACGTGGCGGAGTTGGCAGGCATGACCACTGCTATTGAGGAGAAGACGAAAGGGACACCAATTGCGTGGCTATGGAGTTTACACGACTAGTGCTAAGGAAGTAAATGGGGCAGTGATAGAGTTTGCGATGGAGGTGGGAGCAGAGTTGGGGTGCGGGAAATGCGGGCGCCGAGGGAAGCGAATGGGTCGGGAAATGGGGGGGGCTGGCAGAAGGGGGGGTTGGCGAAGAGGACCAGAAAGAGAGGTCGGGAAAAGGAGGGGGCGCTGGCGAGAAGAGAAGCAAGGTGAGACGTAGGGTTGGGAAAGGAGAGAGGTTGGCGGGAAGAGAGTGACCCAGAAGAGAGCGTATGAGTCGGGAAATAGTGAGGGGGCGCTGGCGAGAAGAGAAGTCGAGGCGAGAGCGTACGGAGGCGGCTCGGGCCCGCGGAGGCAGCACGCAGGCTCTTAGTATTCCTCTGGCGCGGCGGCGCGCGCCTCCCCCCTCCTCCCTCCGCCTGCGCGGGGCCGGAGGGCTCGCGCGCGCGGGGTTGACGTATTTTAAACAGCCCCACGCGTCACCTGCCGCAGCCGCCTTAATGGAGCGCCGGCCGCGATTCGGCCCCGCCCACTTTGCCTCGCTCTCCGCGCAGCGCCGCGGCTCGCGTCTGCCAGCCACGCGTCGCCTCGCTCTGCCACGTGCTGCGCCCGCACGCCCGCCCTCGGGTCATGCGCACCACGCTGTCCGGGAGCGGATGAACGCTGACGAGTAAACGCTAGGCTCTCTCGGCTGTACACTCTTTCGTGCCGTCGTGAACTCCCCTCTCCGCAACATGGCAACTTTTCAGGGCGCGTCAGCTTCTTCCCGTAAGTGTTGTGCGTGATTTTATGCGAGGCGGTGATCTCTCACTGGATGCTGAGCTCCCACGGCGTCTGCTAGCGGGGTTCCTCCACCAGGTCTTTTCCACCAACAGGGTACCGCCCCAGCTGGGATAAGCTCTGAGCTTGCGACCGGTCTCCCGATATATGGGTTAGAGTAGTGCATGTTAGTGTCTGTGTGTAAGTAATGGGCGAAGATATGACAAGAATGAGAAAGGAGAGATTGGTCCGTGGTCCATTTTTTAGGGTACTGATCCAACAATCACCTAATGTTGATCGGAGAAACCACGGTAAACTACTAATGAGAGCAGACAGCTGCTAGAATTCTTTTCCAAATAGCGACTAAATTCGACCTAGCTATCCAGTTAGTGTCGAAAATCGTGCCGCCGTCGGGACTCAAACCCTAGGATCTTTCTGGTCAGAGGCACTGACCGTACATTAACTGACACCCTGGGTCAGCTAAGCTGGTGGCACGCTTTGCCGTTGGTTCATAAGCAGTTGACGCCTGGGTGCGTATTAACTCTCACGCGTGCGTATTAACTCTATGCGCTCTCAGCCTTACCTTGCAGCGGCCACTTCGCTTGTCGCGAACGTCTCTGTGTCTCGGAACTTTATTTACTAGGGAGAGGATTTTATGCCCTAAAAAAGCTTTCAAACATGATTTTAAAATATGCATTTATGACCAATAATCTTCTGAAATGCGCCTTTTAATATGCAATTAAAATTAACTATATTAACTTCCTGTGCAAAACGTTTTTGATAAAATTCAGAGAAGCAGTTGGAATGCAAAGATATATTTGTACAGATATATAATCTACCCTACTTCACGAAAAAATAATTGAAGTATAATATTCACTTAGTAAAGCACATTATGTCTTGTCGAATTTCTTTTAATTGGTTTAAAAATGTTCTGAAGAAATATCATACACTTGCCTATGTATTTTATCATTTTTGGAAAACACAAAACCGATAACACTACGTCTTTCGAATCCATGAACTCTCAAAAATATATAAATTGTATGAAAAGATGAAGCGCATGATAGATAAGTCACTAGTTTAACAAAGTATGCAAAATATGTAAATGATCTTGGCTGTCCAGGTGACGCCGCGTCGAAGGCTGTGTTGCCGACGTTTCGACCATCTTGTCGTGGTCTTCTTCAGGGCTGTTGAGGAAGACCACGACAAGATGGTCGAAACGTCGGCAACACAGCCTTCGACGCGGGGTCACCTGGACAGCCAAGATAATTTACATGACTCTGGCCACGGACTCCTACGACTTCACATATGCAAAATATGCACTTATAATCACAAGAATATGCACCAATAGGAAAACACGATTCAAGAAAAAACAGCCAAATATTCACAAATATACTTTAACATATTAATCTATATCGCATCATATTCTAACTAAATGTCAAGAAATTTTACTTAGCTCTGTACTGAAGCAACGACCAAAAATATGCGAAATCATAAAAATCTGCTCCCTGGTTATAACTTGAGGGACTCTCACCGAGACGTCCTCGTGTTCGCGTCCAATCGGTGGAAGATTTTCGACTCGGCATAAATGGATCGAATTCAAGCTGTCTAGAGTGATTTAACGAGCTCCTCTTTTCCATGGTTTCTCCCTTCAATACGAGGCGAATTCCGGAGCAGGGTCCTCGGAAATGAGACATCGCCCGCGCAAATTTTCTTCTTCCTCAACCTAGTCCCCTGCTCTCCCCTTTACGTTCTCATTTGCACTTACATTCATTTCAAAACTATACATATTAAGGATCCTGATGGGTCCTTTGAGCTTGTTCCAGCTGTGGCATTGCTCCTCTGGCTAGCATGTACGAATCAGGGAGGGGGAGCCGAAGTGGAGAAAGACACCGCTACCTTCCAGAATATAACATTCACCACACTAACAGATTTATGGCGACCGTCGTGAACGCCATAAATCCGAGTCAAAGTATAGAAATATACAAGTGAATAATAAATCAATACATTAACGAACTCCGCTTGATTCGGAACTTAGGTCCCACGTGTCCTGACCCCTCACCAGCCTCGCAAAGCCTCCGTCATGCCCCGCCATCTTCTGTTACGGTAAACCGCCCTTTCCTCACTCGGTCGGTAATGACCCCATCCCACCCCCTCCTCCCTCGCAGTGTCCCGCCACGCTCCGCCCCTCATTGTTCCCACGCCCCCTCCACGTCATTCACGCGGTCTGCCCTCCCCGCCACCCGTTCACGCCTCCGAGCCACGGGCGCTTAGCTTCGACTGTCTCCCTTACGCTCCGCCCTCTCCTCCGCCCTCTCCTCCGCCCTCTCCTCCGCCCTCTCCTCCGCCCTCTCCTCCGCCCTCTCCTCCGCCCTCTCCTCCGCCCTCTCCTCCGCCCTCTCCTCCGCCCCTCCTCCGCCCTCTCCTCCGCCCTCTCCTCCGCCTCTCTCAGCCACCGAAGTGATGCTTCTCTTGCTTCACTCTCAACTCCCTCCGTCACATTGATTGATTGATTTTTTCATGTTTCCGGGCGCGTCAACTGCTTCGATCATTAGTCCCGTTAGTGTAGTGCATGGTTTTTCTCGGGAGATGGCGGTGATCTTCCCCCCTGGAAGGTCAGATCCGGCGCCGACCTACCGTCCGCTAGTGGGCTTTCCCTCTGACCAGGACTCTCCCACCAGCGGGGCACCGCCCCAGTCCGGACAACCTCTAAGCTCCCGACCGGTCTCCCGGAATATGTGGTAGTGTGGTGCATGTTAGGTGTGTGTGTGTGTGTGTGTGTGTGTGTGTGTGTGAAAGGGGAGAGGATAGGACAAGGAAGAGGAAGGACAGATCGCGCGCGGTCCGTGGCCCGTTTGGTTCGTTACTGCTCCGGCATTCGCCTGGTGTTGATCGAAGAAACCACGGAAAACTACCGATCAGAGCAGCCGGTCGCTAGAATTCTCCTCCAGACAGCCACTGAATTCGAAAAAAAAACCTGCTGCCGTCAGGACTCGAACCTAGAAACTCCCTCCGTCACGTCCCTACACTTCTCCGACTAAAAGATTGTTCTCACTCGTACCTCTTCCCCAATCCGCTTCTAAGTCAAAATCGCGATATTAATTTTGTAAAATAGTATCTCTGCATCCTAATATTTGTAGAAAAAAAGAATGGAGTAATCATGATACTACATGATTGAGTTTTTTTCTAATTTGTAATATTACAATTTTAATTTTTTAAAAAAAATTCCTTCGAAGTTAAGAGCGGGGGTGAATCATTTGATGTAATAGCAGATACATTTTAACACAATTGTCATAATTCACACAATTTCATTTTCATGAACACGAATGAATTATTATCAAACAATATAACTGAGTAAGTCTTAATAATAGCATACAGTTCAGTCGGAAATTAAATATTCAGAAAAATATATAAATAGAAAAAATAATGTGTGCAGAACCTTAATTTGGAGTGAATTATATCATGCGTATAATAGAGAAACAAATGCGAACGAATGTTGGAAAATATGCCCAAGGTTAAATTTATTGTTCATTAGTGTTACATTCAAAATCTCTAAGTTTTATTGTAAAGTTCTGAAGGCAACAAATTTTTAAGTAAACGTACTGAGTTATACATTCTGCATTGCTGTAAGTGATGTATTCAATATCATCAGGAGTCACGAAAAGAAATGGTGTCGCTTAAAATCCTTCTATACAGCCAGTTGGTGTACAAATAGGTCAACATGATTATGTTTGTTTTAAATTTATCGCAGATATAAGGCGATGTTTTTAAAATATACGAGTTTTATAACAATATTTTGCAATAATGTTCACTTCCAGTAAATATTAAAACGCCAAATTGAAGTGTTTCGTTTCCTTGCCTGTTTACGATATCTCTTAAGTGTAAATATGGTAAAAATGTTAATGTACGTACCTAGAACATCTTTAAGAATAATAATTTTCAATATTAATGTAATATTGAAAAGGGATAATATTATTCATATTATTATATATAATATAAGGAATAATATTATTCAATCTATTCTACATCTTCATTAATCTATTTGAATCATTGCTTGCCATTACTGATCTGCTGGATGTGAATGAAGAAAGAAACTTATTCTTTGGAATATGTAGAAAAGATAAACGGTGAAAATTGCCATGTTAAAACGTATACTTTTATTTATAAATAATTCGTTTCTAACAAGATCGTTTTAAATTTACATAAATTAAAATCAAAAGTATGCCGTTTTAATATTAAACTATTAAAACTGCAGTTTGAAAAGCGAATGCCATTCAACATTATTCGAAAAATATTCACGTGGGTTAAGGTTGTTAAAGTAATGAATCTAAAGTGTGCTCTCAGAAATACTACAGAAATAAATAAAAGACAGGTTGAGTATTCACATAAATCCAAACGTTTACGCTTAACTTCCCTGAAGCAAGGTAGTGATACTGAATTAAAGTTGTAAATGCAATTTATAGGGATATCTAATATTTCAGTGGCTGGCAGACAATTAGCACTGTAATTCTCAGGAAATCTAAATAAAATTGCAATAATAATCATCAACTAACGACCAAATATACTAGTCAGACGTACATAATAATTTTCAGCATGTCTCTCTGCAATATTTGGTTAACCATTGGCAATTGTAATAGTGCCATTTATTAATGAAATTTCAGTCTAGGAAGATAATTTTGCAAACTACACGTGTGGTAGTAATAAATAGCATAAAATTGTACAATAATTTACATAATTATTTTTATGACACAGCATTAAAATTAACTAGAACCTCCATCCGTGGTCACTGAAGGCTATCAAAACCACTTCGGAAGCAAATAAACATGGAAATGCAGCGTAGGAACACGAAGGCGCCAGAAGTAAAGAGACCAAGAGAGGCAGCGCGCGGAGACAATTTCTACGTGAAGGGTTGGAGGGAAACAAGAGATTGTGATGGTATGGAAAACGGAAGAACATACAGGACTGAAATTGAAGGAAAATAGACGAGACTGATAGTAATACATTAGAACCAGGTAACTCACTTTATGAAGGTGATAGTCCAGTTGTTATTTTTGCACGGTAGACGTTTATTCTTTGTACGTCTCACTGTACGTAGATTTGAAAACAATAATGAGTGGTTCAAACTTTCAGAGTAGACAGAAGCGCGTCACAGCAATCCAATTTCCTTAACAGCCACATAGCAATGTTATTCCGTGACCCGAACAACCCCAATTGGAGAATGGTCAACGGCAGACTCCAAAATAAAAAGCAAAACACTTATAGGAATATTTATGTATTTAAGAACTAATGATACATGTATTTAGAAACATAATACAATCATTTACTCTGTTAAAATATTTTTAATTTTTGAGGTATGAAAAGGACATATATTTTTATTTTCTTGTACTTGTGGTTTTGTACTTTCATTTTTTAAACGGAGCGATTTTGCGATTCTTTCTAAGGAGACTGACCGCCATGTACTTTGTTTTTAAGGACTAGTTCAACATTCAAAACTTAGTTTCAACTACATAACTTATGTTTACTTTGACAGACCCTAAAATAAATTTACTACGTGTTTGATCATGGGTGTCCGGGTGACGCCGCGTCGAAGGCTGTGTTGCCAACGTTTCGACCATCAATCGCAGACCAGCCCCGAGGAAGACCACGAAATGATGGTCGAAACGTTGGCAACCCAGCCTTCGACGCGGCATCACCCGGACAGCCAATATCATCCACATGACTCCGGCCGCGTAAGCCTACGACTTTACTACGTGTTTATTGGCAGCATTGGCTCTCAGAGGACACCGGCATTTCCACAAATTGTTTTGTGAACAGCGCTGACAGACAAAACAATCGTTTAGAGATAGAAATATTGTATTAATAAAAGACTTAAACCATAAAACAGTAACTGTTTTCCAAACGAAGATAAAGGAAGAAAGCACGCTGAGATCCGTTGCAACCCCCTGACCTGTGTATGCGCTGTAGCCAGAGCGGCGTAAGACCTTGGTCCAAATTAAACCCGTGGCGCGCGATGGACATGCCTTGGGAGCGTGGGCGTGGCTGCGGGTGAAGCGAGAGGCCTCGCCGGGCGGCGACTGGCCTCGCCGAGGAGGCGGCGGGGGCAGCTGTCTCGTTAGCAAGTCGCTTGCCAATACCAGTCTGCACCCGCGCGTCCGCCGCCGCGCGCCGCACCGGAGGCCTTTGGCGCCGGGGGCGGGAGCGGAGGCGGAGGTGGAGATGGAGGCGGAGACGGAGGTGGTGTCGGTGGTGGTGGTGGCGATGGCTGGGGCAGTGGTGGAGGTGGGGAGGAAGCGGGGACGAGGCTGGGGCAGGGCGTGGGCGAGGCGGGGGGGACGGGCGAGGGGCAGGACGGGGCTGGTCGGTGCGAGGCAGGGGCGGGGCGGGGTGACAGCCGGCGGCGGCGTGGGGGGGGGGTGGCGGAGGCGGCGTCGGCGGAGGTGGTGGCCGAGGTAATTCCGGAACTTTGATCCTCCACCGCGCGCGGACGCACAGGGAAGGGGGAGGGGAGGGAGGGGGTGCCATTGGTCGCAGGCGGCTCCCCGCTGGCGCTGCGCCGTGACGCCCGCCACAGACACCGGCGCGTTGCACCTCCAGCGCTGCGCACGGCCAAGGACAGCTGCTGCGATTGGCTCGAATGCCCATTGAATGACTTGAAGAACCAGTTACGGACATTAAATTATACCAAAGAGTTAGAACACTGTTATTTTCACTTACAATTATGATATGCCAAAAACTTCACGGCAACATAATTTTTCGGTCTTGACACCCTTGGTTTCTCTAATATTTTCCACAAAATCTGGAAGTATTTGGTCGAGTGGTTAAAAAAATTTTAAATTACATACACGTATATACATACACGTTCACAAACTTCAGGGCATCATCTGCTGCTACTGCAGTGCCTCTAATTGAGAGGTTCAAAGGTTATAGTCCCGATGGTGGTATGGTTTTCGACACTACCTTGATTACTATGTCGAGTTCGGTCGCTATCTGGATGAGAATTCTAACAGCCGCCTGCTCTGATCGGTTGTCTTCCATGGTTTCTGCGATCAGTTACCAGGCAAATACCAGAGAAATACCCTATAAATCGGGAAAAGTACCGCGCATGATCCTTCCTTCTTCTTCCCTGTCCCACCCTAACCCTTTACATGTACACTCTTACACTTACATGCACTACACCAACACACATGTTGACGGACCAGTGGGTAGCTTAGGACTTTATCCATCTGGAGCGGTCTCCCGCAGGAAGGAGATGGTGATGATGATGATATTATAAGGCCATTGAATCGCTAAATGTGCAAGGGCCTCCTGGCCGAATAAATGGGAGGTTCTTTTTATCTCTTTAGGTGAACCAACTGCAGCGCCTCTGATCGGGTCAGAGATCAGACGGATCGTCATCCGTCTCGGACCAGGAGGTTCTAGGTTCCCACTCCCCACGGCGGCAGGATTTTTGACACTAGCTTTTCAGCTAGGTCGAATTCAATCGCTGTCTGGAGGAGAATTCTAGCGGCCGGCTGCTCTGATCGGTAGTTTTCCGTGGTTTCTTCCATCAACACCAGGCGAATACCGGAGCAGTACCCTACCAAACGGGCCACAGACCGCGCGCGATCTGTCCTTTCTCTTCCTTGCCTTATCCTCTCCCTTTACACATACACACTTACACTAACATGCAACACACTATCACATATTCCGGGAGGCCAGTCAGGAGTTTGGAGCTTATCCCGGTTGGGGCGGTGCCCCGCTGGTGGGAGAGTCCTGGTTAGAGGGAAACCCCACTACCCGACGGTAGGTCGGCGCCCGATCTCGCCATCCAGCGGGGAAAAATCACCGCCATCTCCCGGGGAAAACATGCACTGCACTAACGGGACTAATGACCCAAGACGTTTGATGCGCCCGGAAACACGAAAAAATCAATCAATCAATCAATTGTATGAACCAGTCCGTAAGAGATTTAGCGTTGTCACTACAGTACTACTATCTAGTACCAGCATACCTGCACATTTCCCTATACTTTATTTTGAAAAAAACTGCACTCAGTTTTCAGATAATACTAGGGTCACTTTTCTTCGTTACTTAGCATTTTGTTTATACATTTACTCTTACCTTGGGAAAGTCCCCGCAAACCCGACGGACAGGTCGGTGCCGGATCTCGCCCTTCAGAAGGAGAATTACCGCCAACTCCAGTGCAAAAAATACACTACACTTACGGGACTACTGACAGTATCACTTGTTGCGCACAGTATCACTTGTTGCCAACTCCAGTGCAAAAAACGCACTACACTTACGGGACTACTGACAGTATCACTTGTTGCGCACGATTTTCAATCCATCAATTATGCACCTAATAAAACGATCGATATAGAATGATGTCTACGCTAGTACTTCACAGATCCTCCGTGCTATCCTTCCCTCGCTGAAAGTTCTCTTCGGTGCTAACGGTCTCCGCCGGGCATCGCTCGCCCCGCCCCCATCACCCGTGGCGCCGCCCCCACCGCCCGCTGTCCCGCCCACTCGCGCCGCTGTTCAAACTTGCGTCGCTTGAGCGCGCCGGGGCGACGGCCGCGGTCCTCGACCGGCGTGGCAGCGACACCAACGCTACGGCGGCCACAACGGCAACGGGCAGGCAAGATCACGACAGGAAAGCGTGCAAGGGAGTAATAATAATAATAATAATAATAATAATAATAATAATAATAATAATAATAATAATAATAATAATAATAATAATAATAATAATAATAATAATAATAATAATGTCTTTATTAATGGCGAGGCTCAGGCCATAGGGCCTGCTCTTCCGCCTAACCACTGACTTTACATTAATACAGAGTAGTAACATATAAGAGGGGAGGGAAATCTGTACATTTACGTCTGGGAGTGCAAAACTAGGGACCATCCCGGCATACGCCTTAAGCGATTGAGTAAACCCAGAAAACCTCAATCAGGCTTAGAGCCGAACAGCATTATGGTATAGAAATGGAAGAGAAAAGAATAATGAGAGAAGGGAATCATAAATGAAAATGAAGTAGAAAATACGAACGAGAAAGAAGAAAGGAGAGAGACTAAAGGGTGGACAAACTGTACATTTATGACTGGGAGTGCAAAGCAAGGGGCCATCCCGGCGTACGCCTTAAGCAATTGAGTAAACCCAGAAAAACCTGGTGGGGTATACATGCAGGAAGATGAGCTTAAAATACTACACTAACACATGGTTTTAGAGAATTTGGAACACATCACGAAACATAGGCAAACGAAAAGAGTAAATATAATTTTAAAAAATCGAAATATATAATAAATAAAAGAAATAAAATCGAAAAAGTGTAAGAAACAAGAAATGAAAGCAAATACACCAGATCAGAACAATAATCGGATGTATATCATGGCAGATAAAGATTCACAAAGAAACCTAAAATGTTCGTAGCATATAAAAATATTTTCAAGTGTATATTTGTAGAAAAGAAGTACATAAGGTGTGGGGATGTGCCGATCTAGAAGTTAGATGAAGCGTGATATAATGAAAATTCCATCTGGACATGCAAGTGCAAGATGCTTGAGTCGTATTAAATCAATTGTGCTACGGAGATCTTGAAATAAATAGAAAATTAAACGTTGCAAACACGAAATTGATAGTAACTTCACGATTTGCAGGCAGGATTCCTGATAATTTGGGATAAACCCAGGGCCGAGTTGGGTTAGCACAGCGAGATTCGTTATCAAACCGCATGCTCATGGAAGAGTGACAGAAACGTGCTGGGATTTAATAACTCAAATTGTTGATCACACCGAGAAGAAATAAGACATTCCAAAGAGAAGAGAAGGGGAGTGAGATAATTCACATCAAAGTCTTCTAGGTCTAAAAACAAAATCTCTGCAAAGTGCTGCCGGAAAGCTGTCGCTGCAGGAACTTGGCAGATAGGGAAACGAGAGCAGCAGCACCACACGGCTTCTTGCATTGTGCGGCCCATGGAAGCATCGTGGGGGACTTCGTCGAGGCGATGAGGGCACCTGCGGCTGAAGCAGTTGGGTTGGCGGTGGGGGCAGAGGGGTTCCTGGGTAGGGATGCGAGAGAGGTAGGAATGGTGTGATGGGCGCGACGGGGATGGCGAGTGAGGCGGGAATGGTGGTCCTTGTTAAATTGTTGACGTAGGACACGTGGGTTGTGGCTCGACGGTGGCTTGGGCGACAAGGGTGGCAGAAGATTTGGGGGTCGGAGGGCTTTGCGCATGAGGCGGTCTGAGCGACGTTGGGATAGGGCGACGCCAGAATTCTTGGAGACGTCGAAGGTAGCGGAGGCAGCGGTGACGGCGTGAGGGACAGGTGAGGCGAGGTCGTGGGTGACGTGGGTGACGTGGGTAACGTGGGTGGCGTGGGTGACGTGGGTAACCTCGGTGGAGTGGGTGACGCGGGTAACGTGGGTGGCTTGGGTGACGTGAGTAACCTCGGTGGAGTGGGTGACGCGGGTAACGTGGGTGGCTTGGGTGAGGTGGGTAACCTGGGGGCGTGGGTGACGCGGGTAACGTGGGGGCTGGGACGTGGTGACGTGGGTAACCTCGGAGGAGTAGGTGACGTGGGTAAGGTGGGTGGCGTGGGTGAGGTATGTGGCGTGAGCGACGAGGGTGGATTGACTGACGTGAATGATGTGAGGGCCTGAGTGGCACGGGCGATGTGAGTGGCGTGTGCGACGAGGTGCCTGGGGCGGCTTGTTGTCTTGCGCGGGTGGGCGAAGCGGCAATTCTGAGTCGGTGGACTTGGCGATGGCGCTTGAACGGCGCGGCCTTCGGGAATGTTGGGGGGGGGCGGGGGCGGGGGCTGCGGAGGCGGCGTTGTTAGCGAAGTTGGAGCAGGCGCGCGCTGTCGCGGTTCCCGGAGCAACCAGAACACGAGTCGCAATCTGAAATGGACTCCGCCGGGACGTGTTCAGTCGAAACGGGCGCGCCCTGCAGTCTCGAGCCTGCTGCCGCCGCGTCGGCGCTGGAGGCTCTCACCCGACTTGCTTCCCCGGCTTCGCAAGGTCGGCGCGAGGGCGCAGGGAAAAGTGCAGCTACGTAATCTCGTTTTGTTGGCAATTGAAACAGATTAATATAATGAATGTCATTTTGTTTCTAAAATATAATTTCGGAGATGGCATCTACTTTGATATTTTTTCTTTTCTTTATGTAATTATAGATATACCTTTTATTTTCTTTATACTGTATGAAAAATGAAAAAATCAGCCCCATGTATCGCAGATCCCCAATGGTGTATTAGTGTTGTTTTTCCTGTTTTTATTATAATTTTCTTTCTTCTCTTAAAATTAGACTGGTCCTTGCGTTATTATAATTGTAACTATTATTATTATAATTATTATTATTTTTCTCTTGTTAGTAATTAGAGATTAATATTATTTTACTCATATTATTTTCTGGTACAACTTTATACATATATTTGTTATCTTTAATATTTACCATGTCTTGTCTTAACACTCCCTTCTGTTCGTATTCGTGATATGATCACAGCTAAGAACCATGTAGTGAAATTAAAGGAGCCAATGTTCTTATGTTGTCAATGCCGAACGATAAAATTAAAATATCTACAGACCAAAATGAAAGTAATAATGTACAATTATGGAAAAAAACTATTGACGTTGCGAAAGCAAAGGAGAAAGTATTCCCAATATCTTTAATCTCAATAACTTTTGTATCTACTTTCCCACTTTTTCACATTATTATTTTCTATTAATTTCTGTTCTTTGTTATATGATCTGGTATTTTTATTACCATTCATTCAACTTTGAATATTTATCTTACTACCATTTTGTTTCATTCACAGCTCTTTCAAATATTATTCCCAATACAATGCATTCCTTTCGGCCTTTTCATCGGTTAAGGTAACCACAGAGCAAAACTATGTAAAAACGTCCTTAGTTTCAACAGTGTGAAACAAGTGCTGGTTAAACTGCACGTACTAGTTATTATGTAATACTACTTATATCAAAATTTCTCTGGGAATTAACACATGTCAATCATCATTTTTCGTAAAACTCATTTGAAATTGTAGAAAATGTGCAAAAACTAAATAGTTTTAAGTAACAGATTTTTTATTCAAAATTTTAATTGAAAGTAATAACGAACTGCGTATATTTATGCAGTGTACTCGCGAACATATCCGATGAGTTTCTAGCCTTACAATGTTCTACGTAAGCAACATGTAAGAAAGTAACATAATTAAAAGGTAATAAATAATATGATACCGATAACGTTGACAAACAAATGCATGTTTTCGAAAACACTAACATGGCATTACTTTTAGATCTGTTTCATGAACACATTCATTTAGAAAAACCGTTTATCTTCATAATTGTAGTTGTATGAAGACGCCGAAAAAAGTTTGAATTTTATCAATTTTCAAAAAAATCAGTTTTCCACGAACATGAGATCTGCGTCCCTCTCTTAAAAGTCCTTCAGAATATCGAATAACAAAGTTAATCAAAAATATTGGAGCTATATGT
This sequence comes from Teleogryllus oceanicus, assembly GCA_964035755.1. Classification (NCBI taxonomy): domain Eukaryota; kingdom Metazoa; phylum Arthropoda; class Insecta; order Orthoptera; family Gryllidae; genus Teleogryllus; species Teleogryllus oceanicus. Next base: position 239,377,914 of record CAXIVR010000002.1, on the reverse strand, counting down.
TTAGAAATTTGGCAACTGTCCCAGGGATTTCATGTAAAATACACAATTAAAATATCGGTTTCAACTTCAGGGGGCCTTTACAGTACCAGATCGATTGGGGAATATTAAATTTGGAGAAAATCCGACGATATGGTGCGTTGTCGGTTTATACGATTGGAGGCGCGGTTCTCAGACGGACGGTCAGATGTTTTGCTGTCAATAGATTTTTCAACAAGAAGGACCCAAAAAACAAATATGTGTTACAGAATTTTTTCGCTTATATTGATCATCTGAATTTATTAACTTTCTCGTTGCCAGGGCCTTGTAATAAGAGTGTTTCTGCCAAATTTTTTTTTTCTCGCAGTATAACATAACTTTCTCTCCTCCGTTGTAGCTGAAGTGAGAGGAAAAAAATTTAATAAAATAATTATCAGCTACAGAAATATTAAAAAAGCAACAGGTCACCACAATTAATCAGAAACAGATTGAGCATGTTCTTTTATATTTGTTCACGAATATAGTTCTCTCCACTCACAATTCTAATCCTCACGTTTGCTCTATTTTTAATTCTCCCACTCATTTCCATCTAGTTTCTCGCAAATTTTTCTCAGGACGCATGTTCTGTACTCCCCGTTACGGCGAGCGACGAACACCACATGTCAAATAGGCGGGCCGCGTCGCGACGACCGCCTCGTTACACATATTTTTAGACGCAACAACGCGATTTCCTCTAGCAAATTAGCACAGGTCGCAAAACACGCCGCGGGATACAATATCGCCGCCACACGCCGCTGTTTTTGCTCGCGACGCGCCCACTACTCGCTGCCCCCTCCCTCTGGGCCTACGGCTCGCCGCCACCGCCACCGCTCTTCCCATCGCCGCTCTCGCCACCGCCGCTCTCGCCGCCGCCGCTCGCCACCGCCGCTCTCGCCGCCGCCGCTCTCGCCGCCGCCGCTCTCGCCCCGCCGCTCTCGCCACCGCCGCTCTCGCCCCGCCGCTCTCGCCGCCGCCGCTCTCGCCGCCGCCGCTCTCGCCGACGCCGCTCTCTCCTCCGCCACTCTCTCCTCCGCCACTCTCGCCGCCGCGCTCCGCCACCGCCGCTCTCGCCATCGCCGCTCTCGCCGCCGCCGCTCCCGCCACCGCCGCTCTCGCCGCCGCCGCTCTCGCCGCCGCCGCTCTCGCCGCCGCCGCTCTCGCCACCGCCGCTCTCTCCTCCGCCACTCTCCTCCGCCACTCTCGCCGCCGCCGCTCTCGCCGCCGCCGCTCTCGCCACCGCCGCTCTCGCCACCGCCGCTCTCGCCACCGCCGCTCTCGCCACCGCCGCTCCGCCATCGCCGCCTCGCCGCCGCCGCTTCGCCACCGCCGCTCCGCCACCGCCACTCCGCCATCGCCGCCTCGCCACCGCCGCTCGCCATCGCCGCTCGCCATCGCCGCTCTCGCCACCGCCGCTCTCGCCGCCGCCGCTCTCGCCACCGCCGCTCTCTCCTCCGCCGCACTCTCCTCCGCCACTCTCGCCACCGCCGCTCCCGCCACCGCCGCTCTCGCCATCGCCGCTTGCCACCGCCGTCTCGCCATCGCCGCCTCGCCATCGCCGCTCTCGCCGCCGCCGCTCGCCGCCGCCGCCTCGCCACCGCCGCCCGCCGCCGCTCTCTCCTCCGCCACTTCGCCGCCGCCGCTCTCGCCGCCGCCGCTCTCGCCACCGCGCTCGCCACCGCCGCTTCGCCACCGCCGCTCTCGCCGCCGCCGCTCTCGCCGCCACCGCTCTCGCCACCGCCGCTCTCGCCGCCGCCACTCTCGCCGCCGCCACTCTCGCCGCCACCGCTCTCGCCACCGCCGCTCTCGCCACCGCCGCTCTCGCCGCCGCCACTCTCTCCTCCGCACCTCACGCCGCCGCTCGCCGCCGCCGCTCTCGCCACCGCCGCTCTCGCCACCGCCGCTCGCCATCGCCGCCTCGCCACCGCCGCTCCGCCATCGCCGCTCTCGCCGCCGCCGCCTCGCCACCGCCGCTCCCGCCACCGCCGCTCGCCATCGCCGCTCTCGCCACCGCCGCTCTCGCCACCGCCGCTCTCGCCGCCGCCGCCCCTCGCCGCCACCGCTCTCGCCACCGCCGCTCGCCATCGCCGCTCTCGCCACCGCCGCCCTCGCCATCGCCGCTCCGCCATCGCCGCTCTCGCCACCGCCGCCTCGCCGCCGCCGCTCGCCACCGCCGCTCGCCACCGCCGCTCTCGCCACCGCCGCTCCGCTGCCGCCGCTCGCCACCGCCGCCCCGCCGCCGCCGCCTCGCCACCGCCGCCTCGCCACCGCCGCTCCGCCGCCGCCGCTCGCCTCCGCCGCCTCGCCACCGCCGCCTCGCCACCGCCGCTCGCCGCCGCCGCCTCGCCACCGCCGCTCGCCACCGCCGCTCTCGCCACCGCCGCCTCGCCGCCGCCGCCTCGCCGCCGCCGCTCGCCGCCACCGCTCGCCACCGCCGCCTCGCCGCCGCCACTCTCGCCGCCGCCACTCGCCGCCACCGCCTCGCCACCGCCGCCTCGCCACCGCCGCTCTCGCCGCCACCGCTCCGCCACCGCCGTCTCGCCATCGCCGCTCTCGCCACCGCCGCCTCGCCATCGCCGCTCGCCATCGCCGCTCTCGCCACCGCCGCTCTCGCCGCCGCCGCTCTCGCCACCGCCGCTCTCGCCACCGCCGCTCTCGCCGCCGCCGCTCTCGCCACCGCCGCTCTCGCCACCGCCGCTCTCGCCACCGCCGCTCGCCATCGCCGCTCGCCATCGCCGCTCTCGCCACCGCCGCTCCGCCGCCGCCGCCTCGCCACCGCCGCCTCGCCACCGCCGCCTCGCCACCGCCGCCTCGCTGCCGCCGCTCCGCCACCGCCGCCTCGCCGCCGCCGCCTCGCCACCGCGCGCTCGCCACCGCCGCCTCGCCGCCGCCGCTCTGCCACCGCCTGCTCTCGCCACCGCCGCTCTCGCCACCGCCGCTCTCGCCACCGCCGCTCTCGCCACCGCCGCTCTCGCCGCCGCCTCTCGCCGCCGCCGCCTCGCCGCCACCGCCTCGGCACCGCCGCTCGCCGCCGCCACTCTCGCCGCCGCCACTCTCGCCGCCACCGCTCGCCACCGCCGCTCGCCACCGCCGCTCTCCTCCGCCGCTCTCCTCCGCCACTCTCCCCTCCGCCACTCTCGCCGCCGCCGCTCTCGCCGCCGCCGCTCTCGCCGCCGCCGCTCTCGCCACCGCCGCTCTCGCCACCGCCGCTCGCCATCGCCGCTCGCCACCGCCGCTCGCCATCGCCGCTCGCCACCGCCGCTCCGCCGCCGCCGCCTCGCCACCGCCGCTCTCGCCACCGCCGCCTCGCCACCGCCGCTCTCGCCGCCGCGCCTCGCCGCCGCTCGCCTCGCCGCCACCGCCTCGGCACCGCCGCCTCGCCGCCGCCACCTCGCCGCCGCCACTCGCCGCCACCGCTCGCCACCGCCGCTCTGCCACCGCCGCTCTTCCTCCGCCGCTCTTCCTCCGCCACTCTCCTCCGCCACTCCGCCGCCGCCGCTCGCCGCCGCCGTCCTCGCCGCCGCCGCCTCGCCACCGCCGCTCGCCACCGCCGCTCGCCATCGCCGCTCTCGCCACCGCCGCCTCGCCATCGCCGCTCGCCGCCGCCGCTCTCGCCACCGCCGCTCCGCCACCGCGCCTCGCCATCGCCGCCTCGCCACCGCCGCTCTCGCCATCGCCGCTTCGCCATCGCGCTTCGCCACCGCGCTCTCGCCGCCGCCGCTCGCCACCGCCGCTTCGCCACCGCCGCTCGCCACCGCCGCTCGCCGCCGCCGCTCTCGCCGCCGCCGCCTCGCCACCGCCGCTCTGCCACCGCCGCTCGCCACCGCCGCCTCGCCACCGCCGCTCTGCCACCGCAGCTTTCGCCACCGCCGCTCTCTCCTCCGCTGTTCTTGCCGCCGCCGCTCTCGCCGCCGCCGCTCTCACCGCCGCCGCTCTCGCCGCCGCCGCTCTCGCCGCCGCCGCTCTCGCCGCCGCCGCTCTCACCCCCTCCCCGCCCCCCCCCCCCGCCCCCCGACTGCCTAACGTCGTCCACTACCCACTGTCTGCCACCCGACAGCCCGCCGTTTCTGCGTGATATTCTCTCAGTGTGCCGCACTGCCCGACGCATGCTGGTTTATAACGGCTGCCACCAACTTAAATGACCACTTTAGTTTTCGTTCTCGTCATCCACAGCTTAGGATGAGGAGCGATCGACTTTATCGACTAATCGATTTTCTTGATCAAATTGTTAGTTTTTATATTGTTTTACTTTTTACCCCTTGTGTCTGGTCACTCCATCATATGCTTACTTACCACTGACGAAATCATAAGGCTAGCATCCAAAATATGGCGATAGGGTTAATAGGATACAAGAGGGATGCAGCGGTAATATCCAAGTTAGTAAGTATTTGCCTTTAAAAATCTTTATACCGTTAAAAGCTTTTATTACACGGGATGAATATTTTCATAATTAAAAATTGTTACCTGATTCGTAATTCTTGTAGGAATTCAGAATTCAAGAAAACATTTACAGATTGCATTTACTCCGTATTACGTCATTCAGTTTTAAGCTGTTTTTGCCGTTACGTAAATAAATAAATATATTCTTAAAGTGTAAAAAATCCTAAACAAAGAACAATGGTTATTGAAAACAAAACTCAAACTCTGAAAGCACTCATCGCTTTCCGCGAACTTCGCTCAACGCCCACTGTTGTCGCGCTGCTTTTCCAACCGCCTCTGCCCGCCGCCCGCTGTCGTGGGTCGCCATCTTGCGTTGCCGCCTGACCGCGCTTTGCGTAAACACGCGGCCCGACGCCACGGCGGCTGCGTCCTTGGGCAACAGGGCCGCCTACGGGAAGAGGTATTTTCCTGCTGTGTGCCCCATGCACGTTTTTATTACTCACGGAATAAAGAGTTCGTTCTGGAAGTATTGTCGAGCACTGCTTCTATATGCACGTGTGTTGTATTTGTGGGGAAAATATTACACAAAGCACGTATATATTATAGATAAATATTCCTTTAAATTGGAACTTTTCACACTGTTTAAATTTTGTTCCACAACTATATTAGTTTTGCTGCAGCAGCTGTACAAGTTTCGGTGCTGTACTGCATGTGGTCATTTACTTTGGAGATGCAGAACATGATCTTAGATATAATTTGGTAAGATAATAAATATGGAAGTTTTATTTACCACAATACATGATGAAACCAATTCTAAAGTATAAAGTCATTATCTTTGAAATGGACAAGTTGTAAACCTAAAACACAAAAGGAGTCACCGTGGCTTCACAATCAAAAATTATGTTGCTAAGTTAAGCTGTCGCATTCGAGTGTAAAGATTTAAAAATAAATTTTACTGTTTATCAATATACACTCCATTAAATAACAAAAAAGAAATCATTCATGTCTCTCTTCGGTAGGTATTCAAGCAACATTACTGAAAATATTCCTTCACGCTCCTTCGAAGAATTGCGAATAAATCTTACAATATTGGCCGGAGATAATATCCGGAATATATCTCCAAATCATTTTTCGATTACTTTTCTCAAATGTGTGGTAATTCATTTACCAGTCATTTTCATTAAAAATCTGTTTCTGGCAGTTCCCGTCACTGTCGTTGACATTATCTCATTACTTTTCTATTTCTTTTTATTTACCCTTCGCTTCTACTTGTAACACTGCTTCTAACTCACTATCATTCCATGCTTTGAACCCCTCTCACTGAATTCTTCCTCCTTCTCATTTTGATGTCTATTTCCACTGCTGGTTTTTCTCACTTCCTCTCGCCCCCCCCCTCTCTCTTAATTTATTTTTGTCTGTTCTCTCTACATTCCCCTCCTTCGCTTCTCTGCTCTACTCATTTCCTCTTCCTTCTGTTTTCAACTCCCTCTCCCCACCAAAGCCCAAATACTCGCTTAAAAAGGAATTTCAAAATACAAACTCTACTCCTGTCATTCGAGAGCGCGTCTTTATATTCCGACGTCCGGACGCACTCTGCGAGGCCGACGCTGCTTCAAGACGAGCCATTGTTCCCGACGCGTCACGACGTTTGCTCCGACGGCGCCTCTCCCGCCTCCGTCCACTTGCCCTCCCCTCCCCTCCCCTCCCCCCTCCCCGCCCCCGCCTGACGCTTAAGCGACGGGCCCGGCCACCGCCTTTGTCTGCATGGAGCGCCCTTGACAGCCGCCTAACTCGATTTACATGGCTCATCAACCTCCGGCGCTACAAGAAAAAATATAATTAATTCATTTTCTTTACGATTGTGCCCGAGTTGGAGGAAGCCAAGGCTTCGGGTGAGTTGGTGGCGTGGATGGGTGGAGGGACGGTAAAGGGTAGACGGGGAGAAATGAATGAGACTGGAGGTTGGGGGGAACTAGAAACAGAATTTAAAGAAATAGAGAACCATACATTTCGCTCCGCGCTCGATGGTCCGACGCGGCGTGTAAGAGTTGGAAAGAAAAAGAACGACGAGGGGCAAAGGAGTCGAAGACAAACGCATTCGGCGGTGTTGGTGGTGTCCGCGGACGTCGGAAAAGGCAGAGAGATGTGGCAGGGGAAGTCGGGGGGCAGGGGAGAGAGCAGAGTGCATGCCGGGTGGATTGATGGATTGACTAATTTTTTCGTGTTTCCGGGCGCGTCAACTGGTTTGGTCATTAGTCCCGTTAGGGTAGTGCATGTTTTTCTCGGAAGATGGCGGTGATCTTCCCCCGCTGGATGGCGAGATCCGGCGCCGACCTACCGTCGGCTAGTGGGGTTCCCCCTAACCAGGACTCTCCCACCAGCGAGGCACCGCCCCAGCCAGGACAAGCTCTAAATTCCCGACCGGTCTCCCGGAATATGTGATAAGTGTGGTGCATGTTAGTGTAAGTGTGTGTGTTTAAGGGGAGAGGATAGGACAAGGAAGAGGAAGAACAGATCGCGCGCGGTTCGTGGCCCGTTTGGTAGGGAACTGCTCCGGCATTCACCTGGTGTTAATGAGAGAAACCACGGAAAACTACCGATCAGAGCAGCCGGCCGCTAGAATTCTCCTCCAGACAGCGACTGAATTTGACCTAGCTGAAAAGCTGGTGTCCAAAATCCTGGCGCCGTGGGGAGTGTAACCTAGGACCTCTCGGTCAGAGGCGCACGCCGCCTAATGGCGTGGCGTAGAGGCCAGTAGGGTTGGCCGGGGGGGGGGCAGGGGGGGGGAGGGTCGGCGAAAGCGGTGGACGGCTGTGGGGTGAGAGGGCGGGGCGGGGAGAACTCTGCGGAAGAGGGAGTGAACGTGTCGAGGACGACAGAGCTGCCGAAGTAGTTACGATGTTGACGAGAACGCCTGGAAGTTTCCGCCCTTTCGGAAGAAACTTTCCGATTTTGTATCGGATGATTGAGCGATTATCCAGGGAACCAACTATTCATCTGAACTTTGTTTTCTCGTATTAGTGTATTTTTAATGTTTCCTGTCTAGTTGAAGAAAAACTTATATCCACAATTTAACTAATGGGTCAAGTCCTTATTTCAGTTAATCAGCATAATTAGAGTTCTTGAATGATTCTACAAAACACCGTATGATATGTTTATCAGCAGAGTTCAGTTATTGAGAATACTAGCGATTAAATAGGGTATTTAAGTGTCCTAGTTGACATACTTTTTTGATAATTTGATATAAAAATTATAACATTTACCATTGTATATAATTTTCATATGAGACTAATTATTTGTTAAAATATAATAAGTGTAATTTAATTTAAATATAATTGTAGGAACACGTCAAAATTAGGCAAGGATGAAATCTTGTAATAATATAGTTCTTCATTCGTAAAAGAAACTGGCGTTGATTATTATTAAAGACTATCTTAGTATTCATTATCGTTTATTTGTTAATCTGACACATCTATTACAATTAACATAATTAATTGTCCATCTTTCATACCGGAAAGCTTGCGTAAGTCTATTGTTTTCACTAGACCTTCGTAAAATGTAAGAATTTATCAATAATCTTTCGAAACATGTTGAGAGAAATGCATTCGGGGAGGATATATTTATGATTAAGGAAGAGAATAATGGCAATAGATAATTAGTTCATTACCCCTTAAGTTTGAATTTGTAACCTTTTGAAGTGAAATCTCGATTCTCGTCGTGAACTTAATTCAAATATCGAATGTCGAAATGTAATTGAAGGTAAAGTCTTGACTATTGAAAAGAATACATCTATGATCATATTTTCATGAAGTAAGTAACCCTGTGTTCGAAGTAATGTGTAACAAACAGAACAGAATGTTTCTGCTAAAAGTCATTAATAATATTGGAAATTCTAGCGATGAACAAGAGACTGTTAGGAAAGAAACCAGACAAAAGAGAAAGAATCCATACATGTAAAAAAAACCTAAGTAATTTTATGAGATATATTTACTGTAAAGTGGAATTGAAATTGTTAATTAAAATGTAATGTTTGAAATGATTATAGAAAACTTAAATGAATTTTCGAAATAATATTTATGCTTTAAATTGGAAAGGCAAAAATAGGATAACTGGGAAAGAAAAAATATATTTAAAACATTTAAATATTTTAGAGGGTTCATATTTTAGAGCTCTACATTGAGAGAAAAAAAGAGATTTTTACCGTGAATATCCGAGCAGCATTTAAGTGTATTTTATTAAAGTTGAATCAAATGCTTCAGAGAGAGAAAGCTGCCAAACGGGTTGTAAGATAAAATTCCAGTAAGAGTTAGCAAATAAATTTCGGTTCCATATTTGTTTCAACGTTGCTAGAATAGAGATGTTTTGGAAACAAAATTAAACACTCTCTTGATTTATAGTTGAGATTCCATTGTGTTTGTTAACATTCAGTATTTATTTTATTTTTCTCAATTACCAATTAATCTACTGAATGAAAAACCGACTTGAAATCAAATTAACGTTTCACAAAATATAATTTAAATAGAAATATTTTCTAACTTTTTATCGTATTTCCAAAACATATAAAACATAATAGAAATTTTCTACAATAAATTATTTACCTGGGTGCATGAAATATTTATCACACTATCTCCACATATAGTATACCAGATGTTTATTTCTATACTGTGCTCTTTTGATGTATATTTGATACATTCTCTAACGGCGACGTGCAAAAACGATACAATCGCTTGGAAGAAAGAATCCAAAACCCACCGAACACGACCACTTCTCAGAAAAACCTATTCAAGCACCATGCCCTCAAAATCAATGACCTTTTACTAGAACCCCCGCAGATAATAATAGGGCCTTGCGTTTCACTACCGCTCTTTGTGTTCACAATAAGTGCCCGCGAGGCAATTACCCGCCGCGACAATGGTTTTGAGGTCCACAAGAGCGCTCCGGCTTAAACGACACACCGAGAGGGGCCGGCAAAAAGGTAATTGCTGACAAAAAGTGGCGACGGCGCAGCAGTCCTCTGAGAGCAACGACTCGCCGAAGATCCTGCGAAACAAGGAGGCGCGGGGAGGGGATAAAGTGGCGTTTGGGAGGGCCGCGGCTGCAGCGTGCGTGCGGTGCCGACAAAGAGTTGTGGGGGGCGGCGAACGCGGCCAGCGTTAATTGAAAACCGTGATGCTTAGTGACGAGGCAGGATGCGGGATGGCGGGGGTAGGATGTCGAACGCGTTCTGGGAGGGTAGGGAAGGGGAAGCAGGTGATAACAATTCTGTGCGGTACTGGAATGTTTAGTAACAAGGCAGATGAGGAAGACGAGGAGGTAGGTAAGGGCAGGATTTTGCGAACGACAGGATGGGGCAAGCAGGTGACAATACCCCTGCCTTGGTACTGGACTGCTTCGTGACAAGCCAGGATGAGGGAAGGCCCTGCGCAGATACTCTATAGAGGTCGTCAAGAATCCTCTGGAAAAGAATAGGAGCTGGACGGGCAGTAGAGCAGCAGATTGCGAAGAGCGGGAGGGGACTCCGTAGAGGTCATCACGAGAGGTTACAGGTTGAGAGTGACGGAACAACCAAACATGTGAAGCACGGGAAGTTGGGAATGAAGTGAATAGCAAAGCTCTTGGGAAATGGGTAGGTCTCGTCATCTGTCGTCCGGGTCACGGAAGGCAGCGGCCAAATGTGTGCTAGACGGACAGAGTTTGTTTGACGAACTTGGCGGCGTATTGGAGCCGAAAATGGATAATCTTCATCAGGAGTTGTGGGAAAACTAAATTTTTACTCGATGAACACTTAACATTCCGTCACTCGCGCAGCCATTCGTAACACCAGTACTCGCGCGTTGGACTCCGTCCAACACAACTATAAGGAGTTTATTTTTCTCATTAACATCATTTATACATTTTTCTTATATATCTATGCTTATATTATAATTGAATATACTATGGAAAGATACCTAAATAATTAGTTGCAAACCATTTTGAAGATTTTATTATATTTCCGTCACTCGCGGGTCATTCCTAGCACGAGCACTCGCGCGTTGGACTACGTCCAACGCCCACATTATTTAGTTATAACATTTATGTTTTTGCAACTAACGAATAAAAATGCATAAACACATTTAAAATATTAAACATTCTCATATTACAGAAAAATATCATTTTTATCAATTATACAAAATGCCATTCTATACGCCAGTACCCGCATGTTGGATTCTATCAAACAGGCACTAAGATTTTACTTCAGCGTATGGCGACACTACGCATACTAGAGATACAAAGATTATCGAGATCCTTCCCACATACCATTCGTGGAATAGAAGCATTGTTTTTGTACGTGGAAAGCTCACATTCCTTTCTTAACAAGGAAAGAAACTTCTGTTTGACTCTATCCAACAGCGCGAGTGACGGAGTGTTAAAACGATTGCTGGACGGGTAACAATGAACTGGTGACGAGAAAGGAGTTGGAAGCACTTCTTAACAAGTTCTTGGTAGACATCGTCCCGGGTTGTCAGAAGTCGTTAGAGGAGTGGACGCAACAGCACTAAACACAAACTAAAATGTGACCGGGAAGAAAGTAACAGCGTTCCGTAAGAAACTGATGGACTACTGAAGCTCGTTTGTAGTCCCCGTATGGCAGACAGAGCGGTGAACTCGCGAGACACAAAAAAACATGTGGCAACGTGAATGGAGAGTAGACCCGTGAGAAATCGTTGGAAGTCAAATAGAAGTGTATGAGCGCGTGCTGAACAGACGACGATTGATTAATAGATAGTGATTTCGGTCGCGTCAACTACTACGGTAGTTAGTCCCGTAAGTGTATTGCAAGTTTTTCTCGGGATGTGTGTAGTCTTCCCCGCTGGATGGTGAGATACGGTGCTGACCTACCGTCGGCTAACGGGGTTTTCTCCAGCCAGGTATCTCCCACCAGTGAGGCACCGACCCCGACTAGACAAGTTCTAAGTCCTCGACTTGTCTCTCATCATGTATGGTATTGTCGTGCATGTTAGTGTGTGGGTGTATATAGTGAGAATAAGACAAGGAAGGAGAAGGATAGATTGCGCACGGTCCGTGACCCGTTTGTTAGGGTACTGCTCTGGCATTCGCCTGGTATTGATCGTAGAAACCACGGAAAACTACCAAACAGAGCATCCGGCCGTTAGAATTCTCCTTCAGATAGCGGCTAAATTCGACCTAGCTGGAAATCTAGTGTCAAAAATCGTGCCACTGTCGGGACTCGAATCTAGGACCTCCTGGTTCGAGACGGACGACGAAAGTCTGTAAGTTGACCCGGCCACGTGGAAGAGAATTATATTTGACCCACAAGAACTATTACCTTGGACAAATTACGAAAAAAGATAAAAAATATGAATCTATGAAAACATTGTTTATCTTGAGAGAGAGAGAGAGAGAGAGAGAGGGAGAGAGAGAGAGAGAGAGAGAGAGAGAGAGAGAGAGAGAGAGAGAGTGTGTGTGTGTTTCATAGCAACAAATGTTGTTGGTTGAGATTTGGTCTGAAAGGAAAACAATAATACGATCGTATATAATTCGAGATGAAAAATGTGTGGCTTCTTTCTGAAGTATTGGCATTTTTAGTAGTTTTTCTTTCTCTATAGTTTAATATTTACTATTTATACTGCAGTTCTTTTTTCTTCAAAGAAAACTTTTACCCTTTCAGTAGTTAACCCACATTTCTATTAGACAAAGTCAGTGTCTTCTTAAAGTACACAGATAAATATTTTTGACGTTAGAACTCAAGAAAACGTCTTTTTCCAGGAACAATTCATCCAGAAAAATTTCTTACTTCCAAAGTTTGATTTTGAAATTTTACTTTACAGCCAAACTGATGAATCAACAAAGCACATAAACGTCATTCTCACGTGAAAGCGTCAAGGTGAACGTTGCGGGGCTCAATCATTACCTCAAAGCGAAAGCTATTAACACGTTACGACGCTTCCGAGGCGGGTGGGGGTGGGGGAGGGCCATATCGACTTTGTTGGCGGCGGTGGCCGCGGGGCAGGGAAAAGCACTTGGCGCCTCTAAATAAAGGGAAATGAGGGGAAGGGCGGATCAAAGAGCTTCTTTCTCGCGCCAAACCACCCGCTCGTGCCCGGCTGCGGCCACGAGCCCTCTCCCTTGCACATTTCCCGCCCGCTCCGCCTGACAGAGACCGAACTGCTCTTGTCTCTCACTTCATTACTCACCACATCGAATCGTTCAATTGTTTACAGGTTTTCGTACAGTTTTAGAGTTGAAATTGATTTGGGGAATCCAGTTTATTTATACGAGCGTGCACAGATTTGTAATCAATAAATTGAATGTAAATGAATCATGTTTTATCTTAATCGTATTTACTCCGCTTACAATATACTTCTAATATTCACCACGTATAGTACACTAGACGTTACATGCAATGTTCAATTCCAATCAACCTTAACGTAAAGGAAATGTTACAATTTACTTACAAGTAATGAACGCTAAAATTTGGAATGGGAAGAAATGGTGAATGTTTAATAGTCTTTTGTGATTGAAATTACCGGAGCCAAAATTCAGTATTTCAGTCAGTTACTCCTATTCACGCCCTGCGGCTCAACGTTACAAATAAATAAATAATAAAACACATATATAATTTTATAAATTTCCAGATCTTAACTAATTTATTTTATAAAAAAACGTTGAAGAGTGGAGAAATTTAAAGTATTCAAACGACACTTGCAGAATATAAATGTTCCGGTTCAGGTATTTTTTTGTTTGTCCGCTAAAAAACGAGGTATTACGAATGGATTTCAGTGCTATTCTCATCAATGTTTGTAACAATAATTCTGGAAAATTATTTTTATATTACACATATGTTACATGATATAAAGATTAAATTTTCCTATAAATGACGGTAAACTGCAAAGGGTGGGTTTCTGCAACCCGCAATGCATTTAAGCACGACAGGACGTAGCAGGTCACGATGGTAAGGAGCGAATGGGACATGATTGAATAGGGGTGAGAAGAGGAGAACGTCAAAGAGCAGGTTGGTACGGGCAGAGAAAGGTGGAATGGAAATAAAAATAAAATTATTTCCGTTTATACTATAAACATAGTTCATTACTGTTCGTGTCTAAGAGATTGTTGTGATATATAAATACATAGGTGTATCCGTGTACTACACATAGTGTTGTACGTATTCAATTTCCCCCTCCTTTCGGCATCGCTAGCTCTTCCAACTGGCGTCGAGTGCCTTCCGCGTGGCCCGGCTTCCACTTCAACCTCCCCCTCCGCCCCCGCGGCAAACGTCAAAAGCGCAGCGGAGCGGGCGGTGCGGCGTCGGGAGCGCGCAGGGGGGAGTGGCAGCCGGTCGATGGCAGGTGCGAGCGGCCGGTGGAGGCTGCGGTTCCGCGTCGCTTGCAGCCCTGCTGGCCCAGCAGCTGCGCCCACATGGGGAGCCTACAGCAGCCAGCAGATCGGGTGAAGCGTAAAGCAGCGGTCAAAGTGCCAACTTTGGAAACTTGATGGAGCGCGAAGAAGATTTCGGTCGTATAATAGCATTTTGCATCATGTAGTATTTTCCGCGAACCGCTGCATAGCTATCGGTACTGTTTCCCATTTTGGAGGAAGCGATTCGAATCCCCGTCAGCTCTTCGGAGATTAGAGGCGTCTTGTAGATGTTGGTCATTAATGTGGGAATGTCCCGGAGCAGAATGGGGATAGGGAGGCTCAGCCGATCGATGGCAGGTCTGAGCGGCCGGTAGAAGCTGCTGTTCCGCGCCGCTTGCGCTCCATCTGCAGCTCCTGCTGCCCTTACAGCTGCGACCACTGGATGAGCCTACTGGTAGATAGGGTGAAGCGGATAGCTTGATTGATTGATTGATTGACTTTTTCGTGTTTCCGGGTGCGTCAACTGCTTCGGTCATTAGTCTCGTTAGTGTAGTGCATATTTTCTTCTCGAGAGATGGCGGTGATTTTCCCCCGCTGGATGGCGAGATCCGGCGCCGACCTACCGTCGGCTAGTGGGGTTTCCCCCTAACCAGGACTCTCCCACCAGCGGGACACCCAGCGCCCAAGTCGGGACAAGTTCTAATCTCCCGATCGGTCTCCCGGAATATGTGGTAGTGTACTGCATGATAGTGTGTGTGTATGTAATGGGAGAGGATAGGAGAAGGAAGAGGGACAGATCGCGCGCGGTCCGTGGCCCGTTTGATAGGGTACTGCTCCGGCATTCGCCTGGTGTTGATCGGAGAAACCACGGAAAATTACCGATCAGAGCAGCCGGCCGCTGGAATTCTCCTCCACGCAGCGACTGAATTCGACGTAGCTGAAAATCTACTGTCGAAAATCCTGCCGCCTAGGACCTCCCGGTCAGAGGCGCTGCAGTGATGTGAAGGGAAGCGTCGGTCAACGTGCTTACTTTACAACTTGAGGGAGCGCGACGAAGATTTCGATCGATTAATTTATTGGAGGACCAACATTTCTTGCTGTCCAACAAAATGGACCGCCATGTAGTTCACGATCGAGTCATGTATTTTGTGCGACCTGCTGCATAGCAAACGGTACTGTTCTTCATTTTGGACAGCGATTCGAATCCCAATTAGTTCTTGAGAAACTGGGAAGACCTGTTCAAGATGCTGGTCATTAATGTGGGATTGTCCCGGTGCAGAGAAGGGCTGGGGAGGCTCAGGCGGTCGATGGCAGGTGTCAGTGACTGGTGGTTTCACGCTGCTTGTGCCCCACCTGCAGATCCTGCTGCTACGCCCACATGATAAGCCTATAGCAGCTAGTAGCTCGGGCGAAGAGTATAGTTGCGGTCAACGTGCTAACTTTGCAACATGAGGGGGCGCGACGAAGATTTCGGTCGATTAATGTAGGATTGGAGCGACCGCCATTGTTGCTATCTAACAAAATGGACTGCAATGTAGTTCACGATCGATTCATATAGGATTTTGCGCGACCTCCTGCCTAGCGGTTGGTACTGTTCCCCATTCTGGAGAGAGCGATTTGGATCCCGGCCATTTCTTATGAAATTGGGGAGACCTGTCGCGGATATCGGCCATTAGCGCGGGATTGTGCAGAGTGAGAGGAGAGGCTCAGTTGGTCGATGGCAGGTGTGAGCAGCCGGTGAAGGCTGCGGTTTCGCAGCCCCTTGCGCCCCCACCTGCAGCCCCTGCTGGCCCTGTAGCAGCGGCAATTGGTGAGCCTGTGAGCTAGTGAGTCGGGTGAGGCGAAGTGGGGCGGTCAACGTGCTAACTTTGCAACTTGAAGGAGATCAACGAATATTTTGGTCGATTAATGTAGGATTGGAACGTTGCTGTCCAACAAAATGGACCGCAATGTAGTTAACGATCGATTCATGTGGAATTTTGCGCGACTTATTGTGTGGTCCTGTTCAACCTACTGGTGAGCGCAATTTGGATCCCGGTCAATGCAAATGGAATTTGGAAGACCTACAAGGTAGAGACCACTACTCTGGCTCTCCGACAAAAAATATCGCGGTTTAGTGAGATTAGAGTGATCTACGACGTAATGATCAGCTCTATAGCTTTTTAATTCTACAAACTGCAATTCAGATCTCAGATGAATGATATGGGATTGGGTAAACCATGACGTAGCGACCAGCATATTTGATTTTTCTATTTCTCCTCCATCTGCACCATTATTTATCTCCACTCATTTCTGTTGGCCTGTTGGCTATGGTGACAAATATGTTTGGAGCACTGTCCGAGTTCAAAAAACGAAGCAGGTCGGTTTGAATTCCACGAAAGAAATGGTGTTTTCCCAAGTAGTCGTGGTGTTACCAGCTTCTCGTGCCACCATTTTTCATCAGAACCGTATTTCTCTTTTTAATAGTATATTCGCCAACATCACTAACGCTTCATTATCATTCTACTATCTTTCCTGAATGACAAAGACAAATCCGTTTGCCCACACCCACAGGAAAATAGAGATTGTAAAAGTTGAAGCATCTACCCTCGGCTATGTTCGGAAGTGTACATTGCACTCATCCCTTTTTCTAATCTATTTTGTTTCCAAGAAATGTATTGTGTTTGAGAAGAATGTATTAACCTTTCTTGAGATAAAATCATTTTATAAAATTTTAAAACTTTCTTGCTTGAACTATCAACAAAATTCAACAAAAAGAGTGAGTTATCAGGAAACATGAGAGTGATATCTTATTTTAGGTTCTTAAACAAAAATCGTGATTCTTTGATATTCCTTACGATGTAAAAAAAATTAAATTAAAATTATACATATTAAATTAACTTCATTTCTTTGTCGGCTCGTCACATAGATCCGTTTAAGAATACTAATACCAACAACCAGGTTTGAACAGTTATCTGGATAACGCATAAAGCGAGCCCATTTCGGGCCCAGCGGACGGCCGCACGCCGAGTAAGCGCGAGTGTCGCGCCAGCGGAAGCAATCGACCTGCTCGGCCGATCGAGGGAATTTGCGTCCTGCCTCGTCCCTGTCTCCGCCCCCTCCCGCCCCAGCCTCTGCCCGGCCGCCGCCCGCACCCCAGGGCAAATACCGTGGCCGACAACAATTCCCCTCGACCCTCGTTTGCACAATCACAAGCGCTTCGTAGATTCGATACACGTAATGTACACACACATCCACGCGAGAGGAAAGCGACTGAGCGTGAGGCAACGGCGGCGGAAGGCTCTGCAGGTCGGTGCTCCAGGGCTGGGGAGTCTGGGGTTGGAGGAGACTAGAGGGAGCGGAGGGGATAGAGGGGTGAAGGAAGTGAAGATTTAGGGGTGAGGGGCGGAGGAGGGTATAGAGAAGTTGGAGGTGTGAATAGAGTAGGGATAGGGGAAGTAGTGTAGGAGAATGGGGAAAAAGGAAGGGTGATTTAAGGGAAGGGGAGAAGAAAGGTGGGTGGGTGGAGAGATTGAAAAAAACAAAGGAATTGCAGGTTGGGGTGGAAGTGATGCGAGGGGACTGAGAAGTAGGGATTAGAAGAGATGGAGGGGATGGGATGAATGTAGAGTGGTGGGGTCGATTGGGTCGGGGAATGAAGTGTGTATATATAGGAACGAAATGGAAAATGAAGAGGGTGGAGGGGCCTGAGAGGTGAAATAATGAAGTTGATGGTATCGAAGTGGTAAAATAGAGGAAATTAAAGGAGGAAGTGGTGAAGAGAGAAATGCGGAAGCGGATGTAGGGCTATACCAGGATGGTGTGTGAGGGTGTTTGAACAACGAGCCGATGCCAGGATATTGCTGACTAGAGCTTGTGCATAAGTGGAAGTACGGAGGTTCTTGGATATTATGCACACAAGGAACGATAATTTGAGGCTCAGGGAGGAAAATATTAAGAGTGTTTTGAAGCAAGTCTGTGATTTTAGTGGTTGAATGACTCGCATGCACTATGTATCACTCATAGTGCATGCCAATGTAACTGTTCTGTATTCAATGTGATCATAATACTTCACTAAAGAAAGGTTATCAAAAATGCTTTATAAAAATAACGATTGATATACATAATATACCTTACGTTTCCCCTTTCCTTTCATGATTTTTTCTTAATTATGATTTGCGATCATGGACTGTAGATTTATCTTTCCTAGAACAACAAATTCTCATGGTAATAGTGTTTACTTTCTGCTAAACATGCAAAAGACACCAGAATGCCAGAGACTTCTTACACGACTCTATCTAATTTCTAACACTTCATGATTTGGAGATATTGTTTTCAAGGTGATGGAAGGATAACAGAAATATTTCGAGCTTTTCAATAAATTATCAAACCAAGAAGAATATCTCCACAGTTTCAACAATATTCTAATACATACCATTAAGTCGGTTAATGAAAAATTTGCGCAGAAGCGGATGAAAAGGTATGCATTCTAAAATAGTGTAAGAAGATATCTGAATACGGGGATATATTTATGAGACTAAGACGAAGTTTACATTCATTTTATTTCATTCTTCTGACTAGAAATGTATACTCTGTAGTAAAAGAACTTTTTAACAGCTTCCATTACAAATAAGTATGTATTATAACATCACAATGCCAAGCGGTTTAAAATGTTGACACAGTTTAAAGAAATTTGACACCATAATACTGAACCAACTCCGTGAATTTCCATCCATTACAAGAGTTCAATCCCCTCATTACGTACAGAAAAGTGAGAACGGTCGCTATTTTAGACCTTGAGTCTAAATATAAATACTGTGATGTTGAAATCAATATTGCATATTGTACGTGAATACTTGCTCTTTGTTGCTTTGCGGATCTGCCAGTGAGCCTGTCCCACGCTGTCGGCCAGCGAGCCCGGGCTAGGCTGGTGAATGGAAGCTGACGAGTGTGGAACGGAGCTGGCGGGCAGGAAAGGGGGGAGAGGAGAGGGGCGGGGCGCGGGGACGGAAGCGGACGCAACTGTTCCCGCCAATTAACGCTAACGAGAGCGCCAGGAGCAGTCGCCGGCGTTTTGCGATTTTGATCGGCTTCATTTGTGGGCTTTGCCGGAGCCGAGGCTTGGGACTAGTATGGCGGCGCTAGAGGCAGTGGAGGGGGGGCGGAAACACGGGCGCGGTGGCGCGGCGGGAAGGGGTTTCAGAAGCGGAATGGGAGTCAGTGGGAAGGGCAACAGCAATGGCGATGGCGATGGCGTTAGGGATGACGATGATGGTGACAATGACGATGACGCCGGTGATGACGATCTCGAATAGTGGCGATGGCGGCAGATTACGGCTGAGGCCAAGGGGAGCAGAAGGGTAGGATGGCGATGTGTATTGCAGTGCCTATGATAGAGGTGCAGCAGTGTTCAGAGCGATGCAACGATGGCGGAGCAGTGGCGGTGATGGTGTGACGGGGCGGGGGAGGGAGGATGGGGCAATGGCTGGGATGGCGGCGATGGCGTGGCGATGGCGTGGCGATGGCGTGGCGATGGCGTGGCGATGGTGGCGATGGCGTGGCGATGGCGTGGGATGGCGTGGCGATGGCGTGGCGATGGCGTGGCGATGGCGTGGCGATGGCGTGGCGATGGCGTGGCGATGGCGTGGCGATGGCGTGGCGATGGCGTGGCGATGGCGTGGCGATGGCGTGGCGATGGCGTGGCGGGGGAGGCGGAGGGGTGGGGGGAGGCTGGGGGGGAGGCCGGCCGGGGGGGCAAAAGCTGTAGAGGGGCAAGGTGGCGGTTCAACGATGGCGGCAGGGATGCCATCAGAGGGGAAAAAGCGAAAAGGGAGAGCTGGACACGTGTGGCGTGCACGTGTCCCGATACTGAGAAACAATTGAATTAAAGCAATAGAGCCAATCAACGCGGATGAGAAACTCATTGACCCGCTAAATCAGTAAGCTAATGGGAATAGCAGTGTAGCTAATAGGAATCAGTGTGATCTCTCAAAATTATTGACAAAAACCACACTAGCATTTATGTTCACAACGACGCAGAAAGTTCTGTTTCGAAAGATTGTATGTCAGAGGTTTAACAATGAAAAATAGGATTCTTTTTATTAATTAGGTGACCACATAATCACATGAGGATTTTTTAGATAAGAGCTGAAAATACAGAATTACTCAACCAAATAAATACTATCTCTGTTCCATGTGCAATATGGTATTGTATTTTAGTAACGTTTTACTAAACGATTTGTGTTTCATTTGTTGGCGTATGAAATACCTACTAACATCAAACTGGAAGTGCTCCCGAACTTAAGCCTCATGCAGCACTCTGACTCAATTGACATAGAGTAGTGTCTTTTGTTCATGGAATCATATTTTCGTTTCAAGCGAGAACGGTAAGAATTACTATCTTATCTGGAGGTAGTGATAGAAAAAGAAATTTTTTTAAACAATATTAAAATGTTTATGAAGTGATAATTTTGAAATGGATTTTAGAAAACATAGCAAAACGGTTTAAATATCATGTGTAGTTCAAAATATATAGCTAGATAATTTTCAAATGTCTCCTTAATTGCCACTGGTAATGTGTCTTGATTGGTTTAAAACTGAGAGATGTTTAATATGGATAACGATGTTCGTTTTCTCCCTTGCTCTTCGGCGAGAACAAGTGAAATACAACAAAAATAGACAAGAATGTGCTATATGGATCATTCCCAACACTTCGTATTTCGTGCACCATTCTGTTACAATTTCTATTGGTTTGAAATAAAAGAAATCAGGCGACGTGTGTTCAAAGTGTAGAAACATTAGACGTAAATAATATTATTATAAGTATACTTCGTGATTCTCCACAATGGGGGCGATAAAAATATTAATTATTGATTTCAATTTATCTACTATTCGTCTTTCACTGAATGTAGCCAATAAGTTGCAAATATATATCATGTATTGTGAAAAAAGTTGGTGAATCGACGTTTTTTAGTTCAATTAATGCTTTGTGCATTCTTACAGGATTTTCTTGGTGTAAGTAGAAAGAAAACAAGAATAAAAATTACAACCATACAATAAGAAAGAAATAATTAGAAATAAAAATCAATCCATGGATTAAGTGTATGTGCCGAAATTGACATCAACTCGTCCGTTACCACGCTACCAACGGACTGCCCCCGTTGTCCTGGCAAAGGTCGTCCTCCGCTGAACAAGCCCTCTGAGCTTCAGGCGCCGGAAGGAACAGGCGCTTACCTGCAGCGCTCCGGTTCAGCCCAACACTTGAGAGCGGCGCCTCGCCCGATCCCTTTCGACTTCCGCCCCCCACTTCGGCCTCTCCCCGCCTTCCACGTGCATTTCGTTTCCCACTTCCTCTGTTGGTACCTCGGCACCTTTGTGTTCCCTACCACCCGACTTCTTGTCTTGCTTTTCTCCTCGTTTGGTTTCAGCGCCCGTCTTCAAAATATCCAGTCCTAGCTACGCCTCTCCTTGCTTTCCCTCCTAACTCATCCTGCCTGTACCGCTTTTCGTCCCCCCCCTTTTCCTTTAACCCCATCTTATTCCTTGTTCTCCAAACGCCCGTTCCACATGCCGAACCTCATCCTCTCCTACCCCAACATCTCAGTCATCTTTCCCTCCTCACAAGCCACTTCCCATGCGTTTATTCCTTTTCCCATTATTCCCCTCGCCGATTCCTCCACGCACTGTCCGCATCTCAACGCTCCCCTCCACCCCACCTCGTCTCATGCCGAAATTTCCCCTTTCCTATTCTTCCTTAGACGTCTCCCCCCCCCTTTCCTTCACCACCTATTGCTATGATTCTTTCCACCTGTCTCCGCCATTCACTACCGCCCCTTATCCTGCCCCGTCACGCCCCTCTCTGCCCCGTCCCGACCTGCTCCGCTCTACTCATCCAGCCTTTTCCCTCCTTACTATGCCGCCCCCACCACCTCCCGTTGCGTACCTTTCCCGTCCCCGCCCCGCCCCGCCCCTCCCCGCCCCTCCCCGCGCCGCCCCGCGCCGCCCCACGCCGCCCAGCGCCACCCCGCGCCGCCCCCCCCGCCCCAACCCGCCCCAACCCGTCCGTCCCAACCCGCCCCGCCCCGCCCGCCCCAACCCGCCCGCCCCAACCCGCCCCGCCCGCCCGCCCGCCCCAACCCGCCCCGCGGCGGCAGCGGTCGAACGCGAGCCGCCCCTGCGCGGCGGCAGCGGTCGATCGCGAGCCCTTCCGGCCGCGGCGCGCGCCCGAACTCCAACTCCTTCAGAAATTAACGCGCGCTCTCTCGGGGGATGAGGTTCCCAATTTCCGTTCGGTTAATAATATTCTGCGGGGAGTTGCGCCGGAACAGGGCGGAGCGGGGGGGGCGGCGGTGCACGGCTGGGTGGCGGCGAGTGTGAGGATACGGGGCGACGGGAAGGCTGTGTCTGAAAGCGGCGGTCGGGACAGTGTGTAATCAGAGTGCGAGACGTGGGGCCGTATGCTCCTAATAGAGTTCGAGGAGAACAGGTCTCGGGGCGGAAGGTGCGTCGGGGAAGACGAAGTTGAATGGGCGGGAGGAAAGTGGTGGTTCGATACGGTTTGATAGTAGTATCTCCGAGAAGAAAAAAACAAAAGAAAAACTTTGCGTTATGCAAGCACGATTAGGAAAGTGCATTTGAAGGTTCACAAAAAATCGAAATAAAAACCTGGAATTAGTTGGTCGGATCAGAAACGAACTCAATTGAACAAAGTTTTCGAATCACGTGGCTCAACCACTTAAGAAAGGCACACTTCACAGTGAACCAAAGGGTACAAGATCCAAAACATTCATTCAAACAAAAAACAACAACAAACTAACAACTGATGTACGAATAGATGTGAAGAAAACAATTGATATGCAGATCTAAAACTCGCAGAGTGAAATTCAAAAAACGTTTAAGCAAATATAAGAAAAATTTTTAAGAAGCAGAAAGTTGATAATAGCAACAGCACAGACAAGCGGTAATGTTCTTCATGAAAAAGGACGCAGTGCTGCAAAATTCATAAGGAATTTTAAGTATAAAATGGATAATTTGGAAAGAAAATACAAAAAGGGAGAGAAAAAAAAAAAAGGAAAAAGATAAAAAGAAGAGGGAATAAAGAAAGCGAAAGGAAGAGAGAAAGGAATAAATAAATGCGATAGAATATGGGGCGAAGCAAACCACCACGGGGCACAACTAGGAAAAAAGATACTCAACTGTGGTCGCCGGAGAACGCCGTGGCATTAGAGGGAACGACCACGAGGCCAAGGCGCGGAGCACAGCGAGTCAAGCTTCATTAAAGGACAGCGGCAGAACCGCCCAGCGGGCACAGGGCACCGCCCCCAGGGACGCTCCTCGGATATCAGATTAGGCCGGGCACTTCTCATTTCTCCTTTCTTAAAAAAAAAAAGGGAGTGGGGACTTGACATCAAGACAATGAAGATTCCACCGAAAAGAAATAATTAGAAGTAAAAGATTGTGTTTATCAAGGGTGGAGGAAAAGAGAGAAGTTCTTTAAGAAAGTGAAGATGAAAAAGAAAGCGGTTTATCAGAACTGCACGACGAGGAAGGAATTTTTCGATGCAAACAACCTTATAATTATTTAGACGGCGGCATTTCCCACCCGAAAAGACTTTAATGGAAGAAAATTCTGCATAAAATGAGTTGAAATGAAATTCATTTTTTGTCGCGCGGGCAGACGGTCGCTATCAAGAGTGGCTTCGTTGTACCGTCCGTCAGAAAGCGAGGGAAAGTTCAGGTGGAAGAGGGGGAGAAGTCAGTTTGGGGCCGAAAAGGGCTCACGGTGTCTGCTCTGACACTTCTTTTAAACTGAATGAAACATTGTTAGAAGGAATATACCCACGACGAACTGCATTCATTCCTTAGCGAGGTTTGAAATTAAGGCATTGTTAATTTAAATATAATTAGGAACAGTTCATAATTTCAGTAGATACAATTAATTAATACACTGGGAAGTAAAATCGTTGTTTTACGACATTTCTGACATCATAGATTCTAAAATGTGTGTTTCTTTTTCACATAAAAAAAAAATTTTTCACTGAGGTACTAAGTATATTAGTGTTTTGTTTCCGATATCATTAGGTTGTGTACATGTGTGTTGTTCTCAATGACATAATTCCTCGGCAGAAAGAGAAAATCAATAATGGAACACGCAAACAGAAGTTTTGCATAATATTCGTTTCTACAATTTTAGTAGGTGGTAGTTGTAGGCGGTGATTCACTGGGGGGAGATCCCTGAAAGGGGAATTCTTCAGCAAACCGACGCGTATGTTGGCACCAATTCTCAGTATCCAGTAGGAGGAACACCGCCGCCTCACAAAAAAAATTCATTACACCACTAGGAATATTGACCATAGCAATAGACGTGCCTAGAAACATCAATTAATCAATCAACTGAACTGTCGTGACCGGCCGCACGCAATTGAAAGTGCCGCAATTGAAACTTGGACTTCCCCTACGGCTATTCTGTGACTCGGCAACTTCTGGTATTTCTTCTGGTTTATGACGACAGGGCTACTCTCTCTGTACAATCTTCTGGTGATTCGGCACAGCGACTTTTGTACCTTGCTTTTGGAATAAAATCCTTTTAAGAATCCTGGTGTGTTTATTTGGATACTTCATTAACCCAACAACTCAGGTAGGAGCATGTAGACAATTAAGTTTAAAAAAGTTTAAATATCCTAGAAACGTATAGTGAAACATGGGGATTAAAAGTAAATATTCAAAACCAAAGTAGTTGTCTTCAAGAATGGATTTATCTGGGGTAACAAGGAGAAATGGTTTTACGCTCAGGAGGAGATTGACCGGGTAAAAACATTTACATATCTTGGGGCAAAATTTTCCATGAATGGTGGATGGAGTAATCACATAGTGGCGGCGCACAGTAAAGGAAGAATTGCGCTCAAAGAAATCGTTTGCGCAGTGCGCAGGGTTCCGGAATTGCCTTTAAAGGTGTGCGAGACGATGTTTAAATCGCTAGTTCTCCCAGCAATGAATTATGGGGCAGAAATTTGGGGAGTGGATAGGATAGATCGACTAGAAAGCGTCGAAACAGATTATTTCAAATTAATTCTCGAGTCTCTAGATTCGCAGCAAATGCCGGAGTCCTAAGAGAGGTCGGTAGTGTAGGAATTTGGAAAGATTTTAAAATGAAACCCATTAAACTTTGGATTAAATTAGCAGGTGAACAGACTGACTCACTTATAAATAGATGTTTTCGGGTGCAGTTACAGGGAAGCAACCAACGCTACTGGTCGTATAAAATTAAACTGCTACTGGAACGTTCAGGTCTGGGAGACGTTTCTCCGGAAATGGTGGGAGATAGGGGAACACGTGACATAGAACGGTTAATTTCGGATAGACTTGCGGATATTAAAAGGCAAGAGATCCTGGCAGCAACGGCCGAAAAACGTTCGCTAGTTGCGCAAATTCACGCGAGTCCGTTATGGGGTTGCGAACGTTACGTAAACACACTGCAAAAGGACGCAAGAGGGGATACGCTTGGTTCAGGGTCGGGGTGGATGAAACGTAGATTAAAGGGACTCGAATGGTAATGGCATCTGTGTGCTTTGCGGTGATAGGGAAGACTGGATCCATATCCTTTAATTTGCAGTGCGACCGAAACTTGGAGAGGAAAATGGATGGGAATGGGAAATTACTACTTCCAACATAGGAACGTAACGCTCGCCCAAAACATTCTAGGGGATAAAAGAGCTAACTTCATGAAAGAATTAGGAATATTTCTCGGAAAGGTTCGGACCACTAGAGAAACGGAAATTAAGAGTGGAAAACAGCAGTGGTTAGTACGAGCAGAGCCTAGACTGGAGAGAAATATGTAATAAATCAATAAACTAACAATAATTAAGTTAGTCAGTAAGTTATGTTAGGTTAGTAAACAGTACAAAAAATAAATAAAAATTAATTAATCAAAATAAGTTAAATAAATTATAATTAAATTAATTAAAATAAGTTAAATAAATTAAAAATAAATTAAATTAAAATAAGTTAAATAAATTAAAAATAAATTAAATTAAAATAAAATAAAGGAAACGGCTAAAATAAAGCACATTAGGGGCGAAGGAAGTGGGAATCGGAAATGTTAGGGCAGAGGCGTTGGTGCGGACGATTTTCTGTGGTGCTGTTTGTTTTCAGGTGCGGTGGAGGCCAAACACTGGAAGGAGAATGCCTGACGCCCGCGCCAAATAAATAAATAGTCTAAAAACCGGATAGAGTAGCATGTACTCGGCTTCTGACGGCAGGTTTTTCCCCCTCAGGGTTTTTCCTCAGTCCGTACCTTATGGTCTCGTTTCCGCGGCTTTGAGGCGATGAAGAGACCATTGGGGGTGAATACCAGAAGGCGAAAGGTTAGAACTCGGTAGAATGTAGGTATTGTAATGGCTTAAAGGCCTTCGGCCTAGCCACATTGGATCAAGTTTCTAATTTGGCTGTAATAATTACCTATTAAATAAAAAATAAATTAAGTATGGGTGCTGAATACAGTGATTTGTGATTCCGGGCGCGTCAACTGCTAAGGTCATTAGTACAGGGAAGGGCAGGGCATGTATTTTCCTCGAGAGGTGGCGACGACCTTCCCCCGATGATTGGTGAGTTCCGTCGCTGACCTAACGTGCGATAACCGGGTTCCACCCAATCAGGTAATTCTCATCAGCGGGGCACCGCCCCAGCCGGGACAAGATCTAAGCTTTCGACCGGTCTCCCGGCATGTATGGTAGTGAAGCGCATGTAAGTGGGTGTGTGTGGAAGCAAGAGGGGAGGATAGGACAAGATAGAGGAAGGAAAGATCGTCTGCGGTCACCCTAGCCCATGTGGTAGGGTACTGCTCCGGCATTCATTTTATTTTTTATTTATTTAACGTCAAAAAAACAGTTAAAAACTGCGTATGACGTGCTATGGGGAAAAGTGAATTGTGTGCACATTTTCAAAATTCTGAGATCCCTACACTAAGTCATATACTACTTAAATTTTGAAAGGGAGAAAAAAAAACTCCCATGTACTAAAATCTATTTTCAAAAATAAATAGGCAATACATTTTGAATTTCCCCTGGTGTCCATCGAAAAAACACGGATAACTACTTAACAGAGCAGCCGGCCGATAGTATTCTTCTTCAGACAGCGGGTGAATACGAGCTAGGCTCTACATTGGCCTCTCAGCCCACTACGCGGCGTCACCCGGACAGCGAAGAAGTCATCGACTCGAGCCGCGGAAGCCTACGCGTACGAATACGAGCTAGCTATCTACCTAGTGTCGAAAACGCACAACTGTGTGCTGCCAGCGTCGGGACTCGAACCTCCTGACCTGCCCAGTCGGAGGCCCTGCAGCACCGTCAGCGGGCGCCCTGCCCAACTTCCCCGGCCGGGAGGTCGAGGCCCGCGGCGCCGGGCGGGGGTTGCGTGCGGCGGCCGAGGGGCGCGTTAACGAGGCGCGCGGTGGCTTTGGAAGTCGGATGACTGGTGGCGCTGGGGTGGCGGGCGAGAGCAACCAGGAGCGGGGGCGAAGGCGTTGGCAAGCGGGTGGGGGGGGGCGGGGCGCGGGCGGTGCAACTGGGAGGAGGCGGTGGTGGAGGCTATGGTGATACAGTGCGAGAGGGGACGGGATGGGCAGGCGGGAGGGAGCGGGGCCGCGGGCGGCGCAGCTGGGGGTGGGACGGTGGGGGAAGAGGTGTGGAAGGGGTGAGGGGGGGGCTGGAGAGACGGGCGCCGGGCGGAGGGTGCGGAGGAGTGGCGTGGATAAGGAAGTGAAGCGGGGTGTAAAGGCTTGGAGGCGGTGGGGAACTGCTCGGTGCCGAAGGCGTCCCTTATCAACGGAGGCAGCTGAAGACGCCGCTGGATCGATTCTCTCCCCGACTGCGATGCTCTCATTGCGCTGTTGCTCCTCGTAGTGGTTTGTGACAAAGTCATCTCGCTTTCTTAAGGGAAGGGAAAATCGCTAAGGAATTTCGTTGTCAAATATATATGAGGAATTTGGATGAACAAGAAGAATACAATTTATTCCTGAATAAGTATTAGGTCAGTGTTTTATATTAAGTGACATTGGCGAATGATTCTTTAAAATATTTATTGGTCTCATTAGTAAATCAAGAATGACATGAACTCAACCTAAATAAATTAGATATACTTTTGCGTTATCAGTAGTTCATACACAGTAAAACAAACAAGAACATACGACAGAAGAAACGAATATTAAAGCTTGCTATCCTGCCAATGTTGACATAAGTATCTTTCAAAAACTGAATTAAAGAGTATTTAGAGTAGAATCATCACCCACATCGAGTTTAAAAACGCTGCAGTTGATATATATTAAGTAGATTAAATTCAAATTTAAACAATATCTTAATACAAAAATTAGTAAAAGTTCCTAGATCAAAATGAAAACGATTCCAAGTAGGTGTTTCAACTTTTACGCCCAGTCAATTGATTCATTCTTTTTTCGTTGTTTCCGGGTGCGTCAACTGCTTTGGTCATTAGTCCCGTTAGTGTAGTGCATGCTTTTCTCGGGAGATGACAGTGATATTCCCCCGCTGGATGACGAGATCCGGCGCTGACCTACCGTCGGCTAGTGGGGATTCCCCCTATCCAGGACTCCTCCACCAGTGGGGCACCGCCCCAGCCTAGACAAGTTCTAAGCTCCCGACCGGTTGATTGGAGAAACCACGGGAAACTACCGATCAGAGCAGCCGATCACTAGAATTCTCCTCCAGATAGTGACTGAATTTGACCTAGCTGAAAAGCTAGTGTCGAAAATCCTTCCACCGTGAGGACTCGATTCTAGGACCTCCCGGTCAGAGGCGCTGCAGTGACATCGGCGATGCACTGAGCTACCGCTCCTGGTACGCTTAGTCTATTTATCAGTGATTTTCAAAATTGTAACATTGCTTATTGTACAAAATGAA
Source organism: Teleogryllus oceanicus (assembly GCA_964035755.1). Classification (NCBI taxonomy): domain Eukaryota; kingdom Metazoa; phylum Arthropoda; class Insecta; order Orthoptera; family Gryllidae; genus Teleogryllus; species Teleogryllus oceanicus. The sequence continues at coordinate 239,349,277 of CAXIVR010000002.1, read as the reverse complement.
AATTTTATATTCAAGTGAACCAAGCCTACAAAGAATTTATGTGAAATTAGTACGCGTTGCAATGAAGCTTCGATCGTAACCATTATCATTCCCATAACCTCTAGTCACGAGTTAGTATTCCTCCTTTCCAACAGTTAATTACCGTGTTCTGCAAACAAAGGTAATCTTGGGAGGTCGTGGCAACAGTGAAAATCCTCCTTTCTGTAATTCCTGGAGCGAGAAGAAAACAAAGTTTGAGAAAATGTAGACATTTCTTACTTTGTGTAACATTTCCTGGGACTTTCTTCGCAAATATTGAAGTTCTGTGAACACTTACTGCAGAGATGGGATCAAATGTTTTAAGGAAATTTAAATGTTTGTTTGGACAATAATGTGTAAAAATCATTTGTACTCTAAATTATTCTGCATTAACAATGGGAATACTTTATTAGATGCCAATGCCTGAAAATAACTCTGATCATGCCTGGAATTGATGAATTATTTTAATCTGTCACACATTTAACGAGGGAAATGCTATTTATTACACAGGCAAGAACATTTCTTGGTATGTAATTTTACCAAACCGTTAGCTACCTTTATTCATAATTCAACTCTGTAGTAAATAAGCTGAGTAAATATTTCGGAGATCAAGAAAATCTCCACAGATTGTGGTTTTCCTACATACGTCAGAGAGTTGTTGACGTACAGTATAGATACTGTAATGCTGTTGACAGAAAGTGAGAAAAGGCAGGTAAAGAACACTGGAGGTCCCTTAGAGACTCTGTCGCGCTACCCAAGTTAGTTAGTTAATGCCTTATTTTACGTGGCGAGACTCAGGCCATCAGGCCCGCTCTTCCGTCTAACCACGCAAATTTCGCTACGCTCCTTTCACCACCTAGTGGAGAAAGGAGGTATTATCTTGGGCGACGAAACAGGCGGATCTAAATTTCGCTCAGAGGCTTCTTCTAGGCTTGCGGTTCTTTTACATGCAGTAAATCTACTACATGGGACAGCCGGCTTTACTTACCCTCCGAAAGTAGGCGTACGAGGGATATTTTCGCCCTTAAAAATCCACGGGTTCGATCGGGTTTGAACCCGCCAACTCGGGTACAACAGCCCGGTACGCTGACCGTTATACCACCGAATCCCCATCCAAGTGACGACCCCTCCGAAGGATGCGTGAAAATTTGAACGACGCTTGCTGTGAGCGTACGGTTCCTGGAAAGCGGGATGTCTGACACTCCCATCACCTACACCAGACGTTTGTCAATGATTGATAGATTGATTGATTCAATGATTGATAGAGAGATGCCGAGCGCATCTACTGTTAAGGTCCCGTAGATGTATTCCATGTTTTTTGTCGCGGGAAATGGCGGTGACCTCCCACTGTTGTCTGGCGAGATCCGGCGTCGACCTACGTCAGCCTGCGGAAATTTTTCCCAACCGAAAATCAGCCGGACACCGCCCTAGCCCGAACAAACAATAAGCTCTTTACTGATGTCCCGATGTGCGGTAGTGTAGTTAAAATGAGTGTGGGTGTAAGAGGTGAAGATAATAGAAGTAAGGGGAAGAAAAGATGGTTCGATTTGTTAGGGTCGGCATTCGCCTGGTGTTGATCGGAAAAACTACCGACCAGAGCAGCCGGCCGCTGGATTTCGTTTCCAGATAGCGGCTAAACTCCACCTGTAAAAGCTTGTGTCGAAAATCAAGCCACCGTAGCGAGTGGAATCCTATGACCTCCCGGTCAGAGGTACTGCCGTGTAAAAGCACTGAGCGATCTAAGGGAATCGTGTAGGCATAAGATGTCCTTCTACAATACCCATTACAGCCTGCAGCGATCTGCTACAAATTTCTATGGCCTTATCTGATAGAAGATGATAAAGCCAACTATTGGCTTTTACCCCGAGATTTTATAGTAACTATCTGGCATTTTTCTACTCAACCCTTTTATTATGATACGTTCCTTTCTAGTTTTACTTTGCTTTCCCATTTAAAAATTTTAATTTTCCTTTTTTAGCTCGGCACTGCAATATTGTGTACTAGTCTTAAAATAATTTGACACGGGCCCTAATGACCTGAGCTGTTGAAGATCCCGTAAACTCAATCAATCAATCAATCCAGCGATCCGCAAGTGGTCGTGATGTCAACGTCCGCCGTTGTCCTTTGCCCACCGCTCCCGCCGCCGCCCACGCCGTCCATGTCGCCCACGCCCCCACGCCGCCCACGCCGCCCACGCCTCCGCCGCCCATATCAACCACGCCGCCGCCGCCCCCTGTCGCCCCCACCGCCGTGCATGCCACCCACGCCACCCCGTCCAACCCCCCAAACGCGCCCACGCCATCCCCCCTCACCCCGCCCACGCCACCGCCTTCCCCCGCCCGCCCCGCCGTGTCGCCCCGCCCGCCGGTGGTGCCCGCGCCTCAGCGTAGTCCGGGATTGTGGGAATTCTGATGTAGTGTTGTTGACGTATCTTATGAGAAGAAATAAAAGGGGTCATCTTCAACATATTAGCTTTATTAAGATAGCCGGCTTTGTCGTTATCGTCAGTCTCGCTGCTTTCGGCAAACGTCGGTAGACCCTCTTGTGTGGCACAGTCTACCGACTTTTACCGATAGCAGCGAAACTGACGATAACGACAAAGCCGGCTATCTTAATAAAGCTAATATGTTGACGAAGATGATCCTTTTATTTCTTCTCGTAGTCCGGGGCGTTGATTTGGCCGCTAAGTCATAGCTAAGTGAATACTCGATGCCACACGCTCCCCTGCCCGCCTGCCTGTCCCGCGCTCATTGGCTGTGCGGCTGGGTGGGGACAGGTTCCAGAGGAGTGAATTGGCTGAGAAAAATCAATGGACCAAGTCGAATACCAAAAATTCACAATATTTTTATATGAAAACGCTACGAATAAGTATATTAGGTAGAACCTTGTCTGAGTTAGCGTTGATATTTGCCTTTTACGCAAAAACGCAATACGCAGGTACACCCATTATTTCATTACATCAGTATATTTCAATATATATGTTTTCATTACATGCATTATTTTGGGAAAATACTATTATGGGCTGCTAATAGCATGTAAATTGCTCATTTGTGTACTTATTTTATCAAGCTTAATGCTTTCGGTTGTTGATCTCTTCACTTTGTATAAACAATAAATCAGTTCACGACGGAAAGAATTAAACGTCTTACTAAAAAAAGAAGAATTAAAAGAGAGTAGAGAGATTATTTTATCTATTATATGATTACGCGTCTCTCATTGCGTGTATCTATTCTATGATAAATATTAAATAAATTAGATTAGAAATCAATCGTCATGTGCAAAATCAATTTATTTAGAAAAATCATCAAGAAAATGCCGGAGAGCGGAATATCGGAAGTGGCGAGCACTGATGCTAGGCCGTTAATTGCGTTTACCAGCGCAGAGGCTGAGCGACTGAGATATACGTATATTGATATATACTATATATATACGAGATATACGGACCAACACAGTGCCGTGTGACCGTCGAGTCTGGATTATCGAGTAGGGATGTTTCTTTTATTTAATACTGATTCCGGTCCCGTCAACTGCTAAGGTCGTTAGATCCGTCAGTGTTCTGAATGTTTTTTTTTTATCGCAGGAGGTGACGGTAATCTTCCCTCCTGGATGGCGCAATCTCGCGCCGACCTGCCCGCCGACTTACGAGGTTTTCCTCCAATCACGAGTCCCCCACCACCAGGGCACTGCGGTGGGCACTGTCCCAGGTAGGACAAGCTCCAAGATACCGGGTGGTCTCCCGGCATATGTGGTAGTGTATTTACTGTATGTCAGTGTGTGTTCGCAGGGGGTTACAAACAAGGAAGGCAAGGAAGAAGAGGGAAATATCGCGGGCAGTTCGTGGCCCGGATTTTAGAACGCTGCTTCAGTATTTGCAGAGTGTTAAACGTAGAAACAGAGGAAAACTTCCGACCAGAGCAGCCGGTCGCAAGAATTCTTCTTAAGACAGCGTTTGAATGCCCGAAACCACATGGGCTCGTGTTAGAGAAGGGGAGGGCGAGGGGTTGGGATGAGGTTGACGTGGGATTGGAATAGCAAGGGGTTGGAACGGGGTCGGCGAGTCGGGATGGTCTAGAGGAGATCGGGCACGGTAGGGAGCGGGTCAAACCTTGGCTAGGAGCGAAGTGTGTAACGTTTCAACTTCGCTGGCGGATTTGCCAATGTTAACATGATATGTAAACAAATATTGGAAACATTGTTAAAGGTTACGATAGTAACAGAGAGTGTTGATATGAGATGAAAAGTTGTTGACAGAGATTGACAGACGAAAAAAGATGTTGATACAAAATTGGAATTAGGAATTATACGAATCGTATGTATACTTTGAAAGGTTAAATGAATTGTTCTTCTAAAGAAAAAGAATCTATCTCATGTGATATCTGAAAAGTGAAGAACGTCATACAACATAATAAACAACATGATAAAGATACAACATAAAAAGGTGATGTTGTATGGATATATAAAGTTGTAACGGCCAGTTATTAAGGCAAGGTAACGTGGACGTTACAAGTGGAAGACGTGGGGAAGTGGGAGCAGTTGATCAGTGGAGCGGGTTGGAGTGGCATGACGAAGTGGAAGGAGGACGTGAGAGGTGCCTGAACCAGGAGAGATTGTGGAGTAAATAGGGCCGTGAGTGAGATTGAAGCAGAATGTGAATTATATTTTCGGGAGCCTAAACGTCACCACAGTACCGGCACTGTCATGATATTCAAGCCCCCGATTGGGTGACACTGTAACAGTTGATTTTCGTCAAATGTCACGTTAAAAAAAGCGAAGTATAGAGGGAGCAAGGGAAGCGGGGCATGAGCGGAGTGAGCAGGGCATGAGCTGGGGTCGAGTGATATTCGAGTGAAGTGTGAGCGAGGCGTCAGGAAGGCGGGAGCGGGACGTGACCTGGTGGAGTGGGACGTAAACTGGACGTGATCGGGGCGTGATCGGGGCGTGAGTGGGGGAGCGGGGCGTAAGTAGGTTTGGAGTGGGAATTGATTGATTGATTGCTTTTTGTGTTTCCGGGCGCGTCAACTTCTTCAGTCATTAGTCCCGTAAGTGTAGTGCATGCTTCTTCGCGGGAGATGGCGGTGATCTTCCCCCGCTGGATGGCGAGATCCGGCGCCGACCTACCGTCGGCTGGCGGGGTTTCCCCGTAACCAGGACTCTCCCACCAGCGGTGCGCCGCCCCAGCCGGGAGAGTGGGGCCCAGTGAGGGGAGCGGGGCGAAGGGGCAACGGCGGGTGGCGAGGGGCCGAGGGGGGGAGCGGGGGCGAGCGGGGCGAGAGGGGGCGGAGCGGGGCGGAGAGGGGCGCAAGGGCGCTCGAGTGGGGCGCGAGAGGGGCGCGGGCGAGGCGCAGCGAACATCGCGGGGCGTGGGCGGCGGCGGAGGGAGGGCGGAGCGCAGCGGCGGTGGGCGGCGTCGCAGACGGTGTCGAGGGCGTGCGCGCCGTCGCGTGGGGGCGCGGCGCGGGGGCGGGGATGGAGGAGCGACTGAAGCATCGGAAGGGGCGGCCACGTCAGCGTCGGCGCCTCGTCCGACGACAAGGCCCCGCTCTTCCTGATCTCGCGCGCGCGCCCCTCCCCCTTCCCCCATCCTCACCCTCCAGCCGACACCAGCGCTGCCTCCGCCGCCGCGATCGGTTTGGCTCAGGCGGGCGCGCGCACAGAGACCCGGCACGGGAGTGGCGACAATCGCTTCACTCATTCACTCATTCTGTTTCTACTCTAACTAGAAAACTCTAATATAAGTCAACATTTCGCTGCTTTATACTTGTTAGAGATCAAAGTCTCTTGCCGACTCCCTCAAAATAAGACAAGGAATTACAATTTTCGTTCATATTTTGTATCTCTTATTTTCCGAAATTATTTAAGAAGTTTCAGTTATCTTTATCGTTTTATAAAAGAGAGGTCCACTCATAAATGTTGGACTTCAAGTTTTTCTTTGTTATTTCTCCTACTAGTCATCTACAGGAGAGTTGAAGAGGTTTATTTGTACGTAGAGCTTATTTGATTCGAAGAAATGTGATTGATTTTTTTAACAACCTTAGACCAAAATAATTAGATTTTGGGGTACTAGAACTGTTGCTACAACTTTATGGCCGTCATTTGCTGACTGTGTTGTTGTGAACAAAATCAGCCTCTCCTCGTAGTTATTAGCTCCAAACTTTTGAGTGATTTTGATAAATTAATTATACCCCAGAGCCTTTTTCGTAAAAGAACCACAGTCCTTTAAATGTAATTTCTCCGTGATTATTTCTCAAGTTTACCGTGTCTGAATCTGCAATATTGGGGTGATAATATGTCTTTTGAATTGGTTACTCTGCATAATCAGTGTTTTTATCTGGAGTTGGTGTAGTGAATACTGTTCTTGTGGCATACACGTCCTTTGTGTTGTGAATCTGAGAAGCAAGAGAAAAGTAACATTAACAAATGATTCTACTCAGATGTAAAGAACGAGTGGATGAAACGCAAACCAAAGAAAGGAAAGGAGGATGAAGTAATAGGAAAGAAAGTTAATGGAGATGCACATTTTAATCACAAAGAAATCTTTAAAACTTGTCTAAATATTTACAGTAATCTGCTAACAGAGATTTGTATCTAAATATATCAGCAGTGGCAAATGATAATGTGTGAAAGGAAAACACTGATAATGATAACAACAGCAGTGGAAAAGAACAATAAGTTCTTCAATAGTATTCCAAATCGGTAAGTGCATTAATGCATTGCATTATACCTTCAAGTATTGTAATATTACTGCCCCAATTAAATAATTTTGATCTACCAATTCTCATCTTTTTCAAAAAAAAAAACTCATCATACATATCCCAATTTATCCGATAATTTCCACAACACAGTTCAAGCTTGAACTACATTGAAGCCTTCGTATTTACAATAGCTTGAGAAAGTGCACAATAATTTTCATGCTTCAATGTCTACCATTTCGCATGGAACTTTTTCGCTCTTTTGGAAAATTGTGTTTTGTTTTAAATCCCTTAAATTTTTCAAGAGAATATATTCAAAATTTGCTTCATAATTCAAGATAGAATTCACCTGTTTTTGTTATCTTTTAAGTTATGCCTAATGCAATTTTCAAGCGGAATATTTGGGAGCACGATCCAAGCGGCCTGAGATAGTACTGATGCACAAAGCTAGTAAACACACGGAAATGTAGATACACATTTTTGGAAATAAATTATTCATTTCTATGTCGTAAAGAATGTTCCTTACGATGTCCGTCGAATTTAGAGGAAAAACACGTTAAGATCTACGTTGGTGATTTGTTTTTCATAAACTATTTAATCATCAATTTGCTTTCGTCTAACATCAATTTTGTAATGAATTATCAAATCTTTTATTTACATTTAAATTCAATTCACTGATATTACTATGAATTGTGTCTTTACCTTCTTTATTTAAATTTTAAAATTTGATCTGAAGCACGTTAGTTTTGCATCCGGTATATATAAACTTCAAAACCGCGGCAGATGTCAATGATTTGGGTAAAGATACCATTATATACCACGTTCAAAGTCCTCGTTTATTTAATTTTGATTCAATAGACATTTTCGTAGAATCATCGCAAGTAACTCCGATTAACATAATTTAATGTAAGAAATGCAAAAGAGAAGCAATATACCTGAAATCTGCTATAATAAATCTGTTTGACTAAAGACAAATGAAGTCTTCGTCATTTCCTTTTATCACCATGCTTCACAACCTACGCACCTCATTCCAACTTTCAACTTCATCCCAACCCATCACTCTCCAACACGCCCCGCCCCTCTACTGCACAACTTCACCGCCTCACACACTCTGGCTGGTCGTTTCCGCTCCCGCATTTCTTCGTGGCGTCTTCGCGCTGTTTCCGGAGCTCCTGATCGATACCCCGAGGCTTCCGACTGCACGACGGCGCGGCGCCCGGTAATAAGACAATCTTTTCTAATTAGCCCGCCCGGGCGTCCCTAATAACGACGTAAGAAGGTCGTTGAAAGAAAAGGGAAGCCTCGCCTTGCACCTCTCGAAAACACTGCGCGAGTTGAATTATTTAGAGCTCACCGGCCGGGACGCGACGCGGGCGGTGTCGCGCGTGCGCGTGGCGTGGCGGTCTGGCGTGGCGGTGGCGGACTGGTCGGGTGGCTGGTGGCGGCTGGCGGTGGCGGTGGCGGTGGCGGCTGGCGGTGGCGGTGGCGGTGGCGGCGTGGCGGCGTGGGCGGTGCGTCGGGGTGGGGTGGCGCGTGGCGGTGGCAGGTGGCGGTGGCGGTGGCGTGGCGGTGGCGGTGGCGGTGGCGGTGGCGGTGGCGTGGCGTGCGTGGTGGCGTGGCGGTGGCGGTGGCTGGCGTGGCGTGGCGTGGCGTGGCGGTGGCGGTGGCGGTGGCGGTGGCGGTGGGGTGGCGGTGGCGGTGGCGGTGGCGTGGCGGTGGCGGTGGCGGTGGCGGTGGCGGTGGCGGTGGCGGTGGCGGTGGCGGTGGCGGCGTGGCGGTGGCGGTGGCGGTGGCGGTGGCGGTGGCGGTGGCGGTGGCGGTGGCGGTGGCGGTGGCGGTGGCGGTGGCGGTGGCGGGGGGTGGCGGTGGCGGTGGCGGTGGCGGTGGCGGTGGCGGCGTGGCGGTGGTGGCGGTGGCGGTGGCGGTGGCGGTGGCGGTGGCGGTGGCGGTGGCGGTGGCGGTGCGGCGGTGGCGGTGGCGGTGGCGGTGGCGGTGGCGGTGGCGGTGGCGGTGGCGGTGGCGGTGGCGGTGGCGGTGGCGGTGGCGGTGGCGGTGGCGGTGGCGGTGGCGGTGGCGGTGGCGGTGGCGGTGGCGGTGGCGGTGGCGGTGGCGGTGGCGGTGGCGGTGTGGGCGGCGGCGGTGCGGTGGCGGTGGCGGTGGCGGTGGCGGTGGCGGTGGCGGTGGCGGTGGCGGTGGCGGTGGCGGTGGCGGTGGCGGTGGCGGTGGCGGTGGCGGTGGCGGTGGCGGTGGCGGTGGCGGTGGCGGTGGCGGTGGCGGTGGCGGTGGCGTGGCGGTGGCGGTGGCGGTGGCGGTGGCGGTGGCGGTGGCGTGGCGGTGGCGGTGGCGGTGGCGGGGTGGCGGTGGCGGGGCGGTGGCGGTGGCGGTGTGGCGGTGGCGGTGGCGGTGGCGGTGGCGGTGGCGGTGGCGGTGGCGGTGGCGGTGGCGGTGGCGGTGGCGGTGGCGGTGCGGTGGCGGTGGCGGTGGCGGTGGCGGTGGCGGGGGGGCGGGGGCGGTGGCGGTGGCGGGGGCAGGGGCGGTGGCGGTGGCGGTGGCGGTGGCGGTGGCGGTGGCGGTGGCGGTGGCGGTGGCGATGGCGGTGGCGGTGGCGGTGGCGGCGGGGGGAGAGTATGAGAGGAAAAAAAAAAAAATTTGGGGAGAATAACAGAAATGAGAGGGTAGTGAGAGGGGAGTAATCGTGGAAAATTGGGAGGAAATGCATCGAAGGAACCAAAAAAAGGGACGATTTAGAAGGGAATGATGGGAGGAAGTGTATTTTAAGGGAGTATAGAATGGGCATATTTTTTTCAACATTGTTTTGCGGTATGCTTCGTTACATGAAAGCTACAAGCTTTAAAAACATATCAAACATGTATTATGAGGTTCTAGAGATATATTATTTTATAAAATAATATGCACTCCACTAAGCGAAGTTTTAACGATATTCCAATATTTAAATTTTCTGAATGAATTCATTAAATTCACATAATTATCTTTATACTGGTTTCTTAAGCGTTGCTAGCCATGATATAGCGCGGCAGGAAAGTCTTTCCGCAGTGCCTCCTTGCTGATAAGAGTATTTGTAAAAGAAATTATGTTGGTAGCACGATCTGACGATTGAAAACCTAAATTGCATACACTCCACAATCATAAGAGATTCTAAAAGTAATGTCCCCTTCACTGGTTTCCCAAGGATCTGGTTACTACGAACATCAAAGCAGTTTTTAATGGGATGCTCCGATTCGCCTCAGAACGGAGAGAATTTTCTGGCGCACTGTACTACCTTGTATTATATCCAAAGTAATAACGTCAATGTAGGGGTAATCACTGGGATTTTCTGTACAAATAGTTTTTGGACATTGCTGCAACTACTATACATTCTTGGTGCACGAATTCAATTTGATGAATTGAAGAGCATTTTGAAAAGACGTGATGTAGGAGTATGTTCATTATTCGTTTCAACAAACGTTTTCCTCCCACTTGCAGCAAACTGGTCAGCCGATATTTTGACAGTGTTCTCCTTTGCCCTCTTTGCTCTTACTATTGAAAGTGTGAACTATTTCTTCCATTGTGTATAGGAGTATTGAGTATAGAGATGCTGTGTAGGAGAAACGTGTTGAAGGGATATTGGAGGGAGTTTGGAAAAAAAGGATAGAAGGGAAAGAAAGTAGAAAAAAAAAATCGAGACCTCGTAGAAGAGCAGACTCACGAGAGGGGAGGGATACAGTTAAGAGAAATGGATGTGAGACGCAAAGTAGTGAACGGGATAGGGTGTCAGGGAGACACAGGGGATTGGGAGAGAGCACGCGAGGGTCTGGCCTCTCCCGAGAGGAAGCGAAATTTTCGGCAACGGACGGTTTCCGGGCGAAAATATTGTGACGCGCCGACACGGAGCGTGGGCGCCTTGGCCGGGGGAATAAAAACGCATTCCTGTCTTTCATAAAACATGGCCGAAGGCAAACGGGAGGAGAAGCTGTCAGTTGCGCGGAGAGCCAGGCTGGCTGACGACGACACGGCTGGGCGCCGCGCGCTGGCAGTCGCGTGCGGTGACGCCGAAAAAGAGGTAGAAAGATATGACGCCGTGGGACGGCAAGTGGTTCGAGCAACACTCGCATGCTTCAAAACGGAAGGATATGACACGCCGGGATGGTTTTCAGGGACTGTTTAGTTGGTTAGCGATTCCGGGCGCGTCAACAGTTTAGGTCATTAGTTCCGTTAGTATAGTGCGTGTTTTTTTTCGGGAGATGGCGGTGATCTTCCCTCGCTGGAAGACGAGATCCGGCGCCGAACTACCGTCGACTAATGAGGTTTCCCCCTAACCAGGTCTCTGCGACCAACGGGGCATCCCCAGCCGGGACAAACTAAAAGCTCCAGACCGGTCACCCGGAATATGTGGTAGTGTAGTGCATGTTAGAGTAAGTGTGTGTGTATGTAAGGGGAGAGGATAGGACATGGAGGGGGAAGGACAGATCGCGCGAGGTCCGTGGCCCGTTTGATAGGGTACTACTCCGGCATTCGCCTGGTGTTGACCACACGGAAAAATACCGATAAGAAGAGCCAATCACTAGAATTCTTCTCCATACAGCGACTGAATTCGACCTAGCACTTCAAAGCTAGTGTTGAACATCCTGCCACCTTCAGGTCTCGTATCTCGGACCTCCCGGTCAGAGGCACTGCAGTGACATCAGTTGAAGCACTGAGCCACCGCTCGGGGAGCTTTTAGTATGACAACAGAAGATGATGGTAGTTGCAGGCGATTTCTGTGAAGTTGGTACTGGAGCACTCACAGTGTTATTTGATTCGAGTTTTATTCGTCTGATTCGAGTCGTTGATCCATGCATGCGACTACAGGAGGGGCAACCTAAAGAATGCAACTGAAACATATAGATCTGCAAATATTGTTTCTTGGGAGCTGTCGCATGCTGTTATAAAAAGAAGGATACGGATGTTTGTGAAAAATGCCTACAATAAAATAAATTTAAATCTCATTTTCGAATACTTAATTGCAGAGGACTCCTAAGTGAATTGCTACCCTTTCATTAAGTAGAGAATAGGGTTAACCCCGTAACGTGTGTGGTAACTATTAATCCGCAGCTTTTAGCGTACGCAACACGCAGGAAGCGGTATTCAAATTAGCGTATGGTTATCATTAATCGCTGAGCTGTGCAAGCACGGCCCGACCCCGCCTGCCTCGGGACTGCGCAAAGTCGCGCCGGCGGAAGCAAGGGGAAGGGCAAGTGAAGTGGCGGAGGAAGGAGAGGAGGAGGAAAAAATATGGATTGTAAAACGCTGGAGAATGAGGTTTCTGATGCTAAGGGTGGAGGGGAATTAATGGATAAAGCTGGATTAAGGCAACTATTAACGAATAAACGCCAGTCGAGTGGGGAGAGTGGAGGAGAGAGATAGGGAAGACAAGGACAAGGGCAGGTAGGCTGGAAAAAGGGGAAAAAGTAATCAGCAAGGAAGATAGTGAGAGATGGCGAGGGTAGGGAATCGAAAGGAGAGGAAAAGTAGACGTGAGAGGATGTACGAAGGAACAAGTGAAAGCGCACAAGAGGGAAGGTTCAAGAGGCAGAAGAGTTGGGGAGTAGGGAGGGAAGTGGGAGGGGGGTGTAGAGGAGAAGTATGGGGAGAGTGTGGAAGAGAGATTGGAGGGGAGATGGGAGGAGAGATAGAGAGTATGGGATCCCCTTTCACCATTCCATGGGAGGGGAGTATGGGCTGGGGGAGAGGTTGGGATCGGAGGGGAGTATAGGAGGGGGAGATGGGATCCCTTTCCACCATTCCATGGGAGGGAGGATGGGAGGAATGCGGGAGGGGGAGTGCGGAAGGGGGAGTGGGGACATCGGCTGGGTGTGGGTGGGGGCGGGAGAAAGGAATAAGGCTGAAGGCGCCGAGCGGAGCGGCGGCGAGGGTTGGTACGAGACAAGACGTGCGGTCGGAGGCATTGGCGTCTCGAGGCAGCGTGCTCGCCGTCGTGCTAACGGCGCCAATATGAACTTCGCTAAGTATTTCGGCGGCGTGCAATGCGTAGCTCTTGTCTGTAATTACGCCGGTAAACTCTCACTAGAGTTGCGTGCGTCTGATGCAAGAATACCTCCTCTTCCGCTACCTCCCGCCCCCTCTACCCAGCCGCTTTCTCTCCCCTCCGTTGCCCTCTCCTCCACGCCGGGCGCCTTCATCCCCGCCCCACCCGCGCCTGAGCGCGGAGGCAGCAGCGCGCAAATCACATTAAATTTTCATGTGGGGATGAATGCCAAAGAAGCGAAGGGCGGGCGAACAGGCAGGCGAGCGGGCGGGCGGGCGAGCGGGCGGGCGAGCGGGCGGGCGAGCGGCGGGCGGGCGAGCGGGCGGGCGAGCGGGCGAGCGGGCGGGCGAGCGGGCGGGCGAGCGGGCGGGCGAGCGGGCGGGCGAGCGGGCGGTGGGCGAGCGGGCGTGTGGGCGTGCGGGCGTGCGGGCGTGCGGGCGTGCGGGCGTGCGGGCGTGCGGGCGTGCGGGCGTGTGACCGTGCGGGTGTGCGGTGTGCGAGTGTGCGGGCGTGCGGGCGTGCGGGCGTGCGGGCGTGCGGGCGTGCGGGCGTGCGGGCGTGCGGGCGTGCGGGCGTGCGGGCGTGCGGGCGTGCGGGCGTGCGGGCGTGCGGGCGTGCGGGCGTGCGGGCGTGTGACCGTGCGGGTGTGCGAGTGTGCGGGCGTGCGGACGTGCGGGCGTGCGGGCGTGCGGACGTGCGGGCGTGCGGGCGTGCGGGCGTGCGGGCGTGCGGGCGTGCGGGCGTGCGGGCGTGCGGGCGTGCGGACGTGCGTGCAGACAGTTGTGCAGACAGAAGGCGCGCAAACGGTAGATCGGCTGGGGGAATGGAGAATACCTCAGGAAAACAACAGAATCATCAAAAGATAAGATGACTTTTACTTATTTACTTAAAATCAAAATCAGTTAAAAATGTGTGACGTAGTATCGGGAGAAATGTATTCTGTGCATAATTAGTATGTTATAACTCTGTAGTTGATTTTATATCAATATTAGATATATTCATATTAATACTGTTAATATTTTAAGAAACATATTTATAGTACATAAAAATGGAAAAAATCATTGGAAATTCCCCGGAACTTAAACAATTCAGGACAAAATTAATGTATTTCACCATTTTATGAATTATTAAATGTGCTTATTAAAATATTAGCCATTTCACTCATGAAAGGGATATAAATATTGACATATTTTTTAGACATGTTTTCTTAAATTCTGGGATCCCTACCGTAACTTACTACATGTAGAATTGTAGGCATTTTTGTCAGAAATTATTAGAAAGTACCTGCCATGGAGGCTCGTTGTTAGCGTGCTCGCTTTCCACGGCCCAATCCCAGGTTCGATTCCCGGCCGAGGAAAATATACCAGTGCACTTTCCTTACAAATGGCCCAGTACTGACTGCTGTGTGAGACAACAAAGTTCTCCTTATGGAGTATATACGGTAAAGTATGTCTGCGTGCTAACCACACAAACCCCTTATCTCATTGCCGAGAGACTGGGTCACCGTTGATTGGCCAATACCCGCATCGTGCTGTCGAGCCAAAGAACAGGGATAAGATAAGGAAATATTGACTACAGTATATAAAAATTATTTGTAAAGGGATATCAGCTATAGATTCGGACAATTATGCATCGTGCTTGTGCAGAATGGACTTACTGCCGCAAGAAAATGGATAAAGATAATTTTAAGAACTATATTTCCCACTTACCTATACAAAATATGCCCAGATAGTGAAGTTACGTTTATGTTACAACGAAAAGAAATATTCTATACAGGAAAAGATATTAAGACTTTTTATGAATTATTTATAATAATATTATTTATAACAATATTATTTGTAATAATATTTTTTATAATAATATTATTTATAATAATATTATTTGTTTACTTATATTATAATAAATATAATTAGTATTACGTAGACCATAAAAACAGCGGCATTTTTGTAAATAACAATTATTGATTTAAACTATTATGGATATTATAGACAATGATAGATAAAAATAGAAATTAATCGAAGACAGACATCACATATAATAAAAAGCACTTATATTTATGTTTCATTCTAAAAACTGTGATACAACGTTTCGTTACTTCGGCCAGGTGGCCGAGATGGCTAAGGCAGGAGTGTCGTAGTGATCTCGGACCGAAGGGTCGGGGGATCGAGTCTCTTCATGCCATCCCTTCAAGCATGGTTGTACTTGTGTTCGTTCTTTCACCCCTTATCATCACCATTTCGTTTCACCCTCATAGTTATCAAAACGTTAATATCAACATTGGTCGCTAATAACCTAGCTGTTGATGCGACCTAAAATAACAAAAAAATGTCCCTCTTTAGGTTATTTTTTATCTTATTCGTAACATTAGGTATGTGAGGGAGAATACACGATTCCTAGTCCCGAGTACAATTGTTCTGACGGGTTATTTATTTCTCCTAATATACAAGCTCTCCTCAGAACAAGTACTCAAGGAATAGAAACAGATTATTCTTCCTTACATCTCAGAACTCTCTCCCTTTGCAATACACCTAATTATTTTTGAAGTTGTTAGTTTGCCTCATAGGCTGAATGGTTCAACTTCAACTTTTTCAAATGTAAATTTTAGCCTCGCTCGTGGCACATAGCGAAGTCGCTAGCTTTCCACCACTGAGGTTCGGGTTCAATTCCCGTCGAATCTCATGTGAAATTTGTTCCAACAAAACGAGTTTGGCTGCTTCACAAGGACTAGTCGAAGCCTTGTGAAGTGTCCTAAACCCAGACCCTATCCTTATTCCTTTCCCAATTCTGGCCGCTGGGTAGTGACGCAGGAGCGCGTAGCAGGAGGCGGGTATGCGGAGGATGGGTAGGCGTGGGATGGTAAACGCAACAAATTAATAAAAGAAAGTACTATGTAATTTGGTCAACATTCATCAAAAACCATCATATGTTCTTCACGCAATTCAAAGCACTTGCTCCGACGAAAGCAGCACTATTGCAGAGTGCTACGCGTGTAGCTCCATGCACCTGAAATGCAAGTTCCTCTAATGCTGAATAGGTGGAGGAGAACCAATAATTTGGCCACTGCACTTTCTAGTTTTAAAAGTACTTTCTATTCCAGCCAGAAGTAACACAATTTCAACTGCGAGAATGCTTCAAAATATTAAAGATATTAGAAATTCAAGGAATGTGTTAACTAGAGTGAACATGTTGTTTTTTTTTAAATCCAGAAAGTTTTTTGAATGGTATTTATTATAAATTACATACAAGAAATTAGCAATTTATTGTTTGATCACTTTTCTTTATTTGCACGCTGCATTTTCTCATTAAAGATTCAAAAGAATTTCAATTACTTTTCGTTTTCAATAAATAATCTTTGCTGCCCAGCAATTTTTTCTCTTTTCAAAATTTCTCTTAATAATAGACAAGGCAACTTCACTGCACTGCATCAAACCGACGTAAAACATTCAATGCCTTTCCCGACGAAAGGTCAGGAAATAACGAATGCTGTTAGGCAGCGCGACGGCTGCTGGACTCTCCGCTTCGTGCCCCCTTGCACTCCCCGACGCGCTGAGCTGCAAAGGACGGAACGAATTTGTTGTCCGAAACTACACAAATTCGGAACCAAATATCTATCCAAAATATTATGCAATAGATGTGCAGTTAACGAAACTAAACGTCCAAAGGATGTCACTGTGCTATTATAAAGTCTGGTAGTGGGCTTATTTAAGTATTAATAATTTTATAAGGTGTTAAGTTAGTTATAAGGTGGCTCATTTTAGTATTTAGAGCACATTTTTGAATCGATGTATTGATTCGAAAGTGAATTGATTTGATCTATGAAAAGCTTAAAATAGAAATGCTGTTGCCAATAGGCACGTTGTAGTGTATTTGGGATCACTGTTGAAAGCCAGCGAGTAACAAGTGTAGACACGGGCCTCTCACCCGGGCGAGGGCGCTAGGAGGAGACGGCGCCTCTCAACTTGTCCCAACAACTAAGTTCATCAGCGCGCCGCCGCTCGCTGCGCTGGCTGCCCCAGACGTCGGGTGCATCTCAACGAGCCAGCGCATCCCGCTGCGCCGTCGCCCGGGCCTCTCGCTCGCCCGCCGCTGCCCATCGAACACGCTCCGGCACGATCGTCTACGCTCCGCCACGCTCCGTACGTTCCGCCACGCTCCGCAGGCTCGTCACGTCGCCACTCCCTCCCACTCTGTCACACTCTGCCACGCTCTGCCAACTCTGCCACGCTCTTCCACCTCTCCACGCTCTTCACGCTCTGCCACGCTCTGCCACGCTCTGTCACGCTCTGCCACGCTCTGCCACGCTCTCACGCTCCGCCACTCTCACGCTCCTCCACGCTCTCCACGCTCCGCGCCACGTCAGTCACGCTCTCCACGCTCCCTCTGCCACGCCTGCCCCTCTGCCACGCTCCGCCACGCTCTTCCACACTCTGTCACGCTCTGCCACGCTCCACCACGCTCTTCCACGCTATTCCACGATCTGCCACGATCAGCCACGATCAGTCACGCTCAGCCACGCTCAGGCGCACTCAGCCACACTCAGCCACGCTCAACCGCCTTACCTGCCTCATTTGATGACGGGTAGTTTCCTCAATAGCTGTTGATTGTTTCGTGGCATATTAGTGTCCACTCGACCAATTGTACACACAATTTTCTTTGCTTGCTCATGACCAATCATACACGATAATACCTGCTCGCTGAATTTCGCCGTGATTATTCTTGCTCTCGAGCTCATAACTTGTTCAGGTGTTCCTTAATATTTTTTTAAATTTTCTTTCTCCCTCCCACTCTATTTCTCCTTCCTCTTGCTCTTTTTCTCATTCTCCTCTCTCTCTCTCTTTCCTATTGTGTATATTCTCAAGCTGCCGGTCTTTCACTTAGTCCCTCTCTCGCTATCTATGTTTCTTGGCCTCTTGCTCTTTCCCTCTCTATGTTTATCAGTGCGTTGTAACTCGGTCTGCTTCTGCCGAACGTCGGGAGTCTACATTCATTGAAATTTGAGCGGCTTGAATGCAAGACCAAATATTTTTAGTATAATTACAATAAAAAAAGTAAAGCATGTATCTCATGAAGTAATACATGAACCAATATTTCTGTATGGAGCTACATTAGAACTATGATAAGAAATAATTGTCACCATATTCGATATTTATACATGAACTCTGAGATAAACTGTTTTTAAAAGACGTGATATATTTTTAAAAGTGTGATCGAAAAAGTTTTCGGAATTTTCACATTTTTTTACAAACGTAGTTGCCTAGTAAGGTGAGAGACAGTACTACGAAAATCATTTTCTTATATTTTGGAAAAATGTTGTAAAGCTTATGATACTAGGAGATAAGGTACGAATCTTTCATTCTGAAAATTGTCATCTCAATTTCATTCAGTACTCTTCCTTGTAATAGTTAGCAAAATAATAACATGTCACATACTTTTACATGATTGTGATTCGGTTCATTTCTGATTCATATTTTGCCCATAGTATACGACACAATAGGACTACTTTATCTCCAAATTAAAGAGTGTATCGTAAAGCCAGCTTTAGCCGGCTGCCCTGATCGGTAGTTTTCCGTGGTTTCTTCGATCAACACCAGGTGAGTGCCGGAGCAGTACCCTAAGAAACTGGCCACGGACCGTGCGCGATCTTTCCGTCCTCTTCCTTGTCATATCCTTTCCTCTTACACACACACACATTAACATGCACTACGCTACCACACACGCCGGGAAACCGGTCGGGGACTTAGAACTTGTCCCAGCTGGGGCGCTAGCCCGCTGGTGGCAGCTACCTGGATGGGGGAAAACCCCGCTAGTCGAAGGTAGGTCGGCGCCGGATCTGGCCATCCAGCAGAAGAAGACACCACCACCATCGAAGTAAAAACACGCACTAAACATAGGGGAATAATTACCATAGTAGTTGGTGCACTCGCAATCACTAACAATCAATTAATCAATCATGGGTACCGTGGGTGGTGTGGGTTTTATAGGCGGTGCGAATAAGAGAGGAATAGGAACTTGTCATTGGAAGAAACAAGGGCGGGGCAAGGGGGGGGGGGGGAGGACGTGGAAATAAGGTGGGTTGGGGAAGGGAGGCGGCGCGGAGGCAGCAAAGTATGATGATGAGGAAGACGCGGAGGGAGGAGGTTACCAAGGAGCAAAGTCTGCAGCGTAGGCAGAATCGGGTGGAGGTCTGGTGGGAGGCGGGGGTTAGCAGGCGGGGCGAGGCGGGGTAGGGGTGGGGTGGGGTCCGCGCTGACCGGACGCCGCTGTTTTGTTTCGGCGCCCCGGACCCCAGGCTGCGTCGGCCTAATGCCGGCTTTGTCCAGCAGCTTCTGCTGCCCGGTACATTCGCTTGACCCCTGCCGCCGGCAACGGCTTCTCACACGCCGGCTGTCGTTCTCACCACCGCCAGCGCAGGACCCAGCCACCAGACTTTCATTAAGCAAATTTTCTCTTTCAAAATTAAAAATTTATTGCTTGTTTATCCTTGAAAATAGATTTTATTACATGGGAGTTTTTTTTCTCCCTTTCAAAAATTCAAAATTTAAGTAGTATATGACTTAGTGTAGGGATCACAGAATTTTAAAAATGTGCACACAATTCATTTTTCCCCATAGCACGTCATACGCAGTTTTTAACTGTTTTTTGACGTAAAATAAATAAATAAATAAATTTGCATAGCCTTTATTGTCAGATGCATTGTTGCTATTACTTATATTAACATTAATTGTCATTAAATTGCTTTTATTGTTGATAACATAATACTATTAAGATAATAGATATTATTTAGTAATTAAATTATTTCAGAAATTTCTTATTTAGCAAACTTGAAATCAGGAAAATCAGTAAACTTTAGTTTTTATCCTTTATATTTTGTTAGAATTGTAATTTAAGTATATAATAATAATAATAATTATTATTATTATTATAAGAATTATTATTATTAACATTAGTAATCGTGAAGAAAAGAAATAATTATCTGTTCATTAGGTTACACCTAGGCACGAAACAAGGTGGCACGAAAATATAACGTTTGTGTTCAATTTAGGCACGAAAAGAAAACATGTATGCAAAAAAGAAAACTAGTACTCGAAAATAAGCAATACCTCACAGGGTATGTTAAAAAATGAGAAAGTAGTGGGCATTTTAAGACCTAAGTATTGGCTTTGAATAAATGTTTATTGCTTTTTTCTTATAATATTAATAAGCTCCAGCCTCCTAGTAGATTTGTTTTCACGTTTCTTTAGTACCAGCGTTTCTTACCCCGCCAGCACTATCTGTGCCTGGACAAGCGATCTTCATTAATAACCCTTACAGGCGTCTAAATATTCATCATATCTTTCTTTAATTAGCAAGCATCCTTATAATTTACATCCTACCTATTTATCTCCATTTAACCTACTCAGACTTTCAAAATCATAAGCATCTCGAACTTCCACCATTTCACTGGCATCCTTGATCACACTTTTTTTGATCGATTGATTTTTTCGTGCTTCCAAGCGCATCAACTGCTTTGGTCATCAGTCACATTAGTGTAGTGCATTTTCTTTCTCGGGAGATGGCGGTGATCTTCCCCCGCTTGATGGCGGGATCCGACGCCGACCTACCGTCTCCTAGTGGGGTTTCCCTCTAACCAGGACTGTCCCACCAGTTAGGCACTACCCCAGCTGGAACAAGCTCTAAGCTCCCGACCGTTCTCCCGGAATAAGTGGTAGTGTAGTGCATGTTAGTGTAAGTGTGTGTGTAAGGGGAGAGGATAGGACAAGGCAGAGGAAGGACAGATCACGCGCGGTCCGTGGCCCGATTGGTATGACACTGCTCCGGCATTTGCCTGGTGTTGATCGAAGAAACCACGGAAAACTACCGATCAGAGCAGCCGGCCGCTAGAATTCTCCTCCAAACAGCGACTGCATTCGACCTACATGAAAAGCGTGTCGAAAATCCTGCTGCCGTCAGGACTGGAACCTAGGACCTCCAGGTCAGGGGCGCTGCAGTGACATCAGTTGATGCACTGAGCTATCCCTCCCCGTATCACACTTGTTCGTCCCCCGCATATGATTACCAGAAGAATTGGTTATGCTCCGCCATTAACCAAAAGAGATGCATAAAATGTATAAACATAAGGCTGAAAAGTATTCACTTTAATGTTACATTCAAAGCCCTTTGATTACTCTTTGACACTTATATCCCTGGACCAGTTTACTGCACCAAACCCTGCTCTAATCAGCCCCTCTTATCCCGTCTCGCTCCAATCAACTCCTCCACTCAAATCCTCCCAGCCCCTCGCTATCAAACCCTGCTGGCTCCATACAAACCTTCTCCTCTGAAAGCCCGCTCTACACAACCTCTCTCCACACAGCCTCGCTCCACACAACCCCGCTCCACACACCCTGCTCCACACAACCCCGCTCCATACACGCCGCTTCACACAACCTCTCCACCTCCTCCCACACCCAACCCCGCTCCATACACGCCGCTTCACACAACTTCTCTCCACACAATCCCGCTCCACACACCCTGCTCCACACAACCCTGCTCCATACACGCCGCTTCACACAACCTCTCTCCACACAATCCCGCTCCACACACCTGCTCCACACAACCGCTCCATACACGCCTTCACACAACCTCTCTCACACAATCCCCTCCCACACCCTGCTCCACACAACCTCGCTCCATACACGCCCTTCACACCTCTCTCCACACAATCCACTCCACACCCTGCTCACACAACCTCGCTCCATACACGCCGCTTCACACAACCTCTCTCCACACAATCCGCTCACACACCCTGCTCCACACACCCGCTCCATACACGCCCTTCACACAACCTCTCCACAATCCTCTCACACCCTGCTCCACACAACTCGCTCCATCACGCCGCTTCACAACCTCTCTCACACAATCCACTCCACACTCTGCTCCACAACCCCGCTCCTACACGCCTTCACACCTCTCTCCACAATCCGCTCCACACCTGCTCCACACAACCCGCTCCATACACGCCGCTTCACACAACCTCTCTCCACAATCCGCTCCACACATCCTGCTCCACACACCCGCTCCATACACGCCGCTCACACAACCTCTCTCCACCAATCGCTCCACACACCCTGCTCCACACAACCTCGCTCCATACACGCCCTTCACACAACCTCTCTCACACAATCCCTCCACACCCTGCTCCACACAACCCGCTCCATACACGCCTTACACAACCTCTCTCACACAATCCCCTCACACACCCTGCTCCACACAACCTCGCTCCATACACGCCCTTCACACAACTCTCTCACACAATCCCTCCACACCCTGCTCCACAACCCGCTCCATACACGCCGCTTACACAACCTCTCCACACAATCCTCCACAAACCCTGCTACATCAAACCCTGATCCTCGCGTCCGTTCCATCATCCGCCTCGCTCCCCTAGCCTCTTTCCCAACCCTGCTCCACAACCCGCTCCATACACGCCGCTTACACAACCTCTCTCCACACAATCCCTCCACACACCTGCTCCACAACCCGCTCCATACACGCCCTTCACACAACCTCTCTCACACAATCCCCTCCACACCTGCTCACACAACCTCGCTCCATACGCCGCTTCCACAACCTCTCTCACACAATCCGCTCCACACCCTGCTCCCACAACCTGCTCCATACACGCCCTTCACCAACCTCTCTCCACAATCCCGCTCACACACCCTGCTCCCACAACCCTGCTCCATACACGCGCTTCACAACCTCTCTCCACACAATCACTCACACACCCTGCTCACACAACCTCGCTCCATACACGCCGCTTCACACAACCTCTCTCCACACAATCCCGCTCCACACACCCTGCTCCACACAACCCCGCTCCATACACGCCGCTTCACACAACCTCTCTCCACACAATCCCGCTCCACACACCTGCTCCACACAACCCCGCTCCATACACGCGCTTCACACAACCTCTCTCACACAATCCGCTCCACACACCCTGCTCCACACAACCTCGCTCCATACACGCCGCTTCCACAACCTCTCTCACACAATCCGCTCCACACACCTGCTCCACCAACCCCTCCATACACGCGCTTCACACAACCTCTCTCACACAATCCACTCCACACATCCTGCTCCACACAACCCCCTCCATCACGCCGCTTCACAACCTCTCTCACACAATCCCTCCACACCCTGCTCCACAACCTCGCTCCATACACGCCCTTCACACCCTGCTCCACACAACCCGCTCCATACACGCCGCTTCACACAACCTCTCTCCACACAATCCCGCTCCACACACCCTGCTCCACACAACCCCGCTCCATACACGCCGCTTCACACAACCTCTCTCCACAATCCCGCTCCACACACCTGCTCCACACACCCGCTCCATACACGCCGCTTCACACAACCTCTCTCCACCTCCACACACCCTGCTCCACACACCGCTCCATACACGCCGCTTCACACAACCTCTCTCACACAATCCCTCCACACATCCTGCTCCACACAACCCCTCCATACACGCCTTCACACACTTCTCTCCACACAATCCTACTCCACACACCCCCGCTCCACACACGCCGCTCCATACACGCCGCTTACAACCCCTCTCCACACAATCCCGCTCCACACAACCCTGCTACATCAAACCCTGATCCTCGCGTCCGTTCCATCATCCCGCCTCGCTCCCTAGCCTCTTTCCCCAACCCTGCTCCACAATCCGCTCCCACACCCTGCTCCACACAACCTCGCTCCATCACGCCCTTCACACAACCTCTCCACACAATCCCTCCACACATCCTGCTCCACAAACCCGCTCCATACCCGCCCTTCACACAACCTCTCTCCAAACAATCACTCCACACCTGCTCCACACACCCCTCCATACACGCCCTTCCACAACTCTCTCCACACAATCCCTCACACATCCTGCTCCACACAACCCCGCTCCATACACGCCGCTTCACACAACTTCTCTCCACACAATCCCGCTCCACACACCCTGCTCCACAACCCGCTCCATACACGCCGCTTCACACAACCTCTCTCCACACAATCCCGCTCCACACATCCTGCTCCACAACCCCGCTCCATACACGCCGCTTCACACAACCTCTCTCCACACAATCCCGCTCCACACAACCCTGCTACATCAAACCCTGATCCTCGCCGTCCCGTTCCATCATCCCGCCTCGCTCCCCCTAGCCTCTTTCCCCCAACCCCTGCTCCACACAATCCTCTCACACACCTGCTCCCACAACCTCTCTCACACAATCCGCTCCACACCCTGCTCCACACAACCCGCTCCATACACGCTTCACACAACCTCTCTCCACAATCCGCTCCACACACCTGCTCCACACACCCGCTCCATACACGCGCTTCACACAACCTCTCTCCACACATCCACTCCACACACCTGCTCCACAACCCTCCATACACGCCGCTTCACACAACCTCTCCACACAATCCCTCCACACCTGCTCCCACAACCTCGCTCCATACACGCCGCTTCACACAACCTCTCTCCACAATCCCCTCCACACCCTGCTCCACACAATCCCGCTCCACACACCCTGCTCCACACAACCTCTCTCACACAATCCCGCTCCACACACCCTGCTCCACACAACCCGCTCCATACACGCCGCTTACACAACCTCTCTCACACAATCCCTCCACACCTGCTCCACACAACCCCGCTCCATACACGCGCTTCACACAACCTCTCTCACACAATCCACTCCACACACCCTGCTCCACACAACCTCGCTCCATACACGCCGCTTCACACAACCTCTCTCACACAATCCGCCTCCACACCCTGCTCCACACACCCCGCTCCATACTCGCCTTCACACAACTCTCTCACACAATCCGCTCCACACACTGCTCCAAACAACCTCGCTCCATACACGCCGCTTCACACAACCTCTCTCCACAATCCACTCCACACACCTGCTCCACACAAGCCCGCTCCATACACGCCGCTTCCACAACCTCTCTCACACAATCCACTCCACACCCTGCTCCACACAACCTCGCTCCATACACGCTGCTTCACACAACCTCTCTCCACAATCCGCTCCACACACCTGCTCCACACAACCCGCTCCATACACGCCGCTTCACACAACCTCTCTCACACAATCCGCTCCACAACCCTGCTACATCAAACCCTGATCCTCGCTCGTCCCGTTCCATCATCCCGCCTCGCTCCCCTAGCCTCTTTCCCCAACCCTGCTCCCACAAACCCCTCCATACACGCCGCTTCACACAACCTCTCTCACACAATCCACTCCACACCCTGCTCCACAACCCTGCTCCATACCGCCGCTTCACACAACCTCTCTCACACAATCCTCCACACACCCTGCTCCACACAACCCCGCTCCATACACGCCGCTTCACACACCTCTCTCCACACAATCCCCTCCACACACCTGCTCCACACAACCTCGCTCCATACACGCCTTCACACAACCTCTCTCCACACAATCCCTCCACACACCTGCTCCACAACCCCGCTCCATACACGCCGCTTCACACAACTCTCTCCACACAATCCGCTCCACACACCTGCTCCACACAACCTCGCTCCATACCGCCCTTCACACAACCTCTCTCCACACAATCCGCTCCACACACCCCGCTCCACACACCCGCTCCATACACGCCCTTCACACAACCTCTCTCCACACTCCGCTCCACACACCTGCTCCACACAACCCGCTCCATACACGCCGCTTCACACAACCTCTCCACACAATCCGCTCACACATCCTGCTCCACACAACCCGCTCCATACACGCGCATCACACAACTTCTCTCCACACAATCCCTCCACACACCCTGCTCCACACAACCCGCTCCATACACGCCCTTCACACAACCTCTCTCACACAATCCACTCCACACACCTGCTCCACACAACCCGCTCCATACACGCCTTCACACAACCTCTCTCCACACAATCCGCTCCACACACCTGCTCCACACACCCGCTCCATACACGCCGCTTCACACAACCTCTCTCACACAATCCCCTCCACACATCCTGCTCCACACAACCCGCTCCATACACGCCGCTTCACACAACCTCTCTCACAATCCCGCTCCACACACCTGCTCCACACAACCTCGCTCCATACACGCCGCTTCACACAACCTCTCTACACAATCCGCTCCACACACCTGCTCCACACACCCTGCTCCATACACGCCGCTTCACACAACCTCTCTCACACAATCCGCTCCACACACCTGCTCCACAACCTCGCTCCATACACGCGCTTCACACAACCTCTCTCACACAATCCGCTCCACACACCTGCTCCACACACCCCGCTCCATACACGCCCTTCACACAACCTCTCTCCACAATCCGCTCCACACATCCTGCTCCACAACCTCCGCTCCATACACGCGCTTCCACAACCTCTCTCCACACAATCCGCTCCACACCCTGCTCCACCAACCTCGCTCCATACACGCACTTCACACAACCTCTCTCACACAATCCGCTCCACACCCTGCTCCACACACCCCGCTCCATACACGCCGCTTCACACAACCTCTCTCCACACAATCCCGCTCCACACACCTGCTCCACACAACCCCGCTCCATACACGCCGCTTCACACAACCTCTCTCACACAATCCCTCCACACACCTGCTCCACACAACCCCTGCTCCATACACGCCGCTTCACACAACCTCTCTCCACACCTCCTCCACACACCCTGCTCCACACAACCCGCTCCATACACGCCGCTTCACACAACCTCTCCACACAATCCACTCCACACATCCTGTCCACACAACCCGCTCCATACACGCCCTTCACACAACTTCTCTCCACACAATCCGCTCCCACACCCTGCTCCACACAACCCGCTCCATACACGCCGCTTCACACAACCTCTCTCACACAATCCCGCTCCACACCCTGCTCCACAACCTCGCTCCATACACGCGCTTCACACAACCTCTCTCACACAATCCCTCCACACCCTGCTCCACACAACCCGCTCCATACACGCTGCTTCACACAACCTCTCTCCACACAATCCCGCTCCACACAACCCTGCTACATCAAACCCTGATCCTCGCCGTCCCGTTCCATCATCCCGCCTCGCTCCCCCTAGCCTCTTTCCCCCAACCCCTGCTCCACACAATCCCGCTCCACCACCCTGCTCCACACAACCTCGCTCCATACACGCCGCTTCACACAACCTCTCTCACACAATCCCTCCACACATCCTGCTCCACAAACCCCTCCATACACGCCGCTTCCACAACCTCTCTCCACACAATCCACTCCACACACCTGCTCCACACAACCCCCTCCTACACGCCGCTTCACACAACCTCTCTCCACACAATCCCGCTCCACACATCCTGCTCCACACAACCCCGCTCCATACACGCCGCTTCACACACACTTCTCTCCACACAATCCGCTCACACACCCTGCTCCACACAACCCTGCTCCATACACGCCCTTCACACAACCTCTCCACACAATCCCGCTCACACAACCTGCTACATCAAACCCTGATCCTCGCCGTCCGTTCCATCATCCCGCCTCGCTCCCCTAGCCTCTTTCCCCAACCCTGCTCCACACAATCCGCTCCACACCCTGCTCCACCAACCTCGCTCCATCACGCCGCTTCACACAACTCTCTCCACACAATCCCGCTCACACATCCTGCTCCACACACCCGCTCCATACACGCCGCTTCACACAACCTCTCTCCACAATCCCGCTCCACACCCTGCTCCACACAACCCGCTCCATACACGCACAACCCTGCTACATCAAACCTGATCCTCACACACCCTGCTCCACACAACCCCGCTCCATACACGCCGCTTCACACAACCTCTCTCACACAATCCGCTCACACACCCTGCTCCACACACCCGCTCCATACAGCCGCTCTCACACAACCTCTCTCCACACAATCCCGCTCCACACACCCTGCTCCACACAACCCCGCTCCATACACGCCGCTTCACACAACCTCTCTCCACAATCCCAGCTCCACACCCTGCTCCACACAACCTCGCTCCATACACGCCCCTTCTCACACAACCTCTCTCCACACAATCCCGCTCCACACACCCAGATCCACACAACCTCGCTCCATACTCTCACTTCACACAACCTCTCTCCCACAATCCGCTCCACACACCCTGCTCCACACAACCTCCTCCATACACGCCTGCTTCACACACCTCTCTCCACACAATCCCGCTCCACACACCCTGCTCCACACAACCCAGCGCCATACACGCCGCTTCACACAACCTCTCTCCACACAATCCCGCTCCACACACCCTGCTCCACACAACCTCGCTCCATACACGCCGCTTCACACAACCTCTCTCCACACAATCCCGCTCCACACACCCTGCTCCACACAACCCCGCTCCATACACGCCGCTTCACACAACCTCTCTCCACCCCTCCACACACCTGCTCCACACAACCCGCTCCATCACGCCGCTTCACAAACCTCTCTCACACAATCCGCTCCACACATCCTGCTCCACACAACCCGCTCCATACCGCGCATCACACAACTCTCTCCACACAATCGCTCCACACACCCTGCTCCACACAACCTCGCTCCATACACGCCGCTTCACACAACCTCTCTCCACACAATCCCGCTCCACACAACCCTGCTACATCAAACCCTGATCCTCGCCGTCCCGTTCCATTATCCCGCCTCGCTCCCCCTAGCCTCTTTCCCCCAACCCCTGCTCCACACAATCCACTCCACACACCTGCTCACACAACCTCGCTCCATACACGCCGCTTCACACAACCTCTCTCACACAATCCCGCTCCACACAACCCTGCTCATCAAACCCTGATCCTCGCCGTCCCGTTCCATCATCCCGCCTCGCTCCCCCTAGCCTCTTTCCCCCAACCCCTGCTCCACACAACCCCGCTCCACACACCCTGCTCCACACAACCTCGCTCCATACACGCCGCTTCACACAACCTCTCTCCACACAATCCCGCTCCACACAACCCTGCTACATCAAACCCTGATCCTCGCCTCCCGTTCCATTATCCGCCCTCGCTCCCCTAGCCTCTTCCCCAACCCCTGCTCCACACAATCCTCCACACACCTGCTCCACACAACCTCGCTCCATACAGCCGCTTCACACAACCTCTCCACACAATCCGCTCCACACACCCTGCTACATCAAACCCTGATCCTCGCCGTCCCGTTCCATCATCCCGCCTCGCTCCCCCTAGCCTCTTTCCCCCAACCCTGCTCCACACAATCCCGCTCCACACACCCTGCTCCACACAACCTCGCTCCATACACGCCGCTTCACACAACCTCTCTCCACACATCCACTCACACAACCCTGCTACATCAAACCCTGATCCTCGGTCCCGTTCCATTATCCGCCTCCTCCCCTAGCCTCTTTCCCCCAACCCCTGCTCCACACAATCCCGTTCCACACACCCTGCTCCACACAACCTCGCTCCACACACGCCCTTCACACAACCTCTCTCACACAATCCGCTCCACACACCCTGCTACATCAACCCTGATCCTCGCCGTCCGTTCCATTATCCCGCCTCGTCCCTAGCCTCTTTCCCAACCCCTGCTCCACACAATCCGCTCCACACACCTGCTCCACAACCTCGCTCCTACACGCTCGCTTCACAACCTCTCTCACACAATCCCTCCACACAACCCTGCTACATCAAACCCTGATCCTCGCCGTCCCGTTCCATTATCCCGCCTCGCTCCCCTAGCCTCTTTCCCCAACCCCTGCTCCACACAACCCCGCTCCACACACCCCGCTCCACAACCTCGCTCCATACACGCCTTCACACAACCTCTCTCACCAATCCGCTCACACACCCTGCTCCACACAACCTCGCTCCATACACGCCGCTTCACACAACCTCTCTCCACACAATCCCGCTCCACCCCACACAACCTCTCTCCACACAATCCGCTCCACACACCTGCTCCACACAAC
Organism: Teleogryllus oceanicus; assembly: GCA_964035755.1. Taxonomy (NCBI): domain Eukaryota; kingdom Metazoa; phylum Arthropoda; class Insecta; order Orthoptera; family Gryllidae; genus Teleogryllus; species Teleogryllus oceanicus. The sequence continues at coordinate 239,319,532 of CAXIVR010000002.1, read as the reverse complement.
CCCGCTCCATACACGCCGCTTCACACAACCTCTCTCCACACAATCCCGCTCCCACACCCTGCTCCCACAACCTCGCTCCATACCGCCCTTCACACAACCTCTCTCCACACATCCGCTCCACACACCCTGCTCCACAACCCGCTCCATACACGCCGCTTCACAACTCTCTCCACACAATCCGCTCCACACACACCCTGCTACATCAAACCCTGATCCTCGCCGTCCCGTTCCATTATCCCGCCCCGCTCCCCCTAGCCTCTTTCCCCCAACCCCTGCTCCACACAATCCGCTCCACACACCTGCTCCACAAACCTCGCTCCATACACGCCGCTTCACACAACCTCTCTCCACACAATCCGCTCCACACAACCCTGCTACATCAAACCCTGATCCTCTGCGTCCCGTTCCATTATCCGCCTCGCTCCCCTAGCCTCTTTCCCCAACCCTGCTCCACATCCGCTCCACACACCTGCTCCACACACCCTGCTCCATACCGCCCTTCACACAACCTCTCTCCACACAATCCCTCACACACTGCTCCACACAACCTCGCTCCATACACGCCCTTCACACAACCTCTCTCACACAATCCCGCTCCACACACCTGCTCACACAACCTCGCTCCATACACGCGCTTCACACACCTCTCTCACACAATCCCGCTCCACACAACCCTGCTACATCAAACCCTGATCCTCGCCGTCCGTTCCATTATCCGCCTCGCTCCCCTAGCCTCTTTCCCCAACCCTGCTCCACACAACCCGCTCACACACCTGCTCCACACAACCTCGCTCCATACACGCCGCTTCACAACCTCTCTCACACAATCCGCCTCCACACAACCTGCTACATCAAACCCTGATCCTCTGCGTCCCGTTCCATTATCCGCCTCGCTCCCCTAGCCTCTTTCCCCAACCCCTGCTCCACACAATCCGCTCCACACACCCTGCTCCACACCCGCTCCATACACGCCGCTTCACACAACCTCTCACACAATCCGCTCCACACATCCTGCTCCACACAACCCGCTCCATACACGCCTTCACACAACCTCTCTCACACAATCCGCTCCACACAACCCTGCTACATCAAACCCTGATCCTCGCCGTCCGTTCCATCATCCCGCCTCGCTCCCCTAGCCTCTTTCCCCAACCCTGCTCCACACAATCCTCCCACACCCTGCTCCACCAACCTCACTCCATACACGCCGCTTCACACAACCTCTCTCCACACAATCCGCTCCACACAACCCTGCTACATCAACCCTGATCTCGCCGTCCGTTCCATCATCCGCCTCGCTCCCTAGCCTCTTTCCCCAACCCTGCTCCACACAATCCCTCACACACCTGCTCCACAAACCTCGCTCCATACCGCCTTCACACAACCTCTCTCCACAATCGCTCCACACAACCCTGTCATCAACCCTGATCCTCGCCGTCCCGTTCCATTATCCCGCCTGCTCCCCTAGCCTCTTTCCCCAACCCTGCTCCACACAATCCGCTCACACACCTGCTCCACACAACCTCGCTCCATACACGTCGCTTCACACAACCTCTCTCACACAATCCCTCCACACAACCCTGCTACATCAAACCTGATCCTCCCGTCCCGTTCCATTATCCCCCTCGTCCCCTAGCCTCTTTCCCCAACCCTGCTCCACAATCCCCTCCACACCTGCTCCCACAACCTCGCTCCATACACGCCGCTTCCACAACCTCTCTCACACAATCGCTCCACCAACCTGCTACATCAAACCCTGATCTCGCCGTCCGTTCCATTATCCCGCCTCGCTCCTAGCCTCTTTCCCAACCCTGCTCCACACAATCCCGCTCCACACCTGCTCCACACAACCTCGCTCCATACACGCCGCTTCACAACCTCTCTCCACACAATCCGCTCCACACAACCCTGCTACATCAAACCCTGATCCTCGCCGTCCGTTCCATTATCCGCCTCGCTCCCCTAGCCTCTTTCCCCAACCCTGCTCCACACAATCCACTCCACACCTGCTCCACACAACCTCCTCCATACACGCCGCTTCACCAACCTCTCTCCACACAATCCACTCCACCAACCTGCTACATCAAACCTGATCCTCGCCGTCCGTTCCATTATCCGCCTCGCTCCCCTAGCCTCTTTCCCCCAACCCCTGCTCCACACAATCCTCCACACACCCTGCTCCACACAACCCCGCTCCATACACGCCGCTTCACACAACCTCTCTCCACACAATCCCGCTCCACCTGCTCCACACAACCTCGCTCCATACACGCCTTCCACAACCTCTCTCACACAATCCGCTCCACACCCTGCTCCACACAACCCGCTCCATACACCGCTTCACACAACCTCTCCACACAATCCCCTCCACATCCTGCTCACACAACCCCGCTCCATACACGCCGCTTCACACAACCTCTCTCACACAATCCCTCCACACAACCCTGCTACATCAAACCTGATCTCCCGTCCGTTCCATTATCCCGCCTCGCTCCCTAGCCTCTTTCCCCAACCCCTGCTCCACAACCCCGCTCCACACCCTGCTCCACAACCTCGCTCCATACGCCGCTTCACACAACTCTCTCCACACAATCCGCTCACACACCTGCTCCCACAACCCGCTCCATACACGCCGCTTCCACACAATCCCGCTCCACACACCCTGCTCCACACAACCCTGCTCCATACACGCCGCTTCACACAGCCTCTCTCCCACCCCCCACCCCGCCCCCCCCGGTCCATCCCATTTGGTCCAACTCGACCCATTCCAAGTCAGCCCTTCGTGACCTGCCCCTCCCACCTTTGCACTCTCTCCCACTCGGCGCTCCGCTCGCCGCCTTCCCAGTCAGAGCCCTAGCCTCAACCGAGCTCCGGTCTTTCTCCGTTATATTTATGGAGCCGTGCGCTTGCATTACATCTCCTATCCTAGTAAGCCCGTTTGGGGCTGTCTCTGACCTTCCGCTCTCTCCGTTTCACAAACTGTTTCCTCCCCTTTGCGCTCTATTCTTGGAGACTACTTTCTCCTCATCGTTATTCGGCTGTTCTGGTCACGTGTGAAACGGTGGTGGAGGGGTGAGGGTGGGAGTGCGAGGGGGGAGAGGTTGGGGGTGGGACCTATCGAGACCCGAGGACTTTTAGCTATCCCCGTTCCCTTCCGTCGATTGCTCCCCCCCAGCCATGGCTCCCCTTCGAAGCTTGAAGGAGAAGCAGCGTTGCGGAATTTCTCCTTGGGGCTTCTTTCACGTTTGGGAATTGGTGATTTTTCTCGCTGGAAGTGAACACAGGGAATGTTACTTTCGTAATAAAGTGTAGCTAATTTCTCAGAATAGCTCGCGATCCTTCTCCGAGAACACTTTGTTACGATTCTCGAGATCAAAAAAATGCTGACCTTTAAGATACGCAATTACTTGATTCCAAGGAGGAAGACATTATTTCCTCTTGGAACGAAATATTTGTCTAAGCATTTTATGTAGTTTTATTAACTGGTTACGGTTAAATGTCATCCAGAGGGAAAAGATCTTGAAACAATTCGTCTTCTTACAACACGAACTACCATCCTTGGTCCATAAAAGATCATTGATTAGAAATTGATGTAACAAATCAAATGCAACGTAGTATTGAAAAATAACTAAACGTTTAGTATCTCTAAAAATATTTCTATTAATTAGTCCGTACTGTTAATCAGTTATAACCAATGAACAGATAAAAATCGTGTAAAATTCTTAAACTGTACCAAATATCCGTTGTATTTAGTTGTGAAAGTTATTCGCCGTGAACAATTGACTTTTCAAAGATGTCAATATCATAAAATATTAGAAGCAATACCAAATATACCTTTTTAATTTTCAAATACAATACCTCAATAAAATGTCAACCAATTTTCACGTCCCATTTTATCGGTATTGCAGTATGTGTACGTGTGTTGGTATGTGTCATAGGCAACTCAGAGTATGGACCACATATTCCATTTCGTACGTATGAAAATATTCTCACGAATTACGGAATTTGGATTCAACATTTGCAGGCAGAAGGATCCTCTTCCAATCACTTCTCCACATGACGAACTAACCTCTCCCTATTAACTTGGTCGTCTCTCAGCTGTCGCATCGTGGACGGCAACGGACCTCCGTGCGGCAACTTTTACATCGATTTTTGCGCCCAAGTACGAGTTTCCAAAGTCCTCTCGAAGCAACGGTGATCATGATATCGGAATGGACAGGATGGACTTTGTAACAAAAGCCATCTATATGCAAATGGCGGTGCACTCCAAAATCAACTTCCTTTTCGATCCTATGTGTCATCGAATATCGTAAGGCAGGCTTTTATGCCGGTATTGGGTGATGTGATTTTCCGGCACGACTGTCTGATAGCGATGTTGCGAATTACAGGCCAAAATAACTCATTATTCGTGCTGGACGTGCGCTTGAGTGTTTTTTATCAAACTAGTAAAAATGGAATTAAACTCCGAAGTATTGTTTGGAATTAAATACTGGTGTTTTTGATGGGACGGCAGAACGAAGCGTGTTGCCTCGGGCCAAGTGCTGTTCCATGATGGCTGCATTGTCTCATATGATGATTTTTTCGAGTGTGAAAATGAAAAATTAATGCCCTGTATTGTTTATAAATACAACAGAAAGAAAAGTCTCGAGAATCTCTTCGCTGTTGGGTGTGTCCCAGAATGCCACTCACAAATTTTATTTATTTTAGTTTTTTTTTCGTATTGCATATTTAAAAAATATACATGTAGAGAAACGTCAATACCGATGGTAGAGAGATGTGTGCACATCCGATAACAGGAGAAAACAAAATATTAGTTTGAAAGGTACCAATATTTACTTTGAAAAATGTGAAAGATTGAAAAGTAACATTATTTTTTGTGTATATTATTACGATGTATTTATTCTTCAACTTGGATAATAAAATACGTTCAATAACATTCAAACTTCAAGATCGGAAATGAAAATAACTGTTACGAATTTGTGAACTTTTGTTTTTGTGTTTCATGTTCATTTACTGAAATTAGAAAGAGAGAAGATACGGAGAAAATGAAGAAAGATCATTGATAAGATACCGAACATACAAAAATTGAAAAACAAAAATTGAATACTGAGAACAAATTTCAAGAAAAACGAAGACCCAAAAGATGTTTGCTATTTTATTGCAGAAGAACCTTGGTAATCGTGTTACATCACAGGCAATTCATCATATTTTTTACAATAATAACAATGTTTTGCTATATAATTTCTTATTTTGCTTCAAAATTCTGTATTTCATAGCTACTGTTTCCAGAGAGAAAGAGAGAGAGAGAGAGAGAGAGAGAGAGAGAGAGAGAGAGACAGATGGAGAGATACAGAACGAGAGAGAGGGAGATACGAAGAGAGAAGCAGAGACACGAATAATGGAGACAGCAGCAGAGAGAGAGACAGAGAGAGACATAGAGAGACATAGAGAGACGTAGAGAGACAGAGATGGTGATAGAAATAGAGAGAGACAGAGGTAGAGATAGAGAGAGACAGAGAGAAACAGAGAGAGACAGGGAGAGACAGAGAGAGACATAGAGAGTAGAAAGACTGAGCGATTCAGGGGGAGAGAGAGAAGAGAGAGGCAGAGAGACATAGAGAGAGACAGATAGAGATAGAGAGAGACAGAGAGAGACATAGAGAGATAGAAAGACTGAGAGATTCAGGGAGAGAGAGAGAGAGGGAGAGTAAGACAGAGAGGCTAAGAGAGCCAGAGACAGAGAGAAAGAGGAAGAGAGAGGAGAGAGGGGAGAGACAAGAGAAAAGGAAGAGAGGAGAGAGAGAGGGAGAGAGAGAGGAGAGGAGGAGAGGAGAGAGAGAGGGAGAGAGAGAGGGAGAGAGAGAGGAGAGAGAGGGAGAGAGAGAGGGAGAGAGAGAGGAGGAGAGAGAGGAGAGAGAGAGAGAGAGAGAGGAGAGGAGAGGACAAGAGAGAGAAGAGAGGACAAGAGAGAGGAGAGAGAGAGGGAGAGAGAGATGTAGAGAAAGAGAGATCGCGATGACGCAGTCTTGGCGGAGTTCGTATTCCGTGCAGAGCATTATCCTGGACAGCGCACGTAACCGCACATCCCCATAATCACCGTCTTCCAAGTGCACGTCCGCGCACCGCAGCCCTCCGACACCCCCCCCCCCCCGGTTCCCCAGCCCGCGGCCGCCCACCCTCGCGGAACAGATGCTCTCACTCCGCTCCCCAACGCCACCTCAGCGCACGCGGAACGCGCCGCAGTGCGGTGTGTGCACGACACGCGCGGACGAGCAGTCGGCGTGTTTTTTTTAAATTGGTTTATTTAAGGTCGCTTCAACATCTAAGGTCATTAGCGACCACTATTGTTGTTAACGGTATGGTAACTATGTGGATGAAACGATATGGTGATTGATGATAAGGGGTGAAAGGACGAACACAAATACAATCATGCCCGAGGCGGGACTTGAACCCGCGACCCTTCGGTCCGAGATCACTACAACACTACTACCTTAGCGATCTCGGCCATCGGGCCAGCTCGGCGTGTTTTATCTGTCACGATTTGAGCATTTCTGCTTCAGTTGTTTTTTCATCGTATTGCAATGTCGATACGTTACAATTCTATGAAACACTGTACAGATGTATCTAGATAATGAAAAGAAAGGAAATAATCAATTCATTTGGTCGCCAGTATTACTGCCTGCAGTTTGTTTAAGACAATTCACACGTATAACCTAATTTAAGCAAAGATGATGATACATGCGTAGTTATATATGTCCAGAACAATATTATTTATTTATTAGAATTTTTGTAAGAAGGCGGTACCCATTACAAAACGTTTTAAACGACAATGCGCCGCTAACGAAAGAAACGAAATGTAAGGCTATAAGCCTCGGTAAACGGTTCGGTTGCATATTTCGACAGTGTCCGTATTTCTTCTACATCGGCATATTCATGTTTATATATATTATTTTCATGCAAATGTTTGATCTCATTTCTTTTTATCAGTTTTTGAACTTAGTTTGAACAGTGGAAGACAAGGTTATCAAAAGTTAAGACCTCAGTAAGGAATTTGGCCATTTGAATAAACGGACTTAGGGATTTAGTCATAAACCAACGCTTTATAAATTTCAATTAATAACGAAGTTTCGAAAAGTTTTTAATGCTTTATAATAATATATAAATTAAAGTTTCATCACTAAATAAAATAACTTGAAAAACATCCATTTAAATTAAATTTTACATTTAAAAATTCTATCCTAATATTCTTTTGGAAAACAGAAAAAATTCCAAAACACTTTATTTTTCACGTTATTATTCAAAACATAATCGCCCAAAATAATATACCGAATGACTAATCGTCAGAAGTATAACTTGAGATACCTAACGATCCGAATCCATCAAAGAGAAGTAACACGCGTTTACACATCCATCGTTAGCGAAAACCACTAACGCCGACCCATCGCTTTAAACCATCTCAGCAAACAAATTTCAGAATTTCTCTCCTCCGGAGCCGAAACGCGCTCTACTTTCCTCCTCACCGCTTATGCCGCCGCCGACGCCGCTTGCTCCTCACCCAACGCGCGATCTTCTGCCGAATTGCACCCGTTTCTTCTTCTCCTTCTCCTTCTTCTTCCCCGCCCGCTTCGCTTCCGCCAGGGCCGTCTATTTTGTATCGACATCGCATTAGGGCTCCCGGCCGCCCATTGATTGGTTGCTTGTTATCGTTCAAAAACTTGCGGTTTGCGGGCGGCTGAAGCGGCGGCGGCCGGGAGGGGGGGGCGGGGCGGGGCGGGGCGGGATGCCGGACGGTAGGCGAAGAGGCTCGCTCGAGCAATATAATACGGCTTTAAGATAAACCGAGCGGTCGGCGTCTCGCGTTCAATTTCACGGCTCGTTGGCGGGTTGAGTAACGACGAGCCGCGCGACCGAGCTCGCGCCGGCGGCGGGCGGCGGGCGGCCGGGGCCGGCGGGCGGGGCGGGGCGACGAGGGCGGCCGATTGGATGGGGATCGGTGTTCGAGTGGTCGGGCGTGTGTGTGTATTCGGGAGGGAGCCAGTCCGAACAGATGAGTATTGAGAAGGTAACCGGTTGGGTGGATTGGGTGGGAGTAATGCCTAGGTTGGTATGTATGTTGTTTTTTTTCTTAACTTACGTCTTCCTCTTCTGCCTGTTCAGCTCCTTTCATTTTTTTGCATGGTTAGATGATGTTGTTAGTTCGATATCCAGTTCGATAGTGGAATGAGGACTCAAACGGAGAAACATGTGGAGAAAGTGTTATGATTACGAGACGGAGTGTGATGATGTAAAACATCGCCAAAAATATCAATAAAATGATCTTAAAATGTTTTTAAAATGCTGTAAAAAGAATGGAAACTGACGTACAAAATTTGATGAAAGTCACTTCAGATGAACAACTGAAGATGTTGCATATTTTTTTGACGTAAACAAGGCTTCTTCCGTTCGCTCACGTGAACTCCGCTTGGAAACCTTTAGTTTGGTTTGTTCTTTACAAAGAAATTTGTTTTCGCTTGGTGGTCCTTTCTTGTCGCAAATTTGGCCGAACTGACAATGGCGCTGATAAGCTCATAGGAACCTTACATTGCATACACACAACGGTTGGCATTATAATTTATAAGCGAAGAAATCGAATGGACTGCTCACGGATTCTGTGAAGAACATTCTTTGCATCTAGTGAATGCCATTTGAAGTACATATAATTAAAATAATATTAAAATCGATGAAAAAAAATATTCTTTAAAATAACGGGAAAAGGTAAAAAATGACTTATTATTCAAAACTCGACAAAAATACAAAAAAACAAAATGGGTTATTTCCTTTCATCACATAAAATTAATGTCTATATTAAAATGTATTGTTAGTAAGTTAAAAGAAAAATTAATTAATTAATTAAAAAGCGGTCCGTAATTTTGATGCAAATTGCTGTAAGCAAGTTGTTGACAAATACGGCATTGGAATAGTGGACAACTTTCAGTCATCTTAATACCACTGACTTCAAAGTCCTCTTCACAACCCATTCTATCATTTTCCTAACTTTCTTTCCACCACTTACACATCTCTAGCAACACACTTCTTTTCACATTTGACCAGATACTTCAGAATTCTACAATCATTTCTCGCCTAACTTGAAAGTCTTCTGTGTCTTACCACCTGTTTTTGTCTCTTTTACCATCTTACTAAACCCCTAGCTCTTTTTTTACAACACATCAAAACTCATCTTCTCTGTTTCTTCCACATATATTCGTATTTAAACGTCATACAATATCTACGTCCTTTCATATTCTTCGCTTCCTCATCGCGTCTCTCTCAAACGAGTGGACCCCCCCTGCTACATTCCAGTGAGCAGCTCACGGTCCCTGAAGCCCGCTAGACTGCCATCCTGCTCCATGGCAGTGCCCAGCACCCGTCGTCCGTGATGGATGGGTGACCCTGCCCGCAGATGAGCCGAGGCCGTAGGAATCTAATGCTTTATAAATTATGCCCCGTTCTCTTGGTAGCAGCAAGTTTCCATAAATCGTTGCAAGCATCGTGCATCGTGCGCGCGCGCGCGCGCGTGTGTGTGTCTGTGTGTGACTGTGTTTGTCTGTGTGTGTGTCTGTGTGTGTCTGTGTTGTGTGTGTGTCTGTGTTGTGTGTGTGTGTGTGTGTGTGTGTGTGTGCTGTGTGTGTGTCTGCGTGTGTGTGTGTTGTGTGTGTGTGTTGTGTGTGTGTTGCGTGGGTGTGTGTGGTGTGGTGTGTGTGTGTGTGTGTGTGTGTGTGTGTGTGTGCGTGTGTGCGCGCGCGTGTGCTCGTGTGTACGTGACACCTTTTCTTCAGTATTACGCGGCCAGTTCGCTCAGTGTTCTCTGTGACTCCGTGAGCGTTTGATCTTGAAATGATGTGTAAATGGAAGATAATACAAGGATGCGTTCATACTTTTAGGCTAAAAATTAGATCCAAATAGGTGGGACCGCTGTTCGGGGATTGATCAATAATCAAGAGCTCCAATAGAGGCGATCTCACATTCGACTACGTGTGTTCACTCAAGAAATTATACGTATATAAATATTATCTGAGAACAATATTCAACCCACGTATGTGCATGCACGCTCCAATAATTGCTCAGTAGGAAGCTATTCAATAACGAATTGGCTCTTAGACCCGCGCACATGCGCTTGAAATGATGTGCAGATATAAATCAAATACTTGTGCAATGATATTTCAGTAATACGGTTTGGATCAGATTGCTTTCTGAAATTTAGTTAGCCAAAAAATAGGAAACTTTTTGTGTAAATAATCTATCTACACAATATCTCATCTTTATTTTACTTTCTCATCTTATGAAGTACTTCGTAAGAAGAGAAAGTTACGTAATCATGCGCCGTAAAACGGTAAATTTTAGACAGAAAAACTCTTATTGGCGGGCCCTGGTATTTAAAAAGTGGATAAATCATGTTGTTAAATATATAAAATATTACTCTAATATGTGATGTAGCCAGAATCCATGTTTTGTGGGTCCTCATTACCGACAAATCGATTGACGGCAAAACTTCTGTCTGTCTGACCGCACCATCTGTGGTCAACGCTAGCGCCTAAATCGTTCAGCCGATTTTCTTCCAAATTGAAATTCCCCAATCGATCTGAGTGTACTCGAGGATTCGGCAGTTTCAAACGGACCTTTAACTTTGCAAAAGCAAGCTAATTTTGCAATAATACATTGAAGCAAATATTAAAGCCAGAAATTTCCAAAATTTGGAGTTTTCTAAAGCACCAATTAAAGGAAAATATTAATGTCTTCCAGCATGCAATAATTCTGTTAAGTTATGTATAATAATAATCTGCTAATAAAAATATGTTAAATGCCATGCTTATTATGTAAGCGAATGCAGTATTCTGAAAGAACAAAATAGGAAGATCAAAGTCGGCTCATAAATGAAAACTAAAGAGGTGTAATTTTCAAAGCGTTTGGCTAAGTTTATGGTTTTTAGATCAAACTCAAAAATATGCTAGCAGCTAATCCAGAATTAGCAAACTCCCTTTTTCACATACTAACTATAATATTATTTACTGAAAATCTGTAAAATAAGGTGTGCACTTATTCAAATAATTGTTGAAGCCACCAATCAATCGGTAACTCAAAAGGAAATTGATCAAATGAATTTGGGTCTCTGGAGCAAAATCATGGAAATTAGTAATGGCTGCGTTTGAATCTAGCCCTCTCATTGGTGCGTATGTGTATTATATGATGAATGTTTGTGCATGCTTTCGATGTAAGAGAGGCGATGATTTCACGCCCTGAAATTTAAACGCTTTTTGTTTGTTTGATTGCGGATCACTCTTGAAATGCTACATAGTTGAAAGAGACTAGGAATAATTTTCTGTACGTGTGTGCAAATTTATTAAGAGTGTGTGAAACAATTTTTTAATAATCGCCCCACATCCACCCTTCGGGGCGTTAGTTCTTTAGATTTTACGTTATTTTACTCCAAAAATGATGTATAGATGAAGAATATATAAAAATATCTCGTTTCATATCTTTACTCTAGAAACAAAATATTTGCGAAATGAGTGGTGGAACGCGATGCTTCGTTGTTGTTGTTTTTTGTTTTTTTGTTTTTTTGCACGAACACTTTATAAATTCCCGCTCTCACTCGCACGTAACCTTGAGAGCTGAGTAAATTCATCTAAAATACATGTACCTATTTTGAGTTCCTGGGTTCCCAAGTATAACATCACAAATAATGTTCTTCCCGGAAACGAGATTTTGAAAAGTCAATTCTCTAGAGAGTATTTTATGAAATGTCAAAGTTTCATATCTACGTTAATTTAGTGCGAATTGTTACATTTCTTAGAGAATACGGAATATCACCTTCACTATTTTCAACACTAGAGAATTTCTTACAACAAGCGTTTCTGGTTATCTAATGTTTTGCCAGCTCTATGGTGTACCAAAACTGAAAGGAATATTTATTCAGTATTAATATAAAGCGAAATTAAAAATTGTAACAGTTTTATCGAAAATTAAATTATTTGTCACTATTTATTCTTCTAAGACTTTTAACACGAAAACATGTAATATGCAATTAAAATTCTGATATCATAATTATTTTATTATAAACAACATCATAAAATGTCATTACAACATAAAATACTATATAATTATTCATTATGTTACTACATTTCTGTTATTGTTATGTATTAAGTGACATGCAGCAGGGAACATGCGTCTGAACAAAACCGCAGGGCTACGAAAATTCCCTTCCAGCCAGTGGCTCAATTTGACCGAGATTTAATTGTAAAAAATCTGCCACGCCAGACTCGAACCTTCAAGTTTTCAGTGAGAACAAAAAATTTACAAAAGTTATTTGTTTCAAAACAGGTTTCAATGCCTTAGCCATCATCAGTCTCTACTACAAGGAATATAAACAAATCAAAACATGAGTCCAAAAACAATACTATTAGGATTCATAGATTACTAATAATTTTAGAAACAGAATTAACATTTTAAGAAATGAAAGAAAAGAAGAAAATTGCTTTTAAATCATTTAATATTACAGTAATTTTGAATCTATACAGAAAGTGGATGAAATTGAATTGAATATCTGCAGTTTTTAACAGAAACGTGAAATACAAGTTGAACCGTTTATTACTTGCTGTATGAAAGTCACAAAACGGCTACGCGGGTTTGGATGGGCCCAGTGGTTTAACCCGAAGTGCCCGCATTACGTAGACTCACGGCAGTGCCCACAATGTATCTCTCAGATACAGCTGCTGCTTTTTGTAAAAGCGAATGAACTGAAGGATTATTTACTAAATACATATATTATTTATTTCTAAAAAATTTACACTACAGAATTTTAATTGGAAAGGTACAAATTGATAATGTACACTAAAAAATCATTAAACATCATATTATCCAATTAAATAATATTATATACAATTTTTGCAAATTATTTTGAGATGTTCTAAACGATATATATTGTACATTTTACACAAATATTTAGGTAGTGTATCTTTTGCCTATTTTGCAAGGTTCCAAGGTTTTTTAAATTTTTCTACAGACGTCACTTGCACATCTTCTTTCCCTTTAGTAAGAAATGGTGACAGTCGAATATAAATAAGGACAATTACAACATTTTGTGAATAATGACTTGTTATAGACACGGCTGAAAGAAAGCCAAAATACGTACCGCTCAGACCAGGAGCAAAAACTGGCGCCATTGCACCCAACGTACATGACAAATATCGCGCGTGGAGCGAAAAGTTCGAACAAGCTCACGAGAATGATTCAGCGAAAGATAAAAATCAAAGGTCAGGCGATCTCAGAAGACTACAATGAAAGAATACATGAAATATCAGACGAATGCATCGAATAATTCAGGAACATCAGGAATAATTCAGGAAAACTACTATAAAATATTACCGTGGCTTGGATATCTCAGATCTATTGCCAAGACTTCCGGGTTAATGATGGCTAGCATCGAAAGCTACACTTAAAATATAGGAGTGACCATTGCCAACAAACGGAACGGATGAGAAGAAAGACAGTTTCCAATGTAGAGAAAGCGAGGTACACTGCGCTTAAAATGGAAGAAAGGGGTAAGGAAAGTAAATGAACGAAAGTGCTGGTGAAATGGAGGGTATAAAGGTAAAGGGGAAAAGTAAAAAAAAGGAGAAAAGAAATGTGGGTGTTCTCAATGTTGGCAATGGTTACTCCTATATTTATATCATTTTGAATGCCAACAACAACAACGCAAAACCAATATATATATATATATATATATATATATATATATATATATATATATATATATATATATATATAAAATTCAAAGTTGCTGTGGTAGCAACAGTTCTCGCCCTGGGTAACTCAGCCGGCTGCAGACTCGGGACTCACCCACGCTACATCGGAACGCGACGCCGATCCAGATCACGGGGAATCAGCCGGAGCTTCTAGAGGCGGTGCGGCACCAGGGACCAGCGGGCGCCGCTACCGTGACGCACTTCCGCGGTCGGGCGAAGGCCGTCAGCCAATCGCACCCCAGCCCCTGCCGCCCTCCGTCGCCCCCGCGCGGTGGCCGCCGGCGCGGTCGCCGACCCCCGCCCCCGCCGAACCCCGCCGCCCCCGCATCCGCCGGCGCGGCTGGCTCCGTGACACACGGCCAATTAAGCACGTAAATCTTCATAGTCTCCCCGTCGGGTAGCGCTGCCCCGCCCACGCCGGTTCTCGACCTGCCCCCGTTCCCACGTCCCCTCCACCCACACCAGCCCTGCCTACACCTCTTGGACTGCCCTCAGCGCTGCCTCCATTTACAAACCATTCCTTTATCCAGTTGTAATCATTTCCTTCGCTTTCGCTCTGCTTCCATTCGTTCTCCCTCACAAACACCTACATTTCTTTTCTCTCTCTTTTTATTTTCCCCACTATTTATACCATCCATTTCACCAACACCTTCATTCTCTCTTTTCTCCTCCTTTTTCATTCCTCTACACTTCACGCTTCGTCATCCGCTCCGTTTCTCTATAACTTTCCTCACATCCATATCCCTCATCCCTTTTACATCTTTCACTTCCTCTTCGTATTTCCACTCCCCTTCTGACTACTTACCCATCTACTTATTTCATCTCTTTCCTTCCTTTCATCCTCTCTCTAACCCATATGTCCCCTCACCCCTTCTCCCATTCACCCACAAAAGGGAGCGAACTCGTGAGACTCTCCTAATGATGAACGGCATTACTTTTATTAAATCTGTATCGCAAATTGCTGCATATTGGGCTTCGCAGCCGGGCTCCTCGCGGAGCGTTTTATTTTTATTTTTCCGCTCAATTATGGAGTGCGAAGGGGAGCGGCGGAGGATGCGGCAGGCGCGGAGGAAAGTTGGGCGCGAAGAAGAAAAAGTTGCATGGTTTTTTAATAAAGGGTTCGAGGCCCGAGGTGAAGGGCAACGTGATGGCACCACCCTGCGGGGCAATTCCGGAGGAGTTGCTCCCTACGCCCTTGTCGTAAGAACGAAAATTCGATTGATAGATTGATTGATTTCTTCGTGTTTCCGGGCACGTTAACTGGGTCATTAGTCCCGTAAGTGTACTGCATGTTTTTTTCGGGAGATGGCGGTGATCGTCCCCCACTGGATGGGGAGATCCGGCGCCGACCTATCGTGGACTAGTGAGGTTTCCCCATACCAGGACTCTCCCACCAGCGGGGCACCGCCGCAGCCGGGACAAGCTCTAAGCTCCCAACCTGTCTCCCGGAATATGCGGTGGTGTAGTGCATGTTAATGTAAGTGTGTGTGTAAGGGGAGAGGAGAGGACAAAAAAGAGGAAGGACAGATCGCGCGCGGTCCGTGGCCCGTTTGGTAGGGTACTGCTCCGGCATTCGCCTGGTGTTGATCGGAGAAACCACTGAAAACTACCGATCAGAGCAGCCAGCCGGTAGAATTCTCCTCCAGGCAGCGACTGAATTCGACCTAGCTGAAAAGCAAGAGTCGAAAATCCTGCCGCCGTAGGGAGTGGGAACCTAGGACCTCCCGGTCAGAGGCGCTGCAGTGGCATCAGTTGATGCACTGAGCTACCGCTCCCGGTCCCCGGCAAAGACAAACTCTTAGCTTCCGACAGGTCTCCCAGCACCTGTGGTAATTGAGAGCATGTTAGTGTATGTGAGAGGAAGAGGAAGTGAAGATCGCGAGCGAACCATGGTCTGTTTTGTTAGAGTATTACTTCGCCAGTCGTCTGGTATTGATCGGAGAAAAAAACAGAAAACTACCGATAAAAAGCGGTCGACCATAAGAATTCTCCTCCAGGCAGCGGCTGAACACGACCTAGACGATTTTATGACTTATGTGCTCAGTTGTAATTGTCCTTCAAGCATTGGTACATCCAAATCTAAATTTATTAATTACTATCAATTTAAAACTGTGTCTCCTGCTTCGTGGTCTTTATGAACCCGTTTCTTCTTTCCCATCTTCCCTCCTCTCACTCTGTTTTAACCATCGTCACTCTTGCCTTTCGTCCCGCGTTGGGGAACTTCGATTGAAAATAAAACATTAAGTCCGTTGACACATGATCATCTATGTCGCTGTCATACAATTAGTACTTTGAACGTCACCATAGTGACTTCACTATAATGACGTTCAGGCTCCCGATTGGATGTCAGCGGAACACGTGTCAACGGTGGAGTACACGACCGCGAATAGAAGCGCTGCGCCACCGATGAAGCTTCTTGGTGAGTGTCTTTCCTTCGACAGAGAGGTGCGGAAGCGCGAGAAACTTGAATCAAAAACTATAACCACTAGTGTACCCGATGCACTACTACTGACTCATTTTACGTAATTATTCCTGGTAGCACGTTAATATTGCTTTCATTACTTTTATTACAGTACTTCGTGTTTTTGGACGCTTCCAGTATTCTCATGTAGCTTTCTAATTAATTAATTTTTAAAATTTTCTTAATCTTACGTACAATTCAAACCTCTGTATGATTAAGTATCACAGCAGGAGCAGAGATTCCCCATCATTTTGCACCCTTATTCAATGTAATGCCAGGAATATCTGATATAAAAACTAATTCACTCACATTTTCCACGTTCTTTACCATCACTCTCACGTCCTCTTATGACCAAGAACGGAAAAAGTAGCATGACAATACAGAAATGCTTCAGAAGACTCCGCGAGCCCTCTATCGAAGTCAACTTAATCTCTAACCAATTATCGAATGAGGTTTTCAGCGCCATAGTTAAGTAGAGGGAATGCGTGGCATAACAAATAACAATACTTTTCCGCCTCTTGGTGTTATGACTTCACAGTTACTCAGACCGTTTTAAAATGATCATTACAATCATTTAAATATCTAAATTGCATAATTATTCTGAAAAACAAGCCACAAGAACCGCAGAGTTGAAAAATGGCTAGGAACGTTGGGACGTTTCTTAAACTTTTGAATAGCAAGAATGCTTGCAAGAAATTAAATGTGTGTGTCATGTGTCTGTAGAATAGTTACAAAATTCTACTAATTCACTACAGGAAATATAGAAATCATCCAAGATCTTCTTTTAGGTCGTTCTGTATTAAGTCTCGAAGACTAATGAAGTAGGAGATGTTTATACATTATGTAACAATGCAACTAACAACTCAAGAGTTCAACGTCTTTTCGAAAAGTAATTGAAATGTTTTATATTTCCCAAGATCTACACGTGTATTTATGGGGAAAACGACAAAGAAATTCTACTATCCATCTTACCTTAGTAACGTAATGCACGATATGTTTATAACAACTGACCTTTCTGTGAAATGATGCGCGTTTCAGGTGATTTCCAGACATTGCATTTACATACATACGCAAATCTTTGTATTCGAAAACACTCTTCCAACTTAAGAAAATTTGCTATAACTTCTCTATCAACAAAGTTATTCTCACGTGTTTCCTCAAAGAGGAAATGTGGAATGTTTTCAAAAGATACTCAATTACAACTCACATAATGAAATAATAAACAAATGACCGCAGATAAGGCTTTCTACTATCAAATTTATGATTTTATTATAATTTATAATATAAATCCTTTTAAGGTGTAAAATATATGAAGTACATTCTCCTCATTTAAAGCAAAATAACGAAGTTTAATTGAGTGGAATCCCAAACTTCCCTCTAAATGAAACGAATTGTGTTTAAAATATACTGATAAATTCTTTTGTAACTTTCTACATGATGGACATTTTAATGATAGAAAAAACACCGTAGTTAAAAATGCACTTTTTATATATGAAGCGCAATCAACATTAAAATATCTAAATCATTTCAGGAAGGCAAAACTAAATCTGACTCCTGACGTATTTACGAAGTTTCAGCTGGGATTGCGAAAAGTAGAACACGTATCAGGTTTACGATGAGTGTTTACGAGGTAGGAGGAGAAGAAGTTCTGCGAGAAGGAGGAACGAGCGAAAGGAGATGGAGAAGATGGTAATGGGGCGGGAAAAAGGAAAAAAAATGAGGAGCTCAGAACAATACCTCGTGAAAAAGGAGGCTGCTCCGCTTTCAAGAACCGCGTCAGTGGTCGAGGTTTTGTGAGCCCGATAAAAATTATATCGATTTTATTAATCCCTTTCCTGATCTTGAAAACAATGGAAATCAATGAAAAGCGCGCGGAAACGAAATGTCACCATGTAACAACACGTTCACTATAGAGAAATATTTTAGAGAGCTGGCAACATTGGAGTATTTTAGAACATGGTGTCTAGAGAAAATCTGAAAAAGAAAATCTGAGTAGAGAATAAAAGTACAATGAAACATATTTTTATGTTCGATCTATCATTTTACAAAATTGTATATTTCCAATTACTTTCTTCAGTACGTAGTTTTAAAAGAATTCTCATATTTTATAAAATAAAAAAGGAAAAAGACTTTTGTAGATCAATATAACAAAAGCATTATTATCACTTCTTCATTCGCTGTTTACAGGGAGAGTTTACAAACTTTTCCTCGGATTTTCATTATCTTTAGTAGAAGGCCTCATATATTGAATTATAACGAAATATAAGTCAAGTGGTAACTGATGCACCAGTGACAAGCGCAGAAACGACTTGAATTACAATAGTAATTCAGCGAGCACTCACGGCGCAGTTTCTGACTTAAGCTGACATTCATATCGCCGCAATCAAAGCTCTGAATGTTTATGCAAAGAACAAAAGTGGAGAAACGTTGACTAAACGGCGATTTCTAAAGGATCTTGTTTTTCTTTATGAAACAAGAAATGAAAAGGAAGATCAAAAGAAAATATGTGCCGACAGCAGAAAGAACACGCGGAAGATAGCTACTGGTAATCCGAGAAAGGGCCGAGAGTACAGTGGAATCTCCAATTGGCAACACAGATGGTTGTTATCTCTGTGGATGTCAACGAAAGAAGAGCAATTGAAGATCAGCGAATTGTGTTAAATGACTGTGCCTTATTAAAAAATTCCGAAATGTTCTTCTATGTTGACATTGAAAACCATTCAGAATAGAGGTTCCAGATCTTTAAACAATTTTGTCAAAATGCTTTATTTAACAGTCGTAATGCAAAGTATAATAAGTGCACAAAACACACAGATCACAAGACATTTCAAAAACAAATCCGAACTACTCGGAAATATTTGATTTCATTTCTTTAAAAATATAATACATGCATTTGTATGTAGCGTTTCGTAGAATTTGTAATATGTCGACGTTCTAATAAATTGAATAGGTTTTTGTAACTGTTCAGTGGTTTAGATATCATTATTCATCCATATTGGAACTAAAAGGCAATTTCCTTGTAAAATGTTGTTGAGAACACTTTTTTAAAATGGATTAGAATAGTAATTCACGCGACAACTCGCGTTCCAATTTTGAGCGCTACCACTGAAGGGTTTAAGTTCATGGTTTTTCTTCAGAATTCAACTTTTATTCTGAGTAGATTTAACATATATGATTCCAATAATAGGATCAACAGAAAATGCATTTGATGAGAAAAATATTAATAGGGATGAAAGAAGGAATAAGAGTAAATTACAAGAATATTATGGCAAAATGTCTTTTAAATTATGTACTTATTTTTTTTAATATAATGACTTTGTTCGATGTTCAATTGTTGCCATAGAAATAAATAAAACTTGAGGAATCCACGCTGAGCAGTACTGATCAAAATCTGTAAACATTAGAGAATAGTCTTAAATGCAGATCGCAGTTAGGGACTTAAGTTTATGTTGTCTTCCCGAATTCTCAGGAACGTTGGGCCTGGCTTGTATAATATGGGCTTGTGGTTGGGGGCCACTAGAAGCGAAAAATGATCAATTGTAGGCGGTGCTAAGGTGTGGTGGAATGGTATGTTATAATGGGGTTAGTGGGTTGGTAGAAACGCGCATTACCTTACGCTTAAGATTACACGGCGGATTTGGTGGTATAACGGTCAGCGTACCGGACTGTTGTACCCGAGTTAACGGGTTCGATCGGGCATACCCGATCGAAACCGTGGATTTTTAAGGGCGAAAAAATCCTTCGTACGAGGGGAAGTAAAGCCGGCTGTTCCATGTAGTAGATTTACTGCATGCAAAAGATCCTCAAGTCTAAAAGAAGCCTCTGAGGAAAATTGATATTCGCCATCGTCGCCCAAGATAATACCTCCTTTCTCCGCTAGGTGGTGAAAGGAGCGTAGCGAAATTTGCGTGGTTAGACGGAAGAGCGGGCCTGATGGCCAGAGTCTCACCACTTAAAATAAGGCATTAACTAACTACAACTACTACACGTGGGTGGTTGAATTATCTGGTGGTTAAGATTAGTTGGCAAGTCGATGTGGTGGTGGTCAATGATTTCGTCGAGCCTTCGGTGTCCGTGTTGGCGGACGGGCCTCGCTGAATCCAGGTTCGAGTATTCGCGAGGGCAATTCAGCAAGTGAGAGCGTGTGGACGAATGAGTATACTATCTTGAAAGCGCGTGTGGGATTTGCGAGTGGGCCAGAAAGCGAACAGGAAAATATGTACATGGCCGTGTTGCGCTGCGCGAGTTGGCCCTCCTACGTGCCGCACTGGCACCTTGGCGAGTTGACTACTGGACGAGTTGGCTACTAGACGAGTTGGCGATTGGACGAGTTGGCGATTGGACGAGTTGGGATTGGACGAGTTGGCGATTGGACGAGTTGGCGATTGGACGAGTTGGCGATTGGACGAGTTGGCGACTGGACGAGTTGGCGACTGGACGAGTTGGCGATTGGACGAGTTGGCGATTGGACGAGTTGGCGATTGGACGAGTAGGCGATTGGACGAGTTGGCGACTGGACGAGTTGGCGATTGGACGAGTAGGCGATTGGACGAGTTGGCGACTGGACGAGTTGGCGATTGGACGAGTTGGCGATTGGAGGGTTTAGGACTGGCGAGTTGGCATCGGACGAGTTGGCGATTGGACGAGTTGGCGATTGAACGAGTTGGCGATTGGACGAGTCGGCAATTGGACGAGTTGGCGATTGGACGAGTTGGCGATTGGACGAGTTGGCGATTGGACGAGTTGGCGATTGGACGAGTTGGCAATTGGACGAGTTGAGATTGGACGAGTTGGGATTGGACAAGTTGGCGCTGGTCGGTTTAGGACTAGCAGTTGGCATCTGGATGAGTTAAGACGGACGAGGTGACGGCTTGGCATGTAGGGAACTGAGTAAGTTGGTGACAGGGAGTAGGCAACTGGACAGCTACTGACGAGTTACTGGGTAAAGTTAGCGACTGGACGTTTTGGCGAGAAGGCAAGAGTTCGCTTGGACGAGTGGGGAAGAAGGCAGGTAGATGTGTGCGGGTGAAAGCAAATAGGCATTGTGAGATAAAAAACCTTAAGTGCAGAGAATATACAGTGAACATCTTGTTGGTACAGGTGAGTAATCTATGTGACCGAGTCTGCAACAACACTAGAGGATAACTGGTGTGCATTGAAAAGTAGACAAGTGTCCCAGAAGGCGAGTGAGCGAGTGGTCGAGACCTGTGGGGGTTTTGGACGATCGTCCGCGACGGGCGACGGGCGCCGGGATGGTCACGGTTCAGGCGGGCCCGCCGCCGCCGCCGTTGCTGTAAATCGCGGGTGGCGACAGCGCGAGGGGTCGGGGAGTGGGCGCGGGGGCTGCGGCGGGACGGGTCACTTACGGCATCGCAGGCGGAGCAGGCGGATCGGCGCCGAGGTCAAGCGACCGATGGACGGCCACCCTGTCCCTGCCACGCCCCCACACCCACCCCAGCGCTAGTGTCGCCTTTGTC
Source organism: Teleogryllus oceanicus (assembly GCA_964035755.1). Taxonomy (NCBI): domain Eukaryota; kingdom Metazoa; phylum Arthropoda; class Insecta; order Orthoptera; family Gryllidae; genus Teleogryllus; species Teleogryllus oceanicus. Next base: position 239,297,813 of record CAXIVR010000002.1, on the reverse strand, counting down.
TTCCGCAGCCCACACCGCCGTCCCCACCGACGTCGACGTCCCCTGTCCCCACCCACTACGCGTGCGTTCAGCGTTTGCACCGCCCCTCTCCGACTTATAAGGAACGTGTTGCTTCTGTTTGCTTCCGCCTCCGCTGTTTCCGACCTGATTGCCGTCTTTCTGCACATTACTCTTTACCGCATTTGCCTACCTTCACTTTCTCAACTTCTTTCGTCGAGTCTTCACGCCCACTTCATGTGTTCCAGTTCGGAATGCGCGCCTCAGTATTAGCCCCCTTCCCTCCCCTGACTTCAATTATTTGCTTTCTCCGATTCCACTGTATCTCGCTTGTATTTGTATCTAGTCTTACAGACGTCTTTTCATACTCTCCTTCAGGTTATCGCCATCGCTATCCTATCATAATTCAGGCTTGACTCTTCTACTTCTGGCTTTGGTCACTTCCCCCATTCCTATTGTCTCCTCCGATGGTGTAAAGAAATACTGCATCTCCTCCGATGCAGTATTTCTTTACACCATAACTGATATCCACACTTCCGTATTGGTTACGCTACTCTCAATACGCTTCCCACCTCCCATCTTGTAATCCAACACTGACTTTTGTCGCCTGCTCACTCTTCCTCCGTCACCTTCCTCAAACACTCACGGCCAAACCTTCCTCTTTCCCGTCTCCGTCTCCGAGAAGGCTGCACTTTCCTTCTCTCCGCTTCCGCCCTCGCCTCGTAACGTAACCCGCGCTCCGTTGCTCCGCCGGCCGCGTTTCCGCCCCGCCCACTCCCGGTCACTCCGGCCCGGGCCCCGCCCCGCCCCCGTCTCACCCCCGCCCCCGCCGCGCTCCCGCCTCGTCCGCAAACCCACGCTCCGCTCCCACTCACGCGTGTCACCGCCCAGCTCTCTCCCCCGCCCCACCCCCGCCCCCCCCCCGCCCCCGAGTTACGACGCCGGGCCGTCGCGCCGCCGGCCAAACAACGTAACCGCCCCCCTCCGCCCCGCCCCAAAGATCCCTGGCCGCTAACTCTCGGGCCGAGCGCCGGGCGCGCGTCGCGCGGAGGAGTTCGGAGACGCCGGCTGCCGCTTCTTCCCTTCCCTTGTAATTTTCGTGGAATGAGAATTTACGGCTATGGTTCACTGTCGTGTGCGACTTGTCCGCGGAAAAATAATTCGCACAATATTGTGTTGGATCGCATTTTATGGGGATAATAAAGGATTTTGCTAAAATAATGACGTTTGTCTGGGGAGATTATTGTTTTGATATTTTTATTTCATGCTGGGTTGCGGTTGACGTGTTTATGTTTCTGGTCGCAGTGCTGATAGTAGTCCACTACAGAATACTGTATCCTAATGAATTCTCACATTAACTCAATATTTACCACCAATTAACCAATAGCTTCATATATGTATAAATGTAATGATCATACATTCCATGAAAATATTAATTTAGAACATTAACGTAAAAGGCTATCACTTGTTTATCTATTCACATTTACAGTACAATGATTGTCACCTCACATTCTGATTCTTGACATTATCTTTTAAACAAGTGTTGTAGTTAAACGCACAATAAATCAAAACTATTTTCTAAACACATTTCCGGCAGTAAAAATAATAATATAATAATTGTAGCATGCATTTAGTTTTTATTCCAGTTAGTTTCATCTCCCCTGAATATATTTCGTCCATCGTCATTTGGCAATAGTTGTAATGTTATCTGATTTTTAAGCAAAATATTTTTAGACACGAAATATAATTTAACCCGGAAAGTCTGTATTATATTCATTTTGTGAGTCCATACCATCTAACTCGTACTGTAGCAATCTATTTGGCGGTCTTGTAACGTAAGTAATTGTACTCAAGTCTAAAAGTCAATAGAAAGATAATATCTCTAACAAAGGTGAGTATTTCTTCCGTAATAAATGACGCATTCTGTCATTTACTCGATACTATCTGCGTGGTGTATGGGTTTCTAAGCGATGAACATCGTTAACTGGTGATCAGTACAAACTACGCATTACAACGTGACATACAAGCTCGTATCTCCCTTGTTCCACACGTCAGTTTCCCCTAATGATCATTTAAGAGTTTCACGAGTGATTTACTCCCGCGGTAATATGGAAGGTACAGGATCGAAGGATAATCTCGGCACGGATACGTCATCGACCCAACACAAAGTTGTGACTGGCGGAGGGCTCTCTAGAAACCCATACATTTGTCACTCCATTCAAGTGACGCGCGGATCCTGTCATGGAAAGTATGGTGCGCCGGCGGTTGCCGAACGGAGAGAGCGAGAGAGCGGGTCGGTCCCGGGAGTGAGCGAGCGGCCGGCATGCCATCAGGGCCGATCCCCCCCCTCGCTCCCTCACCAACCACCACGCATTGTGCGGCCCTTCTCTCCGGACAATCTGGGCGTCCCCCGTACTATCGCTGTCCATTCGGCCGGCACTCTCCGTGCTTTGACAAAGAGCTGCTGCCGCCGCCGCCACCCTCTCCCTTCTGACCTCCCGCGCTTCAAAGTGGCCCAGAAAGGCATGTCAGCGCGCTCAAAACACTGGAGAGTGTGCTTCACTTTGCCGCCGTTGCCGGCGACTGCGCGGCGGTAGACTCGAAAACATGTTTTGATTTGTGAGATGTCCGTGTTTGTTTTTTTAACTCAAGTTCTCTTTCTTATAAATCAATTATTTTCCTCAGTGAACACTACGTAAAAAGTATTATATAGCAAGTGTTACTGAGAACATTTGTGCATTGCCATACATGTATGCAAATGTGTCATGGTCACACTTAAAATTTTGAAAATACAAATTTAATGAATACCCAAGAAGTAAATGGTTGGAATGCAATATTGTTCTCCTCAGAAATACAATAACAAGTAAAATTTTGGAAAAATCTCACAATTAATGTATCCTTTGGTAAGATTTTCTTATGAGTATATGATTGATTCTGATGATTTACGTTTGAATTACGCTAAATATTTTTAAGAATAATTTTATCTATTTTCGAGTTAATTTTAACAATGGCACGAATTCGATCACCGAAAAGGAGGAAATACAAACTCACTGAGCCATGAGAAAAATATTATTATTCAGCAAACCATTTATGTAAAGATACAAAATTAAGAAGACAAAACGTCGCAAATTTAATTTGGAGCATGGTGATATAGGAAACTCTCGTAAGTTGAAGGATTTGAGCAGAAGCTTCCTAAGAGAAAGAAAACAAAGCAATATATACTAATAGAACAAATAATCCCGGAAACTAGACGTGACATTTGTTGAGCACTACATTAAGCTGCGGCGACTTTTCATAACTAAACGTCCAATACTCCCTCCAGCGCCTATATTCACGTCCCATTCCGACCCTTCCCCCCCCCCCAACGGCAGAAGCTTTCTGGGGCGTCCGCTGCTTTCCCGCGGATCGCCAGGCGGAGCGGCCGGGGAGGGCAGTTCCGGCGGGCTGGCGGGGAAGGGGAGGGGCGCTCAGAAGGGTGGACGCATTCCGAGAGCGGGCCGCGTTCAGGAGGGGAGGGGAGGGCGCGTTCCTTAAACGGAGGTCGATGGAGGTGGCGGAGCCGGCCTTCGTCCTCCGGGACATCAGACGGCGGGGGCGTGCCGCAGGGACAAGCGAAGGGCGCTACAAGCTGAGGTAGAAGGTGAGGCGTAGTGCAGGTATGGCGATGGTTGAGCAGTGGGGCGGTGATGGTGATGCAAGCTAAGGTTGGCATAGTGGCGGTGGTAGGATAGAAGCGAAGTTTCAGGCTGTGGTGGACTTCATAACGGTGGAAGCTAAGGTAGATGATGAAATAGCAGAAGAGATAATAGCTATGGAAACAAAGGTTTCAACAGTAGTAACGGTTATAGTGACGGAAGCTGAGGTAGAAGATGCGTCAGTAGTTGCGGTGATAGTGAAGGAAAAAATGAAGGAAATTAGACAGCAGAGATTAAGTAGTGGCTGAAGCGAAACTGGAAGCAGAAGAATAAAAAGAGAGATATGATGGCGGTGGAAGGGCGCTAAAAAGATTTCTCTCGGTTTTTCATGCCTATCAACCACCATTAGTTTACTCCAGGTACGATCACAAATTAAAATACTGGAGTCATAATCAAGCTAACAAAGCTAGCAATAAATACAACAAAAGCCCGCTAATCCGAACACCGAAAAACCTAAATTTCGGAAAATCCGACCAAACCTCGGGATAGAGGAAAATATAAACATAAAACAACTGATTTGTAGTAAATTTATGAACGAAAGAGTAGTTTTCGGTTGAGACTCAAATGACAGGGAAGTGGCAAATATTGCTGAGAAGATAACAGTAATTCAAACCAATTCTGAACACTGTACATAGAATACCCGTTAACAGCAGCGACAAAAATCGGGCTTCAACTCCTCTACACAATGTAGTATCTATCGCATGCAATCGGTTATACATGTACTGTACTCCGTTGTTCCCAACGTTGCCACTTCCTCATGTTGCTACGCAACGTTGCCATATTTTTACATCGCATACTATGATGCACTGTGTCTGGCAATCCTACAGATGTATTTGTGTATGTACGATATATGTTTACGTTTTTTCGAATAATCCGAACACACCACCCTCACTCAGTTCAGAATACCTGGGTTCTACTGACGCATAAAGTTGATGGTCGACGCCACTATGTGGCAGACGCAGAAAGTTGATGGTCGTGGCGCAACTAGTGGGATTCTCGCCGGTGAAGCGGCGGTGACTGCGTCGAAAGCGGTGGAATTGGCAACAGTGTCGGCGGCGGTGGCGGCTGCGGCGGACCAATGGCAGGGGCAGGAAAGGGTCTCCTAAACTCGCGAGTAAACGCGACAGGGAGCGCTGGGGGATTAGAAGGCGCTGCGGTGGAAGGGGTCAGGAGTTGAGGAGATGAAGTTAGAAATGTGTGGCATAAGGCGGAGGGTAGAATGTGCAATGTAAAGGGAGGGACAACTAAGTGATGGAAGCAATTAACATTGAAGGCGGAGAGAAGAAAAGAGAAAAAGAGTGAGGAGAGGAGAGGACGGTTAGTCGAGTAATGTTGAGATAGGGGTAGAGAGACGGGATAAATATAGATGGTGTGGAGAAGATGGTACGACGAATTGGGAAATAATATGCTATTTGGATTTTCACGGAAAAATCATTAGTTAATGAATAGATATTGAGGGAAAACTTCAACCAACGCAATAATGGAAAACACGCTAGTGAATGCATATAAAATGAAGCACCGCAATGTATCAAATGTTTCCATTTTTCTATCAAAATATAATAGAATAGTAAATCCAACAATGTACCGTTTCGCGGCGCACAATTACAATACTTTCTGTTATTACAAAGTAAGATAAAGTCGGCCCTGTGGCCGAGATCACTAAGGCAGTAGTGTCGTAGTGATCTCGGACCGAAGGATCGCGGATTCGAGACCCGCCTCGGGCATTGTTGTATTTGTGTTCGTCCTTTAACCCCTTATCATCACCATTTTGTTTCACCCTCATAGTTACCATAACGTTAATGCCAATAGTGGTCGCTTATGACCCAGCTGTTGAAGCGACCTTAAATAACAAAAAAAGTAAGAGAAAGAAAATAAAATAGATTACTATGAGACGCGGTCAGTCTAAAATATGGAGGTACAATGAAGGCAGATTAGAGCAATCATAGTTGAATTTCGTTAGATGACGTGTTACCTCCACATTATATGACATGACTCAAACATTCGATGGGTTATTGCAGGAAAAGGCAAAAATTTGATGAGCATGGCATTGGGACATTGTTGAACACAGAGATAGAAACTGTGGAAGAGCGTGCCATATCAGTGCATTGCATGATGTGGCGAAACAGATAGAACCAAAACTGTAGAACTTAGGCTAGGCAAAAATGAGAAATAGCCCTTTTGTGTGAAGCGGGGAGAAAAGCGGATGTAAGCTTTGCAAGCAAAGATGTCTCATTGCAAAACTGTGCATGATAGTGCACGAGATGAGACCACAGCACAATCCAAGTAAACGTAGCGAATGGAATGGGCGCAATTTGACGGATTGAGTCTCAATGTAGAGTACTTGCATGGCAAACAATCGTGAGGATAAACGGAAGGTCAAGCCAATTGGAGAAGCAATGCAGAGTTATGTCAGAGCAGAGTAGGATTTTGACTGGAAATGACAAACAAAGCAAATAGAAATACTGGCACTCCAAAGGAAATGGCAAAACTGATACGGCGAAAAACTACTGCGGTGTAAAGTATTTGATGTGTTCATGCGTAGTCGTATAACATATTTTCATAAGACGAAAAAAGGGATTTGTGTAGAAGGTTTCATGTTCTATTAATTCAGTGTACAAAACTGACTTAAGTGAGTTCAATAAATATTCAGATGTTCCAATGAGGACGAAAAGTTAAGATTTCGCATCAAACATAAGCACAGTAGATATTTATCACATTCCACCGTGTGGTGGGGCGCTTGGGAATTCCCCAATTCCCCCAGACGCAGAGTGTGACCAGCACAGCGGGCGACTGGGCAACGCGAGGCGACGTGCCTGCGCAAGGAACGAGGACATCAGAAGGCGAGGAGCGGCGGGGGGGGGAGCGAGGGCGCGATGTGCCTGAGAGGGAGTGAAGGAACTCGCTCCCAACTGGCTCCTTCCTATTCTCAGCGTCCAGCGCGCGCGGCCGATTCGGGAGTCTGTGCGGTGAAACTCGATGAGGGGAGCTCTGGGAGCATTGCCGCTCCTGATTTGCTAAAACGTTTATCGAAAATAAACGTTTACTTAAAGACGGAGAGTGGGATATTGAATACATTGTAATGTGAAGGGGTTCTTACATTGAAGATATTAAAAGTGTTTAGGATTGAATTTAATTAAGGTAATACGTATTTATATCCGTATTGAAAAATCGGGAGAAGTGGCTCAGGATATTAACTGATGCCACTGCAGTGCAGTTGACCAGAGGTAATACGTTTGAGTCCCGACGTTGGCAGGATTTTCCGACACTAGATAGCTAGGTTGAGTTCTGTCACTATCGGACATGATCTTCAGCGGACTTCTCCTGACTGGCGTCCACGAATGGGTGGTAAATTTGTAAATAAACGAGGAGTAAAGGAGACAAAAATGGGGAATGTAATTTTACGTGTGATCTGTGGTCCGTTTGTTAAGGTATCGCAGCGGCTTTCGCCCGCCTTTAATCGATGTAATCACGAAAATCTACCGATTAAGAGGCTTGTCTATAGGTAAGCAGTAAGAAAAGAAGGGGGAAAACCCCGGGGGGGGGAAGGAGGAAAAAGGGCGGAGGAGACGTAGGCGGACGGGCAAAGCGGCTGGGCAGCGACGAAGGGCGGATTGGCAGGCGTGAAGGGAAGCGCGGGCGGTCCCACAACAGGGGAATAGAACCGGGCGCCGGAAGGGAAACCGGCGGATGTGTATAGCGGGTTGCCTATTCTAAGGTGGGTAGTCCGTGGATGGACGCCTACAGGAGTGAGTTCGCGAGAGAGTGCCGAGAAAAGGACCCTGCGGGTTGCCTACCTCCATGGTGGGATGCAGGGGCTTGAGTGCTCGAGTGTGGCGAGTATGCGTCCACCGGGTTGCCTACCAATGAGGCGATAAGGTCGCGGGAGGACGACCTGCAATGGTGAACATGCGCGACCATACGTAGAGGATGTGTCGACCGGGTTGCATACCTGTTTCCTAGTGAGGTCACGGGTGGACGCTCAACAAGGGCAAGAATGCTTGCTTGCTTGCTTGATTTTTTTTCGTGCCTCCCGGCGCGTCACCTGCTTTGGTCATTAGTCCCGTTAGTGTAGTGTATGTTTTTTTCTCGTGAGTTGGCAGTGATCTTCCCCCACTGGATGGCCAGTTCCGGCACCGACCTACCATCGGCTAGTGAGGTTTCCCCCTAACCAGGACTCTTCCTCCAGCGGGGCACCGCCCCAGCCGGGACAAGCTCTAAACTCCCGACCGGTCTCCCGGAATATGTGAGAGTGTGGTGCATGTTAAAGTGTGTGTGTAAGAGGAGAGAATAAGACAAGGAAGAGGAAGGACAGATCGCGCACAGTCCGTGGCCCGTTTGGTAGGGTACTGCTCTGGCATTCGCCTGGTGTTGATCGGAGAAATCACGGAAAACCATTGAGCAGAGCAGCCGGCCAGAATTCTCCTGACAGCGACTGAATCCGATCTAAAAAGCTAGAGTCGAAAATCCTCGGATTCGCCGTCGGTTCGAACCTGTAGAGGCGCTGCAGTGACATCAGTTGATGCACTGAGCTACCGCTCCGGTGGCAAAATGCGCGAGGGTGAGAGGCTGGGTCGAGTTGCTTACCCATGTGGCAGGGAAGCCGCAGTGGACGGTCTGCAGGGCGAGCATCTCAGAGTGTAGCGACGATGCGTCGAGCGGGTGCGTACCCCTGTGGTGATGGCCTCGGGTGCCGGCTGCAGGTGCGAGACGCGCAGCGGGCATACTAGCGGGGCTTTGGCAGCGACGCCACGGTGGAAGCCCAGTAGGGGCGGCTGCGACGCGTTGTGTCGATTTGCTTCCGTACGCCTACAGGCCGACCGTCAGTGAGAGAACGCGTCGAGCAGGTTGTCTACCGGAGCGGCGGGGAGGCATGGGTGGACGCCCTCCGGGCGAGCGGGCGACGAGTAGCTTACCTACCTGCGGGGGGAAGCGTGCGGCAGGCAGCAGGAGCGAGCGTGCGGGAGAGAAGGAACGTCGAGCGGTTGACTACCCCTGCGGCGGGAATGCGGGTGGAACGCCCTACAGGGGCGAGCGTGAGAGCGTGGTGAGGATGCGTCGAGCTAGTTTTCTACCCCTACGGCAGGGAGACCACAGGTGGCAGGCCTAAAAGGGGCGAGCGTGCGTGAGAGCATGGCGAGAATGCGTCGAGTGGGTTGCTCCTTCGACGGAGGCCGGGTGGACGCCTCAGGGGCGACGTGGGCGGCGAGGCCCGGCGACGTGGGCGGCGTAGTGATGCGTCGAGCGGGTTGCCTAACCCTTCGACGGGAAGGCCGCGGGTGGACGGCCTGCAGGGGCGAGCGTGGGAGCGAGCGTGGGAGCGAGCTTGGGAGCGAGCGTGAGAGCGTGGTGCGGAACCGACGAGCGACTTTCTTACATCTGCGGCGGGGAAGCACCCGCTTCCTCGGTGACAGGCTTGCAGGGGCGAGCGTGCGTGAGGGCATGGCGAGAATGCGGCGGGTTGCTACCCTTCGGGGGAAGGCCGCGGGTGGCGCCGGGGGGGCGCGGGCGTGAGAGCGCGGCGGGAGGGGGCGAAGGCGGTCGAGGTGAAGTCCGCGGTCGCTCCAGCGCCGCGCGCCCGCCGGGGGCCGGCGAGGGAGGCGAGCGGTGCGCAGGGCGATCGAAGGGATGGTAATTGAGTGGCGGACAAAGCCACGCTCCATTCGCAGGGGCGGAATCCGCGAGGCGGTGGCTCAGGGGCGGGGCGAGCGGAGGCGGCGAACGTGGGCGCGGAGGCAGTCGGTATTGTAGAGGGCAACGTCCAGGACTGCGCAGGAACGGGCGCATTGATTACCAAACCCAAAATTTGCGGATTCAAACCCAGTAGAGAACGGTGGAAATATAAGGGCGGAGCATCCTGTACTGGCAGGAAATGCTCGTAGTATGTATAAGAGTCGTGGTTGGTTCTTTACATTATCCCAATTATTTCTCTAAATAATTTCGGATATGAACATTCCTTGAAACCAAAAACGGGGTGTCCTTAGATGTCAGGAAATTTAATTCTCTGGAATGTAGCAGTATGATGCTTGAAAGAGTATTCTGGAAAGCCAAGTTTCTATTCCCTATATCTACACGGGTGGTTGTATTCAACAAAAACCTGGCTCGAAAATTAGGTCGCAAAACACTTCCAAAACAACTGTCGCCCAGCAAGTACCCTGATCATATTTTTTATAACGTTTTTTGGAGATGTTGGAGACAGGTTTGGCTCTGAATCTATTTCCTTGTCAGAAGTCCTGAGGGGTAAGAAGAAATTGATGATGGACTGATGGTTGCCGTGGGAATGAATTTCGACTAGCGGTAGTGGTGATAGGGACGATCAGAACTTGGAGAATGTTGTGACGTTAAAGACGGCAGATCAATGAAGACCATAGAACTCTGGAGATGCAGTGTACTGTTCGGATGGTGGAGGATAGAAGGTCGGAAAGTTGACATTGGGACATCCCAACGTTGAAGGGCGTAAAATGTTTGGAAAATGTGATAGAATAGTTGAGAGCGACGGAATAATCAGAGCTGATCAGTGATAGGCATGGTTTAATTATATACTTTAGAAACGTTTATTATTTTTTTCGAATATAATAGATACGGAAAATGATAGTGGGGGGGTTAAGGAAAAATTAGGGAAATAATTACTCGAGTTAAGTTTCAATGTATGAGTAGATAAAATGAATCTACATATTTAAAAAAGTGGTATTCTTAATTTTAAATTTTTTTTTTTCTGGAGATGAAAATACGTAATGACAATTAAAATAATGATAATTCTTCTCAAATAAATGCTTGCTTTAACACTTAATATGTAAAAATAGCTGCAAAATATTTGAATTGAAACCTGGAAAAATAAATATTTTAGTACTATTTAGTACATTTTATATTTGTCGGCAAGAGAATTTATGTACAAGATATTTACGTTTATTTTTTATGCAAAACCATTTTTTAAAGTTTGGACAGGTTATTCCAAATTCGAGGAGGCACTTCCCTGCATCAAAAATGTTCACCTTAACCATCCACCTCTTAAACTCTGGTTTCCATTTTGCAAGCAATTGGGGGAATAAGTTTTTTTTAATATTGTACTATGATTTGAATGTCTACTATTTGATATTTAATGTTCCTCTAAAAATATCCTACTTTTAATTATTCTGTTCTTTATTTCCATTAGTTGAACAAGGATACTTTGTCTCAATTAGAAAGACACACGCTCGCACATACGCACACACACACACACACACACACACACACACATAGACACACACAGACACACACAGAGACACACACACAGACACACACACACACACGGGCACACAGACACGCACACACACACGCACAGACACACGCACCGAAAAAGCGTTCCTGTAATTCTATCCTCATGTTTCGGCCTTGTCCATTAGGGACGCTATTGTTCACTGCTGTAGGTGGCTTCTCAAAAGATGGTGCCATGATACAATGACAGCGCGGCGTCCGAGAAGGAAATTCCCATTATGGCGATGGATACGTATAAGTGGTATACACGGGATATTGTGTTAGGCTCCTGGGCATCTTCCAAGAAGAAGGAAGTGTTGGCTGTTTTCGTGTGGTTTCGAGGTAAACAAGAACGATTATAGAGCGAGTAATGGATGTACAGGAGTCATGGATGAGACCAAGCAAAGTAAAACGTCCATTATAAGAGGAGGGGCCGAGAAGAGAGAGAGAGAGAGAGAGAGAGAGAGAGAGAGAGAGAATGGACGACGAAGCCACAAAATGAGGAAAAATAAGAGGGAACACGAGGGGAAAGAGAAAAGAAATGCTGATATGAGAAGAAAACAAGTAAAAAGGGCGAAAAGGAGAACACATATTTGAATCAAAACGTGATCGCTGAACGATCACAAGTTAAAGAACTTAAATGGAAAGGAAAAATGAAGTGAATGAAAAAGGAAATGTAAATGAGATAGAAGTAGTCGACCATAGGTAATCAAAGGGAATGAGGACAAAAGGCAAGTGCATGTGATGGTATGGTGAAGATGGAATGCTGGAGTGGGGTATAAACGTCATGACATTCAAGATAAAGAAATGCTCGTACGAGTTGAATGTTTCGAGGTGAAAATCATGTGTCACGCGTAGGCTAAATTCAAAAGGAATTCAAAGGGAAAGGAAATCACGCATTGGCTAAATCCAAAGGGAATACGAATTCTGGATTTGAGGTGTGTGATGCACGGAAAATTTATACGGAAAATTGGAAGTGACGGAGTGATGCCAAAGACAGACGAGGGAGACTGAGAAAGAAGAAAAGGAGAGCAGTGCTCGAGGACAAATATCTACGGACCTGTGTGAGTGACGAGAACTGTAAATGGGAAAAGAGAGCTGATACTTTTGTGAAACGAGCTGATACGTAGGTGAGGTGAGATGATAAGTGGGTGAGGCGAGGTGATAAGTGGGTGAGACGCGGTGAGACGTGGGTGATGTGAGGTAATAAGTGGGGGTGAGGTGAGGTGACACGTGGGTGAGACGCGGTGATACGTGGGTGAGACGCGGTGACACGTGGGTGAGACGCGGTGATACGTGTGAGGTGAGGTGATACGTGGGTGGGACGATATAATACGTGGGTGAGTAGAGTGAGAACGTGAGTACGGTGTCTAGCCCCAACATTGTGGGTCTCGGTCATTGAGGTGGGCGGGTGCAAGTTCGATTGTGGGATGAACAGTGGCTGTGGAAGATAAGGGAGCTGGGAGAGACATCGCAAAGTGGCACGTGGTGAAATCTCACCTAGTAATGCGCAAACATGACAATTAGATGGAGTGAGATCACGGACGAGACCAAACAAGAACGGGGACGAAGCGCGATGTTCGTACGACGTCAGATACTGTCAGGAAGTCTATCGCGGACGACATAACTTTTACCAGTTTCGCAGGTTTCTATGAAAGTTATGCAGAAGAAGAGAAGGCAAAATAGGGCGAGCAAAATTATTCTGAAGGGTAAAAGGTGGTAACAATTCCTCAGATACAAAAGGAGGTAAAAAGTATTGCGAGCACTTAGCTCTGAGAGCGTGTGTGAAGAGAAGAAATATGTGGGTGAAGCGTGTTTCGAACTTCAACCTTGACGGTGCAGTTGGAGGGAAACTGAAAACATGAAGGCAGTGTAAAGGAAGAACTATCGTCTAAAGAAAATGAGAGTGCTCCAAGCCGTCTCAGAATCAATAGATGGGGAGATAACGAAAATGATCTTAGGAGCAGGGAGCAGAATGAAAGGTAACAAGAACAGATGAGAAAGCAATATCAGATCCGAAGTGCGACTAGGATGATGAAAGTAGAAACGTGGGCAGATCTTGCTTTGATGCTAGGAAGCGTCTAATAGAAGAGTTCTTCAAAAGGGAGGCGCCATATTATAAAGCACAGGAAAAGAAATTATATGCGGATGTGTGTATGTTGAGGACAACGATGAGAAAGCAATGTCGCAGTGAGGTGATGAGAGTGAGGCATGAATACGAGTACAATCTGCGAACACGACAATGCGGGAATAGATCACAACGGCAGTCAGAGGGAAGCTCTGATTGAGGGGTGCCGACACGGGAGGGGGGTGGCCATGAGATAGGCGGAAGCGGTGAGGATGGTGAGGGCAGTAGCGACCGTGACAGCGGCGAGGGCGGCGAGGGCGGCGAGGGCGGCGAGGGCGGCGAGGGCGGCGAGGGCGGCGAGGGCGGCGAGGGCGGCGAGGGCGGCGAGGGCGGCGAGGGCGGCGAGGGCGGCGAGGGCGGCGAGGGCGGCGAGGGCGGCGAGGGCGGCGAGGGCGGCGAGGCGGCGAGGGCGGCGAGGGCGGCGAGGGCGGCGAGGGCGGCGAGGGCGGCGAGGGCGGGAGGGCGGCGAGGGCGGCGAGGACAGAGGCGGAGTGTAGGCCCGGTCAAAGCGCTCCGCAGCGGCGTGCCGGGATAACAATTAGTCGGCGGCATAATTGATGGGCAAGCGCCAATTAAGGAGAGATGCGCCTCCCACGATATCCGAGGCCTCGCTGCCCCGGGTGGGCGTGGCCCCAGGGGGGCGGCGCCTGGGAAGCCGAGCAGGTGAGCGGGATTGCGGATGCCATTATGCAACAGTCAATAGGCTTTTCTTGCCTTGCAGGGCGGTTGTTTCACATGTGAACATAGCCAGCGCACACATAACGGTTTAACCGATCACCGGACACAATATTCTTTTTATTCCTTTAAAAGTAAAATTAGAAAGAATTATTTCCATCACATATTTTGAATTACAGAATGTACATGAATTGGTAAGTAAAGTACTCTTACTATAAAAGTAAATTGTTAAAATATTTGACAATTCATCACACAAAGTGCACAATTGCTTTGAGAACGTTTTACCCACATGTAATTTACCTTATGCAAGTCTCTAATCATCTCTAAATCCTTAAAAGATAGCTCAACCAACTTTTTGGACATCACGCAAATTTCGCATATGAGCTAAATCTTTCAGAGAACTTCAGGAGTTGGAAATTCGGTGCTCATAAACCAAAGGTGGCTAAAAACGGTTTGCAATATTCTGGTAAACATACACAACAAACGTTTAACAAATATTCAAAGATGTTGCATAACTCGGGACAAGTAAATAACCTCGATTAAATAACACGTCTTGTTGAGTTCAGGAGACCATAGAATGATGTCAGTTATTAATTAATACAGGATTTCTGTTGCAGACTATCCTAACACATAACGAACTAAGAAAATAAAATTCAAAAAATTTAAACCAAGAGAATATTGTTTGTATATGTCTCTTGTTGTTTGATGATGCTAAAATTACTTTTCTATATGCGTTCTTTTTTATTTCTTCAGAAAATGTTACCGACGATTTTCTCTTTCATAGCTTAATATTAGAAATACATTTGGCATATTTCAGTATAACTAATGTTTCCTAGATTATTCATTTTCATAATGGTCTAGACATTCAACAAAGAAGAAACCAACGAACATGTAATTGGCAATGTACTGACCGCACAAATGTCTTAGACAGCAGAGCCCCCTCCCCCAGAAGCTCATCACGACACTCGTCAGCCTCCGAGAAATTTGGAGTCGGTTTCTGTCGTGCGGTTGTGTCGTATTTTTCTTTCTAAGTCATTACAGCCACGAAAGTTTTGCCCAGAGCAGTGCGCCTCATTACTACTGGCGAATAAAACAAACAGATTTTGAAATTGGGAGGGGGCGTTTTCCTTACAAGTGGCTGTCTTTAAACCCACGTTCTCACACCAACCACTAGCTCACAATGTGAAGTCTGTGCGGCGGGGAAATTTACACAAGATTTACATAAGAACTTGGGGAAAAAAGGAGAATGCGTAAAAATGCTTTTGCAGAACGTGAAGATAATTTATTCGCCCATTCTGTGCGCGAGGATGTCTGTTACTGACTGTGAGTTAGAGTATTTTCGTGTTACAACCTGTTCGTTTTGACTCCGTATGATTACCCTACGTGGGCAAAAAGGTTTGGGATTAACGATAGAAAATATTTGTTTTGGTTAATGTAATGTAAAGAAAACTAAGAGGAAATCTGAGAAAATATAGAGAAAGCAAATTTCCTAGCCGTCTAAGCAAGATAATATAATTCTGCAATGAAATTTTACAATAAAAAAAAATTTACCCCGGTTATAGACTTTAATATGTTAACGAATTCTTGTTTATGTAATTCCCTGATCGCAGTCCCAAACAAGACATTTAACTGAAAACTTAACTTATGTGAATATGGGAATTGACGAGTAAAAATTCGCTACACAAATATGAGTAAACGATTGGGACAAATAACCCAATGCGCAGAAGAGAACGAAGTATAAGAGGCGCTGGCGACTAAAAACATTGCTGAAATCTTGACACATTTTCATACCCATTATTATAATAAAATAATTCTGATTTCTGCTATTTTGTTCACGTCTTTCACGAGTGAGAACGTTTGAAATAAAAAGCGCAACATTAAAAATACACTTGATGACTACACCGCAGAAGAAAGAAGCATAGAGTGGAAGAAAATCTATAAAGATTACCAGGTGTGGGAAGTTCTAAATTAAAATTTTGTATAAGTCGGAAAAGAGACGAAAAAATATGAAAATTGTTATTAGTCCTTTTTATTATTATTATTATTATTATTATTATTATTATTACTATCATCATCATCATCATCCTACGTTTTCTCAGCTATTTTTGCTGGTAGAAATGCTCACCTTCCCTGGAGTTGTTTGGGGGACAGGTTCTGTCACAGAAGAAGAACTTCATCTTATATCTGGACTTAGGATAAAAAGATTCTCACGATATGGGCAGTTTGCAACAAAACTTGGCGCTGTCCCATGTTCAGAACAATTTTAAGTTATTATTTCAAAACAATTTTAAGTTATAGTGTATGAATGCACAAATGTAATTGCCTGTAAAATTACTTGCAGAAATACTGTACGTCTCACTAAAACCGGACAGCACGTTTCCACCAAGAAACCAGCGCAGCGGCGTGCGCGGAAGGCGAGAGACGGAGCCCCAGACGAGCCGGCGTGAGGTCCAAGCGCAGAGAAGGGCCGACGTCGATAATGCGGCCGACGGCCCCGATGAATGTTGCACGCGACCGAGATTCAGGTGCAGACTCCCCGCAGCCCAAGAGGCCACTGACTGCCTGGCGGACGGGTAGGCACGAGGGCAGGCCGGCGGAGAAGAGGGGCAAGGCGTGTGGAAGCCAATGGAAGAGGAGGGGGACGGTGGAGGGGATGAAGGAGGATAGAGGATATTTATAGATTGGTTCTCGCAGGTGGGGTGGTGACCGTTGGATGATACAGGGTGGGAGAGGTCAATTTGATGCTAGTATGGTGTTGGTGTGCAGGCCATAACTAAGGGTCCTTGAGAAGGGAAGATTAAGTAATAGAAGATTTCAGCTGAAGGTGATGGTGTTTGTGTGAAGGGAGATACCGATAGAGATGATATGGGCAGATAATAAAAGATGGAGTGAAAAATAGTGACGGAACTGAGTTATAAAAAGCGGCAACTGAAAGAGTATGATTTAGCTAGACGGGGTTATGGTGGCAGAAAGTGGTTTCATTGAAACGGGCGACGGGCCATGGAGGGGGATAACAACGAACGGGCTACAGAGACCTGTTATGGGGACAACCGCAGGCCGGGAGGGGATAGTGGGATATGCCGAAAGAATGGACATCATGCAGACGATAGCGAGTGAGGTCGTAATGAACACGAGGGCGAGAGAGGGCAATGGCGGATTGTCTGTGGGCGCTGACAGATGGACGATAGATAGTGGGAAGATGATGGAAAGCGGGTGGAGTTCGGGTGATGTAGTTCGAATGATGTAGGTCGGGTGATGAAGTTCGGGTGATGGAGTTCGGGTGATGGAGTTCGGGTGATGGGTCGGGTGATGGAGTTCGGGTGATGGAGTTCGGGTGATGAGTTGGGGATTAAGGTCGGGTGAGGAGGCGGATGATGGAGGGCGGGAGATGCAGGAGGGAGAGGGCTGGGAGATGGAGGTCGGGAGCTGGAGGATGATGATGAAGTGTGGTGATGGGGGCGGGTGATGGAGGAGGGCGGACATGAGGGAAAGTAGGTAAATGAAAGACAAGGGCCCAGAAGAGCAGCGGGCTGGCGATGGAGAGAGGGCGAGCGGTGGAGAAGGGCGAGCGGAGGAACTTGCCTTCGGCGCTGGGTCAGATCGGTGCGGGGCGGGCCCGAGGCCTGTACCAATGAAACTTTGATGCCGGGACGGGCGAGCGCGCGCGAGTGGCTTTCCCACTTACTGCTCCGCCCCCTGCCGCCCTTGGCCAAGGCAGCGGCCGGTCGTTCGCCACACCGCACACTTGAAGGCTCTCGGAGACAGGGTTGCCGGCGCGACGGGACATTCTTAGGAACACCCTGTGACGACGCTGATCAGGACACTGCTGTGGCGAGCTCTTGCATTAATTTACGAGCCTTTATAATCATTCCACTGAAGAAGTGATTCCAGTGGTTAGTTGATTGATTGATTGATTTTTTCGTGTTTCCTGGCGCGTCAACTGATTTGATTACTAGTCCCGTTAGTGTAGTGCATGTTTTTTCTCGGGAGATGGCGGTAATCTTCCCCCGCCGGATGGGAGATCTGGCGCCGACCTACCGTCGGCTAGTGGGGTTTCCCAACCAGGACTCCCGGAACTCCCGACCGGTCTCCCGGAATATGTGGTAGTGTAGTGCATGTTAGTGTGTGTGTAAGGGGAGAGGATAGGACAAGAAAGAGGAAAGAAAGATCGCGCGCAGTCCGTGGCCCGTTTGTAAGGGTACTGCTTCGGCATTCGCCTGGTGTTGATCGGAGAAATCACGGAAAACTACCAATTAGAGCAGCCGGCAGCTAGAATTCTCCTCCAGACAGCGACTGAATTCGACCTAGCTGCAAAGCTAGTGTCGAAAATCCTGCCGCCGTGAGGAGCGGGAACCTGGGACCTCCCGGTCAGAGGCGCTGCAGTGACATCAGTTGATGCACTGAGCTACCGCTCCCGGTCCAGTGGTTGGTCTTTGTTTGGAGAATGTTAGACATTATTATGAGGGATAAATGAATTTGTGATAATTTGGGATGGGGTGGTTCGTTTGGAGTGTTTGGTGGAACGAGAAAGCCAACCACCCGTTTCCTGTACTTGGACAGGCGCCAAGCCCCTGCGTCAACCCCGACATTAATAAATGTAGAAGTTAAGTTTAATGAACATAAACGTGTACATGAGTTTCGATTAAATTGTTAAACATAATAAAATGTAATAGAGACAATGTTGAAAATTGCATTTAAAGTCATGTCACATGTCTTACGATCACCGTTGATGATTTAGAAAGGAAAAGGAAAAACAAGATAACTACATTATCAGCGACATGTTGATAGTTTAGTATGGATCTGGTCAATCTGTTTAGTAATACGATGGAATCTGTTTGGGGATGGTAATAAAATCGAATGAAGACGAAGTAATTCTGAGTTGTGGAAACGGATAAAACCGTATTACTGGTAAGTGTGACTATGGTTTGAGAGCAGTTGCGTGATTGAAGTGATTAATGCAGAGATTTTGATGATGACTGAAACCTAAAGAGGAACCAGGGAGATTATACAAAGCTTGTTGTCGTAGTTGTTTTTCGTGTTAGGACTTTGCGAACGTGCCCGTTGCGCAACTCCATCATGGGCGGAAGTTTTCTGCATTTTTAACCCTTCGCCCCTCTGAGGAACCCAAATCTACCGTTTTCTTATCTTCAATGTTCACTACTATGAACTTACACAACACGGTGTCAGTCACACTTATCTATTTATTCTTTCCTCAGAATGAATGAATGTGAGATCTCGTTGGAACAGAAATTGAGTGTTGGGGAATTTAATTTTCCTGGGAATCTAGGGAGAGTTTACATACCACGAGCAATTCTTGAACCCCCAATATTTTCCTTCCCCTGAAATCATGGCAACACACATTTATTTATAACATCCCACAGCAATCTGTGTTGAGGGTTTCAAAGCTATAGTTTCAAAAGTTAGAACCACGAAACAAACGGGAACTTGAGAAAGGTAACTCTCAGACCGATAATTAAACATATGAAGATAGAAAATCTCAAAACGTTGCAGATTATCTTACCAGAGAATGAATAATCAATTTACAACATTTTGTATTTAATTGCTGTTACCAATGTATTTGTAAAAACAAATACAGTATGAACTTCATTGGGAGATAAATTGTCTATCAGTGAGCACCCTTTTTGCGTTAGAAGAATGCCATTTGTATAATTTGAGAATATTAAATTTGTAACACTATCACGACATGTGACTACGAGGAACAGCGAATTGTTATATGTAAGCGACCGTAAAAATTTAACTATGTAAATTCAAAAGGTTGATCATGACAAAGAAATAGCAGATCGAATAGTTTGGCCAAATAAATAGCAATATTTTAAGTATTGTGGACTCAAGTCTGAGCACCTCCCGTGTAGCAATCAGAAACAAAATTAAGTCTTGACGTCCTAAGAAGAGATATTTCCGGAATTCATTTGATATGACGAGGTCACAAGTCGCCGATACAAAAGAAAAGTGGACGCAGAATAAACATTGACAGTGTTAGATCCTGCCTCACTCAAGGATCTATTTCCATCTCTCCAGCAGTGCGGTTTTAAAAAATTTAGGAATTCTTCATTAAACAGTATTAAATAAACTTAAAGAAATAATTTCAAGACAGAATCTCTGAAGCACGGGAGCCACAAGATAAAGATGAGCAAAGAAAGGAAAGCAGCTTCAAAAGAAATCTCGCCAAAGATGGGTTACTACGTTATTAGGATTTTAATCGCCGGACAAATTAGTGCCTTGAGCAAGACGGAACACTCAGGGAGAGAGAACGAGGTTGAAGAAAAAGCGACGAGTAAATCGCCTGAGCGGACGGCAGTTGTTTTATGGGGAAAAGAGCTACACGGGAGCTTCCATCGCCAACGCTGAGGGCTTGGCGTCAGCCTGGGCCTTAATCCCGGCTACAGGCCCTGCTCTGACAGAAGAGTCGTTAACACAGCGCTACGGGGCTATGCTGGGAGGAGAGAGAGGGCAAAGTGTCGTAAGAGGAAATTATCGCAGTATCTCCGCGCCTGTCTACTGCCCGACCGATAACCCGTTGCTACGAAGACGGTCACCATTAACGTTCACGTTAAGCTGACAGATTAGGTGTCGGTAGCATTCAAGTGGATACGTTAATGGTGAAGGGAAGAATCCGCCTCGTATATTCTGGCGATTACTTTGAGCTCTATTGAGAGTAATCCCTTTCACGATTCACTAAGTGCCTTATGGAAGGTTTTGAAGTAGAGACTCATACAAGAGTAGTTTTTAACGCGTATTTCTTATTCATTAAAATAGTTCAGACTTATTTGTTAATGTATTGGTTTATCTGTAAGATTCCTCACGAGGGAGATCCCATTATTAATTACCAAATATATAGAAATGTTAATGAAGTAACTAAATCCAATAATTTCACACTACAAGATCTCTTAACATTTTAAAACAAATATCAAAATAAATACAAAGAAGCGAATAAATGAAAGAAGTAATGAATAAATTAATTACTTATTGAACATAGATATTTATATTCTCAATATTTGAAACTTTAATGCATTTGGAATTCATAAGTGTGTTCAATTGGTTTACGAAGTAATATAATACGTTACAATGGTATTTTTAAGTTACTTAACGCTTTTAAACTGCTACTTCAAGCAGCGACCTTTGTGTCTAAAACTAGCATCACAAATCTCTCTTATACCAACGACAACATCTTGTATAGTTGGATTAGAAATTTTGTTTTTGTTTATCTTACATCCTGTACGTATGGAGATATTCTAATACAAGTGTAATTTAGAAACAGAAATCGTAACAAGTATGTTTCAATGTAATTAAATATTGTGCGTACGATCTACTATAGATTAGATTTACTTGGATCGTGTAATAATAATAATAATAATAATAATAATAATAATAATAATAATAATAATAATAATCTTCCTTTGCAGATACTTCATTCAATACGCTGGCCAATTAGAGGTAAATAACGTGGATGTCGAAACTATTCTACTTGCACCATATTGTGGCGTGCAATCGTATTCCCCTCTTTATCTATTGTCTCTCCCAACCGCCTTAGTTGAGGTGAGGAGGGAGGAGAGGAGAGGTGGAAGAGATCACATGAAGACACGGTCCAAGAGTAGTAAAAGGTTCTGAGATCCAAAAGATGGCGACATTCGCCTATTCCTGGGGCCTACCGCTCGCAGCGGAGGCGAGCAAACAGCGGAGCTTTCCTGAGCGGTCGGGCCTAGAGTACTCTTATGTGCTTCACCAGAAAGTTTTTTACTTTTTCGGTACGGACTAGCCAAAAAAGTTATGTCATGCTGAGCGAAAAACAGAGTCGTTGAGTGAAAATTTCCGGAAGAAAAACTACTATACTGTAAGACTACTGTTACTATAGGGCCCTGGTAACGAAAATGTGGATTAATCTAAATGCTAAATTTAAAAAAAAAACTTCTCAAACATGTGGTGTAGCCGGAATCCACATTTTATGAGTCCTAGATACCGAAAAATCGAATGACGACAAAACATCTGTCTGTCCGTGAACAACGCTAAAGACTAAACCGTTCAGGCAATGTTCTGCAAAATTTATATTTCCCAATCGACCTCACTGACGTCGTGGCCCCTTGACTTTGAAAAAAATATTTTCCTTTTTGGGGGGTACTTTTTATGAAGTCCCTATGACATTCACACATAGGATTTTCACAAAAAAAAATATTTTGTAATTTTACGATTTCGTTGCAGTCTATACGTAGGTCATTCAATAATTAAAGAGACAAATTGGTGTGAATAAAAAACCGTGGGTGGAAGAGTGGGCAGAGTTGGCGTCATTGGGGTAAGCCCTGACCATCTGGAGGTTCAGCTGTGTCCATAACATCGAAATTAAGTTCAACGATGGTCGAGTTCAATTCAAAAGCCCACATTGGTTGAACAACGTTTTGTGATTCGTTTTTTACTTGCGAAAGGTGAAAAACCAGCTAATATATACTACAAAATGACTAAAGTGTATAGTGAAAGTTTTAAGAACCGGTATAATTGTTAAAAGTTAGTGACTGACACACACCGTTCTGACAGCATCAGCAGGAAAGGTCATGTTGACTGTGCTTCGATACGCTGTAAGTGAAATAAGACCGCAAATCGATCTTTTAGGGGAACGATCCGGAACGAATCACGGCGGTGGGAAGAGGCAGCCAGTTTGGGGAAAGCAAGAACATGACGAATGGCCCGCACGGGGCTGTGTGGCGTGTGTGAGCGAGAGAGTGGAATCGGGCAACATCGAAGGGTGAAAGTGCGTAGAAGTGTTAATATGTGAGCATACAAGCACTCGGGGCATCGGACCAAAGCATAAAACTAAAAGGTATTGTGTTCCGAGCGTCAATGAACAAGAAACTATTAAGTGAAGTGAAAGCATGTGGTGCAGCAATATGTACGGGCCATGAGAGAATGAAATGGAGTAATGCCGAGGACAAAAAACGCGTAGAAGTGTTGCCATGTGATCAGACGAGAACTCGGAGTATTGGACAAAAGTATGAATTAAAAGTATTATGTTCTGAACGCCACAGAACAAGAATAATCAGGTGATGTGAAAGCACGTGGCGCAGTATTGTACGTGGGCCATAAACCATTTCTGTAAGGAGATATCAACGGCTCCGAGTAAGTACATCGCCATAAGAAGACCGAATTCGTGCCCAGACTTTGGAAGTGAATGGTTAAATAGCAGAACGCTGGGTACGGCACGGCAACCACTAAGTGTGACAAATCATTTCTATTAATTTTCTTGTTTGAATTTATTATATAATATTACATTTTCTTTAAACTTTTCTTTCAATTTATTTCCATCACGTAGCCACGTCCGTCCACCATCCGAATTTCAGGCTCTACTCTTTTCCTGAGCTAGCCGGCAACTCGAGCCCAGGTAGGTGTGAGTGCGAGGGTAACGTCGCAGTCTAGTTGCTAAACATATTCATTTTTTTTAATACATGAACAATTGTAATATGTAACTTGGTGCATCGTGGATTGAATAAGAAAAGTAACAAGCCTAAAGCCAACATCCTCCTAATAAAGGCGCTCCCCACTAGAACGATCCCCTTGTCCTTAATCATTTCGATAATAGCACATCTTGCGTTCAAAATTCTAATATGTAGTAAGTACTTGCTTGGTCAACTTGAATTCCTAATTCGGAAAACAGAGGTAAGTACTGTCACAATATATATATATATATATATATATATATATATATATATGTGTGTGTGTGTGTGTGTGTGTGTGTAGGTATATAGTAATGCCCTTCCGTTAGAAGCGAGGGACTTGCGAGCGCTGTCCCACATAAGCGGCGCGCGTGTCCCGGCGCGGAGGGGGACGAAAGCTGACCGGAAACGAGGTCCGTCCGGGGCCTCCGGGGCCGGGGCAGTCGCCGGCCGTAACTCGCCCGCAACGGCCCAGGGACCGGGCTTCGAGTCCGGCGGCCGGCGCTCGTTCGTCTGCGCCCGCCCCGCGCCCTGGCGGAAGGAGCCAGAGTGATGGGGGCACGCGACCGCGTGGAGCGAGCACACGGGTTTGCTGTCGGCGCAATCGGCAGGACAGCTGGCGGCGGGCACGATGATGTTTTGACGGAGGGATAGGCTAGTCAAAAGAAGGTACAGGTAGCCAATTTACAAGAGAATCTGAGATGAGAAGAAAATTCGTAAGACAGCCAATAGCAGATATCGGATAGTATACGTGAAAAGAGATAGGAAGTGAACAAAGAGAAATTTGCAAAATAAGGGGTTCATTGCAATATTAATAATTTGTTACCAAACATACGGAAGATGTATGGGTGATAGAGACGCACAAGACAAAAGAAGGGTATTGGTGACGTTAGAGTTGGTGGGACGGTTGTAGCGTTCATAATTGTAATATGACGGATGAAGTGTTAGAAGTAGTACAAAGAGAGAGAGGAGAGGAGGTGAAAGAGGAGAGTGAGGAAAACATACGAGAGGAGATCAATTAAACGAGAAGACAAAGAGTGCCGACCTGGATGGCCGATGTGGCTAAGAGCGAGTACTGACTCAGCGCTCTGGACCGAAGGATCGCGGGTTCGAGTCCCGCCTTGAGCATGGCTGTTTGTCCCTTGAATTTGTGTGTGTGTTGTCGCGGAGGGCCTCGCGTTCTGCTGACCCCAGATCAGAGGAACCCGCAAGTGTTTGTCTAGTGTATGGTCGAATATGCGTCCCTTCGGGACGAAAAGAGCTACCGGCTGTCGGCTGGATAAAAGCCCTAGGAAAAAAATCAACGAGTGTAGAAGTAGCAGAAAACTGGTAACATTTGTAGAAAAAAGTTGGAACGCAAATGAAGTGATCGATAACGGCTAAACGCATCAATATATTAAGTAATTCAACCGTAGCAAGGGTCACTGCAGCGCTTCTGTCCGGGAGGTTCGAGTCCTGATGGCGGCAGGATTTGCGACATTAGCTTTTCAGCTAGGTCGAATTCAGTCGCGGAGGGAATTCTAGCGGCCAGCTGCTCTGACCGGTAGTTTACCGTGGTTTATCCGATCAACGCCAAGCGAATGCTGGAGCAGTCCCCTACCAAACGGGCCACGGACCGCGCGCCATCTTTCCGTCCTTTCCGATCTTTCCTTGTCGTATCCTCTCCCCCTTACACACACACTTACACTAACATGCACTACACTACCACATGTTCCGGGAGACAGGTCGGGAGCTTAAAGCTTGTCCCGGCTGGAGTGGTGCCCCGTTGGTGGGAGAGTCCTTGTTGCGGGTAAAACCCCACTAGCCGACGGTAGGTCGGTGCCGGATCTCGCCATCTAGCGGGGGAAGATTACTGCCATCTTCCGAGAAAAAAACATGCACTACACTAACAGGACTAATGACCGAAGCAGTTGACGCGCCCGGAAACACGAAAAAATCAATCAACCGTAGCAAGGAAAAGTGAAGGCATGGGATTAACTAGGCCCACTGTTGTCTAGAGGATAATAAGAGCATTGGAATGATGCAATCGGCGGAATTTCTCTGGACGCCAGGAGATTTTCTTGACGTGATATGTGTTAGATTGGCAGCGGTTCTGCAGAAGGGTAGAGTGGAACATTTGTCAAGAGATGATGAGACGAGGAACGAAATGTGTGAGGCAAGCAGCGCAATATGATAGCGTTGATGCGAAAGATGTTTGAAAATGAAATTTGGAGAACAAGAGATAAATTAATACCGTCAAGATATTATAATGTGATCAAAAAGACATGAAAGTGATAGGAGGCACAAAAGATGTTGCGGGAAATAACTACGGAAATTGGAACATGAACCAATAAAAGCGAGAGGACGTTTAGAGAAAAGCAATTATACTTAGCAGAATATAAGAGCATACTGTGACGGTCTATGCTTTCTGTAGACGCTTGCATTTCATCACACAGCCGGGCTAATTGACCTAAGTGAATCATAGGTGATGATTCAGATCGTGACAAGTAATGTATATCTAATGTTGTAAGCAGAAAGAAATCTAATAAAATGATGTAGTTTCTGATCAATCTTTTCGAAAAAGTAAATTAAATATATCTGAAATATTATTTTTTCGCAAAGCCATGTGTTTAATTTGTATATTAGGTTGTGATTAGGCAAAAGGGTAGGACATACGGCTTGAGCGTCTCCACTGATAAGGACATTATTAATATATTATTATTATTATTATTATTATTATTATTATTATTATTATTATTATTCAGGTATAAAACCCAGATGCCCAAGAGATACACTTTCACAAATATTTCATGGAAAGAAGCCAATTCAAAAGAAGAAAACTTATTTATTTATTGAAAAAGTTTTCATGGCCCCTTCTTGTTATACAAATAAACAAACTTTAATAGAGCATTTAAATATGCTCATTACAATAGCTATTACTCATATTATACTGCAGTAGTCGTATAACATACAGCAGTAGTATAGTAATAGTACATTGGGGGTGTTAATCGCCCCTGATGAGTTGTAACAGGATTGTGATGAGCATTTCAGAAGCTCTGCATTTCGAAATAAATGAGCATAATTTAGGTGATAACAATGTCAAAGTAATTTAGGGAGAGTATTTAAAGTTTAAATAAGATTAAAAAAAGGAAACATCATTCAGTAAAATAAAACTGATATTGTTTGCAAGTAGTTTAATTAAACTCGATAGCGTTACATAATTTACGTAGTATATTGTAATGAAAGATTAGTATATATTAATATAATGCAACTTTAGAATTTGTTTTTAAATAACAATAATAATTAAAATAAATATTGTGAATTCGTATATAGTTACTTTAAAATATAAAACGAGTCTTTTCAAACTCTACAGAAAGATGTGAAGTGGGAAATGAAATAAAGTGGAACCGGTTGTCTGATAGTCTTGCGAGTTGAACAAAAACGAAATGAAGTGCAAGGAAATGGAAACGAGGTAAAGTGGAATAGAAAATAAAAACTGTGACTATTTCCTAATACTGGAAAGTTATCTGTTGAAGAATACATGTAAATGTGTAAATGCGGAGAAATTACAGAAGATGAATTGAGCAACTGAAAAATACGAGTAGAAGAAAACTGACTCCAAGAATGAAACACTCTGGTTTGGTTTTAGTGTCAGGTGGTAGGAAGTAAAAATTTTAGTTTTTAACGTGGTGGTTAGTGACGCCGATGAATTTAATGAAGAAAGTAAACCGCTATAGAAGATTGTACCTACGAAGAGGGGAAGTAGAAATAATATGACAGAACTGCCGAAATTATACCGCACACGTTCATATGGAGAACATGTGGTGCTGTGGCCAGACCGCTGACTTTTCATTTTTGACTGAGGGGTTTCAAATCCTGGTCGACCCATGGAATTTATTGTGAACAAAGTGGATTTGCGGTAGGGTTTTTCCGTGACCACCCGTTTCATCAGCCTCTCATTCCAACGTTATGTTTTATCTACACCATTTTTATACCTCATACACTAAACGACTCATCCAATAAATATCCGAAGCGGTGATACGGATTTGATAATACAATTTACTAGTTTAGTGTAAAGCGGCAAATAATTTGAAGCTAAAATGTTTAATTGATATTAAACTGATTTGATTTAATTGATATATGTGTCATGTTTCTATTATTCTCTTCCCCAAAACAATATATCCATCCATTAATTTCGCCCTAAGCATTCGACGCCATTACCCTGTTCTTTACCAGCTCGTCTTAATAAATAATATGTGACCACATCAACAAATTTCTTACCCGTGGGTGCGCAGAATCGGCCTGTACAGGAACCGGCGGAGGCGGCGGAGGCGGCGGAGGCGGCGGAGGCGGCGGAGGCGGCGGAGGCGGCGGAGGCGGCGGAGGCGGCGGAGGCGGCGGAGGCGGCGGAGGCGGCGGAGGGGCGGGGCGGGGGGGGGGGCCTCCGTTGGCACTGAGCGCAATACGCACGTACAGCCACGGCGCGGGGCGGGCACATGGGCCTGCTGAGTCGCCCAGTACGTAACCAGGTGGCGTTACATGTCTGCGGCGAGCTGACATGGCAGTTAAATATGACGACCTCTGCGGCGGCGGCGACGCCGGCTGCGGAGGCAGGTTTATCTGCGCAGGCGGCGACCGGGGGCCCGAGGCCGAGGGCCGGCCGCAAGACGCTCTCAGCGCACGGGGCGATTTAACAAGCGGGCACAAAGGCAGGGAGAAATGTCCCCCCCTGCGTCCGCGTCTAAACATCTACGAACATGATGACCGCAGCGAGAAACGCTGAGTAACGTCTGAGGCGGTAGTATTGTGTAGTTGGCGTATCATTGCAAATGTTACTGACTTGCGGAAGATGAGTGTTGTTGACTGCGAAGAATTACTTTTATTTTACCTGCAGTCATGAACTATTTTCTTTATGATTTTGGAAATGTTTAATGTGAAGAATAACTCATTAAGAGAAGGAAATAAATTTATTGCTCTTGGTTTTAATATTCATGCACTCATCATCGATGTTGAAATAATTATAAACATTTTTCTTCGTATATTTTTGTATGAATTCAATTCCAGAGAAATGAAAAAAATATGCTTTTAGATTATTTTCCTAACAGTCTACATAAATTTGCCGCCCCTCAATGAGTTATATCATGAAATAATTTGCACAAAGGAAACAACTATTCACGGAGTAGTTTATACTCCCGCTCACACATCCCCTTCTTGCACCACAGGCGGTAAGTCCTGCAGAGACGATTTTGCTCGAGCATCGCGGAAATTGGAGAGAATCCGGAGGCGTCAGGCCAGTAGGACATGGTTTTGCTCGACTAAGCGAAATATGCTCGGCCTTCAAACCCGAGCATCCGATGCTCGGTTAGAGGGGGAACGACGCGGGCTAGTCTTGCGTAGGACGGCAATGGCGTCTCGCGGGCAGCGGGCCACGATGAGGCGATGAGCATTTATGAAAATACGGACGATGGCTATTGAGCTATAAGGAAATGTGGGCGTGGAAAAACCAGACATTTATGCCAATGTAAGAAAATATTACGCTTCCAAAAAAAATAATTAATAATACAATAACTGAAACATTTAAATACGAATAATACATTCTTTCTGGTGTGTTTTTTTTATTTTATCATTCTGCATAAAGTACTATAATGACGAGCTGCTACTCAAACAAAAGAGTAAAAATACCTTTCTGGTACCATTTGATTATTAGAAAAGCTTCCAAAATAAATTAAAATAATACATTATTCAACAAGTTTGTATAGTATTTAGCTAATGACTATACATTGTCTGCTCTATGTATAACTTGTAGATTTAGGATTTGTGTATGTGTATCCCATGAAAATGTGTAACTAGTATGTGAATTTGTAAATACTGCATTTTTGTAACTGTGGTCACCAATGACCTAGCTGTTTGTAACAAACCCGGAAGAAAACATGTATATAATGACCTAGCTGTTTGTAAGGCGACCTTAAATAAATAATTAAAAAATCACGGTACTATTCACGGGCTTGACAGTTCAGTGATTTGCACAATTCCTTTTCAAAATGGAACAATAATTGTTAATAGAAATGCTGTTATTGAGTAGAAAAAGTGTTTGATGCTTATAAATAACCATAGTTAATTAAAATGTTCGGCCTTAACAAGATTGAGCATGTAATGCCTATTATCGTGAAAATCATTTGAACAGTTTAGGAACGAGTTCTATCCAGGGGCATGCAGAAGCAAAAACAGGTGGCCAGATAAGCATACAGGCTAGCAAGCAGACACAAACACGGACGGACATTGACATTTTGCAGTATTACATAAGTTTCTCTGTAGTGTATACTCGAGGATAAATAATCCAGATAATCAGTTATAACCCGCCCGCAAACACTTTCAACTAGAGTCAGTTACTTCCAGACACCCACAACAGTGCTTCTACGCTATCCGACGAGCGCAACCCATCTGAGGTCGCCACTTTCTCCTCTCTCACTACCCCCATTCCCGTCTCCGCCGCCGCCCACCCCACCCAACGTAAACCCCCCCCGCGACGCGCCTCGACTCTCGCCTCGCGCTACCGCGCTGCTAAACCCCAGCGCATTCCACGGCGCAACCAGTGTATTTACGCCGCCGTTAAAATAATCGCCGCAACAACGCAATCTCAGGTAGAATCGCAGGCGTCCTCACGCTCTCCCCACGAGGTTCGCGAGGTCCTCGCTGTGAGCGCTGGCTGAGGTCGCGCCGCGTGTCGCGGGCCGGGGTTTATGTCCCGTGAAATAACATTGCGCAGATGACGACGGCGATAATGGCAATGATAATAATAATTATTCGGTATGAGTCGCTTCTCCGCGAGACGATGTTCGCAGAAGCCACCACTCGCCGAGGAGTGTAACAAGAGGTGGCACGTTGGTGGGGAAGCAAAGGGGGTACTTGTGGAGAAGAAGTGCCAGAAGTAGAATAGAGAGAGTTTAGGAAATGAGAAGAAGGTACGAAAATGTTGAAAATGTGGTGTCACTCATGGTGGATGAAGATGCCAAAAGTAGAATAGAGAGCGTTGAGAAAGAAGGACGGAAACGTTGAGGTGTGGTGCACTCGTGGAGATGAAGATGCCGAAGTAGAATAGAGAGCGGTAACGTTGAGAGTGTGGTGTCACTCGTGGAGGATGAGATGCCAGAAGTAGAATAGAGAGCGGTGCAGAAAAGAAGGTACGGAAACGTTGAGAGTGTGGTGTCACTCGTGGAGATGAAGATGCCAGAAGTAGAATAGAGAGCGGTGGCAGAAAAGAAGGTACGGAAACGTTGAAAATGTGGTGTCACTCATGGAGGATGAAGATGCCAAAAGGAGAATAGAGAGCGGTTGCAGGAAGGAAGACATGGAAACGTTCAGTGTGTGGTGTCACTCGTGGAGAAAGAAGATGCCAGAAGTAGAATAGAGAGCGGTTGCAGGAAAGAAGACATGGAAACGTTCAGTGTGTGGTGTCACTCGTGGAGAAGAAGATGCCAGAAGTAGAATGAGAGCGGTTGCAGGAAAGAAGACATGGAAACGTTCAGTGTGTGGTGTCACTCGTGGAGAAAGAAGATGCCAGAAGTAGAATAGAGAGCGGTTGCAGGAAAGAAGACATGGAAACGTTCAGTGTGTGGTGTCACTCGTGGAGTAAGAAGATGCCAGAAGGAGAACAGAGAGCGGTTGCAGGAAAGAAGACATGGAAACGTTCAGTGTGTGGTGTCACTCGTGGAGGATGAGGAACGCCAGTAACGGAATAGGGAGCGGTTGCAGCCTAAAAGATATGGAAACGTTCAGTGGGTGGTGTCACTCTTCGTAGGGTGATAGTTGTGAAGATGATTTAGAAGTATTAATGGTGGTATAATGATGGTTATGTAGGGTGACTATTTAGCGTAAATAATGGTGTGATGATAGGATATTCATATAGATGATCTGTATAGAGCAGTATGGTGTTAAAATACTGGAGGTAATAGTAGTGAAGATTGCAAACGCAAGAATTATGGTTAGGGATAGTTTTTATGTGGATTGTTTAACCTGTGACTTCACCGTTTTCGGTAAGAATAAGCAGCAATTCCTGATTGAGTATAAATGATTAATAGTAAGATAGTTTAGATACTGCTGATAAGTCTCCCACAGAGCCACAGACACTGGTGTTGTCAACAGAAGCAACGATGATAAAGTGGTTAGTTAGGTATTAGGGTAGTTAGTAGGGTAGGGTAGTTAGTGTAGTTGGTGTGGTTAGTAAAATAGTTAGGGACGTTGGCAGTACTTTTTAGTAACATGTGGAGTGGAGATGGCTGACAAGTTAACGAGAGCGGCTGAAACGGATGCGGTGGCAAGGCAACACTCTTTTAACAGCGTCTCCACGAACGCGGGGAACAAAACGCCTCTCCTAGATACGTTTTGTTGTGGCTCAGCGACAAAGCACGAGGTGAGCGTTAATGTTCTGTGTCGGAACCGCATGTTAGAAGTCCGCGGGACGAAGCTTTGCACCACACGTGAAACTCAATTCTAACCTAAACAGCCTGGCTCTGTGCCTGCATGAAGGTGTAATTTGTTTCGTGGACGTACATTCATATGAAGTATAGCATGCTTCAGGTGTTACACTATATAGTATGTACCACAACTGTGTGCTTTTGGTGTTATGAAGAAGGTAATTTTCTACTTGATAGATTATGTCTTATACCAACGGTTTTAATGGTTATTTTACCCAAGTCGAGAATAGTGTTGTTAAAGGTGTAATGGAAGACTTACTATAGCAAGAACTTGCTTTTATTATCTTGATCGATTAAATACTTTGAATTTTGAGGTTCAGAAATATAAGAATTTTGAGTAGAATTTGGAAAAAAGTAAACATTTGTTTGTTACACACATAGCATATTGGGAAAATACAATTAAGACAAGAAAACTCAGAGACATGAAAAGAGGTAAAAAAAATATGCTTATTATACAAACGACGAGAACTTTAATTACAAAAATTGATAAATTTAAGATTATTCCTAACATGTAGATGGAAATTGAAAGAAGACTATATAGTCTACAGACATGAGAGATATGTCTATGGTGTTGTGAGATATCCTGGAACTCAGATAAAATAAAAATAAACATACAAACAGTTTTGATTTTGACTGAAAAATGCAAATTTGCAAATGGAGAGAATGGTGGTATTCTGCCAATTTTCACACTGCGTCTTAGAGTAAATAGCCCATACTCATGCGTCACTGCTGACTGCTTACCAGATATGAGGTGACAGCAACGCACCGACGAAGAAGCCGTCATTAAAAATTTTCTATTAATGTGTTGCTTTATGGAACAGCAATTTTGTTATATTAACGGTTTATAAAGAAATGTTGTACTGCACACTCGTTGAATGTGGAGTCACCTAAAATTTCTAAATATTAGGGCACAGCTTTGTTAAAAGAATTTATTAGTGTCTGGTATTGGACATACCATTGAATCGTAGTAGCTGATAATGTTAGACTTCCGTTCAAATATTCCCATCACCCAATGACAAAGCATGTTACCCCACACGGGATACGAATTGGTGATATTGCAATTTCAGTCGACATAAAAAACACTTGCAGGTATGGATGATGTGATTAGTTAAAATTCATTGCAACTGAATTTTTAACGCTATTTTTGTTAATATGAACAAAAATTCATTTAAAAGATCACTTACAAGATATTCTTCAGGATTATTCTCTAACTCTGATATAAGACCATTATCAATTAGTTACGAAAATTCTATCGCAAATCTTCACAACTACATTTCATTCTTTCCGAATTTGGTTAACACTTCCATATTTTTCTCCCCTAATTTTGGAAGAGTTTAAAACTCCACACTCTGAGGCTAATTTTTCACTTCTACATTTGCAATTGCTTTTTTAATCGTTTTGTAGAAAATATTTATAAACATTAAAAGGCGACTGTGTTGTCCTTTTACATGAAAAAGGATTTTGTCAAGTTTAATTAGAATAACTTGTTAGACACGTTCACTTGAAAATCTGTATTTGCTCGTTTAAGAACGTAAATGTCAAAAGTCGAATATGGTTGTGATTTCTTTCTCTAATACTTCTCACAGTTTTGGGTTTCTCCATATTCACTTTTAAGTTCTTCAAATTTAATAAGTTCCGAGATAACACCGTACGAAGGTTTATGCACATTTGTTATTAAAAATATGGCAATACGTCAAAGCAGCATCACTGCTTGACATTTCTACCACGCGATTCATTTGTTGCACAACAATCAGTGTCTCCATCCTCTTGGAAGAAAATTATGACATCATGGAGCTAAAATTGCCTGTGCGTATTGGGGTTTAATCAACGCTACCTACATACTAATCTTGGTGGCAATGGTTTAATTCTGCTCTGAGTACCAACGTCGCAGCGTTAGTACATCAAAAACGTTTTTGGAAATTTCTTACAATTTGCTGGCCGAATCCAAAAACGAATTATCAGTTCCCGAACAGGAAACCGATTGGTTGATTGATTTTTTCGTGTTTCCGGGCGCGTCAACTGCTTTGGTCATTAGTCTCGTTAGTGTAGTGCTTGTTTTTTCTCGGGATATAGCGGTGATTTTCCACTCGCAGGATGACGAGATCCGGCGACGACATACCGTCGGCTAGTACGTTTCCCCCTAACCAGGACTCTCCCACAGCGGGGCACCACCCCAACCGGGACAAGCTCTAAGCTCCCAACCGGTCTCCCGGAATATGTGGCAGTGTAGTGCATGTTAGTGTAAGTGTGTGTGAGTAAGGGAAGAGGATGGGGTAGGAAGAGGAAGGACAGATCGCGTGCGGTCCGTGGCCCGTTTGGTAGGGTACTGCTCCGGCATTCGCCTGGTGTTGATCGGTGAAACCACGGAAAACTACGGATCAGAGCAGCCGGCCACTAGAATTCTCCTCCAGACAGCGACTGAATTCGACCTAGCTGGAAAGTGCTAGTGCCGAAAATCTTCCCGCAGTCAGGACTCGAACCTAAGACCTCCCGGCCAGAGGCGCTGCAAACAGGAGACCGAGGCACGTCGAATGACACCTCGTATGTCTGGCTGGTGCGCAGGAAGTGGTCGAACAGTGAGTGATGGACGAACAGACGCACAGAGTCGCAGATACTGGAATACTATATAAGAGTTACGTGCGTCTCAACAACTAGAGTTCACCCCATAATTTATAATTGGTTAGCAATATCGAATTGCTGTTGTTCCCAACATTACTAAACCAAAGATCAAGTAACATGTCGTAGAACTTTGTTAGTAATATTTTTAGCTTCGGAAAATTCAATTATCTTTGATTTGTTACATGGAATTTATTTTTTCTGCAATAGATAAAATAATTTTGCACTAAAAAACAATTTTGAATATTTTCTCAATTGTTTAAACGTAACATTGAGGAAACAATATTTATGGCTTGTGATTTGAAAATGTACGCAATACTTGGTTCGACAATATTTCCTTTTAGTAGCCTTATCGATGTCACCTTTTTGGCAGGAGTCTTGGCGAGAGATCCAGAATAACTACAGAAACTCGTGATCTTGGCAGAAAGGGCTCAGAAATAAACATAAATATTGAAGATTAGAATGAGAGGTAATGATTTCCATCACTGCTTCAAGTCAAGTGATTTTTTTTATTCTATTGATTGTAATTCTAAAGTAGTAATCTTAAAAAAGAACGGTATGAAAACTAATAGCATAAAAATATTAATGTCATTGTTAAAGTTAAAACGAATCGATATTGATTGGTAATGACTTTACAAGTAATCCAGCCTTTAAATATTTTAAGTACAGAGAGGGCCTGAATGAATTGTTGAAGATTTTTCACAATAGTATCTTAAGATATTTCATCACATCTTAGATTAGTAGCATTTTTCTAATAATTTATTTTTGTTGATAAAATTTATCCTTGTCACATGTACAATGCAACTTGTAACTATGTAAAACAATAAGAGTTCAGAAACAAATTATAGTTAACTTCTCTCCGAAGATGTATTTTCAACACCACTATTGCCTTGCTCATTTTCCAACTATTTGAAGGTATACACTGAATAAGAATGAGATGAAGTTGATAAAAATGGTCTTCTTATAGATAACGTATGATTAAAAACTTTGAAATTCAAATTAACTTAAGAGAACAATAAAAAGAAATAATTGTGATAATAAGTAATGAAAAGTGGCACTTTGTAAAACTCCCGTGTATAGTATGTCAATAAATAAATGAAGACTAGTAAAAATTATTTTCGGGGCACTGATATAATGATATTTTTCGACCTCAAGAAAATACAGAAAACGTATGTTTACTTGCCTTCGTTTCAATAATTTTCCAATCATCTTCAGGACAGTATTACACTTGTAATTTATAATTATCACCCATACATACACTTATCGCCCATACCACTCAAATATTACAGATAGAATATCTTAGCGTGTACGATAGTTCATTTTGTAACTACCATTCTCTTCCCTCTAACACCCAAAACATCGTTTTATCCAACGGATACACGGCGACGAAACCCGGAACAGAGGTCCCAATGACAATCACAGGAGACACGCTAACCCCGACATCGCTGTTCGACTGTCGGTGCACCGGTGACCCTACCGGCTCACCGGGCGCAGGATTACACTCCGCTTATTTGACGTGCAGCGCGGCGCGGCCGAGCGAAGAGCGAGGGGCAGGGCAGAGTGGCGCGGGGCGAGGCGGAACGGGACGGGATGGAGAGTGAACGAGCAGGGAGGGGCGGCGCGGAGCGGGGCGTGGTAGACTGGGCCGGGGCGCGGTGCAGCGGGAAGGGGAGGGGTGGACGGAAAGGGGCGGGGTGGAGCGGAAAGGGGCGGGGTGGAGCGGGCAGAGGCGGGGTGGAGCGAAGAGGGGCGGGGTGGAACAGGGTGGAGCGGGGTGGTGTGGAGCGGGGAGGGTCGAGGTAGAGCGGGGAGGGGCGAGGAGGGGCGAGGTGGGGCGAGGTGGGGTGAGGTGGGGCGAGGTGGGGCGAGGTGGGGCGAGGTGGGGCGAGGTGGGGCGAGGTGGGGCGAGGTGGGGCGAGATGGGGCGAGGTGGGGCGAGGAGGGGGCGAGGAGGGGCGAGGAGGGGCGACGAGGGGCGACGAGGGGCGAGGAGGGGCGAGGAGGGGCGAGGAGGGGCGAGGAGGGGCGAGGGGCGGGGGGGGGGGGGGGGGGGAGTGGAGCGGGAGGGTGGGCGTGAAGCGGAGAGGGACGGGCGGAGCGAAGTGAGACGGAGCGGGAGGGGCGGAGCGGGGCGGGGAGGGGCGGAGCGGGGTGGGGTGGAGCGGGGAGGGGTGGAGCTGTGAGGGGCGGAGTGGGGAGGGGCCGAGCGGGGAGGGACCGAGCGCTCTCCCGGCAGGATTAGCGGAAGCCGGCGCGTGGAATACGTCCCGCCGGGGCTTCCCCCTCCAACGCCAACTACCTCCTTCGATCCCCACCATCGCCCTCGCAGCGCCCTCGCCCTCTGTCGAAGCTCCCTGCATACCTTCCCCGCTACCCCCACCGCCGGCCCGGCACCCTCCCGAGGGCCGACTTTCCTTCCGTCGCCGTTTTGGGTAATACCTGTCATAGCGATGGAGCTCGCTATCCGGGAAGGGAATATGCCTTTCCTCCAGCATGAGGAGAAGGGGAACTGTGACGTCACGAATCGAGCGGCGGATGCTGTGATTTCAGTATCAAAGCTGTACAAGCAGCGTGAACACAGAGAGCGCTCTTAGACCCTACGTTATACTCCTACTGCTTGTTGATTTTTTTTTTTTTGGTATTAGAATTTACTCTGATAAATAAGTGGTTGTTTTATGTAGTTCATTTGGTTCAGCTTTCTGTATATCGAAATTAAAATTAAGATTCATGTTCACATGTTGGCTGTGTGTACAGGACAGAAGAGAATATCGTTCTGTTTGAACTCATGAACGATTACCTCCCTCCCTAGGTCATTGCGGTGCCGGTGCATGGGCCCCTCCCTCACTCTTCAGCTGACTCCCTGAAAGCCTAGCGCCTCGCGTGTCCACCGAAAGAGAACACGGGCAAGTGGCAGAACAGGGTTTGGCCGCGGAGCGTGGAACGCACAATCTCACAGCCGGGGATAAAGGCCAGGGCTCAAAGCGAAACGCGAATCTGCTGGACCGTGCACGAGATGCAGTGAGACGTGTTGGAGCAGGGTTCGGCGAGGACGAGCTGGGAGAGGTATCAGCGAGCAAGGTCGCAGAGCGCGCCTGGAGTTGTGGCGGATGTGCATATGGGGAGGTAGGCAGCGTAGTCAGGAAAGACAGATCGGATAAACGGTGGCGAGGTCAAACGAGTGAATACGTTTGTCAGCATCTAAAGGCGCGCCAGGTCGAGAGAGTTGTGTGAGCAAGGAGGTTTAAGGGAGCGGACGGCATGGGGTGGGCAGGGCAGAATACCATCGAAGGTGGGCGTTTCAAGAGATGAAGAAAGGCATGTGCTCAACAACGAGCATGAGGGAGTGAGGTTAAGTGGACAGAGAGAGCTCAGCGGGTGGGAAAGAGAAGCCAGCGAGGAAGGACGGATCGAGTGTGCACGTATGTTTGCGGTCGACAGTTCGGGCAAGAATTGGGGTTTCGGAGGGAGGTAGAGCGGGCTAGAGAAGAAAGAGAGTGACGGTGCTAGAAATTACGAGCGAGATGATAGAAATGAAGAGAATGGGTATGAAAGGGATCACAAATTGATGATATGTGTGGGGTGAGCGAGATTTAATATGAACAGGCGGGGATTGGAAAATGGAATGAGTAAAGCTACAGGAGGCCGGAGACAAGAGGGGTTAGGTCGGCGCTCAGATGCGACTGTGTGTGTTCGGGTATGCGGATGTGCAGGGATGCTGATGAGCGAGTGGGTAGCTGAGTAGCCGATTCGGTGAGTGAGTGGGTGAGTGGGTAATGGTGAGCGGATGAGTGGAAAGTGAGAGAGCGGGAGAGTGGGAAGGGGGGGTGAAGAATGGGTGGGGGATGGCGGGCCAAGGGAAGCCAGCGCGAACGTGGCAGGCGCGAGCCGTAGCGAGCAGGGCTGACGTCAGCAGCGGCAGCAATTTCCGGCGGCGGGCGTCGCCGCACGGCGCTCACTTGTCGCCGGTGCTGCTGCCTGCGGACCGCGACGCGCGCGCCAATCGCACGAGCGCTCGACGGCCACTCCCCCGCATGCACTGCTGCTCTCTAGTGACAGGGAGCGCGGCAGGCCGGCTTTACGTGGAATGCGTAAGGCATTTGGACAAGCAGACAATATGAAAGGATTACGTAAGTGGTTAAATTGCTTTCTGTACAGACAGGAAGGATTGATATTCCGATGACCTGATTGCTGTAGACTCAGGAAGGATACCGATTATCTGATTGCAGGATTAACTAATAGTACGAGCGTTTTACGTAAATAGTCCAAGCGGTTTTTCTAATAGCAATATAATAGAATGGTTTTTAAAAAGGCGAGCAAAGGACAATTTCCCACTGGACGGTTGTAGGAAAACATAACAACAACACAGGTATGTAAAAGAAATGCTGGACTTAACAACAGACCTGTTACTTTCCCATTTTTCGGCACGGCGGTTCACATCTTGTCGCTCTATGTGAAATTTCATTGAAGCAACAAAGAGATTTTCTCCACAACTCGATATTTCTTTTTCTATTTTTACGTTTAACGCCAACGCTTCAATTGTTGAATGCAATATTTATTAAGCAAATTTCACAAATACTTCAATAAATAACAAATTTAAAACTTAACACGCCCCTTCACTTACTTGTCTGCTAACAACGTGCCGTATGAATGAATACGCGATAAAATCGCCACCATTACGCATGCCGACAGTGCAATCCACAGTTAACTAAAACATGAAATAAAATATATCATAGTTCTGCTAAAATATCGTCTCCATTTTGGCTAACGTCATTCAAAATGTAGCTCGAAGATCCAATGTTTTCATTACAACGGATTGTCTAATACTAAAATAACGCACTGTGTATTAAATATTTCTACACAGGTTATCCGAAACATATCAGCAAAACCTAACCATGGAATAGCCAACATCACTCGCCTTCGACAACTGTCCGCTAACAACCCGCCACCAGCTCCTCCTCGGCCAGCCGGATGCCCGGTGTCCTTGGGGCCTGCCTTTACGATGGACTGCGCCGACGGGCGACCCTCAATCACCCGGCCGTCAGGCGGGCGACGGGCGTGGGCGAGTGGCGCGGGCGATAGGGCGCGTCACTGCCCCGCCCCCCGCCCTCCAGCACCGGAGAGAGCGCGCTGTCCCTCGGCGTGTACTGCGGAGAGGTTGTTACTCTGTCGGAATTTGGAGTCGTGTAGCGCAGCCTTCAACGCACGTTGTTTGCTGCACAGGTAAGCCCTTCGAATTTGTTTCCGGTGGACAGGAAGTGGAAAGGAACTGTAAACTGGATATCGTATTACATGGAAAGAAAAAAAAAAGGGTTTCAAATAAAAAACAGGAAAATAGGCAAAGGGTAGGATCAGTTTCTGTTTTATTTTAATTTTTAAAAACAGTGAAAACGTGTAACATATGATGAAGAAGAATAATATGGAAAGTGTTTTAAGTTCCAGTATCCCTGTCGTTTACTTAACGTATATGAATTATAAATAATGGCAGAAGCGAGCGTATTTTAGGACTCAATGGGTATTGACCTAGGAAAACTCGACGGAAAACTAAATCATTGCCCCAGAAGCTGAAGTGCAATCCTTTTGAAAGTATTTTAGAATTAGTCTTAGAAAATAAGTCTTTGTCGTTTAGAATTATATAATACATATGGTGACTAATGTATGTTCATGTTTATTCAAATTAACATCACTTTAATTATATCCGATAACGCCTTGAAAACATCTGGATTTATATTTGATTAGCTCTCATTGTCAGAATATTTCTCACAATCACCGATTGAACATAAAAAGGAATTAATTTCATCTCTAGTAGGAAGTGGTAATAATTTTAATTCCATCTCTCCTACAGACCTCCCAGCTCCATCTTGCTCCTAGCAGCTTCGCCCACTCTCTTCGTTCGACCCACCATCTGCCCCTACCCCTCATTGTCCCACGATTATTGATAAAAATTTGAGATGAAAGAAACATGCTGGAGTAATCCAAGTTAATCTATGGCAGTTTACACTATTTCATCCAAGTAGAATCGGTTGACCATTTTTTGAGATGTAAAAAGACATTTAATTTTTTATAGTACAAGATGCGAAAAAGTACATTTGGTTCCACTCCAGCAAAATTTGCAGGAGTACTGTGGTAATTCCTATGCCTCTTTCTTAAAAATATTTTTTTATGAGTAGCTATCCGAAAGACGCCGCGTTTTAGAAATAGAAACCAACTTTTCGGTCGTCATAATACGACCTTCCTCACGACGAAATGCTGCGGACATTCCTCGGGGATTTTGCCCTAAAGAAGGTCGTGGTATGGCGACTTAAAAGTTCGCATCTGTGCCTAGGACGCGGTGTCTCCGGGACAGCCAAGTAGATTCAGAAATGCCACTCGTTTGTCGAAGCAGCAGCCATGATATTTCGGAAACATCACGTTGCGAATGACTGCTATATTTTTATAGTGCGGATGACTGCTCTTTAGACGTCTCAATCAATGAATTCGAAATTGAATTCAATTATACACTAGCATGTCTGGTACCTGAGCTTCCAGGCTGAATATTCTATGAAATCCATGTAAAACGCTAAAATATCTGCAAGAGGATCTTGCCTTCTGGGCATCCCTATGACACTAAATGAAAGTTCCCAGAATGGAGCCCCCAAAAATAATCATTTAAATATATCAGATTCACCTAACACAAATTAAACAGAATGTAAATACTAAAAAATCATCTGGATTAATATAAAAAATATTTCACAAGCCATCTACTTTCAATACCAGCTCAATATGGATTAACCCTCCGAAACATCAAAAACAAAATTCAGAAAAACAAATTTCTTTAGAACAATTTCCAACGCTCCATTATTCGTGTATAACTATAAGGAATTTTACGTCAAACCACGAGCAAAGCACACTACTGGTCATAAACATTTGGTTTAATTTAAATAAACTTTTCTTCATAGTGCCGTTCAGAGTCAGAAAAGCTATAAGTATCAAATCAGAATTTAAAAATTACCCTTATGGCCCACATTCACGAAAAATATTTGATTTAAAATCTGGTTTTAGGACTCAAACGTGAATTCTCTGTCACTGTAAGAGCACTTAGTTAAATATTAATTAGTAAGCAATACATAAATGTATTCATTATTCAAATCATCTTTGTGTCGTTATCAAATACTATTAAGAATTACATTAAATAATAAGTTAATACATTTATATATGTGTTTAGAAAATTATAGTTTGTGAAATTAAATTCAAAGCTTTATTAATGGAATTACAATTCATTACAAAGTGTTTACCAAATTAAATAAAATTAAAAACTATTAATGTTACTCCAATTTTAACTCCGGTAATGTTAATTTCAATTTTAAAACTCTTGTCATATATCTAGACATATCAATCAAATTTCTCTTAGGTAATTTCATGCATGTCCTGTCACCTAAATACAAATAATTATACTTAAGAGTTATAAATATTCAATCAACTATAAAGTTTGTTCTTACACGCAGTTAAAACTTAAATTACCATTTTTTCCGTTGAAGGGCATACTGTAATCCGAGCAAAATCTCTACGAATCGCGAACAAATCTCTCGTGCCCAGCGTGACGAATAGCCGCAAAGGGACGCAGAAAGCGGCGCAGTGTTCAATCGAACAGGCGTTTCCTCAAAAGATACAAAAAAGCCGTCAAGACTCAATCACCTGGCAACGGCGTGGTGGGACCTACTCCGCCGAAAACTGGGCAACCGGAGATTGTGTCCAATGCAGAGTGTGATTCAATATGGCAGCGCGGCTCGGCCAAAGAAGTTGGTCTTGGACGTTCGAGTCTCGCGGATTGTGGAAAAGAGTAAAGAAAGTATAAGAGCTCGAATGTTTGGTCAAGGCAAGAAGCACTTGACGCGATGAAAAATTCGCACATCACGATATTCACAGATGTAGCTTACTGGTCACAAATATTTGTAAATATAAGAAATGAATCATTACTTTAATAGTACACCTACTTTTGTTCTTACTTAATTTTTATTCTATATGTGAAAAACAAAAATAATTCGAATAGAAAATTTGAATTGTTTTACGCGAATAGCTTCTCAAACATTAATCCTAGTTATATTATTTTAATTGCTTTAGTTTCCGGTCAATTTATCTACTGCTGAAATGGTTATTTTATTTAAGCGTGAATAGGAAATATCAAAGGTATGTTTCGAAGAAGTTAAACAATTTAAAGACAAATAGCCTCTCTCTTGTGTGAGTAAGCATCCTGATCGCTTTTATAAATTGCATAATATTGTATAATATTGTATGCACGTCGTAATAATCGGTTGTTAATCAATTACCTAATCGATTTCTTCGAGAAAGAAATGTTCATTTTCACACGACACTTTTGACAAGTTAAATGACTCGACAAAAAAGGGGAAATAATCTTAAGAATATTAACTTGTGCTACTATCAA
Source organism: Teleogryllus oceanicus (assembly GCA_964035755.1). NCBI lineage: Eukaryota > Metazoa > Arthropoda > Insecta > Orthoptera > Gryllidae > Teleogryllus > Teleogryllus oceanicus. The sequence goes on along the minus strand of CAXIVR010000002.1, from coordinate 239,255,160 downwards.
GTTTGGTGTTTTGGGAAAATTGGGACAAATTATGCTGAAATGCAGAAAAAACAGCGACAAACGTGTATTTATAGCACGCAATACATTTTATGAGATTATATTTACAGACATAACAAATAAAATTGAGGTGCTTATGGTTGACAAAAGTTTCTTAAAGATAAACAAGGCAAAATAATTTTTGTAATACAACCATACTCTAAAACAAGACTCACATAAAATTATCATTTTCCTACATTTCCTATGCAATGAAACATAACAGATATAACAGTAAAAAGGCATCGCAACCGTTACTTCCTGTTTTGTTGGCTGCATTTTTAAATGCATAAAATAATTAGAAATATTAAAATCAGTGCAACATAAGTGCTGCTTTTAGGAAACTGTGAATATACATTTGCCAAAAGGAAGTTTCATCAAGGCAAATTAAAAAAATATATATCTTTAACTCCTTGTTGAACAATCTGTACAACTTTTACTCATTTCTTATCTCACAAAAAACACTCTCTAAGCACCGTATCTTCCTGCCGACGGCGCCAACTTTTTCCTATGGAGCACTCCCTGATAACATCTTGCGCACGCAGCGGGGGCCGGAGTCCGTTTAAATCCGGGCAAAATATACAAACGAGAGCGCGCCAGGCGCCGATCCGACGGACTATTAGTTATTTGATTTCCCGAAAATAACGACCCAAGCTCTTTTTAATTAAACAGATTTCCGAGAGGATAAATCAATACGAAGCCGACGAGCGCAGCCACTCGCCCAGGCCGGCTGCACGGGTCCGCGGACGCGGAGAACGCACTGGTCGGCGAAAGGGGGCGCTCCGACTCCATTCAGATCCAGGGCGAACGCGCAGAGTCAATAAGCGGAGGAACAAACCGGTTCCTCTCATCCAGGGTGGCTACTATTTGATTGGTTGATTTTTTTGTGTTTCCGGGCGCGTGAACTGATTTTGTCCTTAGTCCCGTAAGTATTGTGCATGTATTTTTTCTCGGGAGATGGTGGTGATCTTCCCTTTGAATGGCGAAATCCGGCACCGACCTACCGTCGGCTAGTGGGGTTTCCCCTAACCAAGACTCTCCCACCTGCGGGGCACCACCCCAGTCGGGACAAGCTCCCGATTGGTCTCCCGGAATATGTGGTGGTGTAGAGCATGTCAGTGTAAGTGAGTGTGTGTAAGTGGAGAGGATAGGGTAGGGAAGAGGAAGGACAGATCGCGTGCAGTCCGTGGTCTGTTTGGTAGGGTACTGCTCCGGCATTCGCCTGGTGTTGGAGAAACCACGGAAAACTACCGATCAGAGGAGCCGGCCTCTAGAATTCTCCTCCAGACAGCGACTGAATTCGACCTAGCTGAAATGCTAGTGTCGAAAATCCTGCCGTCGTCAGGACTCGAACTTAGAACCTCTCAATCAGAGGCGCTGCTGTGACATCAGTTGATGCACTGAGCTACCGCTGCCGGTGCCACTATTTGAAATTGCACTTCTGTGGACAAACGTGTCGTAGATGATAGCGTTCCCTCACGGGAGTTATGTATGATTTGTACGCGCTTTTAGAGGGATCTTGTACAAAATAACTACACACAGCGCCCAACAGGCAGACACAAATTTTATTCTTTAAACTACTACCTTTTAAACTAAAATTGAAAGAAACAAAAAGGCAAAAATCATCTCTATCAGTCCTTATTTCAGTGAGGTAAACGATATGAGGTAGTTTTAAAAGTAGAAGTAAAACACCTTACATACCTCAACCAAGGAGAGGCATAATTTTCGGAAGTATACAGACAGTGACGTTACTTACGTATAAGACAAAGCGTGTTGATAATAGTTGCTTTCTGTGAATTTGTACTTGTATTATATTATTAAATAATAAATAATAATAATAAGTACTAAATAATAAATCAGTAATAAATAATAAGCAGTAAAAAATAAATAATAAAAAAACAGTAATAAATAATAAGTCGTAAAAAATAAATGGTCTTCGACAGCTGTCACATTACAGTTGGTACATGGCTTATTGATGAAGGAGCTCCCATCCCACACCAGAGTCCCGTCCGGGAGTTGAGATAAAACAGGCGTGAATCGGGCGCGCGAGCTCGGCAGAGGCATCCGTTTGCGAGAGGCAGCGCCCAGGCCGGCTGGCTGGCTGGCTGCCACGCGGAGCCACCGCCTTTGCCTCCGCCTCTACCGCGCGGCGCGGAATGAGGGGGCGGGGCGGGGCTGGGCGGGGAGCGGGGAGGGGCGGGGAGCGGGGAGGGGCGGGAGCGGAGAGGGGCGGGGAGCGGGAGGGGCGGGGAGCGGGGAGGGGCGGGAGGTGCGAACGACGCGCCGGCGGGCAGGGGCGCCAACGCGCCGCCACAAAGAGCGAAAGCCGAGCGGCGAAACGCCAACGCACGACGCGATGCGCGCGCGCGCAAATACATAATTTCATCTGGCGTGGCGCGCCGACTGCGCGACGCCCTCGCCCGAGCGGAAATAGCTGCCTCGTGATGATAATGAATCTGCGAGCTGGCAATCAGAGACGCGGTTATTGTAGAAACGCGCCGTTTTTTGTTTTTTGATTCGTAGAATTAGAAAATAGAAATGTGTATTTTGCTGGTGTTATAATGTAATATGTCACACGTATTTAGAACATTTCAAGGTAAAATAAATTTTATTTAACCCTTCTTTCGTTGCTGGAATATATTTACCTTAAATAGTCGCATCACGGAGGAAACCTACGGGTTCAGAAATTGGGGAAACAAAACTTTTAATCAGTTTTAGTATGATACATTTTTAATGCTCGTTAATATATTAATCAGTTTTACCTAAATATAAATAATAAACAATAATATTGTTATTATATGAAGGATCGTTTTTAAATTGAACATAGTGAAACGCCTGCACGTGTAACATCTGATTGTGGTTTGATTTTTTTCGTACTCAGGAAAGCACGTCTCCCAGCATTTGAAGATCACTTGCAGCTTGTGATTGAATAGACTGTCTGGCTGTTGATACTTTTCTGAACGAAGTTCATGGGAGCTGGATAGAAGAAGATTTTATTTCAACCCGATTAGTGGGTCCTGCATCGCTTTCGCACCTTCCGTTTTATCGACCTTCGTCTATTGATTTGTATATGTTACTATTTACTTTAGTAATGAATCAAGAAAGAAGATATTCTATGCACCAGCTACGGCTGTCATATTGCGTGATTGACCTTTCAAACCTGGTAATGTAAGGTAATATAATAGTGAGGCATACCAAATTTTGAGGCGGTTTACACATATGGCACAAAGGTTTCTTATCTTTTCCCATAAATGAAGGGTAACCAAGGAGAGAATTGTCGAAATAAGTTGTTGCGTCATCAAATTCACATTCTGCAATTCCATATACAAGCTCGATTGAAATACGTCGTTTCTTAATGCCTACCTCACCTTGCACGTATTTCATCACATTAACATTTTCATTCATTGACATATTTGAATATTTCTTGGTTTCTGGACGCAGGAATTAGTGATGAAAAACGGGTGTCGAAGCGTCATGGCATGGTTCTTTAGAAGAGAATTACGATCTCTGCCTTGCAGATAGTCTTCTTCCTCTCTGTCGGGTTTATCACCAATTTCAAAATCAGTAGCTTCAACTAGCACATATAAACCCATTTTTCTAAATTGTTCCCCTTTGTCGACAATATTGTATGAGAAAAATACCAGAAGAAACCATACATAGACGCACAATGCATTCGAACGAAAAATCGAACACTGGAAAACGGTCGCGTCACGGAGATAACCTCCAGGTCAGCGCACGGAGTTAATAAAAACTCTGTCACCAGTCCATAATTCATCTCTTACAGCTGCGATCCCCAATCGACTTGAAAATGTTTGCAGAAAGTGGTGAAACAGTGCGACATTCTCAGTCTGCAGCAGAATGGCAAGACTTCGTGACGCGAAAGAGTTAATAATATTTTTCACTTTGTGACAAATATGTCGTATTATATGTGGTATTGTAATGACTAACGTTGAGATTATCCAATATTTTCAAAACAAAATAATACATTAAGTTATGTCAAGTCATAAACATGATAAATAACATAAAATTATTATTTGTACTTAATAAATACTATAATTTCTTCTAGTAAAATGTTAAAACCTTAACGTAGTCTTCATCTGCTTCATGAATACAACTCCCAGCAGTCTCTCGTACGTTTATTGCAGAAGTGACACATCTAAAAATCATTTTGCAGAACAACGATTTTAAACAAAAGCGGAGTCGTTTGTTTCGTGAACAAAAGAAATTGCCTGCTGTTTCATAAACTATCTTTATACAATTTTTATTGTAAAAAATATACAATTTTGTTACAAAGTGAACAAATTAAATAAAAAAAATTACCGTTCATTTAGATTTTTTCACTTTTCTGGAGAACCGACTGTCGTTACTATTTGCTTCATCCGAAAACCTAACATCAACTTCTTCTCTCTTGCTTCCCCGTGGCGCGAGATGGTCGATTGATTGATTGATTGATTGATTTTTTCGTGATTCCGGGCGCGTCAACTGCTTTGGTCATTAGTCCCGTTAATGAAGTGTATTTTTTTCTCCGGAGATGGCGGTGATCTTCCCCCGTTGGAAGGTGAGATCCGCCGCCGGCCTACCGTCGGCTAGTGGGGTTTCCTCCTAACCAGGACTCTCCCATCGGCGGGGCACCGCCCCAGCTGGGACAAGCTCTAAGCTCCCGACCGGTCTCCCGGAATATGTGGTAGTGTAGTGCATGTTAGTGTAAGTGTGTGTGTGTGTGTAAGGGGTGAGAATAGGGCAAGTAATAGAAAGGGAAGATCGCGCGCGGTCCATTTGCTAGGGTACTCTCCAGCGTTCGCCTGGTGTTGATCGGAGAAACCACGGAAAATTACCGATCAGAGCAGCCGGCCGCTAGAATTCTCCTCAAGACAGCGACTGAATTCCACCTAGCTGAAAAGCTAGTGTGGCAAATCCTGCCGCCGTGGGGAGTGGGAACCTAGGACCTCCCGGCCAGAGGCGCTGCGGTGACATCAGTCGATGCCTGAGCCACCGCTCCCGGAGCGAGCCGGTCGGCTTGCGTCGTCCTGTGCCCCTCTGCCGTCCGCCTGCGCTGGAATCAGCGCGCGCCAGATGGAAACAAACGAGGCGGGCGGCGCGGCGGGCGCGGGCACCGAGTCGCGCTTGTTTATTGAACGCGGTGCGGGCGGAGCCGAGCCGCGGCCGCCGACGGGATCTATAATACACATCGGCAAAGGGGGCGGGGCGGGAACACGGGCACCGGAAGTGACCGCTGCCGCACACCGGGTGACGCACACGGGGCCGAAATCGGGCGAATACTCCGATTGGCAAAACGATGTTGGTCTGCATCGGGTGTAGCGGAAACGGTATTTTTATGGGCACTACTCAGGGTATACTGGGACAAAGATAGATGCTATGCGGATTCTTTGTCTGTTCGGGAGAAATATGTTTGTTCTTAGAGAGCAGCCACCATCGAGCATCCAACGTGTGGCGCTTGAATCTGTACGTTTGAAACAATTCTCTGTGTGTTTCATAAGTAGCATACTTTTCTGTTGTTTCCGTTTTACGAATGGCGGGAAAATGTACGCGAGAGTAGTAATGCTCTTAGCCAGGAAATGTTTTCTCCTTTTCTGGTTTCTTTTCTAGAGTTTTTTAATGTACCATATATCAGTTTGTGGTCTGGAACTACAGAAAACTCTTGTCGAATTGCAATAGAATTTCGCTATTTAAATTCAGCTATTTCAGAGTGATGTAGTAATTGAGCATGTAGGAAGAGGGTACCCTGGCGACTCTAAGATATACCTATTAATATACTACATATACATTTATTTAAACGGAAAAAAATTGTTGAATTTCCGGCTCTTCAAATGGAAAAATATCAGAATTCTCTCATTAATATAGGTATTTCATGAGAAAACATTACTTTTTTATGTCAAATAAAAGCTGATATACGATCATAACGCAATGAATTAAACTATAAAGCTTGTCCGTTAAAAAGGTTCCCAAGATGCTGCAGTCGCGATCCGGCAACACTGGCTAAATATGGCAACACTGGCGTATAGCTTGATTCTTCCTCTCCGAATTACCACCCAGGCGAAGTGTCTGCAAAGCTCAGTCTTTGCTGAGCTGACTCACATATTAAGACTGAAAATACTACAAATATTTCTAAAATATATACTCATTGTTCAATGTTACAGTACTACAATTTTTCTATCCACACGGGAAAAAGTTGCATCTACTCAAATTATAAGCTACACTTGTGTTATATGAAATCATATTTTTTATTAAAAATACAAATAATGTCAATGATTTCATTTTTAAATCGTATAAAAACAATCAGTGAGGGCCGCTGAGGCCCTTAGTGGCAAAACTAGGATTAAGAAAAGGAAGTGGCCACAGAAATTTTCCGAATATTTTCAAGGCTATGATGATAAATATAGTTCGTTGGTCATGTCGGGGCTGCTTATGGTATTGTTGGCCTAGAGCTAAATTGTTAGTGGCAGAGATAAGGAAGAAAAGGGTTAAATTTTTTCATAATGCCCATTTTATATTTTACGATACAGATAGCCCGGTATCAACCACAAGAGTTTACTACAATATGAATTTTAATAAACAGAAAATTCGCATACACGTGTTTTGGGACTTCACACCATCATCACTGGCTTTAAGTAATAGATTAAACACGTGATTTTGTACGAAGTACAGAGAAACACTCGCAGTGAGTATACAACACTCTGTGATAGATTTGTTTGTTCACACGATTAATTAGTAGGTTCAAAATTTTGCAGAATTAAAACTAAGCTAGCAAAATTGTTTTCTTAAATCTCTTTCTTCAATTTCTTAAATGTTAAATTTTTTCACTACCGTGCACATTGTTTAAAATTTTTAAAAAAATGTTATAGAATTTTATAAGTCCCATTTTACGGAAAAAATTAAGACAGTACTTCAACGTTATCCGTCGAAATGAATTTAAAAAAATTGTTAATTTTTTCTATATGAATTTAGCATTAAAATTCCCCCACATGTCGAACACTGGGATTACGTTGATGACACAAATATATTCAATAGCCAAGAGGTCTTACAGCGATATATGGTATGTCACAAAGACAGAAATTGCCTCTGAAATAAATATTACGCGAAATTATTTCAGTCACCGGGGGACCAGATGCAAATTTCCGCGATACGCGTTCATAAGTCTACATAACTCGATGGAGTCCAACAATGAACAGGTCAACCGGATATATCATTCCACCAACATTCCTTAGGTGACTCAGGGCATGAATTTGTCACTGCAGGGCCACTGGTCGGGTTGTGCTAGGTTCGAGTCCCGACGGTGGCAGGTTTTGTCGACACAAGCTTGTCAGCTAGGTTGAATTCAGTCGCAGTCTGGAGGATAATTATAGCGGCCGGCTACTCTGATAGCTAGTTTTCACTGTTTTTTCCGATCAACACCAGGCGAAATTCAGAGCAAGTTCTTTCGTCCTTTCTCTCCCTTGTCCTATTCCTACACCTTACTTACACAAACTTTTTCGAGGATGCTCAATACTACCTTACACATCAGACGGAGACCAGAAGAGAGCTTAGAGCTTGTCACGTCTGTGGCGATGATCAGTTTGTGTGAGATATCAGGTTGTGCAAAACCCCGCAAGCCGACGGTAGGTCAATGTCGGATCTCACCATCCAACAGCGGAATATCACCATCTCCCACGATATTTTACAAATGAGAAAATAACTGAACTGAGTATCCAGTACGGAAAAACTGCCACATTTGTGAATCATGTTGATAGGACAGAAATAAAGGCTTTTATTGGACTGTTATATTTTTACGGGACCAATGACCTCAGCCGTTGACGCGCTGGAAACCGCTAATAAATCAATCAATCGGTCAACATTCCGCCGCCAGTGTCGCGTTTCGACGCACTGGCGCGTGCGGCGCAAATCCAGGCGGGAGCTGCCTCCGCCCAGGGCGATCACGTTCGCGGGATTGTCCGCCGCAGCAGCAGTGGCCACCGCCGACGCCGCTTGCGCGCCGGCGTCGCCACGTGATACCTGCGGCGTGCGCGCTCCATTATTCATATGTTTGCCGGCTGGCGGCGCGCGGGATGACGACGGCGGCGGGGGTGGCGGGGGGCGGCCGGTGCGGTGGGGGGCGCGGCGCGGGGCGGGGTGGGGGGGGGCGGCGGCGGGGCCGCGGGGGGGGGCTGCGGCGGGGTGGCGGCGAGGCGCCGGGCAGTGGGCTGCGGGGTTTGGAAGTGGGCGTGTAGACGGGAGGCCGTGTGGTGCGCTGCGTGTAGGTGGGAAGTGCGAAGAGAGTGAGGCTGGTGCCGCAGAGGGTGGTGACGAGGTAAGGAGACAACGCAATAAGGGAGTGCTGAGAAGACAGCTATGGTAAGAAGAGAGTGGGGAGTAAAGCGGTGACGTAAAGGTGTCCGTTTGAGAGAGTGGCAAGGTGAGGGAGAGGCAAATACATTGGAAGTGGTGGGATTAGACAATTTCGCATAAGAGATTTGCAGGCTGAGAGAGAAATGACGGAGGGAGAAGACGGGCAGAATGGTGGGTGGGTGGGTGGGTAATTGCTGAAACGGTGATACCAATGAGTGACAAGGTAGAAATGGGATGACGCGACAACCGTAAGAGCCAACCGGGTGGAATGGTGAGGTAGAATTGGGAACGCTAAACTTGGAGTGCGTCAGAATGGGTCGGTGAGGTGACGTAGTTCTGCGAGCGGCGACGAAGCTGGATGTCGCAACGGCCGGCGGAGGATCTTAGGAGAGGCGGTAGAATGGAGCGCAGAGTGGTAGAACGGCAGAATAATGGGGTTGCAATCCTGGGCTGATCGATTAATGTTCCTGGGAACGTCAACTACTATGATGGACCGGGAGCAGTAGCTCAGTGCATCGACTGATGTCACTGCAACGTCTCTGACCGGGAGGTCCTAGGTTCCCACTCCCCACGGCGGCAGGATTTTCGCCACTAGCTTTTCAGCTACGTCGAATTCAGTGGTTGTCTGGGGGAGAATTCTAGCAGCCGGCTGTTCTGATCGGTATTTTTCCGTGGTTCCTCCGATCAACACCAGGCGAATGCCGAAGCAGTACCCTCTCAAACGGGCCGCGGACCGCGCGCGATCTGTCCTTCCTCTTCCTTGTCCTATCCTCTCCCCTTTCACATTCATTTACACTAACATGCACTACACTACCACATATTCGGGAGCTTAGAGCTTGTCCCGGCTGGGGCGGTGCCCCGCTGGTGTGAGAGACCTGGTTATGGGGAAACCTCACTAGCCGACGGTAGGTCAGTGTCGGATCTCGACATCCAACACTACACTAACGGAACTAATGACCGAAGCAGTTGATGCGCCCAGAAACAAGAAAAAATCAATCAATCAACTACTATGATCATTAATACAAATGGTGAAATGAGTGATTTTAAGCACAGAGTTGGTAGATCCTACCCGGCTGAAGAGTAAGACTAACCTACATGTTGGCTTTCAGGGAATTTTCTCTATCAGGTATCTCCTCTAGTGGAGTACTGCCTCAACCTGAAAACGCTCTAAGGCCTAGAGTGGTATCTCAACATTGTGTGTGTGTAAGTTATAAGAGGTAAGAATAGGAAAGAAAGAAGAATGGAAAAATGAGCATTGTCCGAGGTCTATTTTTACGTTTTCAAGGGTACTGCTCTGGCATTCGCGTGGTGTTGATCGGCGATACCACGGAAAGCTACTTACCAGATCAGTCGGCAGCTATATATCTCCTCCAGACAGCATTTGAACTCGACCTAGCTATGTATTCTTTTTTTTAACGTGGCATCTCAAGAGCACGCGCGAAAGAGGGAGAGGGAAGACAGACTCCAATGCGGAGCTGTAACATCAGTTCCGACTTTTACAGCTCCCTATTGGAGTTTGCCTTTCCTCTCCCTCTTTCGCGGGTGACCTTGAACTACCACGTTAAAAAATCCAAGTATAGCTAGTGTCGAAAATCCACCCGTGTTGTGACTGGAACTCTAGGACCTAGCAGGCAGAGTGGCTGCCAAGGCGGGGGCAATGCTGGCCTTGAGCTAAGCTCAGCGGGCGAGGTGGCAGGGTGGGGAGGGTGGAGGTGGAGGGGAGCGGAGGGCGGGGCGACGTGGAACGAGCGCCGCCGCGTGGCTGCTCTCCGCTGCGGAAAGCGCCTAATGGTGCTTCATAATTGGCTTAGGGACACAAAGCCGTTATTCACCCACCGGCTCCGCGCGCCCATTCTTCAGCCTTGTTTACCGTGCACCTCCGCGTGGCGGGCGGTTCCCTGGCGTGGATTCTTTCCCTCGTGCAGCGGCGTCCCCTCCCCCCTGTCTGCCTTTCACACTCGCCCAGTTCCAATAGCGGCCGCGTGGAGGCGCTGGCTTTCCGCAGCGCCACGTGACACACGCCGACGTACGGCTTCCTCTTAACGGCTGTTTTCGACTTGCTGTCACAGGTCCACGGCGACGAAGTTGTGATCTTCCCTTCTCGTCGTCAAAACAAGTACAGCAGGAGCGAGGAAGAAGGAGAATTCGCGAGACAGGGAAAGAGAGTTGCTGCCTCCCGTCTGCATTCGTGAGTAGACTGGTAAATAGACGAGTCCGTAGGGCGATCTACACTACACCCCGTACGTGGTTTCGGCGAGGGACTATTGGTGTACTAGTTAAACTGCTTTCCTTCTCATTGTAGATAATGGTGTTTAAGTCCTTGTTTATCCATGTGGAATTTGTGATGGGCAAGTCGAGTCAACGACATTTATTCTATTGAGGTTTCCCCATTTACTGTACCTATTGTTAAACCATTAATTCATCATTATATAACAAAATATCAAAATCACTGAAACCACCCGTCCTTGTTGTGGCTATAAAGTTAGAAACTTTCATCATAATCAAGGCCTCTCGTAAGATAAATTACAGGGACAGAAAATACTACGGTTGTAACGTCCCGCACTAACTCGTGTATGTGACTGGCTGTCCGTAGTTTTAAGTGGAATGAAACACTTCCCTAAATGGCTGTCACAAACAACGCATGCCTTTGTGATAGAAATACTGAACTTTGTTTTTCAACGATTTATTGTGTTTTGTTTACTGATTAGCTATCGACGCCTTCATCCTCATATTTAACACACAGATATCATTAATACGATTTCATTTGAATTTCAACAATGCGTGATTTATCCATAACCAGGTAACTTTGAACTATTTGTTTACTACATAGGAGATATTAATTGAAGTATCCACATTCTCAGTTTTGAGATTTTTTTTATTGATTGAAGTATCCACATTCTCAGTTTTGAGATTTTAACATTTACTTTTATATGTCCTGCACAATAAAATTCTGTTTTTTATTTAAAATAGTTATTTTTTATTAATTCTAATAATATATGAAAAGGTGCTTTTTTATTACTTATTTACTTATTTTGTAAGATATGAAAAATATTTAATATAATTCCATTTTTCACTATTTATCAAACCTTATGAGCTGATTTCATTCATAATTATTTCTTATAATTTCTGTAATTAACCCCATACAATGACAAAGATATGTGGCTAGAGTATACCTACTCAGCGCGTCGATCGGAAGGATCGCGGGTTCGATCCCGCCGTCGACCTGGTTGTTTATCTCTTGTCTTTCACGTGTGTGCGTTTTCACGGAAGAAAACTATCTATTTATAAATATTACTAATGTTTTTAAAATAGAAAGCATATTATGTCAGATTCTTATAATAGACTACAACTCTTGAATCTTGTGTATTTTCTAAACATTTATGACCGTATTTACAGAAAAAGCACATAACTTTTATTTATACACCATCACATTTTATAAGTAACATTGTTCTCACTTTTCGCCCCGCAAACCAATATGAACACTTCTCTTCAAGTCATTTTATAGCCCCCAATCTCACATAAACCTCTCAATATCTTGACCAACCAAACTCCTGCACGTTTCTTCCACGAAAACACCTTACGACCACAATACACACGATCGTTTGAAAGAATTTCGCTTCGACCAATCCTCTCCAAACGAACCCTCCACCTCAAAGAAAGTTACCTCACGCACCATGGAAACGGCTCCTCGGCACCTCTGAAAAACAAAAACATTTCTAACCGAAAGGGGCGACTTCGCGGAGTCTTTACACCGCGCGGCAAGGGCGAGGAGTTGCAGGAATGACGAACGGCGGTGCAAATTAGAAATAATCTTGAAAACGCGTTTTTGCGCTTTCCCTGCGTCTGTTTACGTACAAACAGCTTCTTTCAGCTCATCTGCACCAACTCGGCACACCACTTGAATACCTCCGGCGATATATACCTCGCCTTAAAAGAGCTTTTTAAACATAAAGAGAAGGAATGGGAGTTGCGAGTTAGGACGCTTTCCGCGGAGGGAGGATAAAAATCCTGAAGGTAATTTGTTATGTACCAAACATTTAAAAACAGTTTCAATGGTTTGAATATGAAAAACTTGATATTGAATTAAATTGCAAAGAACTTCTCCCGCCATACATAAGTAATTTCTGCAGAATAAATGGCAACTTTTGATGATGGATTATTAAGGGAAGTGTAATTCACCTTTTGCATTCAATTCGGAGTTGTTCTCTTTCAGAAGTTTTTTCAGCTTTCCTTCTTTTCGCGAGCGAGCGCTGCCGGCTTGAGTACGGCTTACGCTGATCTGGAAGTGTCTGCATCGCAGGGAAGGAGAAAGAGAGAGAGAGAGAGAGAGAGAGAGAGAGAGAGAGAGAGAGAGAGAGAGGAGAAAAAATGGGGAGGGAGATTTAGACGGGGGAATGTAAGTGAAAAAGAAAGTAAATAAGTTGAAATAAGACGATGAGGATGTATGCGACAGAAATATTTTTCCGTTCGTTGCTGTAGTGGTCGGAAGATGCAGATAAGCCTGTATTTATCAGCGTGGGATAGAAGAGGAAGAGACGCTGCTGCGGGTCGATTGAATGGAAGTCGCAAAAGATTACGTCAGCTGCGAGAATTTCCAGATCTGAAAGAAATGAATTGAGGTGCTATTTCAACCCGGATGTGAAAGAAATGTTTTTGGGTACCCTCAATAGGCATATCGTGAAACAAGTTCTTAGGCTTGGTTACTGATAATGAAGTACTTCTGACTCCTGCGTAGTATAATCTTATTTCCTAAGTAAACAAACTTTATAACCTACACCAAAATTAATCTCACCTCACAACGTTTTCAGATAAGAATACACATACCTACTACTTCATATAATTTACCCGTCATACGACGATTTCAAAGTTTGGTACGATGAAATCAATAATAGTCAAATCTAACGGGAATTACCTACGCAATGAAAGTAATACAACAAAGGACTAGTGCCAACTTTGACTTCCTCTTCCTCTTCCTTGTCCTATCCTCTCCCCTTACACACACTTACACTAACATGCATTACACCACCACATATTCCAGGAGATCGGTCGGGAACCTAGCTGAAATAATTATATAGTTACATCTGCATATTTTACATGATACGACAATTTCAATATTATCTTCTTAATCATCTCTGCATTTGAGTTTAACGCAGTCCATAGACGTTTTAAAATGCGACATATGATGTTATATATTGTCATGTGATGACACTTTTTGCTTTTGTATGCAAAGGACGATGTGGCAGAAAAGTACAAAAATGAAAAGAGAAATGAATTATGATGCAAAATCACTTACCGGAAAATGCAGTTTGCGCATAGAAAACAAGGCATCCAGCTGGTCTGAAAATTAAAAAAAAGTTATTTATTTTAGCTGGAGGCATACAAAACAATTCTTTGTATATTAAAAATATAGTAAATAACATTTTTTAATTTATTCTCATTTGTCCCACCTTTTCTTATATTGACACACATTAAAAAATAAACTATGTTTGTCATATTTCATTATTTTGAAAGACTTGTCAAACTTTGTTAGACTATTACGTAAACACAACATACGCTATATACACATATATATGTATGTAGCCATCAACTGAAAGATGTCCATTGTCTTTTTAACATTCAATTAATTACATGTGCATTTGAGACCCAAAGGTACAATTATATTTTAGTTTAGCCCCTATAAATAGTTTTCATTGGAATTTTGTAGAGTAAGAAGTTCTTCTTTTCCAATTATTATTGATTTTTTAAAATAAATACGCATTAACAAGTACATAAATACTTTTAATTAATATAATGAATATATTTTACAATATTGTTCCACGAGATGTTTATAATAGAGATTTCTACAAATCTGTGTTATTTCATTCATTACACTTTTGACAAATTAGGTTATGCGCTCTTTACAAATCTTTTAAATACAACAAATTTGTTGACTTCCCGGGAAGACACAGAATAAATCTGATAAGTACTTCTGTTGGTCTATATTAGGAGCGTAATGTGGTGGAATTAACATTCCTTCATTTTGAAGGTATACAATCTTCGGGCATTATCTCGTATCAATTTTATGCTCCAAGGGCTGTAATATCATCTGCTAAATACTAGCAGACATAGTGGGTACCTATAGTGCTTCGCAGGGTAAAGAAAGTTAATAGTTCAGCTTATGATACATACTTCAACTATAGATACATATTTACAATGTCGGACAGAACAGACGGCCGCGAAGAGTTTTAATTCTGTCTTCAAGAAGATTGAAAGTAGTTAGCTGCCCGCAATACAGAAATGTAATGCGGAGTTGCATATTCTACAATTCAAAACGAAAACCTGATACGCGAAACTGGTCATAAAAGATAGTTTACGATACATTAATCAACATTGTTCATAATATAAAATTTAAGCACTCTTTGCACAATTATATACATTCTATAAATTGAAGGAAAAACAAATTCCAAGTGAAATAATAAAATCCGTAATAAAAACATTATAACTCACCATGAGGCTACATTACAAGCACATGTTTAGAAATAAAAAAAAACAAATATGGGATTCAATGGAATGATTTATAAATATGAAAATAAATTTATAGAATAATAAAAAAGAACGTTTCATAATTGCTTAAAATAATCAGTATGATGTGATATATTTGAATATGACACATTTTATATAAAAAATCTGTGAACGAAAAAATATTAGTTTTTCTTGTATTAGTTTTGTGAAAATTAGCAACTAGTTGGTAAATAACCAAGGCTTCATTCAAATTCGCAAAAAAACAACGATCACTATTAATTTTCCATTCAAATATTTGTCTCATTTTTCAATGTAATATTCGATTTGTCCCAAAGATCAGTTTCCTTCCGCATCGTTATTTAACAACACTACGATGTATTGCCTCCTAGATCACACGTGGAGAGACAAATCCAGCTGTCAGAATCCTCCCACTGTCAAAATCCCAATATTTCGTCGTGCACCGCCCTTCATCTGAGAGCGGAGGGCAGGAGGTTGCAGTGCAGGGCAGGGCGCGCCCTCGCGACCCTTCATTCCCCTCGCCCCCGTCAACGCCCCTTCTGCAACCGTCGCTGCCACCGCCCCCCCTCTCCCCGCCTTCCCCCTGCCGTTCCCCCCCCGCCCCCCCCACTTCCCCCCCCCCCTTCAGCTACCACAACCCACCCCGCCGCACATACCATCCTGTATCTGCGACCCCTGTTGCCCGCTCCACCCCACCGTCTCCTGCCTCTCCCGACCCGCCTCTGCACCCCACCGTTCCGCCCTGCCCCGCTACGCTGTCATCCCGCCATTCACCACCGTGTCTCTTCCGCCACCCGCATTTCCCCCTCCACCCCGCCACTCCGTCACACCGCTTCTCCGCCACCCCGCCCCCTCGCTGCCCGCCCCGCAACCCCACCCCGCCACCTCACCACCGTGTCTCTTCCATCACCCCATTTCCCCTCCACCCCGCCATTCCGTCACACCGCCCCCCCTCGCTGCCCCTCCCCGCAACCCCACCCCGCCACCTCACCACCGTTCCTCTACGGCGCCCATGCACCAAGACCTCCCAACCTCCCACAGCCGCCTCACCTCCCTCGTCAACCCCGTGCCCCGCGTCCACGGGCGTGGGAGCTTTATTAAAGTAGCCATATTTCTGCGGGCGGAGCGCCCCTAACCGCCCCCGACAGCTGCATCGGCAGCCCGGCGAGCGGCGGCGGCGGCGCGACGGACGGGCAGAGGGGGGGGGGGAGGCCGCTGGACAGTATTGGCGCTGGCGGTGGCGCAGTGCGGGGGAATGAGAGCGCTCGGACTATCGCTCGGCGGTGCGGTGCCCCCGAGAGAGGAATATTGATATTGCGATATGCTGGCGGCGAATGTGCTGATATGAATGTGATAAGACATAGAGAGATCTACTCGTCCACTATTGGAAATACAACCAGAGTACGATATAAGCTTTTGATGTTGAAGATCGAAAGGGAGTGAAAAGACAGAGATGCGACTACGCTCCATGGTGAACGGAATATTTGTCATTGTGACAAGAAAATTGCTGTGAACGCATTTCATAGACATAGATATTTGAATCGAATAAAGGGGTAGAGAGTTTACGGATGCATAGGGATTATAAAGCCTGCTAGTGCGCTGCTGGGCATTCCTATATGATGTAGAAGACACCCTTACTTAAGAAAATAAAAAAGAAAAATGTAGAAATATGAAGTAGATTAAGACAAAAAATACGTGTGCAAGACTCGCACAGAACAATAAAGTTCTGTAAGAACTCGTTCTTGAAAAACTAAACGAATGTACGTGAACACCAGACGAATGTCTTCCTTAACCTCGGCTGACCCCACTTTCTTAAATTGTTGGTCTTGAGGCGGCCATGCGGTGGCGGTTTGTTCGCTGCTTTCAACTAATTCTCCAAAAACTTAAACAACTAGGTACAGAATAGTCGTCATAAAATATATCATGGTTGAACTTATTTTTATAATAAAGCAATAGAAAGTGGCAATATGTAGATTGTAGGACTTCAAAGAACATGATTGCATACACACTCTTGACAATGAGCGTCCGCAAGAAAAAAATTATAGGAACAAAACCCCAAAGAATACAACGCAATTGTACAATAGAAAGAAGGCATAACAGAAATGACAAATTTTAGAGGAGGTAGTGTCTCAACAGCAAGTGGACATGAAAATGAAACAAAATGGTTAGAGAACTTCACTTAATCTTTTCTTCCCACCCCTCCCTTTCCTGTTAAATGTTATACATAGCAACACAAACATAATCCGACTCAAGGAATATGAGAACTAAATGACGTATACAATTATACAGATAAAAGCTGAAAGAGTAATACAAAAACACAAATGGAAGGTAAAGAGCGAATGTAAAACGCGTGATTAAATTCCGGAATAGGTTATACGTAGATATCCGCATGAAGACGAGGAAGAAGTGGAAAATGTGTTTGGAACTATCCCGTGTCTCATTTCCTCGGTTCTCCCTTGCTGCCGTTCTCTCCGTAAATGCGTCCCCTACTTTTACCCTTCCTACTTATGGACTGGTCCAGACCGATTTGTCGGCGACAGTGTAGTCCGTCAGTTTCTCACGAAAAAGACTCAACAAACACAGAATCATAGTGATCGAATCACAAATTATAAGCGTATAGATGGAGCAAATAATTATAGGCAGAAAGTAAGAGAATTTCGATTATAGAAATGAGAAAATCTGTGCTAGCAAAGACCTAATGTTATAAAGTCAGAGATCACGAGCGTCAAGAAGAAAATTATTATAAAAATAAAAAGAGATTACGAAAACAGAAAATGAAAAGTCAAGGAAAGCAGAAAAAGACGGAGGAAAATGCGGTTATCGTGCCTGGATAGCGGCATCAAGACGAAAAAGGAACGACCGAGGGCTTACGGAATTCCTTGTGCCCCGTCTCCTCTCCCCCGAACCCCGCCCCCTTGCCCCGACGGGCGGTAGAGTCGCCCCGTCCGGCGGCTGGCTAGTCCGCGAAGCCTTAATGAAAACACGACGGCGCCGGCCGCCGGGTGCTCCCCCAGTGACAGTTATTGTGGCCGAAATGAAAACGGGATGCCGCTCGGTGCCTCATCACCGTGCCCGGAAAATAAGCGGACGTAATTCAGAAACGAGACAAGCTCGTGAATTATGCAAAACAAAAGTGATGTATGACGCCGCGCCGGCCACCGCTCGCCGCCCCGCGCCGCCCAATGAATTTATTTCCGCGCGCGCCGACGCCGCCGGTCGCCAGTCTTTTTTTTTTTTTTTGTGCTCTGGCGCCCACGCGTCGTCATCTGCTCGTCCGTCTTTTTTTTTCTTTCTTTCGTTTTCGCGCCGCTAAAGGCGGTTTGGCTGACACCTGTGGAAAGCGTCGTAAAAGAGAAGTCAGTCTCATAAGAGAATACGGGAATGGCTTGCTTTCCTAGTTGTCGATTTATTAGTACGTTTTGTGTGGAAGGACTTGTGTGTATGTCTGAACTAACTGGAGTAGCTCGGATATATGTAGGGCATTCAAATAAAAACCTTAAAAGTGCATTCAGTTTTGTATTTTAACAACTTATGGTCATCATTTTGCGACGTAGTCTTCTAGACGCTCAATACAAGGGTTCCAATATTTTGAAACTGCGTAGATACAACGATGTACGAATTTTTTAATAGTGTCTGTTGCCAGTCAGGGACAGCGGTTTCCACATCTTAGTCGCTTCAGAAATACTTGCCTCCCATTGCTTCTTTGAGTGCACCGAACGCACGAGTCACTGGAAACGAAGTATGGTGAATAAAATGGATGAACACGACATTCAAATTTGATATCCTGGAGTCTTAACTGCCAAACGGGCTTCATGCGATTGGGCGCTGTCATGCAGTAATACTCCGAAAGACAGAAGTTCTCGTTTACTCCTCGTTGCAGGTCAAAAGTGATTTGTTCTCTTACAATTCAATTCTTATTATTGGTTTACTTTAGCTTGGAAGTCAATTGGGTTTGTACCACGAAACCTGTCGCAATTCATCAACATTTGTATGGAACATCCTGCCGGCTTAAAAACTTGAACTCTGATCAGCACACGTTTGTTTTTCAAAAATATGAGACAGTTGTTCGAGAGCTCTTTACCTTATTTAATTTCCACTGATACGACGTACCAGAGATGCAATAAAAAAGTTGGAAAAATTACTTATACGGACAGACAGAGGAATAGGTAGACATAATTTACATAATATGTTTACATCCCTTTAAACGATTTTGTGATAGTATTACATTAATCAACAAACCAACTTTCACACTCTCAGATGGGCTTAAAGTGATGTCAAAACTGTATACTATATTTTCCTGCTTCTTGGAAACCATCCTTTTTTTGGGAAACTACACCCAAACCTTCGAAGATATTATGTCAAGTTCTCGGTCAATTATAGTGCTACGTTGCAGAGGCTGACTCTCAAGGCAGGTGTACCCGTACAATC
Source organism: Teleogryllus oceanicus (assembly GCA_964035755.1). Taxonomy (NCBI): domain Eukaryota; kingdom Metazoa; phylum Arthropoda; class Insecta; order Orthoptera; family Gryllidae; genus Teleogryllus; species Teleogryllus oceanicus. The sequence continues at coordinate 239,235,837 of CAXIVR010000002.1, read as the reverse complement.
TTTGGTGCAACGCAGTTGTATAAGAACTTGAAGTGGTACAATGCAGTGAAGAACTCGAAGCAATACCCATGACGTGGTACTGTCATGGTTTCTATTCTCTCTATCTATCTGTCTCTCAGTGTGTGTCTATATATATATATATATATATATATATATATATATATATATATATATATATATATTGTAACCGCTCATAAGTCGGTTACATTGTATAAATAGCGCGTGACAATGTTAAACTACGACCAGAGCAGTAATAGTACCGCCCAACTACAAGGAGGTGCGCCAGCAAGAAAGGATATTCTATATCAGATTCTGAGTAAAAGTTCTGAACGCACTCACGTAGTAGAAATCAACATCCAATCAGGAACCGCTTTGAAGATTTTATGACGGCGCGATCAGCACCGCAGGGAAAAACTTCCCCTTCTGCTGTGAACCTTCGGACGGAACGGACCTGTACTGTCTTGCGTTGTATTTCGCTTGGACATTCCAAGGAGGGAGTGACGTATATTCGTTGGAGACCGCCGTCGAGCTGTGTTGCTTCGCGAGGTCGGCGAGCAGCAAACCGACGAGGGAAGGTTTTTCACGACGCGAGAGGCTAATTCGACCTTGGACGTAGCGGGACCATCGCCGTCTTCTGGATAGGCAGGAACGTGTCATCGCGGCGACGTCGTGAGTCAAAAAGAACAAATTTTAAAACTTCGACAAAATCCCTTTTAAAAGAACAGTTGAGAGGAGGGGAAATCACGCATAAGAATATATAGAATTCACCTCACGCCCAGGCAGAGACAGTCAGGCATTTAAATAATCGGCTATTAAGCGTAACTTTTCAGTATTTTTCCATCGTAACGAGAATTCAGATAAATTGTTCATAGAAAAAGGTGTAAAATTTATTCTTTTAATTCTTTTGTTTAACTACTATATTTGTTCTTCTAATGAATATTCTTTTCTGCAATTATGATTAAATTTTTTTAATTAAAAAAAACATTCATTGTACCAGTTTATTTAAAAGGTATATGGAAAGGTATATTGCACATGTAAATTTTCTTTATTTGATGTTTTTTTTGTGAATTGTATAAAGGTATTTCATTGTGTTTGTGTAAAAGTGAAAGATTATATTGGGTCATTCAAAGTATTTTAACAAATAGAAAAGGTATAACTGCAGTTGATCAATATTTAGGAAATTGCTGAACACTACAGCAAATAATATGAATTTCTAGGTAATGTGTAAATTATTAACGAAATTGTATCAGAAAATTTGGTAGAATATATCAAAACTTTGTTAAAGCCAAAAGTTAACTTGCCTGTAGTTATTTTAATATTCAAAAGCAAGATAAAAGACGAACCCACTCCTGAAGGACCATTAGAACATAAAATCTTCATAAATTTTGATGTGACATTGATTTCACAGGTCACAGGTCAAGTAGTAACATTAAGTTATTAGAGTGATCCGCTCATTTGTATCCCATAGTAGGGAGCGGTCACATATTTGGTGAATACGCGAGGTTCGAAATTGATATAACCTCGTCTCATAGTATTCCTAAAAAAGGAAAAGTACAAAGGTTACAATATATATAATACACACACACACACACTCACAACCCCTTTAAACCCTTTCCTGAAATTATACAAATAAACAAACCTGTTCGTAATAATTAATTGTTATCTTTCTAAATGTTGATTGCGAAGCACCATTCAACAATTGTTTTAAGGTCGTGAGCACGTGAATCGATCCTATGTAGAAAATCAATAAAAATTATTACTGCTTGGAGAAAAGTATAAAATTTAATTACTCAGTATTTGCTAGCATATTACCATCTAAAATAATAACTCCATAAAATTTCTATATGAAACGAATAAATTTGTTGGATTTATTTCTTATTTCTTTCAGATTTTCCAAAATTTTTCTTCGCTAGTCATAACATAATTGTACATTTAAAACAAAAAAAACAACAAATAAATAAATATACCTATTATTAACATTTAATACACTTTCTTCCTTCTACATTCAAAAAATTATAATTCTCTTAACAACCATACGAGTCACTTTACCAATTTGATTAAAACAATTAAATAAATAATAAATAAGTGCATGCATGGTCATGTCTTTTTCAATATCGTAAAAATTAGAACATTCTTGGGCTTGTTATCAATTTTGAATGATTCAAAATAAATAAAATATCTTTCGGAATTTCCCTTTCTGTTGCTCCGCAATTTTATGATCACTGCAATTCAATGCAATTCAATGTTCAATGTTCTACACAAAAGAAAACATTTTCCCATGATTTTAAAACTTTTCAACATTTCGAATCATAAACACTTTCAGTCCTCAGCGACTCGACTACACGACGCGTCTCGCAGAGCGTCTCGATTCCTTCTGATGTTCCTTTCGATTTTCCGACAACGTGGTTTGAAGATATAAGACGACTTTCTACTATATTGCTACTTTATTTTCGATTTCTTCTTACGTTAATTTATTTTAATAGACCTTGTGGCATTGCCATAATTCCCAAAAAATGTTCCGAAATATTTGCACTGTGCGTAATCCCCTTTTAAACATTAGTTTCCTTTATTTCAATAAATATCAGCAGTTTTTGTTGTCTTTTTTAATATGTAAATTTTTTTACCATTACGAACTTTATTTAATTTTAAACCGTATATTTTTACGACACGTTATCTTTATTAGAATATGCCCTATTTTTATTTGTTGATATTCACATAGTCCATTTTGAGCCTCACTCTTGAGAAAGCACTTCAATTAACGAAAATGAAATTTCACTAATGCACTTTCAATTGTTCGTACAAGTTGACATAAGAAAATTATTTTTTTTTTCTAATTAATGTCTAAGTATTGAGCGCGTCTGAATAGACCGACAGAGTACGGGAAACCGAGCCCCCCACCACAGAGGCCTTCCTAGTTCTCGCCCCCGGCCCCCCAACACCTTCACCAACACACCTTCCATTGCCGACGCGCCTCCCATACCCCACCCACGCCCTTTCCCATCCCACACCCTCGCTCCACACGCCTTCCCATTTTAGCCTTACCCCGTCCCCACCCCGTCCCCGCCCCGTCGCCGCCCCGTCGCCGCCCCGTCGCCGCCCCGTCGCCGTCCCGTCGCCGCCCCGTCGCCGCCCCGTCCCCGCCCGGTTCCCGTCCCGTCCCCGCCCCGTCGCCGCCCCGTCCCCGCCCGTCGCCGCCCGTCGCCGCCCGTCGCCGCCCCGTCGCCGCCCGTCGCCGCCTCGTCCCCGCCCCGTCGCCGCCCCGTCGCCGCCCCGTCCCCGCCCCGTCCCCACCCCGTCCCCGCCCGTCGCCGCCCCGTCGCCGCCCCGTCGCCGCCCGTCGCCGCCCGTCGCCGTCCGTCGCCGCCCCGTCGCCGCCCCGTCCCCGCCCGGTTCCCGTCCCGTCCCGCCCCGTCGCCGCCCCGTCCCGCCCCGTCGCCGCCCGTCGCCGCCCCGTCGCCGCCCGTCGCCGCCCCGTCGCCGCCCCGTCGCCGCCCCGTCGCCGCCCGTCGCCGCCCCGTCGCCGCCCCGTCGCCGCCCCGTCGCCGCCCCGTCGCCGCCCCGTCGCCGCCCGTCGCCGCCCGTTCCCGCCCCGTCCCGCCCGTCCCCGCCCCGTCGCCGCCCCGTCCCAGGCCCCGCCCGTCCCCGCCCCTCCAGTCTCCCGCCTCGCCTCGACCTGCATCTCCTCCCGCGGATCGTCCCCCTCTTCGCCTCATTCCCTCCCGGCCTCGTCCCCCCTCTGCCCATGTCCATCGCTTCGTCCTCCTGCTAGGCTTATAACCCGCGCCCCGCCCCCTGGCTCCGCCCCCGCCCCGCCCCCGCCGCTGCCAAGAGCCGCAGCAGCCACCACCGTCGTCGCCGCGGCCCGGTGCTGTAATTGTCCCCCGGGGCGTTTTTCATTAGTAGCGGATGTCGCCGTGTCGGCGCTAATGAAATGACCCAGCACTAGCTGACCGGCTGCAGAAGCACATGGGGACGGGGCGGTCGAGCGGACGACGAGTGGACGAACTGACGACGGGATCTCGGATCTGATGTAATGGCGGGCAATAAATGCCCGCTCTTGGAGACACATGCGGATGGAACTGACGTACCACATCCTGAACAATGCTCCAGCAGTCCTATTGTTATAATAAGTACAGTATACGCAATATTGTACATTTATGATAGCTTTTCGTGCCTTATTTCATGATTCTATAACAGACAAATGATCGCCTACTATATTATTTCAGCAGTGTAATACCTTTTGCGGCTCTCACACCCAACCAATATTTATGAATGAGATCTCTACAGAAAGCGAATTTTACGTAAACGTGACGAATGGAACTTTGAAGGATTTGTTTAAAAAAAATCATCTAAATATTCATATCAAATGCAACCCGCAACATTCGACCGCATTTTTTAATGAATATTATTAAAACACTCCTAAACTATGTAATTTAGAGCCTTAAAAGTCGAAAGGGTCAAAGGCTGCAGAGAAACGTTTTTCACACCGTAATCTACAGGATGAGATCTTCTTGAACATTCTATTATATTTTTGCTGGTTTAACGCTTCTCGATTATACTCCACCTCTTCAGGTCTTGTAGAACCTGCAACTGTATGTGAAATGAAACTAATTACTTGATATTCTACGCAATTGAATTACACGGGTGTACTTCTCTGCACGGTAATAACATTAAATAATAATAGTTTATATTGATCGGATGGTGCATTTTATTATTATCAATTACAACGAGACGTATAGAACAAGTGAAGGAGTATAAGAGGGTCTTGAAGATAAAAAGGATATATTACAGGTGTGATATGGAAATGGAAAAATAGGAAAGAGGGTGGGATTTAACATGCGAGAGATCTCGCACAGGTACGCTAGTAATAATTTATCTATGGTATCAACATTTATTTATATTTATCTTTATAATTTAACTCTTCTCAATGTTGTTGAGGTATACATCGTATATAAAATGTATCAATGTATCATTGAATTCTATATTTAAATCATAAATCCTGTACGAAGTGGGACAAAAATATCCTATAAAATTTTAATGCATCCCCTCTTCTATTTTCGTGGAAATGTATATATTTCTCCCTTTTAATGGCGCGAGTTTTCTGATTAATATAACACGCATTTTGTATGTACTAAATATTAGTACAGTAAATAAATCATTAACAATGGAGTCTATTGGTCCAATGGAGCCCAATGGAGTACCATCCCAGAGACTGCGTGGCAAATGCTACAACGAGTTCCGAAACAATTACGGTAGTTTCTTCTCCGTTCATAAGTTACGACCAACGCGCGTAGGAAGTTTGTAACATTGTAAATATCTATGCAATGTATTTTTAGTATTTCATCGGTTCAATGAATTCTGATGACTTACAAATCATTAATGAGTTATGGGATTTCGTCCGCGAGAGAAACAGTAAACATGCGAGTAGATGAGACGTGAATGAATAACGACACCATCAATTGGACACCAGCAAATAAAATAATAAAGGCTACTTCGGCTTAAACTTTGATACTGGAAAAATAGGTGTAAAAACGCAGCAAGACTAAGATAAATTAATTTATTGATTCAGTGATGAGTTGTAGTTGCATAATTTACATAATTGAAATGATTGAAGGCGTTGTCATTGTCAACAATAGTATTTATTTCAAAAATGGCAACTTTCGATGACTTAGCCAACATCATCAGTTTTCTGCTGTCTGGGAGCCATAAAAACGACTACGTAGTCTAGGTAAGAACTAGGTAAGAACCCCAGTTATCAAACGAAAATTAATAAAAGTATTCCTCTTCATTCATTCTACAAAATGTTTGCAAATCTGGAATAATACTTATCTGAAGTTCTTTCTACTTCGTCCCCCGTATATATATATAATATATATATATATATATATATATATATATATATATATATATATATATATATATATACACATATATATATATATATATATATATATATACACATATATATATATATATATATATATATATATATATATATATATACACATATTATATAACACATAAACGTTAAGAGGAGTTGGTTTTCTGAATAAACCCCTTTCCATTCTTATAATGATCATTTAAAAAGTACGGAAGTAACTCAGATATAACAAGCCGTTAATAATTACAAACCCTATAATAATAAATATAAAGTAAAATAAAGACAACAAAGAACGACGAAAATAATAATGGCTACTCGCAAGAGAAGGTGTGCTTCCCATGTTGGAGTAATGAAGTCCGTCGGCTGCTAAGTAAGGCCAAAGAGAATTCAGAACGGCGAGGGCTGTGAGGACGCTGTGAGGGGTGGAGTTCACCAAGAGCGTGGAGAGCTGTGAAGTCGACGAGGGCGGCGGCGGCGGCCGCAACAGAAACAGCGGCGCCGTCTCCCCGGGCCCGAAAGGACAGCGCCAAATTAAACGCTGTTTTTCATCTTCCCCTGTTATTATTTTCTTCCCCGAATAGGCGGCTGGTGACGGGTATTTTTTGTCAAACAACCATTAATTCAACTCCCCCCCTCCTCCGCATGGGAATTTTATACAGTGAAACCTTTTTATTTCGAGTGCGGTCTGCGGCATGAGCGCTTTTTTGATAAATAATGCATTCGCGAAATGTATGTAAAATGCGCCACTTAGGCGGCGCGGCGTGATACAGTCCGCTGCAGGGTTGGGCGCCCTCAAAGGCGGCGTTGGCCGCGAGTGGACGCTGGAACGGACAGACGGGAGAACGGAGGGTTGCCGAGGGCTAGTGGCACCGTTGCGGTGTGGAACGACGCTACAGGACGAACAGCTTGCTAAGAGGAAATGTCTGGGATATGTTTTCGATTTCTCTGGTTGTGAGGAACTATTGTGGTGAATGAAACCAAATCGAAACTGTTAGTGCTATCACAGGATTTAGCCTTTCTCGTACTTCTCATAGATACCATTCGATAGATAGCTTATTCCACTAAATATTTTACCATTATTCCTTTCCGTATCTTGCAAAATAGTTCAATTAGGAAAGTATATTAAAAATCCAAAGGTAAATTTAAACTTGCATGAATGTATCGGCCCAAGTATCACATTATCGGAAACGGTGATATGTATAAATTTCATTCATAAATTAATTTTTGTCTTCTTTATTCTTCTATTAGTATACACACGTGATTTATATTATTATTATTGTTGTTGTTGTTATTATTATTATTATTATTATTATTATTATTATTCACGATTATTCCCATTTAAAGAGAGCGTTTGAACTTGAATTCCTTTATGATGATTGTTTGTGTTTTCTCTGGGCCCATATTTTCTTCATGTGTTCACTATGTTGTTTCTTCCGCTCTGCTGTCCATTTACATCCTGGTCTCTTCTTGCTTTCGGTGTCAAATGTATGTTTTTATAGTGTTCCTGAATTCTTTTCTATTTTCTGCATCATTTATTGTAACGTGTGCTTGTCTGAGACCCTCCTCGATTTCTTTAATTCATTTTGTTTTTCCCCTGCCTGAGTTGATGACTATGAGAATCCGTTTTGAAATTCTGTTTTCATTCATCCTATGAATATGTCCGTAGAACTGCATTCTTCTTTTTCTGAATGTGTCCGTAATCTTATCAGTGTGTTTATAAATTTCTAATGTGAGCATCTCCTATATTATTTATTATTATTATTATTATTATTATTATTATTATTATTATTATTATTATTATTATTATCATTATTCCTAAACGGCTCATAAACAGCGTGGTAGTTTTCTGTGTTGTGGTACCGGGTTGGACTCTCGTCCAGGCCGAAAATGATGTTGCAATTTTCTAATACATATCGTCCATGTGTCTCCCCCACCGCCCTAGCCGGAACAGCCTTTTACCCCGACTGGTTTCTCTACAAGTGTAGTAGTGTACTCGATATAATAAGTGTGTGTAAGGGGAGAAGATATGACGAAAATGAGAAAGGAATAATCGCGACCAGTACATGGGTCGTTTGCTTGCATAATGACCCTTCATTTTCCTGGCATTTTTCTTTTTTGAAGAAACTATGGAACACTATCGATCAGGCTAGCCGGCCGCTCGATTGATCCTCGAGACTGAGGCTGAACTCGAACCATAGCATCTTCCAGACAGAAATGCTGCAGGATAGCAGCAATGCTGGCCGATTTATCTTCAAGACTGAGGCTGAACTCGAACCCTAGCATCTTCCAGACAGAAATGCTGCAGGATAGCAGCAATGAGATAACTGCTATGTGGGGAAGAGAATGGGATAAATGTGGGAAGCACAAGTGCGAAAGGCGAGATGTGAAGAGAACAAGTGAGGTAAATAAAGATAATAATGCTATTGGAAGGTGCGCTCAAAGCTAAGGGTCACTTAGGGTGGGGAAGGGGATGTATCAGTTTAGTTAGTTAGTTGATGCCTTATTTTACATCGCGAGACTCGGGTCATCAGGCCCACTTTTCTGTCTAACGACGCAAATTTCGCTAGGCTTCTTTCACCGCCTAGCGGAGAAAGGAGGTATTATCTAGGGTGACGAAACAGGCGAATCTTAATTTTGTTCAGAGAATTCTCTTAGGTTTGAGGATCTTTTACATGCGGTAAATCTACTGCATGGGACAGCCGGCTTTACTTCCCCTCCGAAGGAAGGCGAACGAAAGATTTTTCGCCCTTAAAAATCCACGGCTTCGACCGGGTTTGAACCCGCAAACCGGGTACAACAGTCGGTACGCTGACGTTATACCACCGAATCCGCTGTACACGTCGAAGGACAGAAAAAGGCAAGATAGACGAAAGGAATCGTGCAAAAGTCGTCCATGTGACACCAGGAGGGGAGTTGCGATAGACGTCGATTGGACGGAAAAGTGCTGAGATTGGTAAATGACACGACAAGAGACGACACACGGGACAAAGAGAGGCGAGTATTTATTGATAAACTGTTAAATGGTACGAAATACACGTAAATTCGAGTAAGTAGAATAACAGAAAAAAATTATTAAGTAGAAAATTAAGTAGCTGTTACGGAAGGAACATGTATCAGAATAAGTTGGATATTATTTTGATATAAAATTCTTCAGAAATATTGCATTGACTGGACTCGTACCAAAAGACGGATGGACAAACTGTGGGATAGAAGTTTTGCACTAAACCAATTTTTCGTAGTAAAGAACGGAAACGACGGAACAAATTCTAACTTCCTCTAACAACGTTTTAGATTAAATAAATTACTACGTATAGAAACAAGATTTTTTCGCTGACTCAATATCACGGCCCCACAACACACGTTTCTCAGACAAAACATTCGGACTTGCCGGCGCAGCATTACAACAATTTCTATTTAGTATGTAAGCACGTAGTAGGACGAGAAAGTAAAATATCCGCACAGCGGCGAAGCGCCGGAAAGAGTGAGGAGTGACCGGGCAAGAAGTGAAACTTTGATGCGTGAGAGGCGGTAAGCGTTTGGGGTGGGGAGGAGGCAAGGAGTATGGGAGGTGGCATGGAGAGGGTCGGGGTGGTAAGAGATGTGAGCGACCGTGAACGGGATAAGACGAAATAATACAGAGGCAGTATTGGAATGGCGGAAAACTGCGGGACATGGTATTGCGCATCAAAGGCGTTTGATTTGATTTGATTCTTTCGTGTTTCCGGGCACGTCAACTGCTTTGGTCATTAGTCCTGTGAGTGTAGTGCATGTTTTTTCTCGGGATATGCTCGGTGATCTTTCCCCGCTGGGTGGTGAGATCCGGCGCCGACCTACCGTCGGCTAGTGGGGTTTCTCCCCAACCAGGACTCTCCCGCCAGCGGGGCACAGCCCCATCCGGGACAAGCTCTAAGCTCCCGACTGGTCTCCCGGAATATGTGTTAGTGTAGTGCATGTTAGTTTAAATGTGTGTGTAAGGGGAGAGGATAGGACAAGGAAGAGGAAGGACAGATCGCGCCTGGTCCGTGGCCCGTTTGGTAAGGTACTGCTCCGGCATTCGCCTGGTGTTGATCGGAGAAACCACGGAAAACTACCGATCAGAGCAGCCGGCCGCTAGAATTCTCCTCCAGACAGCGACTGAATTCGACCTAGCTGAAAAGCTAGTGTCGAAAATCCTGCCGCCGTCAGGACTAGAACCTAGAACCTCCCGGTCAAAGGCGTGATAGGGGCATGCACCATGAGACGGAATTGTAGGACAGACGGAGCGTGGAACCGAGAATGTCGGGAATTTGGGAGGCGAGAGCGGAATAAGAATTGCGGAGAAAGATAGCGCTGGATGTAAAAAGAAACCACAAGGTGAGGACTGAACCAGGCAAATCACGAGGCGGAGAGATCGATGGTTGGTGGGGGACGTGAGGACCGGTCGGAGTGAGGTGTAAGACGGGAGTATGAGGGCGGGTCGACCGATGACGTGCAAAAGAAAAGGACGGCAAGTAGTGGGACGAACATTGTGAGAATATGGGAGTGTGAGGAAGAGTCAAAACCCTCTCGGCGAGTTAGGGAAATGCAGTGCCAGTGAGATAGCCAGCGGACTCAGACGGGAAAATGGAGCTTGCTGAGAAACGAAAAGGTGGATGGCAGTGTGCGTGAATGAGCACAATTTAAAGGTGTTGAGGATAAGACGGGAAGGTGGAGGACAGCATCTAGACACGCAACCGGGAGGGGGGGGTAGGGGGGGGGGGGACGGGACATGAAAGGAGGATGTGCCGAAGGAGACCGGAAGGTGAAGGCTCATCATCGGAAGTGGCGAGTTGGAGAGGAATACAGCAAAGCTGCCGGCGAAAGGGGTAAGGAGGGGAAGTGGTACGCGATGGTTGGTGGGACAATGGAGCGAGAGAGTGAAGCCGCGAGTGAGGCAACGAGTGTGAGAGCGGGTGGGGCGGGGGGGGGAGCCGCGAGGTGAGGCAACGAGTGTGAGAGGCGGGTGGGGCGGGGGGGCGGGGCGTGACTGGGCGGGGAAGACAATGGAGCGAGAGAGTGACGCCGCGAGGTGAGGCAACGAGTGTGAGGCGGGTTGGAGCGGGGGGGCGGAAGACAATGGAGCGAGAGAGTGAAGCCGCGAGGTGAGGCAACGAGTGTGAGCAGCGGGGTGGGGCGGGAGGGGTGGGGCGTGATTGGGAGGGGTGACGGGTAAGATAGGTGGTGGAAGGGATTGAAGACAATGGGGTGAGTGAGGCCGCGAGGTAAGGCAACGAGTGTGAGAGCGGGGTGGGGCGGGAGGGGTGGGGCGGGGCGTGACGTGACCGGGTGGGTGTGAGGTAAGCAGGGGTGGGAGCGAGGGGGTGAGCGAGGTATCGGGAGTTGGAGGGGAGGTGCGAAACGAGGGGGGGGAGTGCGGCTGCCGGCGCCAACCCCGACGGCGCAGCGTCGGGCGCCATAACGAGCCAGTTACCCTTTAGCGGGCGCGCGGCAAAGAAGCCGCCCTAACGATCTTCCCGCTTTGTTCCCTCCTTCGCCGCCCGCCTCCTCCCCCCTCCTCTCCCTCCCCTCTCCAATCTCCTGCTCTTCCGCCTCCGGCAGCGTCGGCTCGTCGGCCGCGCGCGGACGCACGCGTTTCGCTTTTGTTTTCGGAAACGCTGATACGATAAATATTGAATTGTTTGCAGGATGTCGGAAGTGGATCTCGGAAGGATTTCTCAAATACATCTTGTATTTTCTTTTGAAGAAACGAGGAAGTGTCCTAATATATTGCCTCGTCACACTGAAAATATGACACGTATTTTCTAGAGACGTTTCTTAAAGTGTCTTACCCTGTAGCGGTGGGCAGTGATTAATAAAACATCTGTGAATCCAAATAAAATGTAGGATCCGAAATACGTTTATTGGGCAGAAATTTTCACAAAAAATACAAATATTTTCCTTTTAAAGGGTACCAATTAATTATCACACAGCAATAATGTATATGTGGGTATCTTTTACAAAGTGATGATGCAAACAAATCATAGAGAGAATAGACATAGAACTAAGCCCTAAAATTTAAGGGTCACATATGAGCGTTCAAAGCATTTAATCAAAAGAAATGTATTGCCACAAATAAAATATAGATAAAATGTCTCTGAGACTCGTATTATTTAATATAATAAATGTTGTTCCAATCATCTTTAAGCGACTACTCATAAAAAGGACTTTTGTCATTTTAGGAAGCGAAAACCGTTTCTCAGAAATGTATATTTTCATACTCCGGATGTCGCGTTTATGTTCCCGTCAGCGACACAAGTTCCTCGAAAGAAATCCCACCACCCACAAAACCCATCAACACAACACATCCACAAAGAACTACTACGTCGTTATACGAGGCCGCACCCGCCTACGCGCGTTACCGAACTTCTTGTGGGCCGCAGTGTCATTTCCGCCCCCTTGGGCCGCGTCTCCTCTGGGGCCGCGCCCGCGCCGGGGCGTAAATCACGGGCGTGGGGCGGGCAAGGGGAGGGCGAGGGGCGGGCGAGGGGCGGGCGAAGGGCGGGTGAGGGGCGGGAGAGGGGCGGGCGAGGGGCGGGCGAGGGGCGGGCGAGGAGCGGGCGAGGGGCGGGCGAGGGCGGGCCTGGGGCGGGCGAGGGCGGGCGAGGGCGGGCGAGGGCGGGCGAGGGCGCGCGAGGGGCGGGCGAGGGCGGGCGATGGCGGGCGAGGAGTGGGCGAGGAGCGGGCGAGGGGCGGGCGAGGGGCGGGTGAGGGCGGGCGAGGGGCGGAGAAAGTGGGGAGGCGGCGAGGTCAGAGAGATGGGTATGAGGGAGGCAGGAAGAAGGCAGGAAGGACGTTGGCTGGTGCGGGGCGCCCCGGATGGCGGGGCAAGCAGCAGAACGTGGGGAAAGGGTAAAAGGGGCGGGAAAAAGTGGCGGCGGAGAGCAAACAGGGTTGAGGACGTTGGTGGCGACAGAAACAGAATGCGAGAAGGGGGGGGGACAGAGGGGGGGGGTGCGGCACGCAGAGCTGTGTGGGCGAGCGGGGGGGGGGGGGTTGGGGGGGGGGGGGGGCAGCTACGCGGGGCGGGGGAGGGGCGAATGCGTGCGCGAGGCGAGGTCGCGGCGCGCAGTGATTGGTCGTATTCTGGCTCGGTCGTAACTCGCCCGGGAGCTAATTAAGAGCCGAGCCACCCCCGCGCCCCTGCCTTGGGTGGCGCGCCGACGACGTCGCCTTCGCCCGCCCTCCCCCTCCACGCTCCCGGCTGTTTGGAGCTGCCTCGTTGTGCCTGAAAACCCTCCGCGCCTCCTTGCCCCGCTATGTTCGACAATGCCCCCTCCACTCGGAAATAACGCACTCGTCCGCCTTGTTTGGAGTATCTTCTTTCCTGTCAACTCGGCGGCCCGTCGCGGTCCATTCCGTTACCGTATCATCTCGTGAAGCCGCATTCCTAATGATAGTTAACTTTTCTCTATTATTAAACTCATGTTGTTGTAATTAATAATTCTGTAATTGAGTTAGTCGTCTTTTCACGTCATGTTCCTAAGAATTCTGCAAATCACCATACTAACGAATACTCTGCACTGGAATAACCACCAACTTCTTTGCTGAGTCAAATGAATAAATATCGAAGTAAAAAACAATCACAAATCAGTCTGGTCAAAATCTTATCTTTATCTTTGTATTGATGCTTACTTCCTTGCCTCGGCTCTCACTGTTTTGGCGCATCTATTTCCTTTAGGTATGATAGTATTCCGTGTTTACAAACATTTGCGAGGTATTACCCGATTTATGTTTTTCATAATTGAGTTAGTACATTGTATCAAACCCAGTGTCCTCAGGGCGCCTCACCCATTTGCACAGCGATCACTTTCCACAGAATCTTATTTTTCCTGTTCACACTGGTGCCGACTTCCAACAGTTGTTCTCTGCTTTCAGTTACTCACAACTTCTTACTCAACAGATGAAGTACATTTTATCTTCACCAATGAGTTCTCACCACTTCCAATTCTTCTGGCAACCGATCACTTCTACTCAAAGATGTTCCTTCGTTCATTGCATTACCATGCAGAACTTTGTTCTCACCGCCGCCAGAACCCATATATAGTCACATCTTCGCCTATTTAACCTGCGTCTATCTTTTTCTTGTCGATCCTCCCCCCTATCTTATCCATCGCCTCCTCGCCGCCTGCGCACCGATCGTTCCCATTGGCCGACCCCGCCAAGCGTTCCCCTATCTCCACAACCTTTCTCCCTCCACGGCCCGCACCACCAGCTTCTTTACCGCCTGAAAACTTCCTCGACGCTGAACCCGTGTAAGGGCGCGCCGCATCGTAACAAAGATTTCGCGGTCGCTCCCTCCACCCGCCTCCCTCCTCTCCTCACCTCCCACATCACCCTCGCCCTCCGAGGCCCTTCGCAGGCAGCGCGAGGCAGGGCACGGAAAGGGCTTCTCGGGCGTTGTTCGTTGGGGTGCGTAACGGACGACCGGTCGTTGTGTTTCGCAGCTAATCAACAACTTGAGAAAAATCCGATTCGCTTGAGTTTGCGTCGCTTATGTGGGTTCCCGCGCCAAGTTTTGCTCGACGCTCCAGACCAACGTTCGAAATAAAACACCAGGGTTTCGAGGGAGAACATACAAATACTGCGGCCGATCCGCGAATTTAAATATGATTGGAGACTCGGACAACGGTTTAATGGTGAATTAAAAGTAATTACTTGTTACTGATAACAGAGAAAAACGTATGTTGAGAATCGCTGTCATAATAGTCATATTTTACATAATAATGTAAATTATATGATTACTGAAAATGAGAGAATTATGCAGATTAGGTTTAATCCGGTAAAAGTTTCATTTGGAAAAGCAATTGTCTTTTCATAACTATATATGAAACAATTTTACAGGATTTTGCGCAGCAATTCTTAGTGTGGAAAGCACTAAGAATTTGAATCCTTATAATAATATTCAGCAGATATAAATAAAATGTTTTTGAATTTGTATTATAGTAGCAATATGGGCAAGAAACCATTCTCGGAATAAGATATGTTTCATTTTTGTTCCGAAACAACTCAAGAGAACAACAATGTAGATTTTAGATGGAGCTCTCAGAAATGAGTTGTAAAATCTCAATAATACTCGTAATTCCCAAAATTCTGAAACTAGAAACGTCAAATTTGAAAAATAGGTTATATTAAAGAGAAGAAAATATTTTTGATAGTGAATTTACTGAAAAGATCGAATAAGTTTTTGTTTCGTGCAAGATTTCTGGGAGTCTCTAATAATTCATTTAATGTATACAAGTGTCAGAATCAACGATAATTGTGCTTTAGTGATGTCAAGGAAATCTCAGCAAACATACACCAGAGGTTTTGGACGGGAAGAAACACGGAATTCTTTGACTTGGCGAGGATGGGGAACGGTAGCGAGGCAGGGTGTTTTAAGATAATCAGATCAGAAGAGAGCGGTTGGAGCTGGACTGGGTGGGATGAAGCGGAGTGGAACCAAGCGGAGAGGACTGAGAGAATGACAAGGCACGGCGGGGATTTAGTGTGTGTGTGTGTGTATGTGTGTGTGATATATATATATATATATATATATATATATATATATATATAATGAATTTACTTTCCTATCTAACAGGTGATTGTGTCACATAACCGCGCAAAACAGGATGTGCATATTTACCTTGGAGTGCTCCAGAAGTGTCTGTCAAACCATTTATCACTATTATAGGTATAAATAATAAATTTGGCAGCCAATGAATTTGTTTTTCACCTACATTTTTGTTAATATTTTTTGCCTATATAAGTTTCAAATTTTGAACATATTAAATTTTTAATTCTTTTTTTACGGAAGCCGATTGTTTCCAGAATGACCGTCTGGCGTTTGGTACTTGGCGCGCAATATTTCCCGTTATTAAGATAACGAAGCTGTGATCACCAATGATCAGGTGAAGCAATGTGTTCGTCGGAAGAAAAAGTGGAGTCACAGTTATTGTTACTAATATACAACAGTGTTTTCTGTTAATAACATAGCAATTTCAGTACTTTTATTATTATTATTATTATTATTATTATAATATGCTATACGTGATATATGGGTCACTCTCAGAGACTTTCAAAAACAAACACTCAATACAAGTGTAAAAATTATATGTACACAACATCAGAAGACATTTCTAAGAGTGTTAAGATTCTACAAAATTGTGCGAGGAAACGTTGAGTACACTTTAAATGTATTCTATTTTTTCAGTGAATGTCCATTGAGAATAATGAAAAAATTTTATCTTATTCAAATTTAAAGTAATTAAACTTAATGAATATACAAATTGTAAAACCTGTATTTACAAAAAAGAACAATAAGGTATTACAAGGAGAAGTGAAATTACTGTTGAAAAAATTACAACTTGAAAATAACTCAAGCAAATTATTGCGGCTCATAATTCAGAATCAAAATAGTTTTTTGTAATTATGTGATACACATTTAAGTTGTATGCAGAGACGATGCTCCATGTAATTAAGATCAGTAAATTTTAGTTTAGTCCAGTATATGTGTATATTCCATCTTGGGGGTAGACTGAACTATGAACCACCTCAGTGATATATACATATTTACAGAATTATTTTTTTAGTATGAACAGAACTACAAAACTACTACCATCGTTTGTTTGCTATCTCTCTCCATTCCATGGATAATAGTAGGTTCAATCGCCAATGGTGAACCATGATGATAGATAAATGATTAAAAATGATACGAGGTTCTGACGATCCCCTCGGGACTGCTACGGAAAACACACCATCACCGCATGGAGAAAAATCCCATACAAGGCTGAAACACACAGCATTCACATTCCGGTATTCCAATTCTCCTTAAATCTCCTACGCTTCCGGGGACGACCAATAACACACAAGCATTCAGTAACAAATGCGGACCGGGAGCGGTAGCTCAGTACATCAACTGATGTCACTGCAGCGCCTCTGACCGGGAGGTCCTAGTTTCGAGTCCTGATGGCGGCAGGATTTTCAACACGCTTTTCAGCTAGGTCGAATTCAGTCGTTGTCTGGAGGAGAATTCTAGCGGCCAGCTGCTCTGATCGGTAGTTTTCCGTGGTTTCTCCGATCAACACCAGGCAAATGCCGGAGCAGTACCCTACCAAACGGGCCACGGACTGCGCGCGATCTGTCCTTCCTCTTCCTTGTCCTATCCTCTCCCCTTACACACACACTTACACTAACTTGCACTACACTACCACATATTCCGGGAGTCCGATCGGGAGCTTAGATCTTGTTCCGGCTGGGGCGGCGCCCCGCTGGTGGGTGAGTCCTGGTTAGGGGAACCCCACTAGCCGACGGTAGGTCGGCGCCATATCTCGCCATCCAGCGGGGAAAGGTCACGGCCATCTCCCGAGAAAAAACATGCACTACACTAACGGGACTAATGGCACACAGCGCGTCATCCGAACGCGCTGTGAAGTGTCTCCGAGGCGAGGTAGCTCTCGGGACTCGCGCGGTGGTTCCCGCTGCTTTATCACGCCCTCCACAGGAGCCTCCGCGGCGCCGGGAAAAGAGCCCGGATTAAAACTGGGAAGCTGTTGAAATACGAGCAGCAAACGACGCGTCGGCGACGGTGAGTAGGGGTGGGGGAGAGAGGCGGAAGTGCAGAGCAATGGGTCTGCCGGTGGAGGGGAAGTACAGGGCCGTTTCTGACCGAGGTGGTTTAGTGATAAACGTTTGCGAGGACGTCAACTGCAGTGACCGGCGAAGGTGGCTCGGGGCAACTGATGCCACTGCATTGCCCCTGAATGGGAAGTGCAAGGTTTCGAGTCCCGACAGTGGTAGATTATTAAGGAGAGTTCGAATACCGAATGCGAAGGCTGTGGTTTCAGCCTCGTATAATACAGGGATTTTTCTCAGAGGTGGTGGTGTGTTTTCCGTAGCAGCCACGTATTCTAAGAACCTAGTATCATTTATAATCATTTATTATGGTTATAATAATTTATTATATTATGATATTAATCATCATTGTTTACTACATTATGATTTTAATTATTATTATTTATTATATTATGATGTTAATCATTATTACGATTATAATAATTTATTATGGTTTACTATTCACAATCGTACCTAACTTAAAATGGGGATTAATAGCGAAGATTTGGGTATTAGTCTGTACTTATGTTGTAGTAAAATAAATCGTCCTGTAAATATGTGTATATCACTGAAGTGGTACATAGTTCAGTAGTTCATATATCTGCAAAAAAATCACAAATATTTTTAATGTAATTTGGCAAGTCAATTAAGTAGAAATACGGTATGTTCTTCCTGTGCAGTGCCTAAATCGAGATTTTCTTATGAACCAAAGACTCGGAACAAAGACGCAAAGATATTATGAAGTAATAAACATTCGCTAAATACTTTGTATAATCAAGATTAACACGCCTGAGGTATACGTTATCAAGTAACAAAATATTAAAACTGTCGTTAAGACTATTCATTAGTAAAATGAAAAATATTGTTAGTGAAGAAGTAGTATGTTGGAGATGTTCAGCTTCAAATTCACACTTTGAGAAGTACTATTTGCAAAATGTTACAACTTGTGAAAATAGAGAAAAGTAAGCGGTGTTAGAAGGAACGAAATCTAAATGTATTAATCACTTACATCAGTAAGTTACGAGTCCCCATTTACGCAACTTCCTCTATACTAGTCTGAATTGATAAAAGAAATAATGTATACGTGATATAATTGTTGTTTCAAGGAGAGATTAAAAGAACGACTATCGTATTAAAATCATTGGGTCAAAAAATAATCACGTTAATAGAAATGTTTTCGGCAGAGGCATAAATGGAATATTCAACGTAACCACATCAATGTGCAATAGGAAATGCTGAAAATAATAAAACCACGACTCAGTACATAATTGAAAAAGTAGTGATTCTGTTCTAGTAGTTGTAGTATTAGTCTTGATCTTGACGGTGACGACTCTGATGGACGTGGTTGTAATTGCGATGAAGTTGGTAGTAATTATAATGCTTGATGGTACTCGTAGTGGCAGGAAACGGGTAAATGTCGCAGATACGGCAGCGGTGCTGGCGACAGCTTCGCCCAGTGGAGGCCCCACCGCGGGGCTGAGGCAGCGACGACGGCGGCCCGGCACTGCGTGTCATTACGGCTCGTTCATCACCGCCCCTCCCCAGGCCCCCCTCCCCCTCTTTGCACCCCACTTCCACCCCCTCCACCGGCTGCGATTTGTCCCCTACGTCTCCGGTCCTCCCCTCCCCTCCCCCCTCCCCTTCCCTCCCCGCCCCTTCCCTCCCCGCCCTTCCCTCCCGCCTCTTCTCTCCCCACCCCTCCTCTCCCCGCCCTATCCTCCCCGCCCTTCCCTCCCCGCCCCTTCCCTCCCCGCCCTTTCCCTCCCCGCCCTTTCCCTCCCCGCCCCTTCTCTCCCCGATCCTTCAAATCCCCGCCCTCCCTGCCCCGCCCCTTCCTTCCCCGCCCCTCTCCAGGATCCTCCTCCATCCACCCCAACTTCCACCTTCACCGTCTCCTCCACCCCCGCCGTCTCCCCGGTCCTCCACTCCCCTCCCCTTCCATCCCCGCCCCGTCCATCCCCGCCCCATCCCTCCCCGCCCCCTCCCTTCCCCCCCCCGGTTTCCCCCCCCCCCCGCCCCTTTCCGCTCCAACCGCTCACCGCCCACTCCCGCTACCTGACGCGCCCACTCCACGAAACCCGTCGGAAACTCTCGCACAATTAAGAACTCCTGCCAGCAACATCTGTTGACACTAATAATAAACTGCAACGTAATTTTCGATAACACTTTCCGACAGAATATCAGCCGTTTGAATTAGTACGCTTCGAGCTTGCTCGGCCTCGCAAAAGAGGACGCGGAGGGGTATGGGCCTCGAAGCTGGAAGCAGCGGAGAGAGCAAGAGAGAGAGAGAGGGAGAGAGAGACGGAAAGAGAAGGAGTTTAAAGCGGCTGAAGGCTTCTGGGTGATGGAATGGGGCGGTCGCTAAAAGGGATAAATTCCCGAAATTTATTGTGCCCTACTAAGAGCTCGCATCTGAAACGCAATAAATGACCCATGTTACACTTTTGCGTCGGCGGGTGAAAAGGTACACCGCGACGTAGTTACGAGAAGAAATTTGACATTAAGATGGCGATTTCCGGAATGCTGCGCTTGGATTCGCAACGCATTCATCAAACCCAACATTTCCGGGTTGCTGATGTGAGGTAGTTATAAGTTAGGATTGGTATTGAATTGGTTTAAACATCAAATACACTGGATTATATATAATCACTGCAAAAATTGTCTGAAAAAAAAAACCTAATGTCATGAGAAAGAAATACAAAAATGTATTATTAAAACTCTTTTTGATACTATGCAATAAAGATATAAATTATTAAACTTTGTTTAAAATTAATATATTAATATCCCTACCGTATGGGTTTAATAATTAACAAAAAGGAATTTGTGATGCTAAGTACTTCCAAAAGGGCATTCAAATAATTCATTATTAAAGTGATCGTTTCTGTCTCCATCACGGAACAAACACGCCTGATAATATTTATTCACTGATTTTAGTTTCCAATTTCTGTTAAACACACGACCAGAACTCAATACTTGTCAAATCGGAAAAAGTATGGTACGCAAAAGAATAGAAAAGGAACACATTCAAAGAATCGAAAAGTACACATTAGAGAAGAAGTTGGAATACGTCAGTCACATCCATGATGCGAAGAAGATTTATTTAAAGGCGTCCGCAACACCATTTTTATGGGGAGAAAAAGTATTGTCAACTCGACGGAGAAGCGGTTTATCGATAAATCGATATTATTATAAACAACCCTTGCCACGACACGCACTCGTAAACCCACTTCTCGCAGCAGATGTTCCACCACGCACCGCTACGCACATCACGCATCAGCTACGCCCCATCCACGCACACGCCTCAGACACGCGGCCGCCGAACAGGTGCGCATGTTCCCGCCGGCTGCATGCCAAATGGCTCGAGCACACAACGCGAGGGGGCGCTGGCAAAAACTACACGTCCCCCGGCCGTCCTTCCGTCCCTCCCCCACGCGGCGGCCCGCCGTCAGCCGTCCATCCCGGCCGGCAGCTGGCCGCCGATATTGGCCAGCCTCCCTCGCCTCCCCGCGCCGGGGGCGTCCTCAACTCCGCCGCAACTTCGTGGTCCTCCCCGTCCTCTTAGCCGGCAGGGGGCTGGGGGCGCGCCGCAGGAAAAAGTGTGGCGCCCGGGAGAGCCCGTGTCGACGCGCGAGCCCGGCCGAAGCCGCTTCTTTTAAACTTGGGCCCGCAAGTTTACGTCCCGGCATGCTAATGATATCGGGGGTCGCAGATCCGGGCGCGCCCGAAGAGGAGGAGGCGCAAGGGCCACGTGATCGCAGGAGGACGCCGTTGGCAAGGAGATGGACGTTGGACTGTGCACACGGCCGACCAGGGTAGTGGGCAAGTTAAGTACTGAGATAGAAAAATAGCGAATGTACAGTGATTGATTGATTGATTGATTTTTTCGTGTTTCCGGGCGCGTCAACTACTTCGGCCATTAGTCCCGTTAGTGTACTGCATGTTTTTTTCTCGGTAGGTGGCGGTGATCTTCCCCCGCTGGATGGTGAGATCCGGCGCCGACCTACCGTCGTCTAGTGGGGTTTCCCCTAACCAGGACTCACCCACCAGCGGGGCACCGCCCCAGCGGGATAAGCTCTAAGCTCCCGACCGGTCTCCCGGAATATGTGGTAGTGTAGAGCATGTTAGTGTAAGTGTGTGTGTGTAAGGGGAGAGGATAGGACAAGGAAGAGGAAGGACAGATCGCGCGCGGTCCGTGGCCCGTTTGGTAGGGTACTGCTCCGGCATTCGCTTGGTGTTGATCGGAGAAATCACGGAAAACTACCGATCAAAGCAGTCGGCCGCTAGAATTCTTCTCCAGACAGCGACTGAATTCGACCTAGCTGAAAAGCCAGGGTCGAAAATCCTGCCGCCGTCAGGACTCGAACCTCCCGGTCAGAGACGCTGCAGTAACATCAGTTGATGCACTGAGCTATCACTACCCGGTGCGAATGTAGAGTGTGTGACCAATAATTGACAAAGCATTATTTTAAAAAATTGTAATTATTGTGATAAAAACTGCGTGTGAGATGTCAAGGGAGCAAAGTTAAATAACAAGCTGGGAATTCGACACTTTGAAGAAATTCTCCGTTTATATACCTTTATGTTTATAAAGGTTTCAGCAGTACAATATAATTCACGCAATAAATGTATAATTGATTTAAAGAAAAAATGGAAGATTAGGGGATTTAAAAATTAAAAAATAATTAAATAAAACATTCAGGAAATTCATAGGAATAAAGATAAAAATAATCAAACAAATTAACTTGTAGTGCAACATTAGTGCATTTTTTGGGGCGTCTTCCTCCAACTATAATATTAAAAATACATTTTTTCCTTAAAGAAAGATATATCTTGAAATGAGGCCATTTTTTTTGTCAAAATTGAGTAATTTGTGTGTAATTTTGCGGAAATATAGGCAATTTAATTTTTTTTTTTCTTTCACAAAAAGTACTTGAATTTTTTCCTTTAATTTGTCTTCTGTTATGTATCAAGGAGCAGTTAAAAAATATAGTGCTAAATTCACTTTCAGCAAACTCTTTGGTTTTAAAAAATTGCAAAAAATTAACATTTCAAAACTAAAAAATTGAGGATAGAATTTTTTTCCTTACAATGGTTGTTGTAAAAAACTCAACTCACTACAAAAGGTCCTGTTCAATTTTTTAAATAGTGGTTTTCTCGTAAATTGTGTATAAATTTATATTTTGTCCAAAAACCGCTAATTTTTCAGAATTTTGCCGCGGATAAAAGAAGGAAAGTATACAGTGTTAACAATTTTTAGCTAAATAAATCAAATCAGTACAATTCTAGGTTTAATATAAATTCTTCTATCTTCTCCGGGTGAAGTGTTTTAAGTAGAGTGATAGTGAGGATAGTAAATAATTGAAGTATCAAGTATTTTTATAAATGGGAAAGGTTTACGAGGCAAACCACATTGTGCATACAATCAATCGTTAATATGAGGAAAGCATGTGAAGAAGGTGGGTACTTTAAACGGAGAGAGTAATGGTTTGTGATAATGACTAAAGTATGGTGGATGAAAGTACTTAAGAATCAGATAGATTATTTTTAGCACAAAAGTCATCAAAAGCAAGCAGAGGAAAGGGAATTAATTTTTGAATGAACCATAGATAGTCTTTCTATACGATAAATGGTGCAGAATGAGTGAGAACGACTCTCTAATCGGAAGTTGGTGGTGAAGTGGTTGCTAATCTGGAGATGGCGAAACCAGTTTTTGGCGAGCAACCTTGACAAGCAAGGCGGGGCAAGACGAGAGGACAAAGGACATCAGTCAAAGCTGCGGGGTCGTCGGGCGATACAGCCGTCAAGACGCGGTGGCGGCGTAGGCTGGCTGGCGGGCGGCGACCCAAGCAGGACAGCGGGGCCGGGCGACGTGTGATGTCTTCTTGTTACGCCCAGCGCAGAACTTGATCCAACGTTAGCTGGAGGCAGCAGACGCCGCCACCGCCGCCCGCCTCGCTAACGAAGTTACAGGAACGAAGAGGAGGAGGGAAGCAGGAGGAAAGGACGGCGGCGGAGGAGGAGACGAGGCGGAGGAGGGGAGAGTGGCCGGACACTTCAAGTGTCGCCGGAGCGTGACGTCGGCCCGAAGCGGAAGCGACGTGGCGGGGAAGGGGAGCGGGGACCCAAACTTGCCGCAGCCGCCCCCGCCACCCCGCAACACCCCGCCGCTGCCGCAGAAAAGAAACAACGACGCCCCAACTCGTTAAAGAGTTACGATCGCAAAATTCATCGACGCTCTAAAGCACTCGGCGGCGGCGGCGGCGGTGGAGGCAGCGGCGGCGGAGGCGGAGGCGGCGGCGGAGGCGGAGGCGGCGGCGGAGGCGGAGGCGGCGGCGGCGGAGGCGGCGGCGGGGCGGTGGCGGCGGCGGAGGCGGGGGCGGCGGGGGCGGCGGCGTCGGCGGCGGTGGCGGCGGCGGCGGCGGCGGCGGCGGCGGCGGCTAGGTCCGAAAACTCGCCGAGGAAAAAAGGAAACAGCGGCGCTGGTCTTCTGTTTGCGATCGGCAGCGTTGACTGCGGAAGGGTACCTAACACGTGCTGAGAATGTGTAAGGAGTGGAAATGTTGGACAGATGGTAGTTCAGGGAGAAAGTGTGAAAAGAATGCGGTAGTTGTTACGTACGGTAAGAAACAGAACGAGGAAAAACAGAGATAATAGAATACGAGGGTCAAAAAAAGGAGAGACAAAGCCAAACTCAACAATAAATCAAGAAAAGTTTTTGTCAAAAGGAAAGTTCAATATTGTGAGGAAATATACACCAATATATAACAGTTAACAAGTGAGTGAAGGATCAAATGTTAATTGAGTGGATAGCCGTCTGACGATCAAACACACAACTGATAGATCGCCGAGAGAAGAGATGCTCAAGGAGGGGGAGGAAGGAAAGAGTGAGAATGAGAGTTAGTGAGAGGGGGGATGGAATTTAGGGCAAGTAAGCTGATCGAGTAAGCAAGTGAGCGAGCAAGTGAGCGAGCAAGGAGCGAGCAAGTGAGCGAGCAAGTGAGCGAGCAAGTGAGCGAGCAAGTGAGCGAGCAAGTGAGCGAGCAAGTGAGTGAGCAAGAGAGCGAGCAAATGAGCGAGCAAGTGAGCGAGCAAGTGAGCGAGCAAGTGAGCGAGCAAGTGAGCGAGCAAGTGAGCGAGCAAGTGAGCGAGCAAGTGAGCGAGCAAGTGAGCGAGCAAGTGAGCGAGCAAGTGAGCGAGCAAGTGAGCGAGCAAGTGAGCGAGCAAGTGAGCGAGCAAGTGAGCGAGCAAGTGAGCGAGCAAGTGAGCGAGCAAGTGAGGAGCAAGGAGGAGGGGGGGAAGGAGGTAAGGGGGAGGACGGGTGAGCGGTAATGATGGGGCGGGCGCGAGGGCGAACGAATAGAAGACGAGTGTTGTGGGCGAACAAAAGCACGGGCGGATTGGAGGGAGATCTCGCGAGAGCATTCGAGCGCAGCCGCTGTTTTCGAGAGGCTGTTTTGATTAATTGGATCGGCGCAAATGAGATACAGAGAACAATCACTCAAACGGCTGACAGTTGTTTGTCGATAGTGAGTCATTTCTACTTAGCCCCTCCACTTTTCGACTCGCTCGCTCACTCTGGCTTTTAAACATCGCTGGGAAAAATGATAGCTTTTGCAACTGACGATATACTCTGACAAATAAGGGAGAATTTAGCCCAAGTAAATGTAGATGAAAACGTACTGGGGATTGAAAGTATCGAAAACAAAAAAAAATACTAAAGATTAATATGAAATGAGAGTATCTGCATATATGAATATTTAAGTATTTATTGTAAAGGGATTCAGAAACGACTATTACACATCAGTATTCGTGCAGGGAATATGAATATCGTAATGTATGTTATTAGTGTTGTTACATCTCGAAGATAGTGTAGGTGCAAATCAGTTTAAGAGTTCTTTAATGCAACTATCACAAAAATTGTTTTTTGGATAGCCGCGTGAAAAGTAGTTTCATTTACAGTGTAAAATGTGTTAAAAATTTCAATTTGAGCACTAGCTCCTATATGTGAGACAAAGCTCAAATGTTCAGATGAAACTGTGAATACAACGAAGGAACCAATACTTTACTTGCTAAGTAAAGAGTGTGTGACGGGGAAAAAGTGATTTTATTTTCCTCATGGGATTGCGCAACTCGGTCTAACTGCCTCGTGTCGAAACCTTATCTATACACAAAATATAGACTAATTTTAACACTTGTATAATAAATAAGAGTCCGTGGTTCTAAGGAGCTACCCAAAACTGGCGTCATCATCGGTCTATTGAATCGAAATACGGGTTAACAGGAGTCGTTGCACGGAGCCCCTGTGCATGCCCCTCTGTAAAACAGAAGAAGCAGCCCTGATTCACAATAGCGACCCTGACTCTTCATAGGCTGTCGTGCCAAAGGTGATCATAATAAATAACTACTAGAGTACACATGTGAGAACTCTCGCTTGTTAAACCCCACCCACTACCCAATATTTCCATTTCCAAATGAAGCCTGCAATATATCTTTTTCTTCAAGACCTTATCCTCCGTCACTTGTTCTATATGTGTCCTTGTAATTGATTGCAATACAATACACCCTTGCCAATACAAACTATGATTATTTAACGTTATTACCGAGTAGGGAGGAAAAGACGGGTAATTCAATCGCGTAGAATATCAAGAAATTAGTTTAATTTCACTTACAGTTGCTGATTCTACAGGCTCTAAATAAGTGGGGTAGAATCGAAAAGCGTCGAACCAGAAAAAGTGTATTAGAATTATCGAGTGTTGCGGGTTGCATTTGAAACGAATATTTAGATGCTTTGTTTTTTTCAACAAATCCTTCAGTTTTTAAAGTCAAAATGCAATTCGTCACGTCCCCGTGAGATTATATTTCTTTAGACATCTCGTTGAAAAGATTGGTTGGCTGTGATAACCATAAAAAGTATGTAGTACTGAAATAATACAGGAGGCTTTTATTTTGTTTCATTCATCAACGTTTTAAAGCATTTTAAAGTTTTTTGTAGAATCTGCATATCCCGCGGGAGCATCGGCACAAATAATAACTTAAAAGAGACTCGAGGGGTTTGATCTGTTTTTCAGTTAAACATTCTCTCCCTCCCCAAATTTTTCTAAAATGTTTGATCACCTTAAATTAATATGGTCTATGGTTAATGAGAAAATAGTTGGAGTAAGGCAGTTGTAAATTGCTTTGTGAATGCAACGTTTGTCTTCGGAGCACTGGTTATATTATTTATTATTATATCATTGCCTCGTAGTCTTATCTGGAAATATTCTGCGGATAGAGGATTATGAAGAGTTGAAACGAAAAGCGATGAAGCAATGATGGCATGAGTGGCAGGAACGCGGAAGAATTGCGAAAAAGCTTGCTGCGATTCGCATTGTCCTCCACAAATTCTATTCAGAATGGTCTCATTATTACATTTAGTGAAAGCGTTGTACTGAAGAAGCCAAACCACCGTTGGGGAGAGATTGTGATATGTGTATTGTTAGTAAAATTAACCCAGTTGGAGAGAGTAATTAGAACACAAGATAATATTTTTGGACATCATAGCACACATGAAACGAGTTTTTTATGGGAATAATTTACTACATCAAGAAAGTCACTTCGCATTTGGCCGAGTCAGGGCCTCCTATTAAAAATGCCAATGTTGGTAGCAAAAGATTGCTGGGAAATAAATGAAGGGGACAACACTTCCAGCATCTGTTATGATTGTAACGGGTGTTATATTTACGTTTTCTTTTGTTACACGCTGTTACCAAGATAATTTTTTATACCAGCTCCAGTTTGCGGGCAGACTTTCCTGGCGCGATCCATTTCAAGAGAAAGTATGGATTCACAAATACACAGAAGTTTGTGAAATGTGATACTTCATGTGTCCGATTTTGTCAGATTGCCAAAATCTGCAATTGCCAGATTTTTCATTTGCTTAATTGTCAACTGAAGTAGGATTTCATCAACCCAGACAGTGGAATAATCACAAAACATTTCTCAGGGTTCTGTCATTTTCCTTGTTTCTAATTCGAGGAGAGCTCAACCATTATTCCCTCAATGGAAATTAATTGATAATAAGCCCCAGATGAAATCGTACTGTGCAACATGACTCCTTGTTATAATATAAACCAATTCGATAATAGTTTCATTTGAAAGAGAGCCAAATGTGTTTGGAGGAGCAAGAAGATGAGAAAAGGGGGGAAGGAAGAATGGGTTAAGGGGGCGAACTTGGAAAAAAGGTGAGAGGGGTTGTGCAAGGGATGAGTTGGGAGAATACGGTGGCAAGTGTGATGTGAGAGAAATAGCGAAATAAATGTGTGGCGAAAATGGAAGCAGAGTGGGGGTATTGAAGTTGAATATGGTAGGTTGCACAAGAAAAGTTTTGGCGAGGCAAGTGAGGGGCCGAAAGTAAACAAAGGCGTTAATTGCAAGAGAGGCCGATGAGGGTGAACTAGGTAATATTACAATTCTTTAAGGACGACTGTGTTCATATCTTACCCTGACTGTTCAAACCTTTACCCCAATAAGCGAACAAATAGAATGTGTGAATAATGTGACGAATATACAATTATCAAGAATTTAAATGGACGACGTTGGAGGAATATTGAAATGAGAAACGGAAAAAAAGAAAAGTGTTGTGAGAAAGCAGCTTTATTCACCACAGCTTAATCCTCCCGCTTTATCCACATAAACCAACAGGGACTCGATGTCCAGCTCTAGCAGTGAAAATCAAAAAGTTTACCCCCACTCCATAGGTCACCCAGGCGACAGAGAACACTACCTCACTTTGCCGGCGAGTGTACGGTGTTCCCAAGCGGTAACCAAGCGGCAACCCAGCGGCTCCTTTTCGCCCCAGCGCAGTGCCCAGGGTCGGGGCCCAGAAGCGGAGGGTCGGGAGATGCGTGGTGGGGCGAGGAGGAGTGACAAGGCCAGTGGGGACCGGGTAGCAGGGCAAGGAGGGGCGGGGACAAATGAGGGTTGGGAAAGGCGTGGAGAGACGGGAGGGGGCAGAGGGCGAGGAGAAGGGGTGAAGGGAGGTGAGGAAAGGTGAGGAGGGGTGAAGGGGAGCGAACAGGTGTGAAATAAGCGGTGGGGCGGGGAGGGGCAGTTCGGGAACGGAAGGGGCGGAGGCGAGCGAGGAGGAGCACGACGAGGAGGTGCAGGAATGGAGGCGGGAGGGGCGAGAAAGGGCGAGAAGAGGGGAGGAGGGGCGAGGAGGGGCGAGGAGGGGCGAGAGGGGCGAGGAGGGGCGAGGAGGGCGAGGAATGGCGGGGAGGGGCGAGGAGGGGCGGGGAGGGGCGAGGAGGGGCGAGGAGGGGCGAGGAGGGGCGAGGAGGGGCGGGGGGGCGAGGAGGGGCGAGGCGAGGAGGGGCGAGGAGGGGCGAGCAGAGGCGAGCAGGGGCGAGGAGGGGCGAGTGAGGCGGGCGAGGAGGGGCGGGGAGGGGCGGGGCGGGGAGGGTCGCGCGCGGGGCCATATCTCGCTGGCGAGCGGCCCAGAAGCGCAGAACAGCAGTAAAACCGCGCGCGGAGGAAACATTAAAAAGCGGCGCGGGCGAAGGTCTCGGCCCGTCGCGGGACAATTAGCTTACATTATTTGGAAATTAATCGCGGAGATAGAAACTCCGGCTGTATCAGTCGCGGCGCGGCTCGCTGTGCATTCCCTCGCTCCCTTCGCCCCCACCCCCACCCCCGCGTTCCCCCAGTCGCAAGAATCGTTACACGCCGCTATAAACCAGGCAAGAGGAGGAGCCCCGTATCACGGCCCTTCGTGATAGCTAATAGATGGACTGATGTGAGAATGTTAGTGCGGAACAATCACCTACTCCAGCTGTTACGAAAGTTCGGAAAGCGGAAGGGTTTTACTGGCGCTTCTTTTATGGCATTCGAAATTTCGGGGAGATATTATTCCTGTTTAATTTGATCTTTTGATTGAATGACCAAAAGTGTGAATTTCATTGAGGGAAGAAGGAGCCCAGAGATTCAAGTAAAAGCACAAGTCAACACTACTTTCATTCTATTAAAATATTCGTGAATATTTCATGTTCTTAATTATTTTTTTACTTTTTAAAATAATAATGAAAGTATCTTTATCGCGTTAGTTCGTACAATGCATATATGTACGGTAATTTGTTGATATATCAGATGAAAAGCAAAAATATTAATATTCTTTAATAATAATTAATAATAAAAATACCGACAAAATATAATGATGCAAGCGCAAACATCTAGAAAACGACAGTTTGAAGTATAATCCTTACAGTTCTTTCTCATTTAACTGGCGAATTTGAGGTCGAGGCAATTCTGAAGTGCCTGTATCTTTTTGTTTCATATGAAACTTATAGTATAAATAAATACTTATATTAGTTGTAAGTACTTATTACAATAATATCATTCCTACAAACAAGTTTAATTCCAATATATTCTTTTTTTGTTTCCAAGCGTACTTCGTCTTTATGTTCCTTTCATTTATATCTCGTAGATCAGTAGTGGCAAGAAATGTGTAATAAATTAAAAACATGTTCTAATAACTGTTATGTTCGGAAAATTTATTTCTAAATTCGGACGGCCCCCGGAGTGAGCGCTGGAGCCCGGTACACGCGCCAACGGAGCCCAGCCAGAGCAGCAGTCTCTTCGGGGGAGGGGGATGCGGATTAGAAGCGGGCTAGCCGGCTCCCCT
This sequence comes from Teleogryllus oceanicus, assembly GCA_964035755.1. NCBI lineage: Eukaryota > Metazoa > Arthropoda > Insecta > Orthoptera > Gryllidae > Teleogryllus > Teleogryllus oceanicus. The sequence continues at coordinate 239,205,691 of CAXIVR010000002.1, read as the reverse complement.
GGGAGCAGTGGGCAGAGCCGAGTCGCCGCGAACGGGCCGATGGTGTATGGAGCGCCTCGTGTAGCACGCGGACAGAAGAGAAGTCACAGGACTATGCCTTATTAATGCATGTATAGCCCAAATAATGTTTACCGGGAGCGGTAGCTCAGAGCATCAACTGATGACACTGCAGCGCTTCTGACCAGGAGGTCCTAGGTTCCCACTCCCCACGGCGGCAGGATTTTCGACTCTAGCTTTTCAGCTAGGTCGAATTCAGTCGCTGTCTGGAGGCAAATTTTAGCGGCCGGCGGCTCTGATCGGTAGTTTTCCGTGGTTTCTCCGATCCACACCAAGCGAATGCCGGAGCAGTACCCTACCAAACGGGCCACGGACCGCGCGCGATCTGTCCTTCCTCTTGCTTGTCCTATCCTCTCCCCTTACATACACACTTACACTAACATGCACTACACTGCCACATATTCCGGGAGGCCGGAGCTTAGAGCTTGTCCCGGCTGGGGCGGTGCCCCGCTGGTGGGAGAATCCTGGTTAGGGGGAAATCCCACTACCCGACGGTAGGTCGGTGCCGGATCTCGCCATCCAGAGAGGGGAAAATCACCGCATCTCCTGAGAAAATCATGCACTACACTAACGGGACTAATGACCGAAGCAGTAGACGCACCCGGAAACACGAAAAAAACAATCAATCCAAATAATTTTTATACGAGTTCATGTGTAATGTTTATAATTGTATGTTTTTATAGTGTATGTGTATGTATTGCTTACTGTAAATAATTTCGGTGTTGATTAAGTCAAGATGTAAGAAAAAAGATTTAATTTGTTTAAGTGTTTAGTTTATAAGCTAAGCCATACGTTAGCTACGTAAATAGAATTTAAGAATAAATATTACTTGTTTGGGTGACCGAGCTACGCAAAAAATGTACATCTCCTTTTAGACGGTTCATTCTTTCAGAGTATGGTTATGCTTACTTAGTAAAAAGGATTATACTTTGTGGCAGGTATAAGTTGAATAATAAAAAAATAGTAAAGACGACCCAAGAAACTGTGTTATGGTTAAAATTCGGTCTATTGATTTAATAAATTGAATAACACTATGGTATACTACTACATTACACGCTAAAAGATAATAATACCTAAATTATTATTCTTAAGTGAGTTTCGGAGTGATAGAATAACAGTGTTTCTCTCTTTACTCCTACTTCTCTAGAAGAATCATTACAGATTTAGAGCTGAAACAATTCCACCATGCTTTCCAGATGTACTGGAAAGTGACGCTTTCTAGGGTTGAGATTAGTAACTCCAGAAATAATTTTAAGATCGTTTAAGACACCGCTATGTAAAATTTCCTAAGAGCGTGTGTACCTATAAGGATAAAATAAAATATTCAAATACGTTTAATTATATAAGTAAATTGTGTCAGACATTCAAACGTTATCAGACATTGATTAACATATTTCACAGTAATACGTAAACATCGCAGCGAAGAGGATTATCAGAATGATCATGACTTATTGATATAAACATTTCCACTCCCCTGAGTAAGTTCATTGATCCTCCTCCTCGAAACGAAAACGAAACACCCACTTTCGTAAAACGATGATCCCAGCAGAAAAGTAACTACAACGTATTTTCAGCCCCAGAATTACCTACACGTTACAAACAAACAAGCAATTTATTCGCAGAGTTAGCCGGGTCCGATCCCATTTCCGATAAACGGGCACCAAACTGCATCGCAAATTCGGCCCGCTGCTCGTCCCGCGCCGCCTTCTCCTCCGCTGGGCCCAGGGAGGGGGGGAGGGCCAGGGGCGGCGGAGAAGCAGGAAGGAGCGGACACCAAGACGGCGCGGTACGGGGTGAGATCGTAGCGGTGATACTGTGCAGATGGTGATGTGTTCATGAAGCGCAGAAGAGAAGAAATGGCTGTGGAGAATCAGGAAGAAGCGGACACCAAGAGGGCCGGTCACTGCGGTGATGATCGTAGCCGTGATGGTGATGGATTCAATAAATGATTGAAGTGGAGAAGCAGAAGAATTGGCTGCGAAGAAGTAAGAAGAAGTGGACACCAAGACGGCGCGCGGTGACTGCGGTGATGATCGTAGCCGTCATAGTGGTGGAGATGGTGATCGATTCAATGAATGATTGACGCGCAAAACCATAAGAATTGTCTGCGGAGAAGCAGGAGGATGTGGGCACTAAGACGGCTCGCGGTGACGGTGATGATGATCGTAGCACCGATGGTGGTGATGATGATGGATTCAATTAATGATTGAAGCGCAGAAGCAGAAGAATTGGCTGCAGAGAAGCAGGAGGAAGTGATTAGCAATGACGGCGGGCAGTGATGGTGGTAATGATCGTAGCGTTGAAGGTGGTAGAGACGGTGGTGGAGATAGTGATGCTTTCAATATATGAATAATTAGTGTTTCCGGGTGCGTCAATCGCTGTCATTAGTTCCGTAAGTGTAGTGCATGATTTTCATCGCGGGAGTTGGCACAGATCTTCCCCCGTTGGATGGCGAGATTCAGCTCCTACCTACACATAGAGTTTTTCGTAACCTGGTATCTCCCACCAAAGCGCGCATCACCCCAGATGGAACACGCTCTAAACTCCCAACTGATCTCTCTACATGCATGGTAAAGTAGTGCTTGTAAGTGAGTGTTTGTAAGACAGGGGAGAAGAAAGGACAAGGAAGAGAAAGGAAACATCGCGAGTAGTCCGTGGCCCATTCGTTAGGGTATTGCTCCCGCATTCGGCTGCTGTTGATCAAAGAAACCACGGAAAACTACCGATCAGAACAGCCGGTTGCTAGAATTCTTCTCCGAATAGCGGATGAACACGGTTTAGATTTGAATCTACTGTCGAAAATCTTACCACCGTCGGAAGAGGAGTACTAGAACTTCCTGGTCGGAGTCATTGAAGTGTCATTAGTTGACGCCGCGGGCCACCTCCGCCTGTAAGATGATGGTGATGGTTGTGATTGCGATAGCAATGAAAGGTGATGGTGACATCAGGGTGCTGGTGTTGGCGATGGTGGTGACGGCGGTGTCTGTGGCGGAGGCGGAGGAGGCGATGGGTAAGGAGGGGAGGCGTCTGATATGGGGCACGCGATTGGATGGTAACGGTGGTGGCTCTGGAAGTGAAGGGAACGGTGGAGACCAGGGGCCGAGGCAGCCCTGATTCCGAAGTCGACCGCCGCAGTGAAAGCAGAGACGACAACAATGATTTGGCCACGACAGAGGACAAGTGGGAATAATTCAGCTTACACTCAGGCAGGCAGGATTAGGAGCCTGATGAGAGTGAGGGAAAAGAATAGGAAAGGAGTGGGAAGTAGGGAAATTGGCGTGAAAAGAGAGGATGAAGAGAGAGTTTATAACGAAAGAGAAGGCAGAAAGCAATTAGAAATTTGATGTGAAGAGAGGGTTGGTTTGAAGAGTTGGGGTGATTTAAGAGTCTGTAGTGCGTAAAATCTGAGGAAGATGAACTGAAGGAGAGAAGTAAATAAATTGCTAAGTGCACATTGCGGATTATGTAAACTTAATGATATAGTACATCTAGTCGTTAATAAGTTGGTGTTGGCTATGATGTTGCAGAATGAAGTTGGGTGCCGACAGTTTATCGCTACTTCCTGGAATGTAGTATTCTTACGATATTTTTGAAGTCAATGTTTCTTATATTCTTGAGAATGAGACTTTATCTACAACTACCATTGATGTGCACGAATGGGTCCACGATATCTCAATATCTTTGCCTCACAATGCTCTTTTTATTGCCGCCTCACACTTTCATGAGAACTAGAGTTTAAATTCCGGGTTATTTGTTTAGTGATCGCTTATAATTATCATACATAGTGTATAGTAATAGTATCGGGTAATTATAGAGAACAAACCCGTTCCGGTGCTGGTTTTCTCAACGTCTACCTTTTCCTCTCTCTTTAACATCTTAATTGTTCCATTATAATTCATTAAAATTATAATCAACCGACCAAATGCCGTTCCTATGCAACCAACCGACCAAATGATTGCATGCAATCCATTGCCCAAGTTTTAAGGTACTACTCCTGCACTCACCTAGTGTTGATCGGTAGTGAAACCATGAAAGACTACCAATACGAGCAGCCGATCACTATAATTTTCTTTCCGTTAGCGGATTAATTCCAACTAGCTACATAGCTTGTGACGAAAATATGTCACAGGCAGGACTCGAAGACTAGAAACTCCATGCTAAAGTCGTTGCAGAGAGCAAACAACAATCCTGGCTCAGTAAAGTGCTGTACAAATGTCTGGGAAATAAGGTATTGTGGATCCAATGTAAGAGAGCAAGTTTTGTCTCGCCCACTCTCATGACGGGTGCTTGTTGAGCGTCGGAGAAGGAGGGAGGGAGACAGAGTATGGAGACTCCGCGCTGAAGGAAAAAATGCAACACCACCTAAAATAGTGGTGTCGTCATGGGTTAGTCGTGGGGTGGCCACGAATGGTTGAATCAATGTCAATCGGATTGGCGAGGAAGGCGGCTATTTTCTCAATCATGCTCTAAAGAACAGTCAATGGACGCGCGGCTGGTTTCGAGAATAAACACCTGGTGAAATGGGATGATGTAGGATAGAATGGGACATGCATGGATTGGGTAGGTTGCGGGACTTTATCCGAATTAGGGAAGGGAAGATTGTGGACGAGATGTTAAAGGGAAGGGGACAAGAACGATAATAGATGACCCTTATTTGCTGTCCCCAAAGGGTGGCAGAGTGCGGACGGTAGTTAAAGGGCGTGGTCGAAGGGAGAGTGCATCAGATTGACAAGATCAACGGGCGCCGCCATGTTAGCTTTGGCCTTTGCGATGGTAGTGACAGACGTCCGCGGTAGTGATGCCGAGAGCTGCAGTGCAGGGGCTGACAGTGGATGTAGTGACGGGGACAGAAAGGGAAAGAGGATTGCTGTAGGAATGGTGTCGGAAAGAGCTGGGTGGCAAGGCAACGAAACTGGAAAGGCGCAAAACATTGTAAGACTATGGGGAGCAATGAGAGTTCGACACAGGGAAATTTTAGTAGTGGAGGATGGGCGAGATTGAGGAGAAGGTGGGTGAATTGGAAAGGAGAGGTGAGAATGGTGTGAAAGTCAAAATAAAGGATGATGAAACGCTGGGGCCGCAGGGAAGCTGTTGACGCAAACCAAACTAAGGTGATGGTGAGGCAAGACGCTGAGGATAGGGTAGTATAAAGATAGTGGTAGCAGCAAGGCGTCGAGAACGGAAGAACAACCTTAGCGACAAGGAAATGGCGCTGGGGAGAGACACGGCGGTGGGAGTGCCAAGGCGAGGGCACGAGTGGCGGGGACAGCAAGGAGGGGGGCACGGCAGTGATATTTAATGGCAGCGGGAGGCGGCCTTTGGAGTGGCAAGAAGCAGTGACACTGTTGCTACCGGAAGAGTTACAGTGGCAGGATGCCGGAGAAGAGGACGGTGGGTGTAACAGCGAGGATAACTGGAGAGACGGATGAGTAGCGCAGCATGGATTGCATGGCAGCGGGCAGCGAGGTGGTCTTTGAATGGCTAGAAGGGAGACAGTCTGCTGAGACCGGAGAGCTAAGTGGAGGAGGTTGGTGTGGCAGCGAGGATAACTAGAGCGGTAGGGTAACACGGCGATGGGATTGCGTGGTAGCGGGGCAGCGAGGTGGGCTTGGAATGGCTAGAAGCGGGGACACTCTGTAGCGACCGCGAGAGCTATAGTGGGAGGTGGGAAGACGGCGGGGATAGCAGTAAGGATAACTGGAGCAATGGGGTAGCACGGCAGTGGGATTGCATGTAGTGGGGCAGCGAGGTGCGCTTGGAATGGCTAGAAGAAGGGACACTGTAGCGACCGCGAGTGCTGTAGTGGGAGGTGGGAGGACGGCGGGGATAGCAGTAAGGATAACTGGAGCAATGGGGTAGCAGGCGTGGGATTGCATGTGAGTGGGCAGCGAGGTGCGCTTGGAATGGCTAGAAGAAGGGACACTGTAGCGACCGCGAGTGCTGTAGTGGGAGGTGGGAGGACGGCGGGGATAGCAGTAAGGATAACTGGACAATGGGGTAGCATGGCGGTGGGATTGCATGTAGTGGGGCAGGGAGGTGGGCTTGGAATGGCTAGAAGAAGGGACACTGTACGACCGCGAGTGCTGTAGTGGGAGGTGGGAGGACGGCGGGGATAGCAGTAAGGATAACTGGAGCAATGGGGTAGCACGGCAGTGGGATTGCATGTAGTGGGGCAGCGAGGTGCGCTTGGAATGGCTAGAAGAAGGGACACTGTAGCGACCGCGAGTGCTGTAGTGGGAGGTGGGAGGACGGCGGGGATAGCAGTAAGGATAACTGGAGCAATGGGGTAGCACGGCAGTGGGATTGCATGTAGTGGGGCAGCGAGGTGCGCTTGGAATGGCTAGAAGAAGGGACACTGTAGCGACCGCGAGTGCTGTAGTGGGAGGACGGCGGGGAAGAGCACGGCGGGGATAGCAGTGACAATAACTGCAGCAATGGGGTAGCATTGCGGTGGTATTGCATGGTAGCGGGGCAGTGAGGTGGGCTTGGAATGGCTAGAAGCGGGGACACTAGGACCGGGCCAAGTGGGGGGCGGGGAAGAGCATTAATGCTAGAAGCGGGACACTAGGACCGGAGCAGTGCAGGACGGCGGGGAAGAGCAGCGAGGTAACTGGAGGTGGGGTTGCGCGGTGGGCCGGCGGGGACGTGTGCGCGTCTTGGGGCCGAGGGGGCGGGGCGGCGGGACACAAGTAATTTGCTTGGAAGTGGCGGCCGGGCGGATCGGATTAGCGCGGGGGGGGCCCCCTGGCGGCACCCTGGGGCCGCAACGCCCAGGCGCGGGGACGGGGACGGCGGCGTAGACGCACATGGAACAGACGTGGTGCAGGGGACCGTGAGAGGCAGTGCCTAATTCAATGCTGAAGTACTAAATTACGATACAATGATGGACATTAATACAGGAGTGTGATATTACGACACGAACGAGTTTCGCAAGCTTCACACAACTATATTAATACCCATTACATCAAGTTTCATAAAGTTCTACGATTGACTGATTGATTTTTTCGTGTTTCCGAGCTCGTCAACGGCTTCGGACATAAGTCCCGTTAGTGTAGTGCATGTTTCTTCTCGGGAGATGGCGGTGATCTTCCCCCGCTGATGGCGAGATCCGGCGCCGACCTACCGTCGACTAGTAGGGTTTCCTCCTAACCAGGACTCTCCCCCAGCGGGGCCACCCCAGCCGAGACAAGCTCTAAGCTCCCGACCGGCCTCCCGGAATATGTGGTAGTGTAGTACATCTTAGTGTAAGTGTGCGTGTGTGTGTGTGTGTGTGTGTGTGTGTGTGTGTAAGGGGAGAGGATAGGACAAGGAAGAGGAAGGACAGATCGCGCGCGGCCCGTGGCCCGTCTGGTAGGGTACTGCTCCGGCATTCGCCTGGTGTTGATCGGAGAAACCACGGAAAACTACCGATCAGAGCAGCCGGCCGCGAGAATTCTCCTCCGGACAGCGACAGAATTCGACCTAGCTGAAAAGCTAGTGTCGAAAATCCTGCCGCCGTCAGGACTCGAACCTAGGACCTGCCGGTCAGAGGCGCTGCACTGACATCAGTTGATGCACTAAACTACCGCTACCGGTAAGGTTCTACGAATTTTGAAAATTTTATAATATAAAATCTTACATTGAATCGTTTTGTGGCAGTTGACATGCAGAATTCAGCCAAGGCCACCTCGCTGACACCTCATTACCATAGCCTAGGCAGATGGCTTTGGTGTATCTGTCCACTAGTCAAATAGGATCAAAGTGAAATTACGGCCAAATTATTTTAAATAAGATTCCACGTAAAAAATTACAACTAATTAAAGAAATTAAAACTTACAAAAATTAAGTAAAATTAAATGCATTTTTACTGTATACAATAGATTGAAACATTTACTAGAACTATTCTCAGAGATTAACAATTGGTTTTTAAACTTCTCTGTGAGCGGCTAAGAACCTGTATCATAATAAAATCTGTATGATGAAGAGTATCATTATGCAACGGGTTGCAGCCATTAAAGGACAGACCTATACAATGGGAGTAGAAAATTACTAGCTTACGTAACAAGGGCGCAGAACAAGTGATTCACACACGAGTCGACTTTGTCGTCCGAGCGTGGCGAGGACAACAAAGAGAAGAGTGCGGGAAGCACCTCCCGCCCGTGTTGCGTATTCTATTTTTTTAACACGCCGTGAGCGAAACGCAATACACCAAGAAAGTGAATATAAATTAAATATCAAATAACTCTAAATACTTTACTTGCATAAAAGTGAGATGGCTTCCTGCCAGTGTCGTAACACGATTGTTTGTTAATAATAAATAAAGACGTCAAGAGGAATGACAATTGCGAATCGTTACAGACGTTTCGCAAATGTTTCGCGATCTTTCTCTCACTGTGAAACGATTAGCTGTGTCGTACACGGAAAGCAAGCACGATAAACCGCGTTTTGATCACGGCGTGTACAATCAGTCACATACCAACACTATTCCAGTACCGAAGATAGTCAACAATGGCGGACCCAACAAAAATTGCAATGTATTAATCCCGCCATTGCTCGCGCATATTTTCGTAACGCGATTATTCTCGTGTTAAATGTTATCTAACAACTGTTTATGTCGTATTTATTGTTTCATTATGAATCAAATTTCTGCATTAATATTCCGAGATATTTATTACTAAGTTCTATAATTTGTGTAGATATAATAATGCATGTATATGTCATGCAATAATTTGTGTTTATAATAAGCCTTGGAATCAATTCTGTGTAATACTATTGTGGTAGATACCTCATTGACCCCAGATAGTTTACCTTGAAATCAAATCACAGACATGTGGTGAAGCATTATACAAAGAAAATTTAAGAAAGGCAATGTCGTAAAATGCAATTAATGCAATAAAAAATATAATTTCACCACATCAAAACCTACAGCAACATTTATTAACTGAAATAAGCTTCATCGTAATTACATTCATTGCAAACAAATAATCTTTCTTGTGTGATTGTACAGAGGGATTTGGTGCAATAATATATCAATGCTACGTGAACTTGGATTGTCTCTTCGGACAATAAGCGTGTCTTCTTTTCTCTCTTGGTTGTTATCCGACATCCTTTTTTATTTCCAAATGGAAACAAAACTAAGAAGCAGAAATTTCCGTGAGGGAATTGAGGTCAATGTTCTCGCTAAATCTACGAATCTCACCTTTGATTTAAATTATAAAAAGCACGATCAATATGAGACCTACAGCTTTTCTGATCTTAACGCAAGCACCCAAGACAAAAAAGAGTAAATAAGTGGGAGGAAATACGAGGCGATAAACGTTTCCAAATATAACGCGATTGTTGGCGCGCGAGAAAATATTTCACAAGACGCGCCTCAATAACCAGCGCCTTCTCATATTGTTTCACTTCGCAGAACTGATAAGAACGATGAACGGATGCAGAGACAAATCGTGCGGGAAGACATTCTCGAACGTTATCTCCGTGCGTTCAAAGATGTCAATGCTATTAAAATAAATCCAGAATTGTTCGATTTTTCTCACAGGGCTAGTAACGGCGGGTTAAACAAGAATTAAAACTTTAATAAACCATACTATAATGATTTACACGTACATTACGTTAAGTTTTTACATATCAGTATTAACATATTTTCTTGTTAGTGTGATAAGCCAAAAACCCTGATCTTAGTTTTAATGATAGAATCGGCATCTAGAGTCAGAAATATTGCATTGTTTGCAATAGCGAAAGTCAAAGAATACGTGTTATTACGTCAAACGATCAACAAATGTAATATTCCAGGTTTGGTTGTTATTATTCTGAGCAGATGGTCACAGCTCCGAACACATCATATGAAAAAAGTGTAGAGAGGGCGTTGACAGCCATGATCTTTAGAAGGACGCAAGAATCCACTCTAGAAAAACATTGAAGCGAACACACGTAAGCGGTTGGTGAGGTGCGAACGAATTTTCAGCATACGCTGGCTATTATGTAAATGATAGTGAGGCGGGAATTTATGACGAGTTTGAGTTTTGAGAGCTTGGTATTGCGTAAATTGTAGTGTTAAATTGTAATTGGGAATTTCAAAAACGTAGAGTCGGTGTTTCGAGGGGATGTATTTTAGGGTAGCTCCGTAGATGGAAGGATTTTTCAATGTAGCTGAAAACAGTCAGTAGCGAGTAGGTGTTTCGTATGAAACAGATGGGGAAAGTCGCGACCGCGTATTAATTTTGTGGGCATTAATAGAAAATCGTTGAAGACATTCTGGAACATTTTTAGTTTAGGCAAGGACGCGATAATTGATATAACAAGGAGTCCATGAACACCATTTTGCTAGTCAGTCGAGAAGTCATCTATCAACTTACGTATTGTAGTAAGTTAGGAACTCATATTCAATTCCGTAGTTGTTTTGATGTTCTATATAGAAAGTAATTTTCATGAGATCGAAATAAATTGAAATATATATCAAAACAAGTCCACATGCAACAGATAAGGAGTAATGCGTTGCAGGTCGAATCCATGATTAAATTGGAAGAAAATTTAGTAAAATTAGTGTTAAAATTAAACGAATTTGTGAGCATAGCAGGTCAACGGTGGAAATAAAAATATTAACAATAGCAGTGGAAGCAATCTCCGTCATAGTATTAGATGTCTGTTGAAAAAGTATCCAGATTCGACAATAGTAAAAATATCAGAGAAGAGACGGAAAGTAATATCACATTAGGAAGTGTAACAAAGACATTACACATTTTCGGCACTACGTTCTTTCGTTGGAGACAGAGATGGGCACGTGTACTTTTGGAAAACAAATTCAGCATTTTTTATATTGCCTCAAACAAAGAACAGTTCTCAAAATAACTCGGCAGATACCAAAGAGCAGGTAAGGTTCTACGTTTATAAGCTTGGAGAGAAAGCCGCAGTTTCCTGGAAGCGATTTCGCGCGGTATCGTCTTCGAGTTGTTTTGTAAACTGACAAGCGTTGGAAGACGACACTATCACTCAATGAAAGAGATGTTCTAAAAATGAAAGCCCTAAAAGAGGAAACAGAAACTCCGTAACTGTACCAAGCGAGAGTGACGAGCTACAATGGTATCTGTCGCAGATTCCACTTATTTGTGTGCTTGTGTTAAACGAGGTACAGCCCTTTCTGGAACGTTCTGGATCCACCTTTTCTGGAAACTCTTGAGATGAACGTTTTCAGGAAAATTCTGATAAAGGCCACTCTGAACAAATCAAGAAACAGAAAGAATGAAGAGCTATAAGATGCAGAAGGGTTTGCACTAGGAGGAATACAGACAGTTGAAGTGAGACTTTCAAGAACAAAACTGGAAGATTGCTTCGAGGCACAATGGTTGAGAAACATTTAGTAAACACATCTAGGTTGGTCGAGAAACTATTGTGAGATGACGTCCTGTTGATTGTGTTGAAATTGTTAGTCTCTGGAAAAAAGGAGAGTAGGTTATTGAAATTGTAGCAGTTTCAGTCTTAGACCTACATTTTGATAAGAAAGTATGTATATAATACAAATATTCAAATTGTTATACCTGAGATATGTGTGGGTTCTGTGTCCACATCCATTACGAGTTTTGAATTAGTTACATAATTCTGAAGAAGTGATAAGGAAGGTTATTACGTCTGTTTTATTCACCTTGAGTTACCCGCCATTGTTAATACGAGCGCACTTCTTGATATTACTTTCTATAACACTGAGAAAAGAAATAGATTCTCAGAAAACTAGAACATTTTACATATTGTATTTAACATCGTTAAATTTACTTTAATTTCTTAGCCAGAAATTGTAGTTAAATATTTTATCTACATTTATTCAGATCTATACTTATACCGATATTCACGAGTCAGTTTATTGTCGATTATTATTTCCAATAATTTAGTATTCGGTGCGGATTCGGTGGTAAAACGGTCAGCGTACCAAACTGTTGTACTCGAGTTTGCGGGTCCAAACCCGATCGAAGCCGGGGATTTTTAAGGGCGAAAACATCCTTCGTACGCCTTCTTTAGGAGGGGAAGTAAAACCAGATGTCCCATGTAGTAAATTTACTGCATGTAAAAGATCCACAAGCCTAAAAAGCCTCTGAGCAAAATTGAGATCCGCCAGTTTCGTCGCTCATGATAATATCTCCTTTCTCCGCTAGGTGGTGAAAGGAGCGTAGCGAAATTTGCGTGGTTAGACGGGAGAGCGGGCCTGATGGCCCCAGTCTCGCCACGTAAAATAAGGCATTGACTAACTATTTTTCAAATACTCCAGCAACATGATCGTTCCATCCCCCCACCAAAAAAATTCTTGCTTTATTTTGGTAGTCCCTTTTATAGATAGATTTGCATTCAGGCCGTGGATGTTGGCAACGTCTAAATGTAGCACCTCGCGCGATTTCGTGCACCAGAGCGCGCGGTTTTAAAATTCCAGCGGCAGGTGGGGGCGTGTTCGCCCATGCGCGCGCGGCTGATTATATCTCGACACGCACTGGCACGCGGTTTATGCGCACGCACCAGCGCGGCTCGCGCGCACCCTCTCGCGGGGCACGCCCTTGCCCCCACCGCTCGTCGAACTGCAAAACGTCGGAACCAACCAACCGATAGCGGTAGCTCAGTGCATCAACTGATGTCCCTGCAGCGCCTCTGACCGGGAGGTCTTAGGTGCAAGTCCTGACGGCGGCAGGATTTTCGACACTAGCTTTTCAGCTAAGTCGAATTCAGTCGCTGTCTGGAGGAGAATTCTAGCGGGCGGCTGCTCTGATCGGTAGTTTTCCGTGGTTTCTCCGATCAACACCAGGCGAATGCCGGAGCAGTACCCGAACAAACGGGCCACGGACCGCGCGCGATCCCTTTCTTTGCCCTTTTCCCCTTTACCCACCACTAACGCATCCACAACCCGGGGGCCCGGTCGGACTTGGCATGCCCCATGGGGCGGTCCCCCGCGGGTGGAGACCCTGGTTGGGAAACCCACTCAAACGGGGTCGGCGCGGACCCCCATCACCCGGGGAAGACCCCCCATCTTCGAGAAACAAACATCAGTACTCTGGGGACTAATGCCAAAGCAGTTGACCCCCAAAACACAAAAATAATCAATCAATGGAACCAACAGATAAATGATCGGAAACAAAAATTGGAAAAAGCTTCAATTTGTAATAAATTCTTTTTAATTCTAAAGTCAAAAAAGTTTAATTTTCCTTATTTAACTAATTTATATCTGATTTTCTATTTCTTAAATGCTAAATTTGATTTTTTTTTGTATTTTCTTTTTAAAATTAAATTTTTTACCTTAATTTTAAATGGTTTTGATACAGGGGTGTTTAAAAAAATTTTTGGGAAAATATTATTTTGAAATATGACATTTGTAAGGCGGTGTATTATTAACATTATATTTTTTTTTTGACAAATCTCAATTTCAAAATTATGTGGTTTTGACATTTTGTCATTTCATGGCCAATCTTCCCCCATAGCATGGCCCCAGCTTGTGTCTCTTTTTTGGTTCCCCGGACTCTTTCTCCGCCCTTGCCCCCCCTCCCCCCCTTTTCCCAGCATCATGCCACCCCTCACCCACCCCTCGCCACCCCTCCCACCCCCTCATCCCCCCCCCTCTGCCACCCCCCACCCCCCTCATTGCGCCCCAACCCCCCTCTAAAGCCCCCCCCGACACCCTCTCCCCCCCTCATAGCCATCCCCTAAAACCACCCCCTATGGGCCCCCCCCTCATCCCCCCCCCTCATCCACCTCATCCCCCCCCCCTCATCCCCCCCCCTCAAAACCCCCCCCTCTGGCACCCCCTCAAGCCCCCCCCCCGGCCCCCTCAAGCCCCTTCCCCCCTCAAGCCCCCCCTCATCCATCCCCTCATCCATCCCCTAAACCCCCCCCCCCTCATCAAACCCCCTCACCCCGGGTTTTCATGCCACTTTAATCCTCACTTTTCATTAATTTTCTCCCCCTGACACATCCGCTCCCCCATGCCTCATGTCTCGTGCCCCCCCTAAGCATATCTCAGGTCACCCTGGGGTGGGTTCGTCCTTATTTTAATTTTTTTGATTCTTTTTTTAGTTAAATTTTTTTAACATTTGATGCTTCCCAAAACTTATCTTTCATAATTTTTTTTGGACACCCCTTTGATTTTCCTGTTGAGTAACTTTTTAAAATATTTTTTTAAAATTTTATTTTTTTTAATTTCAAACAAAACATCCCTTTTTTTCCTGTTTTCCCCCGCCCAAGGCAAATGCTAGCGTTTTTCTTTTGATTTTTTTGAGCCCAGAGGGAAGACATCTCAAGTTTATTTCGTTTTTTTCAAATGTATCTCTGTCTATTCAATTTTAATTTATAAATGTGGGTTTTCGTGGTTTATTTTCGTGTTTGGCTCACTCTGGTTTTTTTATTATTAATTGTGTTTTTTTTTCCGATGTTCTCTCAACCTTTCTCCCCGCCATCCCAATTTACCATACTCCCTATTGAATTTTTAAAAATAAAAAAAAAAATTTAAAATTTTTGGATATTTAATGGCATATTGTAAAAACCAAAAAATTTTTCAATCAAAACAATGGGTTTGATCTTGGGGTACTGATCGTATGATCATCCTGGATAATCCCTCTAACATTTCGTCATTGCCTCGAAACCTTCATCAATTTCGGGGTCGATTTACCCCCTTTAGACCCTCTTTCTTTATAATTCCATCCCAATGTTGTTTTTTTTTATCGTACCCTTTTCCCATCCCCAAAATTTATTCAGTTGGAGCAAATGTGTTGCGTGGAAAATTTTCCTCATCTGTCACATTTTGGAAATTGTCCACGTAAATGGGTTTTGCTAAAAGAAAAAAAAACATTTAATTTCCTTTTTTTGACATTTTCGTCTTTTTCAATTTTTTGAATTAAAATAAAAACATAAAATATCAGCAGGAAAAAAAAATGTTTTTTAGTGCGTCCCGAAAATTTTTAAAGATATCTTTCAAAAAAATTCTTCGTATCGTCCATATTGTTACGTTTCTAGGTGGTGAATTAAAAGTCTCGTATTATTTTCACAAAAACGTTTATTTTGTTTCTTAAAACAATCACTGAAAACACTTGATTATTTATTTACACTACACTTCTCTTCCTTTATTACACTACACTTCTCTTCAGTTTTTTTACACTAACACTTCTCTTGATTTATTTACATAACACTTCTCTTGATTTATTTACACTACACTCCTCTTGCACACTCGCACAGTACGATGCACTGACAACGGTTCACTTCACTGAGCACACTCACTGCACCGCGATGCACACACTTCACAGTTCAGCTTCAACTGCGGACTCAAGACTGACTCGCGGCCGCCGGCCGTCGCGTATTTATACTCGTCAGGACAATCCAGAACCATCCGGACGCCGCGCACTTTCTGGACGAATCCGCCGGCAGGTGACGCAACCTGTGCTCACCGGCAGCTCGTGGTCGCCGGCAGATGACGTAACCCGCCACTCGAAGTGGCCCCGGGGATGACGCAATGTTCGTTACACTACCCTCCTTAGTTGCGATCCGTCTCGGGCGCGTTTAGTGAAATCATGCCGATACTTGCAGCTGGAGCCTCTAGTGCAGTTGGAGGTTAAGAAGGTGGCGTCAATTGTCTTCTTTGGATATGACAACATTCCATGGTGGTAGCTGCACACTAAGATGCTAACCCCAGTGTACCGGAACAGTACTTCAACATGCTTCTCACTATTCTCCAGTTCAGTCCATCAAAACCACATCCCAGTTTTGACATGGCAATCTTCTGGACGTTGTCTTGCAGTACTTGTTGGCGTAATTCAATCAGAGTTTCCCACAGATTTTCATAGGATGCCTTGTGATATGACTTACTTTTTGTGACAAGGTAATAAACATAGTGACTGACGTCGTGCAGATGCAGAACCTTCCCAATATCTGGTTGTTGGTTCTTTAATTCTTCTATCCTTCCGTATTTTCTCTTGAATACAGTAGCAACACCTCTGGTCATATCTAAATCCTGGGCGACACAATGCGCCAATGCATATTCCTGGGGTAGCGCAAACAGATCCGTTGCACCTCCATTGTTACCCCATAACGCGCTTGATGCTTTTCATTATACTGAGACATAAACTCGTGAAATGTGCATTCTTGCATGTCCAGCTCACAAACTCGTGCGTCTTTTCTTCATCATTTTCATTACTTCCTGCGTACGGGCCAGCCGATTCGAATGAACGACTCGTGGTTTCCATTCGCAATTTTAATTCGGTAGACAACATCACCTTTATGAATTACGTCCATTTTCCGCCAGGTTGATAACCTCCTCCTTCAGCTTTGATGTCATACCGGTCTTTCATCCTGTCACTTGCGATTTGGATTCTTTCACGCACCTGGTTATGAATTACGTCCATTTTCCGTCTTAGGTCATTTACAAAGTCTTCACCGGCTATTTCTTCATTAGTTTTACAACCAAACTGTAGATCACATGGTAGACGTAGTTCCCGGCCGAAGAGGATATTAGCGGGCGTTTGCCCAGTTGTCTCATGAACAGATGAGCGGTAGGCTAGAAGAAAAAGATGTATGTATTGGTCCCAGTCGCGTTGGTGATCTGACACGACCTTCGCTAAATATTTTCCCATTGTTCTGTTCATGCGTTCCACCATTCCGTCTGACTGCGGATGTAAGGCTGTCGTTCTTGTTTTCTTTTTCCCAAAAAGTTCACACACCCCTTGAAACACCGCAGATTCGAGTTCCGTCCTTGATCTGAATGTAACTCCAGTGGCACACCAAATCGGCTCACCCATTCCTTAACCAGCACTTCGGAGATAGCAGTGGCCTCTTGGCTAGGTAGGGGATATGCTTCAACCCACTTGCTGAAATAATCCATAGCCACGAGTATGTATTTATTTCCATCATTTGACATTGAAATGGGCCAGCTAAGTCATGCAATTCGTTCGAAAGGACTTCCAACGTTGTATTGCCTCATCTTCGCTCTTCTCTTTTATGTGGCCCATTGCTGGTAGCACAAACTTCACACTTTGTGCACACATCTTTACATCTTGTTTTGCAATTAACCCAGTAAAATCGTTCGCGCATTTTCTCAAAGGGTTTTTCGTTATACCGAGGTGTCCTCCCGAAGTTCCATCATGCAATTCTTCAATATTTCAGGGACCCTTACTCCGGTAACAATATCTCGTCCTCTTCTGCGAGCCGTCTTCACTTTCCAGAACTCGTTTCAGAACACCTTCCTCTTCAGTAATCGAATCCACTGCGCCCAATATGATTTTACTGCTGAAGAACAGGGAGCTTTTTCTTGCCAACTTGGTCTCCGTCCTGCTATTTTCCTTTTCCCAAACATGTTTCAATTCCGTGTCCTCTTTCTGATCTTTCTGAAGTTCTCTGGTTGCCATTGGTCATTACTGACAGTGACCCTTAAGGTAGGACACATCTTCTCTTCCGCATGACAACAATGCTTGCAGTTTCAGGGCACGGTCTTCTGAGAGAGCATCGGCATTCCGGTGACTACTTCCTTCGATGTTCTATTCTAAATGTGAATTCTTGCAATCTTTCAATCCATCTGGCGACTTGACCTTCCGGATTCTTGAAGTTCAGCAGCCATTTCAAAGCAGCATGATCCGTTCTCAAAAAAATTTTTTACCGTAGAGATATTTGTAAAAGTGTTCAACGGATTTCACCACAGCAAGTAATTTCTCGGTTACACAATAGTTGCGTTCTGGCTTTGATAGCACTTTACTAAAGTAACCAATTACTCTCTCTGTCCATCTTGTATCTGCGATAATACCCTCCAATACCAACGTTACTTGCGTCAGTATCAAGTATATAATTCCTTGAGGTAGTGGATAGCTCAATATAGGGCACTCAGCATGGCGTTTTTAAGCTTTTCGAAAGGCGTTGGCAGTCTTGATCCCATTGAAACAAACGCTTTTCTTCTGTCAGCTGAGTCAGCGGTTTCGCGATGTTGGCAAATCCCAAAACATAGCGGCGATAATAGCTACATAGACCCAGGAAACTTCTCAATTCATGTTTATCCTTTGGGACCGGCCATTCCTTTACGGCTTTAACCTTCTCCGGATCAGGTTCTACTCCCGTGCCAGATACTACATGTCCAAGGTAATTCACCTGCTTCCGAAATAAATGGCATTTCTTTGGGCTGAGTTTCAAGTTCGCTCCTTCCAACCTCTTGAACACCTGTTCTAGGTTATTGATGTGGTCTTCGAAAGATTTTCCAACAACAATTATATCGTCGAGGTAGACAAGACATGTCTCCCGACAGACCTCTAAGCACGGTTTCCATCAATCTTTCGAATGAGCTGGAGCATTACACAGTCCGAAGGCTTTACTGTAAACTGCCACAAACCTGATCCGATGGTAAATGCAGTCTTCTCTCGATCTCTGGGATCTAATTCTACTTGCCAGTATCCGCTTTTCAGGTCAAGTGTCGAGAAGATCTTGGCCCCAGAGAGCGTGTCCAACATGTCGTCAATCCGGGGCAATGGATAGCTATCCTTCTTCGTTACATTGTTGAGCTGTCGGAAATCGACACAGAACCGAGTCGACCCGTCTTTCTTCTTTACCAATACGACGGGAGAAGCCCACGGACTGCTTGATGGTTCGATTACGCCATCCTTCTTCATCTCTTTAATAATCTCATCTGCTTCTTCCCTTCTTGACAGAGGTAATCTTCTAGCAGCTTGGCGAATCGGTGTGGCGTTTCCGGTGTCTATTCGGTGACGAACAATATCAGTCTTTCCTTTTACACCGTCACTGCATTCAAAGACATGCTGGTAGCGCCGTATTAGGTCTTCAGCCTTATGACACTCTTCCCGAGATAAGCCTTTACATGCCTCTGTAACCAGATTCTGCAGTCGTTCAGGAATTCCTTTAGGTGGTGGTTCGGTACGGTTCACATTCTACAAAACCGAGGATACCGTAGAACAATTACCAATCACTGTTCCTTTTTTCAACTTAACAGGATAGTGATTAATGTTCATTATTCTCACAGGTATTGTTCTATTCACTCTGACCAGTTCTTTGGCCACTAGAATTCCTCGACCAATGTCTTCGTCGTGACTTCTAGGTTCCAGAATAGCAATCTCTCCAGCTGGAACGTCGCCCTCAGGGCTCGCTTCTATAAACATCTCGCTACGCTCCGTCAAGATTACGTCGTCAACCGTAATTACATTCACGGCAATGT
The DNA here is from genome assembly GCA_964035755.1 of Teleogryllus oceanicus. Classification (NCBI taxonomy): domain Eukaryota; kingdom Metazoa; phylum Arthropoda; class Insecta; order Orthoptera; family Gryllidae; genus Teleogryllus; species Teleogryllus oceanicus. Next base: position 239,186,487 of record CAXIVR010000002.1, on the reverse strand, counting down.
TGTTACGTGAATGTAGAACCACCTCCACTTCGTTGAGTCTCAGCACACCGTGTCGTAAATCCAGCTGACACCCATATGTCGTCATAATATCCATTCCTAAAATTGCTTCTTCTTCTATATCAGCGACCAGCAGACGATGACTGAAAGCAACAGTTCCAATGGTAAGGAGGGCATCCATCTCTCCTACAACATTCGCCGAGTCACCAGTGGCTGTTCGAAGCTTCCATTTGGACGGCATTAGATGAGATGATCTGGCAAAATCGGTTCGTATAATGCTCTTGTTGCACCAGTATCCAAAAGTAAGACGCACGTCTTCCATTTACGAGTGCATCTACGTAAACGCTGTCAGAACGGTGTCGAATGGACTTGACGTGTATTTCGTAAGGTGGGGCTCTTGTTTGACAGGTCGATGGATGCCCCCTTCCATCAACCTGCTTTAGTTTCCCTGCTGGCTGCTAGGTTTGCCAACAGACTGCTGCTCTTCTTGTTGCTTCCCGTGGACGGTCACATCGACTTTTCACGTGCCCTAATTCTCCACAATTCCAACATCGAGGTTGTCGCCTTTTGCCACTAGAATTGCGTACCAACCTCTCCACCATTGCCTCCAAATATTTTTCGTCATATGTATCGATGCCGGTTTGCAATTCTCGTACTCGTCCGTCACGTTTCGATGCTCTTTTTGCAACCTGGAAGTCTAGTGCTTGACTTAATGCGTCAGCTAAAGTTTTCGGTCTTGCCAGTCTTAATGCTTGTTGTGTTTCTGAATCATGTAGCGCTTCAATAAAGCACCGGACGGCTGTGCGTTGCAGGGAACTTTCCGAGGCATCAGGGTCCGAAAGGCGCACCAGACGAGAAATATCAGCTTCCAATTCTTGAAGACTCTCTCCAGGCTTCTGAACACGATTTCTTAGCTGGGTGAAATACATGTCTTCCAGGTGCGCTTGCCCGTACCGTGTTTCGAGTCTCTTGACAATTTGCTCGAAGTTGGACTGTTCATCGGTCGGTATTGTCTCTAGAATATCGACGGCGTTACCACGCAAAGCCAAAATCAGGGCCGTAGCACAATCTGTTGCGGACCAGCCATTTACCATGCAGCAGCCTTGAATTGCTTCAAATATGCCATTTCCAGTGGTTCCTGTACAATGTTTATATTCGATTTTTCTGTTGGGGAAGTAAAAACTTTCAGCTTCTCTTCTAATAGATTTAGTAATTTTTCCTCATTCTTCGAAATTTTCTCATCCATCTTCTCAATTTTCTTTTCCATTTTTTCTTCGTTCTTCAAAATTTTCTCATCCATCTTCTCAATTTTCTCTTGCACCAATTCATTATTCTGAATTATTTTTTGTTCCAGCTTTTCTTCCAAAATCCTGGAATTTTCGATCAATTTTCTTCAAAGCTTTGGAGTTTTCTGTTAACTTTCCTTCCAATATTTTGGATAGGTCTGAAAAGTTCCCGTTGTCTCGAAGAGAAAATTCTCTGGGTCTTCACCTGCCGCCTTCATCGCGTTTGCAGACGTTCTTAATATTGCTTTCGTTCCGGAAGTATCTTGTTCCCTCTCTTCTAACTCTCTCTTCAACTCGGCCACTTTCAGATCCCGTAAAACTTTTGTGAAACTCATCTTGATTAATGTTTTAATTCACCACTCGTTACAAATCCCACTTCTGACACCAATTGTTACGTTTTTAGGTGGTGAATTAAAAGTCTCGTATTATTTTCACAAAAACGTTTATTTTGTTTCTTAAAACAATCACTGAAAACACTTGATTATTTATTTACACTACACTTCTCTTCCTTTATTTACACTACACTTCTCTTCAGTTATTTTACACTAACACTTCTCTTGATTTATTTACACTAACACTTCTCTTGATTTATTTACACTACACTCCTCTTGCACACTCGCACAGTCCTAAGCACTGGCCACAGTCCACAGTTCACTGCACTGATCACAGTTCGATGCACTGGTCACAGTTCACGTCACCGACCACAGTACGATGCACTGACAACGGTTCACTTCACTGAGCACACTCACTGCACCGCGATGCACACACTTCACAGTTCAGCTTCAACTGCGGACTCAAGATCGCTCGCGGCCGCCGGCCGTCGCGTATTTATACTCGTCAGGACAATCCAGAACCATCCGGACGCCGCGCACTTTCTGGACGAAGCCGCCGGCAGGTGACGCAACCTGCTCACACCGGCAGCTCGTGGTCGCCGGCAGATGACGTAACCCGCCACCTCGAAGTGGCGCCGGGGGATGACGCAATGTTCGTTACAATATGAACCCTTACAAGGCACTATAAAATCCGGATCGGTTTTTCGCTTGTCAAAATATGAGAATATGGATTAAGAAAACAAATAATACTAATTCACTCATATTGTTGAAGGGCTATTAACTAAACATCATTCAAGTGTTGTGGATTCGCAACATCTTTGCCTTTGCAACTTATCAGCTCCCTCTTAATTACGTCTCAAATGTGCAGTTATTCATTGTTGATCTGCACATGCTAGCTCTGACTTTAAATACCGTCGCGCGGGCTGTTGTGAAAGTCATTGACACAGAAGGACAAATTGACAATACAACGCATTAACCATCGCACCGCAAACAGCAGGCATTTGGGAACAGCGGATCAACGCCGGTTCAATTAGAAGTTCAACACGATCCGGGCCCAAGCCAAATGGAGCACTGGACGATCGTTCGCACGCTGGAATCACGCCGTCAAAACCGCGTCATCGGGGATTTGCTACCTGGCACTACGGCCAGCAAACGTATCAATCAGCATCATGAAATTTTCATGCTCGATTTATGAACGCGCGAAGCACACGACGACTGATTGGTGTCCACCTCAACTGGATTGTCTCGGAGTCTCCGAGTTTAAGTAACAACCTCCAGTCTCCAGTTTATTTTCAAAATATACGGATCATTCCTTCATTTAATCATATAATTTATAAAGCTAATATTTGAAGAATATATTTCTACAACGTTGCCTGATAGTTTTGCTACTTCTCCGGATTTTTGTCCTTTCCAGTTTAAAGAATAATCTCAAACTCCATTTTAATTGCAACAATCACCTTTTACTTCAGGAGTAAATGGCCCATTGCTTTACTTCAGGAGTAAATGTAACTCCATTTTTCCATTTTTCGTGTATTTTAATTGTTTGTGGATTCTTTGCTGTTTGGTGGAAAGGTAGCATGTTTCAAAGTCTAATAGATAAAAGTTTAGTAATAAAATATATAGAGCATTAAAAATCAGCTAGAGATGTGAATTGAATTTCTTGCAGTAGTTATTTAATGCTACAAGTCAATAAAAAAGGATATAAGAAATTGTGAATATTGTTCAAGTCTATGAAATTCCAAAATTATTTTACTTGCTATTTGAATTATAAGAAATTGTGAATATTGTTCGTCTATGAAATTAAAATTTTTTTTTGAAGTTTTCAACCATTAAAAGATGAACCCAAAATGACACGTGCACTTCACTTGTTATTCAATAAGATCATTTACTTCGCAAAGAATGCCTTATAGTGAATCTCACACCAAACTCGTTTTCCATATAAGCTGGTTCTTGTATAGAAAATTGAATTTGAAAATAGCTTTGTTCCATAAGTCTAAGGAAATGTTTTCCTCATCGTTATGTAAGCCCCAACCAAGGAAACGGAATCCTTTTAAGAGCATCGGCGAATACATTCAGCGAGAGGAGAGCTGAAGTGGTTGTTTTAAAAATATGAATGCAAGGAAAAAAGGACCTATGAATCTTTTAATTCAAAAGACATTTGTAAATAGAAAGTATATATGTGAAACAACAAAGATTCACAAAAATTCAATCACGATACACAACAATATATTTATTGAGGGTAGATCACTCTCTGGAAACAATCTGAAATGATACTTCCAAGACAATGAAACATAAAGCGAAAAATTATCACAGAAAATTGTAGGTTTTTTCCTTTGTACGGATTATTTTGACTACCGATTTATTTGTTGATACATATTGACTGCTCTCTTGGAACTATTCTGGTGGTATCAACAGATGCTACATGAATAATATTTACCTGCCAGAAGTTTTCATATACCAACTGGGTCTTCTGAGTGAATATGTACAGGGATGTGTTTTTAAAGACACAACTGGAAGATAACAAAAGTCAATGTGGCAAAATTATAAAAGAAAAGCATGCACACAATTTTTATTTATTTATTCATTTACTTATTTAAATTCGCTTTATAATTAAATGATCATTAGCGACTTCAGTTACATCATTACATTTTACTATAAGGATAGATTTTAAAATTTAACAAAATTTGATTTGAACGTATAAATAACAGCTCGCTATGATAATACTATCCTTTACATCAGTAGAAGTTGATTTAAACATATGTACTACTTCAAGAAGGGAATCTCTTAACAGATCGATAGTTTTCGTACATTCTCATGAGGGCTTTGAGGAGGGTAGGGATTGTCATTTTTTGAACGGTTATCCTATTACGAGCAGCAAAAAGAAGCGTTCCACAGGAGGTCGCTGCACCTAAAATTTTAATTTTAAAAAATTTTAAAAACCAAATTTGAAATGTTTATTAATTAAATTATTTTTGAAGCCTTCACGTCTTATAATTTTATATTAATGATTAAAACATTTTTAAAAAGTATTTTAATAATTTATTTTTATATTTCCAAGAATAGCAGTTTCAAGCCGCCATTTGTTTGAACGTATACATCGGCTTCAGTTTTAAAAAATCCTTATGCAACGTAACCCCAATAATACAGGATACGTTATTAAAAAATGTATTACAAGTCAAAATTTCACGAAGTACCTTTAAGAACCATACAAATTACCTATTAGAATATTATGTAACTCTCACACTTCATCTACTACTTGCAACCGGAGGAAAACTTTCCCTATAGCGCGCTCGAAACGCCTTCGTAAATTCGATGAAATATGCCAATAGTGCAAACGATAAAAACTATAATTTTGTCGAAAGATGCTTCGGCGAAGAAATTTGCAGTGCAAGTTCCATATTAGGAAGTCTTGGGTTTTTGACCACTTCCACATTGTCTAAACTTCTTTGTAAAAATCAGGTTTTAGCATTATATTGCCATGAAGTCGTAGGCTTCCGCGGCCAGAGTCATGTAGATGATCTTGGCTGTCCAGGTGACGCCGCGTCGAAGGCTGTGTTGCCGACGTTTCAGGGCTGTAGCACTACAGCCTTCGACGCGGCGTCACCGGGACAGCCAAGATCATCTACATTATATTGCCATGGCTCCCTTTCCATAAGAGAATCACTGGAAATGAAAGAGCTGACTTAAATGCTAAAAACGCAACCCATTTATTGAACGTTAACTAGCATGTGCATGGTTCTTAAATGTCTATATAAAAACTTTAGAAAAGTCTATATTAACGTATGGGATCATCAGTGGAAAGCTTCAACATTCAAACTCCATGTTGTACTAAAATCTGTAACCGACTTATACCCACTCTTTTCCTTCACCTACTCCTATCAAATAAAAAGACGACCCAGACACCTGTTCAAAAACTGGAGGAATGTTAAAACATTTCATATTATCCTAGTATGTTGAAGCCTTCAAAAACCCTAAGAAACTCTCTTGGTGTAAAACAACGAATTACGAAATATTTAATTCAATTGAAGGTCAAATAATTTAAACTCTTAACGTGTATGACTTTGTATTTAATAACTCCAATTGTTATAAAGTATAATAACCGTTATTTTTAAGTAAATTAATAGCGTTTGCTAATGATTGTTTATAAAGTGACCTAAAATAAATAAATTTAAAAAAACATCCTTGGGCTTGGCACTTGAGAGATGCGAGATTACACCAACTGTTGTTTCTAGTGACACACAATAGCCACCGCCCCTATCCGCAGCTAGTCGGCGGGCCGCTAGCTCTACGGGCTATAAGAGGGCTCCGACCCGACGCCAGGACAGGTAGCGAGCGACGGTGTTAGCGACTGGGTTCTGGTGAGTGACTTGAGGTGTGGAGAGCGGTGATCAGCTACGACGACGACCTGTGCAACGAAAGTAGAACTCTCTAGTGGATATTTGACGACACGGCTGTTTTGGGGACTTATTCTGGAAAACGATAACACGGCTTCGCTTTTGGTACACTCTACTGGTAACGGACTTCGGCAATTGTACCTGGTCTTGAATAAAAATCGTTTTCTGAATTCTTGCCTTTTGATTGGATACTACAAAAAGATGATACTATAAATGATATGTTATAAATGACTCAGAATAGAGTACGTATGTGTTAATACACCCCCTGCTAAGAATTATAGTTACATTCAGATGACTTTGTAGTGTTGATCGACAAATTAACAAGCACAACATCCTCATTCAACTCCTCACTCGCGGGAGTAAACGCTCCCTTTTGAAACAGCTCGAAAATTCTTGGGAACACGTCAGTAGCTCGGACGAGAGCAGAACACATTTGCACGGAAGGGCTTGCTTCTGTCAGGTCAACAGATCAATAGCGCTAAACGCGAGCGACAGCCATATCCTACGCACCATCAGAAAAACCTCGCGTTCGCAAACATTAATCACAATGAGAGTTAACATTTCGCCGGCACGCCCTGCGCACCGCGCTTGGCTCTGGAGCGCTACTCCGTTACGCTGCGCGCGAATGGGGGGGCGGGGAGTTCTTTCCTGCCCGCGCTCTCACCGGGCGACCCAGAGAGTGGAACAGAGAGAGAGAGAGGAGAGACTGAGGAGAGAGACGGAAGAGAGACAGAGAGAGACAGAGAGAGAGAGAGAGACTGAGAGAGAAAGAGAGAGACTGAGAGAGAGAGACTGAGAGAGAGACAGAGAGAGAGGACGAGAGAGACTGAGAGAGACACAGAGAGGAGGCGAGAGAGAGACAGAGAGAGAGACAGAGAGAGACTGAGAGAGAAAAAGAGAGACAGGGGGACAGAGAAACAGAGAGACAAACAATGGGTAAAATGGATGTATTATGGAGGAATAGTTAAGAAATTAATGGAATGGTCAAGGACGAATGGATTGGGTCGAGTTGATTCAAAAGGGGAAACGGGCCGAAGTGTGTTTGGATTGGCGAGATAGAGCAGAATAGGTTGTGACAAAACTGCGTCAGGTCTCCTGTTAGGAAATCCTAGAGGGTAAAGAATGGAAAAAATGTAAATATATTGGAATGAGTATTGTGTCGGACTAGGTTTGGGTCGATGTTAAAATGATGAAATGAAGGGAACATATGATACGTGAAGGTGATACCGAACAATTATGTGATGAGCTGACAATGAGATATAGTATGTGCTAAATTAGCATTGAAAACTTGGCACATAATGTTAATCATCAGTGAAAGGAAATGATGTAATTAGAGAAATTGAAGTATTTCGAAACAATTGAGGCGATCTAAAAGGTAACGAAGATGAACCAGAAGAAATGATGAACGAGAGAAGTTCAACCAACCGGTATGGGACAAGAAAGGATAAAAATAGTTCAGGTGAAATTAATCAGGATTAGGTTAAAGGTTAGAATTAGGATAAAGGTACAGGAACATAAATTAAAAGCTGAGAGGAATAGAAAGTTTGCGCACAAAAATGTAAAGGGGCTCAGTACAGATAATGGTGCCGAGTGTATAGGGAGAGCGTGAAAAAACACAGATTGCGTGGGGAAGTGAGCTAGAGGAGAGTTCAGTGCTGAGATTTCTTTATTTGTTTAATATTATTTTCAATTAATTTTAAAATTACGTTTCTAACTGCAACCTGGTTACCAACATTTTCAAAGTGTAAAGGGTAACTGCGCATGCGGAATAGAGATGCCTTACTCGAAAACAGAGACAAAAGGCGAAGAAGCGAGGCAAATCGCGCACCGTTTGAGGAGGACGTGAGCACAGAGCATATGCACGGACTTGTAGAAGCAGATTCAAAGCAGAGAGATTCGTATGCAACTAGGGTGCACGAGAGTGACAGCAGACGAAGCACAAAAGCGAGGAAGGAGTGAGAATGAAAACAGAATTGAACTGAAGACAGACCGGACAGGGCTGAAGTTTGACTGAGCGTAAAGGCAATATCACTTAAAATAAGCCAAGTGTCTGTGTAGAGTTTGAAAAAATACAAGATAAAATAACAGCGATAGAGGGAAAGAACCAAAAACCGAAAGCGGTGAAAACGGATTACAAGAGCGAGAAGCAGTAGCAGAGAGGTTGAATAGGAAGCATGATTACAGTGATCAGCAATAATAATAATAATAATAATAATAATAATAATAATAATAATAATAATAATAATAATAATAATAATACCACTGACAAAAAATCTGAATAAAACAGAATCGGAGAAGATTTCAAAATACCAGAATTTGGCAACAGAAATCCAACATGTCTGGCAACTGAGTAAGATTGAAATAGTGCCAATAATCATCTCAGTCACAGGAGTGGTGACGGACCAATTTGCTTCTGGTCTTACAAAAATAGGATTATCAAAAGGAATCTGTATAACCATCCAAAAGCTTCTAATCCTACAGATTTGCTATATTGTGCGAAAATTTTTAAATTGAAGGACGGACAAAGATGTCTTTCCTCAGATCTGTCATTACCAGTTGCATTTGCTAGAGCCTAAGTCGTATGAATAGATGAATGGTTCTCAATGCTTACTGAGAAAAGTACAGAAATAATAAATAAAATAACAATAACAATAATAATAGTAATTTTACTTGTATCGGTAGTTTGGTATTGTAGTGGTGGTGAGCGAATGACCCAAGAAGGAGGAGTCTATGACAAGTGTGTGATACGTGAATGCAGCCGGAGTCAGGATGGAGAACGACTGGTGCAGACTGATCGATTGGGACGGAGGTAGATAGAAAGCGAAAGCTGAAGGAAATTGAGAGTTGAGCAGAACATGAACGATGATTGACAATAATAACGGAGAGGGACCTGGTGGAATTTTCAGAGTGCGTTCATGCAAACGATGACCAGATGCACAACTAAAGATGGTTTGGACCGCGAGTGGGGTCGCTTGTAATAAAAAATTGAGCAATGGCAGAAGAGAGAGAGGGATAGAGACAGAGAGAGAGAAGGACAGAGACAGAGAGAGAGATAGAGGCAGACAGACAGACAGATAGAAACTGAGCGACGAAAACAATAGGTAGACTCGAGTGCGTGAAAACGTGCTCTTATAGAAAAGGATGTGTTTCTTTCATTTCCTGCGCGCCTTGGAAATTAATAATAGATATTAAATATTGACAACTGAAATTTAACCATCAGAACCCAAGTGTACTTTTATGAAAAGTACTTAGTGAGAAAACAGTTTTTTTGTTTGGAAAAAAAAATGAGAATAATATGAGAGTATAAACACTACATAAAACGGTATCTGAAATGAAAAAACGTTATTCAGAAGCAACAAATAGAAAAATATGAAATTTTTACCAGGACAAAATACTAAAAATTGATAAAATTTCATTGAATTTATCACTGTGACGGACTTCACGGGAAATATAAAGTCTGTGCCTTAAAATTAATTGGATGAACATGTTTGCAAAAAGTATTTTGCTAGTTTATGCCCATTGTGTATCATTCTTCCGTAAGTTACGAAACATTTTTATGTGTCAAATCTGACAGGTACATCTACGTCTTTTTGGCCACCCAAATCCAAAGGACGGTACACAGTGTTCCAAGGACGAATTGTTGGCTATTCGCGTAGCCCGCCGCTCTCTGCATGCGCCCCGCCGCCCCGCCGCCCCCGCCGCCCCCGCCGCCCCCGCCGCCCCGCCGCCCCGCCGCCCCGCCGCCCCGCCGCCCCCGCCGCCCCGCCGCCCCCGCCGCCCCAGCCGCCCCAGCCGCCCCAGCCGCCCCCGCCACCCACGCCGCCCACGTCGCCCACGCCGCCCACGTCGCCCACGCCGCCCCGCCGCCCCGCCGCCCACGCCGCCGCCCACGCCGCCGCCGCCCCGGCGCCGACGCCGCCCGCGCCGCCCGCACCGCCCACGCCGCCCACGCCACCCCCGCCACCCCGCCGCCCCCGCTGCCCCCGCCTCGCTCGCCTGGCGTCCACGCACCTCTCTCGGAGCAAGCACTCAATTCCGCAAACAGTCTCCGCTGATGGATCGCGTTTCGCCCGATGTGACCGCAGCGGGCGGGGGCGGGGCTGCGGCGAGCTCGTTGGCCGTAAAGAGGGCGGTGGAGAAGGAGGCAGTGGCCGCTCGGGCTTCATAGGTAGTCGCCGCAAACCCTGCTTGTAGAACACACGTCGCGTCGGCGGCTGCGAATCGCGGTGGCGGATGAGCAGCCAATAGACGGCGCGGCGAGGGAGGGCTTACAGCCGCGCGCTGGGAAATTGCCGGCGCCGAACGAGATGGTGACTGATGAGGTGACGTAAGAGTGGATCGTGCCGGCCTTTGGGAGGTGGAAGAGTGATGGATGGGTCGGCGACACTCCCACCTTCGTGGTTCCCAGACGAGGTAGTGTAGTTTTGGTTTGGGAAGGAGGAAATGGTTATGATAGCTTTCCTGGTGGTGAAGTGACGAAATAATTTGCTTGACGAGTATGCAAGAATAAACTGCGATCAAGACTATTAAGCATGATTAGTCATTTAGAAGCTGCGTCAACTTAATGATAACCGACTATGTGATGTAAAGAGGAGGCCGTGTGATAGTGGATGATACCATGACCTGAACGTTAATCTACAACTGACTGAATTGCTGTGTCAAGCACATTTGGAGATCTCCGAGCGTTAACTTCTAGACGAGAAGAAACAATGTTTGCAACAATTAAAGAAAGATAACAATACGCAGCAAGCAGGTGAATGAAAAGGATTGCTAAACGGCAGGCGTGGGTGAATATTTGGTGTAAAAATTAAATGAATAGACAAGAATGCGTGTTACGCCACAAAATGAGGGAGTGCGTTATGACAAACGCCAGGTGTGATTTGATGTGAATTTAACGAGATAAATGAAATTGTTGGGTAGTAAAATATCATGTGTGAGACTTAATGTATGTCACAAAATCCCAGTGATCGCACGCATAACTGATTTTATTACCAGTGTAAACTGAGTAAAGTGTCTCTGCATTGTGCAAGCATGCCTCAAATGAAATACAAATACACTGAGAAGAAGTGTATGAATTATAATGCTCTTTATTGTTTTAGATGTATAGGTGTGAACAATTGGCCGGGCTTACGATTCAAAGCAAATTAAATAAATTATCCATCTATCTATAATGAATCGGTAGTGGTCTCTTGCATGTCAGAATTGCCATGCATGGGATGATGCAGGAGTCGCGTCAAGCAACAGGATATGAAAACTAGGACCTTTCAGTTTGAAAGGTTTTTGATTGTGGCTATAAAGTCAAATATGTAAACACAGAAAAGTAGAGGTAAGAAAGAAGTAAAACAACACGATTGATAGATACCAAAACAGATGGCGTATGAAATATTATCTGTTAAGAAATCTGATTTATACAAATCAGAGCAAGTTTCAATGGAGAGATGAAAATGGTTTTCGATTTTCTATCTACGTAATTCTGCACAACATACCATGGGTTAGTGCCCTGTTTGTTAGGGTTCTGCTCCGGCATTCGCCTAGTGTTGATCGGAGAAACCACGAAAAACTACCGATCAGAGCAGCCGGCCGCTAGAATTCTCCTCCAGACAGCGACTGAATTCGACCTAGCTGAAAAGCTAATGCCGAAAATCCTGCCGCTATCAGAACTCGAACCTAGGACCTCCCAGTCAGAGGCGCTGCAGCGACATCAGTTGATGCACTGAGCTACCGCTCCCGGTCGCCCCCGTGTGCATACGAGTGTTAACAGGGTAGTGAACCGTTGCGTCGTGATGCAGAGTAGTGATAGCCAGGCGAGTGGCGGCGAGGCACCGCGACAGCTGAGTGGCGGTGCCGCAGTGGCGCTCCCCAGCGCCGGGGGATTGCAGCGCTCGGTGGCCGGCAGCGCGCGGGCGGGGAGCGGGCGCAGCTGGGTTTAGCGATGACGAATCCGGTGGCCGCGTAATGGATCCGGCGGGAACTCGCGGCTCACGACGTGGGGATTGCAGCGCTGGCGCGGACGGTTAGGGAGTCCGCACCGCTGGTCCTCGATAATACGATTGGTTCCCGCTGAACGAACCCTGACCTTCCGTCGAAAAGGAGTGTGCGGGATACGCGACGAGGCTCAACACAATTCTTTCTTTCCCTTCCTAAACGGAAAAGATCATTTTAACTCAACACTCAGATTATTTCTTGCCGAAATGTGAATCATATCATTTCCAACTAATTTATTTGAAATTATTTCCAAAATTATAATTTCAATTTTACAAACATGGTATTAACTTTTTGTCACGTGAGGTTAGAATTTGAGCAAAAGAATTCATCATTAAAAATATGGTGTCCAGACCGCTGTTTCTCGATAATACGATTCGTTCCCGTTGAACGAACCCTGACCTTCCGTCAAAAAGGAGTGTGCGCGATACGCGACGAGGCTCAACACAATTCTTTCTTTCCCTTCCTAAACGGAAAATATCATTTTAACTCAACACTCAGATTATTTCTTGCCGAATTGTGAATCATATCATTTCCAACTAATTTATTTGAAATTATTTCCAAAATTTCAATTCCAATAATTTCAATTTTACAAACATATTAACTTTTTTCTTGCGTGAGGTTAGAATTTGAGCAAAAAAATCATCATTAAAAATATGGTGTCCAGACCGCTGTTTCTCGATAATACGATTGGTTCGCGCTGAACGAACCCTGACCTTCCGTCAAAAAGGAGTGTGCGCGATACGCGACGAGGCTCAACACAATTCTTTCTTTCCCTTTCTAAACAGAAAAGATCATTTTAACTTAACACTCAGATTATTTCTTGCCGAAATGTGAATCATATCATTTCACACTAATTTATTTGAAATTATTTCCAAAATTATAATTTCAATTTTACAAACATGGTATTAACTTGTTATCTTGCGTGAGGTTAGAATTTGAGCAAAAGAATTCATCATTAAAAATGTGGTGTCCAGACCGCTGTTTCTCGATAATACGATTGGTTCGCGCTGAACGAACCCTGACCTTCCGTCGAAAAGGAGTGTGCGGGATACGCGACGAGGCTCAACACAATTCTTTCTTTCTCTTCCTAAACGAAAAAGATAATTTTAACTCAACACTCAGATTATTTCTTTCCAAAATGTGAATCATATCATTTCCTACTAATTTATTTTAAATTGTTTCCAAAATTATAATTTCAATTTTACAAACATGATATTAACTTCTTTTGCTGCGTGAGGTTAGAATTTGAGCAAAAGAATTGATCATTAAAAATGTAGTGTCCAGACCGCTTTTTCTCGATAATACGATTGGTTCCCGCTGAACGAATCCTGACCTTCCATTAAAAAGGAGTGTGGACACGCGACGAGGCTTAGTACAGTTCTTTCTTTCTCTGCCTAAACGGAAAAGATTATTTTAACTCAACGCTCAGATTATTTCTTGCCGAAATGTGAATCATATCATTTCCAATTAATTTATTTTAAATTATTTCTAAAATCATAATTTCAATTTCACAAACATATTTTTTTGTCGCGTGAGGTTAGAATTTGAGCAAAAGTATTGACCATAAAATGTGGAGTTCGGACCGCTGTGCCTCGATAATGCGATTATTTATTTAGACAAAAACAGTAAAAAACTGTATGTGACGTATGGGGGAGGAAATCATTGGTTCCCGCTCAACGAATCCTAAGCTTCCGTCAAAAAGAAGTGTGCAAACACGATGAGTCTCAGGAAAGTCCTTTCTTTCCTTTCCCAAACTGTCTAGCCAATTTTAAACAGATCATATCTTACCAAAATGGGTATTACATCATTTCCGACTGATTTATTTGAAGTTATATCCAAAATAATATTTTCCATTTCCTAATTATATTTTTTACTTTTTGTCCACGCGAGGAAGAATTTCAGTAACAGAAATTACCGTGAAAAGTGTGGAGTCCCAAGCGATCTTCCTCGATAATAATATTGGCTGCTGTTGAACAAATCTTGATCTTTCATCAAAAAGAATTGCGCATACAGAAACAGGCTACACATAATATTGTTACTAACAACTAATTGAATCAAAAGTTTCAGGTGTAGCAATTCGAGATTACAATAACTATTTAGATAATTGCTATTGCACATTAATACTATTACATTTTACAAACGATTAAGCTTTAAAAAATTCTTGGTAGGTACTATTTTATTAAAATCTAACATCAAGTTATATACTTAAGTTTGTTTGATGTGAGTTAACAGTATGAGTAATATAGAAATAGTTTGTCGCTTGAATTCATGAAATTTTACAGGCTTCTAGAGTTCATTCTTTACACTGACATAAAAAAGTGAAACAAAATTTCCAAGTCTCCGCGACAGAGAAATCAGTGAAGATATTCTGTAGACTAAGATACATTCAGTGTCTCATTTCATACCACTCAGCACGTTAGTGTCTGAAGTTCTAAAATACTGCCAGTGTATAGAGACGATTCTACATAAATAGTCGTATAAAACTTTACTAAAGCAAATTGTAATTAACTCGTGGTTTACTACTAATCATCTATGTTCTTGACACCTGTATCAATAGAGGCACAATTGCCGCACTTTTCCAGCCTCTACATTCGTTTTTTCATTCACATCCGCACTTCACAGTAGCTTAACGAGTAGTGAAAATGTAATTCAAATAAAACAGAAACTTAACTATGTATAATAGAACCACCATTATTAACACGAAGAGCTATTTTATCATTACAGAAGTTCCCCCATTGTAATTGCTATTTCTCCTTCGTTTGTCCCCAAAGAACTGAAGACAACAAGACCAGTTTATGTTATCAGAGAAGCTGCAGCAATTGCTGGACGCTAGGATAGCATTGACCTTCAATATTAAAACACAAAGAGCATATATGTACGATGTATAGTTATTGCCTACTGCTGAGATCTCATCTGTCTTATTGCGCAAATAGTGCATGACGTTTAGTACAGGAAAGTCACCCGCCACTAAATCCTCATGAAACAAGAGCAACAAAGACCTGGCGAACGGCTTTTCGACGTGTGAACTCGACTTAAACGCCGTTGGCACCGCTAGTGCATCTGCGTTGATTCCACTTGCCAATGTCGGTGGTAAGTAATCCACGCAAAGTACTCGTATAATCCGTACAGAACTTATCCCCAGTCTTAAATTTCATCCGTCAGAATACGCCGTCAAAACTGGGAATTGTCTTAATTTCTAAAATGGCACTTACTACGAGAGAAAAACTTGTGGACGTTCTATATAACATATCAACAATTTCACAATATTCTGATTGCCGTAAGAGGAATGAGGTTCTAAAAATGTAGCTCTAAAAATAATATTTCGTTATTTCAAAGTTATAATACTAATATGGACTGTTATCTGACAAGTTCTAAATTTCAGAACATCTTGTCACTGTGTGCAGTGATGTATGTTGGCATAAATTAAATAGTTAGAATGTTTCATACCTTTCTTCTTACAACTTCAATTAAAAGAAAGAAGTGAAAAGTTTCAAACAAGACAAAAAGTAATAAAGAATACTTGTTTAATAATGAATTCCATTAAAGTATAACATCATATGACCTGCAATGAATGTATTCGCCAACCTTGGAGACTACATCCGTATTCGACGATTTCAGGTCAAAGCCACAGAGGATGTAAACTCTGTGAGAATCTACCCGGCGCTCTTCACTCCCGGCGTCGGTGTATCCCTCCGCCGATGCGGCCGCACGCACGCGCCCTCGCGCTCGCGTCCGCGCCGAGAAGTAATCCGCGCTCTGCCCGGCACGGGACGCTTAATTCTCGCGGCCGTAACCCGACGTTTTATGTAAAGCGGAGGCGTTTAAACCCGACGTGTGCCGCGCAGAGCCGAAAATGGCGCGAGCTAAAAGGAGCTGTGCACGCCCTCCTAATCCGGGCCGTTACGTCGGAACAGCCCTCCTGCCGCGCCCCGCTGCGAACGAATGGCTTTAGGTCTTAAGGCGTTTATGCAACAAAATGTGCCACACGAGTGTATGTACGTTTGCACGACGTTGGCGGAATGACAAAGCACGAGAGATGCAGAGTTAGGAAGCGCGGGTTGATGTTTGAAGGACGAGGCCGTTCATATTGGATGAGAAGTTCGGGCAGTAAATGGAAAACGCAGTATCGTAAAATCCGATGTTTCATATGGAACATGTGTACTACGTGAGATTCAAAAACGGCGGATGGACTTACTGGCTTGCCCTTTAGTTCGAAGTCACGTCGCGTATTGCAGAGTTTCGCAGAGATGTCTCAAAATTAGAAAGGCGTTTGTGAAGCAAGTGGCAGACTAGAGCAACGAGGGAGGATACGGAACATCAAGGATTTTATTCATGCTCATCTCCGTTTATTTCGACTAAAGTTTGTAACCGCTCTAACAACTTCCTTTCAAATGTCATACATACCCAAACCGGATTACATTTGATAATTTTCACAGAAAAAAATTGTGTGAACTTCAGCAAACAGTATCAAAATTAAATCTATAAATTCACATTAAAAATTTATTTATTTATTTATTTATTTATTTATTTATTTTACGTCAAAAAAACAGTTAAAAACTGCGTATGACGTGCTATGGGGAAAAGTGAATTGTGTGCACATTTTCAAAATTCTGTGATCCCTACTGTAAGTCATATGCTACTTAAATTTTGAATTTTGAATGGGAGAAAAAAAAACAAAAAAACTCCCATGTAATAAAATCTATTTTCAAAGATAAATAAGCAATAAATTTTGAATTTTGAAAGGGAGGAAAAAAACAAAAAAACTCCCATGTAATAAAATACTTCCGGCCCGGCCGCGACATGGAAACGATAATTTGAATAATTGTATTTCCCACTGAATTCTAGAAGACGTGCACAGGAAATGAAGTTACATTTATGTCCAGAAGCAAAACAAGGGGCCATCTCAGCATTTGCTCAATGGATCAGGGAAACTGGACGAAAAACCTGATCGAGATGGGGGTCATTGACCCGGACGCTGTAGTACAATAGTTGTTACAGGTATACTCATTTACACAGTTCAAATGGTAAATAAAGCATTATGTATCATTGTTAAAATTAATGTTACTTTTCTTGTGAAGCTCAGTATAGTCTCTAATTGTATAGAAACAGTTATGCAGCAGAAACGATTTCACTTGGGATTTAAACTTTTCTATTGAAGTTAATCGTTTAATGTCATCTGGCAAAGTGTTGTAAAATAATGTGCATGTATTGTATGTGAATTTTTTGTGATGAGCTGTTGATACTGTCACCTGGTGAATATGATTTCTACGTCGAGTGTTATAGTAATAGATTTCGGCATTTTCTGAAAATATATTCCCGCCCTTGAGCAAGTCATTTTTTACAAAAACCACTGATTCGTAAATAAGAAGACACGGTAATGGTAGAATTCCTAGATTAATGAAGAGAGGCTTACATGAATCACGTGGGTGGGATTTGGTTATTATTCGTACAATTCGTTTTGTAATCTAAAAGTCTGGAGCTATAAGATGTATTTCCCAGAATATTATGCCATATCTCAGGCGGAATTGTGAGTTAATGTATGCGAAGTATACACAACGAGCAGTATGAAGGCTGACTGAATTTGCAAGAATTCTGAACGCGTAGCACAATGAACTTAATTTTGTGTTCAATTCATTTAAATGGACGTTCCATTTAAGGTTTGACTGAATTGAGAGACCTAAAAATTTTGTTGCCTTAACATCATTCAATGGTACATTGTTCATTGTCAATGGGGCACAGAATTGTTTATTTGAAATGGAAAACTGCACTAAAACCGTTTTCTTTTCGTTCACTATTAATTTGTTATTTCGGAACTAATTTGAAACATCTGATATTGTACTATTTACTGTTTCTTTATTGCAAAGGATGTTCGTATCATCCGCAAAGAGAACCGTTCTTCCGTTTTGAATCGTCGAGGGCATATCGTTTACGTAAAGTAGGAACAGAATAGGGCCTAAAATCGATCCTTGAGGAACTCCACATGCAACGGGCAAAGAGTCGGAAAGGTGCGTACGTAATGTTCCATCATTCCAGTAAGGTATTTCAACTCTCTGAGATCGTTGTTTAAGGTACGAACATAACCAATCTAGAGCAATACCACGAATTCCATATGAAGGTAATTTGGAAAGTAAAATGTCATGATCAATGACGTCAAAAGCTTTTGAGAGATCTAAAAATAATCCAATAGGTGCCTCGTTTTGATCCAATGATGAGGCGACATCTTTAAGAAAAGAAAATATAGCTGTTTCCGTTGATTTTGATTTTCTAAATCCATGTTGGCAATCTGAAAGCGCGTCGTGTTTAGTGAGAAAGGTTTCCATTCGTATGTAAAAAAGTCTCTCTAATATTTTTGAAAAGACTGATAGAAGAGAAATGGGCCGATAATTTTGAATTTCATTTTTGTTGCCTTTTTTGAAAAGCGGCTTAATTTTAGCTGTTTTGAAAATATCTGAAACGTTCCAGTGCATAAAGATGCATTAAATATGTGAGTTAACGGGTGTATAATGGCATACGCACAAGTCTTTAACAAAGAATCCGGGAATTCATCTAAATCGGACGAATATTTATTTTTTAGTTTACCGATTATTTTGAGAATTTCATAGGAAGAAGTTTCGGAAACGAACATTGTTTCTACAATTTTGGGTGAACTGTCTGTTTTTGAATTTTGTGCCTGAAGACCCTTAGTGAGATCGGCAGCAATTCTCGAAAAGTATTGGTTAAAGAGACTAGCCACTGTTGCCGGATCGTTCACATTTATATCGTTATATTTTAAAACAATATTCTCTACGGGTTTTCTAGTTGATTTGGTAGTATTTTTTATTATATTCCACATTGCTTTTGTTTTTTTTTAATTAAAACCTTTTTTTTCCTTATGCTTTTCGTAACAATGTTTTGTATTTTTTAAAGTAGATAAGGAAATCTTGAGATACGTCATGACGTTTAGAAATGAAAGAAAGAATTCGCTTGTTTTTACAAGATGTCCTAATCCCTTGTGTTATCCAAGAATTGTTTTTCCGTGAAATATTTAATTTTCGTTTTTGAAGAGGAAAGCAAGTGTTAAAATGAAATGAAAGAGTTGAAAAAAAAAGAATTATATATGTCGTTTGTATCAGCAGTATTATAAACCGTTTCCCATGACTCCTGTATCAAGTAATTAATGAATAATTTAATTTTACTTTTAGTAAACAATCTAGTCATACGTGTATTATTTATTGTGTCAGTGATCGCATTTCTTATAATGGTAAGAATTTGTGCATCGTGGTCACTGTATCCTAAATATTTTGTTTCAACTTCATATCGAGTAGTAGTTTTGTTAATTATAATTTGATCAATTGCCTTCATCGAATGTTGTGTGATCCGTGTAGGTACATTAATTGTAATGTCTAAATTGAAGGAATTAATTAGATTGAGAAACTTTTCTTTCTCGCAAAATATACTTTTGTTTAGTAGTGAAATACATCTAAGGATCAATGAAATCGGTATGTTTCATATTTCTTGTGATAAATTAATCTCATTGACTTAGCATTCTTCTGAATATTTTTTTGCAGATGAAAGCTGTACTTTATCTGAGTGATCATCATGAAAGTGCAATCTTGATACGGAACAAAAGTGCATCAATAGTACTGATAAGCAACGGTTATATTTAATAAAGTGTTATCGTAATATTGCAGTTTCCTTTTTTGTCATTTTCTGTCTTGATGTGTAAGAGATTAATCGAAGCAATATTCATATCATAAGCAAACGATTTAAAACAATTAAGTTTTAAGTGATAAACTAAGAACATTTTTTATATAAAAAGCTATAAATTGTCGTCAAGAAAATGACTACAGCGTACAGGATAAAAAAACGCTAGAGACGAATAGAGAGCAACAAAAATAAAACCAAGACGGACACTTCAAAAGACCAAAATGAGCTTTAAAATAACGGCGAAAACGGTAGTTGCAATGATGGCGGCAATAAGTTTTGTGTCAGTGGAAGTTAGTTGTGTTGAGCCGAAGAGATGAGACTGTATTATTTTATATATTGCGACCTCCGAAACATAATTCTTCTTTCTTTCTTTCTAGGGTTTTTATCCAACCGACAGCCGGTTACCCTTTGCGTCTCGATGGGACGCATATACGACCATACACTAGACACCAACACATTAGCGGGCTCATCTGATCTGGGGTCAGCAGAACGCGAGGCCCTCCGCGACAACGCATACATACAAAGACAAGGGACAAACAACCATGCCCAAGGCGGGAATCGAACCCGCGACCCTTCGGACCGAGGCGCTGAGTCGGTACTCGCTCTTAGCCACCTCGGTCATCTAGGTCGGCGAAACATAAATTATATACGTAAACTCTAAAACTAGGTTTTAAGGCCTCTAAGGCGTACCGTTTAAGTTATGCCCGACGGAAGATAGAGATATGTGTTGCAGCATTCATGTACAAATGCTGATTACAAATATCTACTTTATTCGGCTTCAAACTTGATGCAACTGTCAAGGTTAACATTTTGCCTAGATATAGACCCTTCACTTATTTTGACAAGGCCATTTCAATAAGTATAGAAAACGTGCCGTCCTCCCTGACCGTATTCTAGATTGGAAAGAAAATAGTCAATTTTATAATATGGCGAGGTCACGGCAATCATACCCTCTCTTCGAACTAGTTGTGGTGAAGATAGTAGTGGTGAGGGTGATGGTGATGGTGCTGTGGTGTTAATGTATATTCGGATACGGAAGAGTGCCGATATGATGTAATAAATGTATTTGGCGTTTCAGGTAAATAGTCCGACTTTGCCGGCCAGCTAACGGTGCCTCCAATGCCTGAGCCTAATTTAACTCACACGCTTGTGGGATTAGAAAAATATGGCGAACATGATATATTCCCTTCACCGTCACTAACAAACACCACCTGCCTGAGCCTTTCTTCGTCACACGGAAACTCAGACCACATTCCAGAAAATCTAGAACAAAACAAACGTTTTTGCCTCGACTGGGACCGGGAGTGGTAGTTCAGTGCATCAACTGATGTCAGTGCAGCGCCTCTGACCGGGAGATTCTAGGTTCGCCGGGGGGTTTTGCACTTTTTAAGGGCGAATTCAGTCACTGTCTGGAGGAGAATTCTAGCGGCCAGCTCCGCTGATCCGTAGTTTTCCGTGGTTTCTCCGATCAACACGACCGTGCCGGAGCAGTACCCTACCAAACGGGCCACGGACCACGCGCGATCTTTCTTTCCTCTTCCTTGCCCTCTCCTCTTACACACACTTACACTAACATGCACTACACTACCACATATTCCGGGAGACCGGTCGGGAGTTTAGGGCTTGTTCCGACTGGGGCGGCGCCCCGCTGGTGGGAGAGTCCTGGTTAGGGGGAAACCCCACTAGCCAACGGTAGGTCGGGGCCGGATCTCGCCATCAAGCGGGGGAAGATTACCGCAATTTCCAGAGAAAAACATCCACTACACTAACGGGACTAACGACCAAAGCAGTTGACGCGCCCGGAAACACGAAAAAAATCAGTCAATCAATGAAGCCTCGACTGGGAATCGAATCGGGGATGATACCTCGGGAAGCTCGACGCTGCCCAAGAGCCATCCTACACACTGGATACAATAAATAAGAGTTATCTGCAGCGACAAGAGAACAGTAGCTACTTGTAACCATATTCTTTCGGTTGCGTTGTGCATAGCGACACCCATCAAAGGGTTGCGGCAACCAATACGAAGGCGGTGGCGGTGGTGTGGTCAGGATCGTCGTGCGGTAATTCGATTAAACGCGCCCTCACGCGCGCTGTTTGAGCGGCCGCCAGCGTGGCCACGCCCCCTTCTCTGCCACCGCCATCGCCGCCGCCACCGCTACTGTAGACCCTGCTGTGCCGCCGCCGCCGCCGCCGCTCCCGCCGTCGCCCCCGCCGCCGCCCTCGTCGCCGCACCCACTGCCGCACCCACTGCCGCACCCATCGCCGCCCCCGCCGCCGCCCCGCCGCCGCCCCCGCCGCCGCCCCGCCGCCGCCCCGCCGCCGCCCCGCCCCGCCGCCGTCCCCGCCACCGCCCCACCCCGCCCCGCCGCCGCCCCGCCGCCGCCCCGCCGCCGCCCCGCCGCCGCCCCGCCGCCGCCCCTGCCGCCGCCCCGCCGCCGCTCCGCCGCCGCCCCGCCGCCGCCACCGCCGCCACCCCCACCATCGTCCCGGCCACCGACCGCGCCGCCGCCGCTGCCCGTCTTTCTGTTTGCCAAGGCGCCTCGAGTCAATTAGCCGGCAGGGCTCAACCACAGGAGCTCCTCGGCTCCCCACCTGAGGTGCCTACCCCCACTTCGCTAACGAGAGCGTGTCCCTCAAGAGCAGTCCTTGACCCTCGGGTCCTTGACTCGCAGGGGATAGTAGGTTTTTTATTAATAGAATCAAAGAGAACCCAACAGACCCTACCGAAGTTTTCATTTTCGTGTATATTCGTTCGTAATATATGGAACGTTAATTTCGTAGCAAAAGTGCCATTTTTTGACAGAATAACTCTGGACCCCTGATGTCTAAGTGAATTTCCCTTGCCCATATATCTAGGAAATTACTTTCTGGAATTCATAGTATAGCCAGAATCCATTTTTTGCGGGTCCTTGATTACGAAAAAGTCGTTTTCGGCAAAACATGTGTCCGTCCGTCTGTGAACAACGCTAGCGCCTTCAGTCGTTTACAAAATTTTTAACAAACTCACGAGCATACTGTCACGTCTGCATATTGATAGCTGCGATCGAACCCACGAATTTGAGCAAGCACAGAGTGGGAGGGTTCTGGCCAAACAAGTTGTCTCAACTGTAAAATATTGTATCCCAATCGAGAGTCATGTTGTGTTTTCAGACCATAGTTGTCGCTGTACACTACAACGTCACTCTTGATGCCAGTTACTCTTTAGAACATGTCTCGGAGGGGTACATTGCCTTACAGAAAAATGTCGTACAAAGGTCATTTCGGTATCCAAAAAACTGCAAGGGGAACATCGGACCTCACAATAAATTGCAAAGTAATTGCAGAAAAAAGTTATATTTCAGAACTAATGC
This sequence comes from Teleogryllus oceanicus, assembly GCA_964035755.1. Lineage (NCBI taxonomy): Eukaryota > Metazoa > Arthropoda > Insecta > Orthoptera > Gryllidae > Teleogryllus > Teleogryllus oceanicus. The sequence continues at coordinate 239,163,456 of CAXIVR010000002.1, read as the reverse complement.
TACACCTATTTATCAACATATTAAAATTATTTTCGGGAAGTTTGCCTTAAAATATTTTCAGTGTTAGAGCTATGGCAAGGTCAATTATGTTCCGAATATTTTCTGTACTTGATGACTACGCAAGGACGCAGACCATTTCTTCAAGAACTAATACACGTAGTACTAGACCATACACTTACTGTCATAATAACGTTTTAATATTTTATTTATTATAACATTGATATAATTTAACATACGAATATATACATTAATGTATCAATTTAGCTCAATTCCGCAGATATTCCATCCTGTCATCAGGTGCATCCATCACGCATCAAACATCCATCACGAGCGCATTCATACCTCCCTTTGCAAGCAAAGCTAGCAGTACAAACATCACAACTGAGAAAACCCGGGTGCCTTACTGGAGCTATGAAATAGTCATCAAAAAGAAAAAAGACATCCAGATGAGAAAAAAATTGATGAGGGCAAGAAATAAGTGTACCTTAGAGGATGAACTGCAGTCGCTTAGAGCAGACTAGATAAGACCTAGAACGAAATTATAAGATTCATATGACTATTGAAAACCAAGAACTTGGAAAACCTATGTGAAGTGCTGAATCAGAATATAGGGAGCTTGTTATAAGATTGTCACCAGACGGTTAGGTAACAACTCCCCCGTTAAACTATCGAAGACAAAAGACATAGCGCAGAAGCTTTTCTCAGACAACGAAGACTACCTTGATGCTCAAACAATTCAGGAATACGTTCAACTTTTCGAGATGAAAGAATTTAAGAATGCAGCAAACAGCAAGAAGGCCGCTAAAACACCCGGATTAGATAGCATTCCACCAGAAGCTATTAAAATAGTAGCTGCCTAAAAAGCCTAGAAAGGGGCTAAACTTGTACTGCTACCTAAAGGAGACAAGTCGCCATAATACCCATAAGTATTCAGGTCTCTCTGCATGCTGAACACTCTTAGTAAGCTATACGAAGGGTTACTGAAAGGGTGACTAGAAAAGAAAATTGAAGACTGTGGTAGATTAGCAGAAAATCAGTACTAGCAGTTTTATAAAGGGCCACAATACAGGCAGTGAAACAGGTCGTCAACATTAAAGAAAAGACCAGTGAAAGATGGGCTGCTCTATCACCCTGGGCGTAATAAACGCGCTCAATTCAGCCAGATAGAGTTTAATAGTCGAATAATGGAAGAGACGCAACATCTCACCATATCTTGTGTCTCTGATTTTGCGATATTCCCAGGGTAAATCTATAAAACAGGGGAAAAAATAAAATCTTAAGATGCATGTGGGAGTGCCCCAGGGATCGGTTCTAGGCTGTTGTTTGTGGGTTATATTGTACGATGGGGTGCTGAAGCTTAAACTAACAAAAGAAGCATCGCTAATTGGGTTAGTAGACGATCTAGGTTTTGTGGTCACCGCTGAAGATAGTAATGAGCTTCAACTCAGGGAAAATAAGTTTCAAAGACGAATGAACAGACTTAATCTAGTACCGGAAAAAACAGAAACTAATTTTTAAGGGCCCAAGGAAGAACCAGAATATAAAGTTCCAGCTCCTTGATTCGGCAATACAACTAATCAAGGCAGTTCGCAACCTCGGCGTCATGATGGATTAAACCATCACGTACGGGAAGCACATCAAAATAATAACGATTAAAGCAGAAAAATGTGGCAATATTGGCACGGTTAATGCCCAAAATTGGAAGTTCGAGAACCGCAAAGTGCCAAATACTCCGCATAGTGGCAAATTCAACGCTCCTATACGTTGTACGGTGCCCCTATATGGGATAAATCCTTAAGGTGGAAGAAGCAAAGGAAAGAATTGGAAAAGACCCAACGGAAAATGTTGTTAAGAATTACCTGCGGCAATAGAACAATTTCTACAGCAGCATTACAGATTTCATTAGGAGTTATACCAATTGACCTTCAGATTTAGGAAAGGCGCCTCATTCATGAGAGCATCTCTGGAAACTCCAGTGAAGGCAAAAACAGTATTAGGAATGGAATAATGCACGAATTGCAGGAATGGTAGACTAAAACAGACAATGGACTTCTCTCGGACGTAGATAAATGGTATTGGACCGGATTTCGCCAACTTGACAACTTCTTGACCCACATACTGACAGGACATGGACAATTCAAGGAGTACGACAAAAAGATTGGCAAACCACAAGACGACACCTGCATATTCTGCCAAGAATGAGATACAGCAGAACACGTTTTATTCTACCCTCGCTGGGAGAAAAAGAGACATTATTTGGCCGGCCACATAGGGAGGACCGTTGAAACAAATAGTATGGTAGAGTTAATGCTTGAGAGCCGGAACAACTAGCGATACGCACAAAATTAATCCAAATCAGTGATGATGGAAAGAGAGAAACAAGTAAGACATAGACCAGAATAAACCAGCCCACTAAAACAGCACCATCCTGATGATATGTATCCAGCAGTTCCGGGATGGACCGCGCAGATAAACGCATGTTTTTTTTTAGTTGGTGAATATCCAACTCTGGCAAAGAGCGGCGTCTTTGAAATATTATTCTCCTAAAAATGTAGTAGCAATAGTAGTAGTATCAATAGTGGTAGTAGCAGTAGTGATAGTAACAGTAGTGGTAGTGGAAGTAGCAGTAGAGATAGTAGCAGTAGAGGAAAAGCAGTAAGGTAGTAGCAGTAGAGGTAGTATCAGTAGTGGTAGTAGCAGTAGAGGTAGTAGCAATAATGGTAGTGGCAGAAGTGGTAGTAGCAGTAGTGGTAGTAGCAATAATGGTAGTAGTGGCAGTAGTAGTGATGTTTCAATTGTAAGTAGATATGTAACTTCTAATGAATATGTTTCTAAAATTTTAACGAGTATGTATTTCAATATCTAACTGTTGTTTTTACTTCCTACAAGCAGTTGTATCATACTTCTTTCTTGTGCATCAAAAAATTCGGATAATTTCAGTTTCGTATATTCGTCTCCCACTGTAAATATTTACCGTGTATCCAGCATGGTGAGAACTATGTAATGATTGTGGTCATTGGGTTATCCAGTTTCTCTTTGCTTCTGTGCTCGAATGAAGAACAATTTAATAACACGGAAAGCGTGGTTTAGCGCGTAATCAGTTCGCAATTAATGCGAAATGAGAAGAGGGGAGAGAGAACAAGGACCCGTCTATTTAGAAAGCCAAAAATGGATTAAAAATTTATTGGCGAAAGCTGTAAAATCCCAGGCGGAACCGCTCCCGCGTGCATTTTCCAACTTCGCGGATGCAAAATGAGTTCGGCGCGTCTGCTCTATATTTTTCCCGTATCATCCCCCTAATTATGGTAACTGTCAAGAGAGACACACAATAACCCTCAATCAAAAGCTCATTCTCGGAAATGGAAAAACTACAGAGAATGAATTTTAACTTGATAATACGTTTTTGAATATCCGAAAATATACTCTCATTCATGTTTTCAATCTAATTATAGGACTCAATTTGTAATGTGAAACCTCAACTTTCAGAGATTAAATGGAATATAATAATATACAATTCCAGTGACCATATTTACATCCTTAGAACGAAAGAATTTGGAAATAGAGTTTCAAAGAGTTTTCAATTATGATATCTACTCGTACGAACTCATGAAATAAATAAAAATTCTTTAAGTTTAAAGAAAACAACATGGACACTTGCATATTTATTGAGTGTTTTTACATTTTAGTAAAAATAAGAATTCTCATCCTTAGAAAACCTCTCAACTAAAGCAAGATAAGCACGCAAAGCACAAAGTGACAAACAAGGCAAAAGTGCATCTGGGTAAGCAGTAATTCTTTATATACCACGTTCCATGTAGTATGGGTAATTTTATGACATTTTCGGTGAATTATTTATGTTACACTTGTTTTAACTGCAACATTTGCAATTGATTTCCTTGAAGACAGTTTACAATGAGTTCATTTAGATCAACACGTTCTTGATATTAAATATTATGAAAGAGATAAAATAAGCATATTAATGATTAGCTCATCTTAAGCTTATACACATATTATACCAACACGAAATACTTGACTGAGTGCTTATACAGAATTTTTTATGAAATGCAGTTATTTTTTGTTCACTTTCTTTTGTGGCTTGACAATTCAAATCACAATATTCAAAAAATCCAAAAATCACAATATTCCTGAGATCTGATCACACTTTTATAGATGAAGAACGGTCAGTATAATTACGCATTCACCAAAAATATTACGAAAGAAGGAGTCCAAATTTCATATTCAATCATTGTACTAGTAAAACGCAGGTGAGTCAAATCAAGTGAACCTACCTCTTCATGAAATTAACATGCTTTTTAAATGTGAAATTGTATAGTAGTTGACCTGTCGGCCTGTCACAAGTCGAAACACGCCGTTCGCATCACTGGTCCGTGCTAATACGCGCGCACGCACGCACGCACGCACGCGCCCGGCGTGAGGGGCGCACGCTCCGCGGCCGAGCGGAAAGCCGAGAGGTGCGCGCGGGGAAAATGGCGAATTTCACCTGGCGCTCACTAATTGTCATACGGGAGAGGAGGAACCTTCCATTGAAATTGCGCAAATTATTTCGCCGTTCCGCCGCGCATAATGCTGCGTCTCGATTTTCGGACGGACCGCATGCCCGGCCGTCCTCTAAACCCCCGCGTGCCGTCATTCGCAACAGGACCCGACATTCGTCCGCCATTGTAGTCGTTGAGTGATCGATGAATTGTCTATTCAGTGCGCCAGCGTGTTATTCAAGAGTTAATTGACACTGTTACGTCGGTTCCGAACCGCGGGTTGATGATGTGGGCCGATAATGGCAAGATGAGTTGTCGGCGGCTTCCGCCGCTGGCTGGACTCCAATACTTCCTAGTCACACGTATGACTCCAGGCCTGGGAAACCTCTGTGTAAGAGCTAACGCGCTCGTTTTCCACCTCTAAGTTTTAAGGTACAATTTCCAGATCTATTTTCCTTTCTTTAGGGCTTTTCTCCAGCCAACAGCCAGTTATTTTTTATGTTCCGATGGAACGCATATTCGACCATACAATAGATATCAGCCCACTCGCGGGCTCCTCTGATCTCGGTTTAATAGAACGCGAGGCCCTACACGACAACACATGTATGAAAACAAGGAACATATGCGTAAATCGGGACTCCACCCCGTGACCTTTCGGACCGAAACGCTGAGTCGACACACGCTTTTAGTCATCTCGGCCATCCAGATCGGCGATTCCCAATCATTTGACATGCAATTCCAGTTTTCTCCGCAAGAAATTTTTTCATCAGTTTTCTGTTTTCACTACATATAATATCATATTAGAAATGCAAATTTTGTGCAATCTTCTGTAGTTGACAACTCATTTTCTTAAGACCTGCATTTACACCATGCCTCATTTCATAATTTTCTCACGCTTCATTGGTAAGGTTCTCTTAATATTTCGGAGGATTTAGATGTCTCACTTTTTTCTTGCTGCAATATCCACCTTGATTGGTAAGCAACACAACGTTTATGGTGTCTGGTTTATGATTATCACCCCTCGAATTCAAGGGTCAGTTCAATATTTCCGGTTGATTTGCAACAAATTTTTTGATGAATTTTGGTTTCCATGGTCGTCTTATTCCATCTCTAACTCCTTTCACATATGAACTCTACTACAGTGTCAACATCGTACGATATACATTATGTCCTTTAAAACCTTCCATTCAAAATCCAACACCTCTATATTTCGGGATACTGCCACCTTTTCTGTATTTTACTCCACAATTGCTATAAGTTTCATTTCAGTTATTAGCCTGTCATACACTCTCCCTTGTAAAATCTCTCATTGATACGAATTAACAAGATGTTTGTGCTATAAGTACATTATTAAATTAAAATCAAATTGTACAACAATGCCATTATGATCAATATAACAGATTGAGACTGATAACGCTCAGATTACAGCCCACCTTGTAGAAAGGCCATTTTAAGTCACACCCATGCGAAGAAAAGCTTAAACACGTAGAAGGTAATAATTGTAACCCTAAAACTACACACTGCGGTCTACTGAAACTAAACGACATTTCAAATTCCTACCAAATGGGAATTTCTGACGGCATCCGGATAGCGATCTACGTAAATTTGAATTACACTATTTGCTTTCCTTCATGTTCCTTACTGTGTCAATTGGTGCCAATACTTCATCAAGAATATAAGCTAATTCCTCGGTGGTGTACCTAGGATCTACTGGAGTCCACTTTGTAGTTTTTGAATATTCCGCCCACAAATAATGAAATGAAATAGTATATTTTTCCTCTAATGATTGTCCAATGTAAAAATGTGAATACTTAACATTTTTTCTCATCTGCATTACAATGTGATCATTTCAAAATGTATTTGTAATCACTGTGTTAAAATCTGATGAAAGATTAAACGTTAAAAAATATGAAAAGTGTTACTTTTTAAATTCCATTTTCGTTTTTTTTTCGTTTTTTTTGTGCAATCATAAATCGAAATAAAACACAAACCCACACTTTTGAATAATACATAATTTTCTGAACCTTTTATAAAATAAAAATCTTTTGTGGCCGTAAGACTCCAGTGTGCAGTTTATGTAACAATAAATAAATGTGCAGTTACAGGGTGGAAAAATTCAATTATTTTGTTCTTTGAATTTTTAAAAATAATGTCAGAAAAATTGAGAATGTTGATATTTACATTTCACTCTAAATATTCATTTAATTTTTAATGTAATATACACAATATTAATGTCATTTTGATTTTGGATGTATAAATAATATTATTAAAATGTGATTAGAATACGCATTAACATTTTATTTGATTAACAAATTGGAAAGTCCATCTATAGGCGCGCTAAGAGTATTGGCAAATATTTGATAAGTACTTTACGGTAAAAATAACTTTCACTTTCTCGCTACGGAGTAGAGCGAATGTTAAAAAATGCTGCGCGAAAAAACCGGCAAATTTTCGTCACAAAATCTATTATAGTATTATAGGTAACGAAAAACTGACAATCCAGTTACTAAATTTAGAAAACAAACCTCTAAACCGGATGTAGCCATAATCCATGTTTTGTGGGTCCTTGATACCGAAATATCGAATGACAGCAAAGGTCTGTCCGTGCTTTTGCGTGTCTGCCCGTCTGTCTATAAACATTGTTAGCGGCAAAACCAGTCACGCAATTTTATCCAAAATTGATATTCCCTATAGATCTAATGCCACGGCGCCTTTAATTTGAAACCGATATTTTAATTTTGGGGGCACTTTTCATGAAGTCGCTGGGTCATTTTCTAAAAAACTGAAAAAAAATGGCACCAAAGTTTTTGAATAAATTCGGTTGTTTAATAGTGAGAAGGACTTTTAAGAGAAACGTGCAGGCCTTATGTTCGCTGTAAAAATTCTACATTTTTTAAAATTGCAAAAGTTCAAAATTTTTTCAGCGTCTTCTTACAACTAAAATATTAAATATATGAAGTTTTCCCTTAATAAAATCTGTTCCTCAAAGCTTTATTTTCAAAAATAAGTTCATGTAGAACGTTTCGAAAATTTGATCACAATTCGCGTAATTTTGCGTAAAACTGCAGGTGAGAAATAACGCGCTGTTTTAGCATCACTAGTTAATGTATGTAATTATTACTTAAGAGCCAAGTTCAAAATTTAAAATGATTAAAAATAGTGTAGTGCTAAAAAATAGTTTTTAATGTTTTGAAAGGATCAAATACCCGCCAAAATATCCAAGTAGAATATTTCGGTTTTTACGCATTTGATACCAGTAAAGAGCAGCACATCTAGCAAATGACTTCCTTTACCAACAGTTTTCTTCCACCCACTCGAGGCATTCTTAAGCGACTCCGCATCCCCAGGCCGGGGCGAGGCCTGCACCCGTGTTTGGCGATTCAACTGTCCATTTGGGAGCGCAAACAGCGGAGTCAGACGCGAGCAAACTGCGGCCGGCCGCCGCCGCCGCGCCGCCAGCGCCGAGGTGCGGCGCGCTCGCAATCTCCCGCGGACGCGCGTCTTGTTTGCGAGGCCCGCGGACGGCCCCTGGGGAACCCCCGGCCTCCGCCAGGGCCGCACTCCATGCTGCGCCGGGCCCTTGCTGCCCTGGCTGCCGCCCACCGAAGGAGATCTCCAACCCAGTCGCTGGCGGAGTGCGGGGGTGCCTTTCAAATACCTCGGTGGTCAAGGAAAGTAAGAAAACAACGAATGGATGTTTTTATTTATCGTTTTGTTAAGATTTTGAAAAATATAAAGAGTAAATTAGTTAATATATTTTTCAAGTTCCGTGAAGTAATTCTCTAACATATGTCTGCAGCCCATTTCATAATGATGTTTATTATGTTACAATTTCGTTCTTGCACAGGTCTTTGCCAACGAAGTTTTTAAGACAAGTCATTATTAATCGAGACGTAAAAGCAGTCTGCATCGTTGCGTTTTTCAATTTCCATGACACGCAGGAAGTTGTTTGTATACCGCACAAGCCTTTTCCTGTATTCAGAAAAACAGGAGTCTGAAACCTCATATGAACCTCTCTTCAGGAATTCACAGAATTCTGTAGATTTCGCTTTCTTGTTCTCACCGACAATTTGGTGTCTCCAACCCACTCTTTAGTCACCGCTATGGTGTATAGAATGCTTTGGAAATATATCGGATATCAAAGAAAGAAAGAAAAGAAGAAAGGAAGAAATAAATATATAAACAAAGAAAGAAAGAAAGAAAGAAAGAAAGAGAAAGAAAGAAAGAAAGAAAGAAAGAAAGAAAGAAAGAAAGAAAGAAAGAAAGAAAGAAAGAAAGAAAGAAAGAAAGAAAGAAAGAAAGAAAGAAAGAAAGAAAGAAAGAAAGAAAGAAAGAAGGTAAGCTCTATTATGTGAAAGAAAGAAAGAAAGAAAGAAAGAAAGAAAGAAAGAAAGAAAGAAAGAAAGAAAGAAAAGAAGGTAAGCTCTATTATGTGTTTTGGGAAATACTTGGATTGACTAGAAACGAGTCGCGTGGCGCTACTGTGTGGCAAATTGCCTATCTCTTAGTAGAGAAGTTCGCCCCAGAGGTGAAATCGTTAGCTATCGGGTCAGGAATCGCAACATAAGCGTGGAAGAGGTACATCTCAATAGCTTTTAACGTAATGGAAAATTTAAATGGCAAAATTTATTTCCAAGTGGTTTTAATTATAGAACTAATGAAAAAGCCGATAATGAAAATTACGATACGTTAGATATATTTTTTGGTATCAATTTCTATGGAAATTCCTACACTGTTTAAATATAATTTTATGAACGCTCTCAATCGTATATAGCTGCAATTTGACCGCTCTAATCAAGGAATCAAATAATTAGAAATATTGTTATCGAGCAGTGAATTAGTAAGAAATTGTCTTATGAATATTTTTGAACAAATCGAAATATATGTTGTTCAGCGTCATAATACATTCACAAGTATAATTTTAAGTCGCATAGGAAACATATGCACTACAACATTAAAACTGGTAAGGATAATCACAATCTAAAAATGGCAGTATCTGAAAATTCATTTTGTAAATATGTTGCAACGTGTTAATTCATTCATAAAATATTAACGATAGTTCTCATAAAATATACAAACGAAAAGTATTTTATTATTCTGGGAAATTATTTTTAATTTCGAACTATGGTATATTTTACTCATTAATACACATATACCCATACGAATATATCCCCATATACATGCTAGACGTATATCTCTCTCTAACATCACAGAATCGTCATATGCCTTCTTCTCTCTTTATCTGACATTTCACACATAATACGGTGTTTTTACATCCAATTTACTTAGATATTTTCAACCCTCACTTTTGTTCTCATAATCATAATTTTAAACTGTGGTGTAATTTCACTTACAAAATTGAAATATCGTATTGATTTATAGTAATATACTATTGCGTATAAACATTATATAGCGGAAGTTTTTACATTTCAAAAATATTTATTTGTAGTATATTCTTTCCTTGCTTCCGCCGACACGAATAACCTTGAAGCAGGGTGCAAAAGGAACGAAAGACATCGTGTTTAACTATATGTTTGTGGCACTTTGTGTCCTCGCTTAAGACACTTGGCTTCTCACTCTCTATCTCTCGCTCTCTATCTCTCGCTCTCTATCTCTCGTTCTCTATCTCTCGCTCTCTATCTCTCGCTCTCTCTACCTCTATCTCTCTATTTCTATCTCTATCTCTGTCTCTCTCTGTCTTTGACTGACTCTCTCTCTCTCCCTCTCTCTCTTTCGTTAGCACGGAGGCCCCACTAATTTTCGAGTTAAGCAGCTCACCATCACCACCATCATCATCACCATACATCACCAATTCACCTACGGCAAAAATAATCATCCCGACAACTTCATTATCATCGCATTCGCACTAAACAATCATCGTGTCAATCGTTTCTAAGACGCGCTTCCTCCCGCTGTGTGCCCTTCCTCTTTCCGTCCGTGAGATCCACCGCAGCGCCGGCTAAAGCCGCTGTTTGCGCCCAGAAGGCGCGGCAATCTCCGCACTGTTTATCTCCAGGGCCCGTGAAGTTATTTGGGGCGTGAAGAGGCCGGTGTGTCCTGGCGCCCTCCGCAGAGCCCCTCGCAGCCCCCTCGGAGCCCTCGCAATATAGGGCCGAGGAGCAACGGCGCCTTGCGGTGACAAGACAGCATCCGCGGCCACGCCCACCGACCACTGCGACGCCGCAGGCCAACTGGCTCACCGCCACCACCACCACCACCAAATATTCGCCTCCACATGATTTTCCCAATTCCCCCCTTTACTACCATCACCATCATCACAACTCCATTACCCTCATCACCACTCTATTTACCCCCATCACCACCAACAACAACACTACCGTAATCAACAGAACCATCACACTAATTTCACTGTCAATCCCAGAATACGTCAAAATCTCACCTCCAGCAGAACCAACATCCGACCAACTATTAACCACCACTACCATCCCAAAAGACAAAATCATAGTCAATATCATATTTCTCATTTCAACCAGAACTTCAGAACCACATTTGTCATCCACTTATCATAGACATGCAATCATTGTTCACCACGTCAGTCATTGCCTCTTCCCTTTCTGCCAATCACGCTGTCATCGCTCAGCCATTTTCATCAATTCGTAAATAATACGGCACGTCAGAAAAATTCTAGTTGGAACAAAATCGATTTATTTAAAAAAATAATTCCTCTGCAGAGGCCTTTATTATATTATATATATATTAATTTATTGTATATATAATGTATTATATATATTAATTTATCCAGAGAATCATCGCTACATAAGAGGATTTGTAGTTTGTTTCTAAAATATTTTCTAATACTTTCAACATACGAGTATATATACAAAACAAGTAAAGAAGAAATTTGAAAGTTTTTCATACAGAGAACACAATCTCAACAATAGAAAAGGTTTAGTATCTTAATGATTTACAGTTGTATTGAAAATGTCTTCTATAATGTTCCTTTAATACAATACTTAAAGAAAAACACAAAGATCAAACAATAGGATTACTCCCAACAATTCTTAGTTTAAATACTCGTACAGCTTAAATGAGGAGAAATTGCAAATGAATCGAAACAAGAATATTGTCGTTGATGATGGACGTCTGCCTCTCTAAGTGACAAAATCGGCGATTTTTACCTTTTGGTATCAATGATTCAGAATTTGATTGTTCTTTAGTTTGATAAGGAAATTTCAAACAAAGACAACTAGAAATTTTAATCATAAAATAGAAAATAAAAACCTCCCAGGTCATCTTTACAATTTATTGATAATACAATATATCGTATGTGGTAAGAGCCACATGGAAGGTTTAGTAAGTTGCTTTCAGAAAAAATATTACAATAAATAAATATTTAATACTAATGTATAGAAATTGTGGAATGCCTTAACTTAGCCAACTGTACATAAATAACCCAGGAAGGAAATAAATATTTTTTCCTTCCTGCTGTAAAATTTTACTTTTTTCACATTGGGAGTTGTATATCGTCAATGACTACTGGCCCTACTACAATCCTCGGCAGTAATCAATGGCATTTATGGTAACACCGCTGTGAGCACAGCCCACCGCCTCTTCCTCCGCCCCCAGGCTGTCATCGCCCGGCCGCCGCCGCCGCCGCCGTGGCCTCTGCGCCTTGAGAAAAGGCGCGGGCCGGAGAAAAAAGAGAAACTCGGGCGGGGGCTGTTCTCGGCGAGACACTTATCGCTAAATGGGACTTGGCGGTCGAGTTTAGCCGGCGACAGGTGACGGGCTGCACCGGGGGAAAATTACGGTCCAGCGACGGCGGCGGCGGTGGTGGAGGTGGAGGGGAGGCGCCGACGCGTCGGAGGGGACGGTGGATGAGGTGAAGGCGGAGCGGACGGGAGAAGGTAGAGTGAAGACGGAGGTGGCGGTGGTGGAGGTGGAGGCGAGGCGCCGACGGGTCGGAGGGGACGGTGGATGAGGTGAAGGCGGAGCGGAAGGGAGAAGGTAGAGTGAAGACGGAGGTGGCGGTGGTGGAGGTGGAGGCGAGGCGCCGACGGGTCGGAGGGGACGGTGGATGAGGTGAAGGCGGAGCGGAAGGGAGAAGGTAGAGTGAAGCGGGGGGATGAGGTGAAGGCGGAGCGGAAGGGAGAAGGTAGAGTGAAGACGGAGGGGCGGGGTGGAGGCGGAGGCGGCGCCGACGGTGGTGGAGGCGGAGGCGAGGCGCCGACGGGTCGGAGGGGACGGTGGATGAGGTGAAGGCGCAGCGGAAGGGAGAAGGTAGAGTGAAGACGGAGGTGGCGGTGGTGGAGGGGAGGCGAGGCGCCGACGGGTCGGAGGGGACGGTGGATGAGGTGAAGGCGAGCGGAAGGGAGAAGGTAGAGTGAAGACGGAGGTGGCGGTGGTGGAGGTGGAGGCGAGGCGCCGACGGGTCGGAGGGGACGGGGATGAGGTGAAGGCGGAGCGGAAGGGAGAAGGTAGAGTGAAGACGGAGGTGGCGGGGTGGGGTGGAGGCGAGGCGCCGACGGGTCGGAGGGGACGGTGGATGAGGTGAAGGCGCAGCGGAAGGGAGAAGGTAGAGTGAAGACGGAGGTGGAGGCGCTGACAGTGTTGATGGTGATGATAGGAGGGATGAGTGGTGAGGGGTGGGTGGGACGAGACGGGGACGAACACGATGAGACAGTTCAGGACTGTAACTGGACGGGGTGGATACAGGTATATAATGAGAGAAGAGGGGGGGGGTGGGGGGGGACAGAGGGGAAAAAGGGAAAAAAAAGGAAAAAAAAGGCGGCAGGAAGGAGCCCGTAACAGAGCGGGACGGAAAGGAAAGGGGAAAGGAATGGCGATGGGATGGAAAAATTTGGGGACGGGTAGACAGGGGAGATGGGAGGAGTGAAGGTATGGATGGAGGTGGGGACAAAGTAGCGATGGCCAAAGGTGTGGGGACATGGGTGGGGACGGAACGATGACAGGGTCGGAAGCAACGAAGAGCCGCAGTGGAAACCATCATTGCTGGTGGCAGGGATACTGGAGGGTACAAAGGCGTTTTTAGATGGAGGCTGGAGTGAATTAGGAGGAGGAGGAGGAGGAGGCTGGAGAGAGTACTGTGCGCTAGCGGTGCGACGACGCCAGTGAAAATGATGGCCTTGGAGCACGTGAATGGTGGAGTAAATAGGGAGGTGATCTGAATAACGAAATCGTCATTTTTATGTAGTCTTTAAGTTTTATAAAAAATACATAGTATAATTTTTAAAGACCACTAATGTTGTTAATTTTTACATTACTATTTTTTATTCAACATTGAATTTGTTAACCCAGGTAGTTCAAATATTTTTTAAGAAGTTTCTCGAAAATTAAAACTTCTCTGTGAAAATAAGTTAAAATGCACCTTTGGGGCCGTTCATAAATTACATCAGGCGATTTTGACGAATTTTCGACTCCTCCTCCCCCTTTGGTGAGATGTCGAGAGATTTGGCTGGACTCCGTCCCTCCCCTTCTAAACTCATGTAAGATTTTTTCAAAGTGTGTATTTTCAAAGTAATTGCGTTAATTTGTGATTGATTGTATATGGATTTATTTTAAAAAAACATAATTTACTAAATTAATTATATTGATTTAAGACTAGATTTAACTCGTATTTAGAAAATAGAGGGACTGAATTACAATGAATATTATTTGAAGTCGTAGGCTTCACCGGCCAGAATCATAAAGAATGATGAAACGTCGGCAATTCTGACCTCAACGCGGCGTCACCCGGACAGCCAAGATCTTAATGAATATTATTGCACTTCAAAAAACCGCTCGGTAATTTTTCTTTAAAATGTCTGTAAAAATACAGGCGATGAGATTTATCTCATTAAAAAAAAAAAAAAAATTAATTTGTTAGATGCTCTTTATCAATTTATTGCATTCACATAACTGTGATAAAAATATTGTGCAAGATTTAGCCATATTTTAGTATAGTTTTAGTTAGATTCTCTCAGTTTTCTTACAATTAACCACGTTTGTTAGCAAACAATATTACGTGATATTTGCCGAGATCCCCCTCACCCTCATGTAAAATTAGGTGAGATTCACTTGACCCCTTCCCCCTAAAGGCCTCACGTAATTTATAGACGGCCCCTTTTCAGAAACGCTAGCATGGAGACTGTCGATGGCGATGCGGCCGACGGCAGGGACGGGGCAACGAGGGTGGGGGCGGGGAGGGCGTTGGCGGCGGCAGCGTCGCGACTGCGGGGGTGGTTGTGGGCCGTGTTGGGCGCCCGGGCGAAGGCCCCACCAGAGGCTGTCCGATCTTACTTCTTTCCGCACGTCGGCCGCCGTCATAGCTCCGTTTTTGTGTGTGCGGCGCGCCGGGGCCGGGCGCGGCGGCCGCTCGGCGCGACGTGAGTTGCTGCGCTTCGGGGAGGCGTTGGCTTTAGGGTGGGAGTCTGGGAGTGGGCGCCTCGTCCACAGGACCTCGATGCTTAGGAAAAATTAGAATTGTTACAAAGGTCTAAATATGCACGGATTCCACAGAATTATAGATAGATAGAAGCTTTATTCTACAATTAGACAAATGTTGACGGTGAGAGAATGTAAAAAAATGAAAAGCAATACAAATATGAAAAAACTATATATATATATATATATATATATATATATATATATATATATATAAACGCATTGAGTTTCTATGTTTCCGTTTTAAATTGCGCGGCCGCCATGACGGCAGCTCACTGACTCTTTCAGAACGAGTCAGTGAAGGCCGTTGGCGAGAGAGGGAAGGGCGGAACGAGAGATATGGCAGTTGGAGACACAAAGGAGAACGGAACGGTGGCGTTGGGTCGGAGACGTGGAAGACGCCAAAAACGTATCACAAACAGCGAGGGTGCAGAGAACGAGAGAGTGATAAAGGTGTAAGTGCGAAGGATATTGCGGTGAAGAAAACCCGATAGTGGCAGATAACAGTTCAAATGGTTGAACATGAGTGAGAATTAATTCCGGTGACGAGTGGCCTCCACGTGGCCGACTGACTGTGGGTGAATAAATGGTAGAGAAAATAGTGTACAACGTGCTTGAATCGTAATCCAAAACTGGTATTAATTGATGACTATTTGGGAACAATTTATGGAGGGCAAGGACATGCGGTGTGATAGTTAAAACACTCAGGCATCAAATTGTATCGCATTGCTAGAAGCTGGTCAATAACCGAGACAGTAGCTTATTGAACATTGTGCGGCGTAAAGAAGATTGTCGAACAGAACAGTGATGTGGTATCACCGAATACCGGTAAAGAATTCCTTCGGAGGGGAAGTAAAGCCGGCTGTCCTGTGTAGTAGATTTACTGCATGTAAAAGATCCTCAAGCCTAAAAGAAACCTCTGAGCAAAATTGAGATCCGCCTGTTTCGTCGCCCAAGATAATACCTCCTTTCTCCGCTAGGTGGTGAAAGGAGCGTATCGAAATTTGCGTGGTTAGACGGAAGAGCAGGCCTGATGACCCGAGTCTCGCCACGTAAAATAAGACATTAACTAAACTAAACTAAACTAAGAAATTCTATCGTAGAAGCTGATGTTGAAGCGGGAGACAGTATCGCCCGCGCATACCGTGGAAAAACATTCATTCTCTCTGGTTGTTGCGGCCGGCGGGCGAAACGACCCCGAGCGACGCCGGACGGAGCCGAAGAAACTACAGCACTCGGCAGCCACCCGCGGGGACACAAGTATTTCGAGGATCAGGTTTTAGTAACATGTTCGGATATTGTAATTTTGGTTAACGTTACTGAATTGGTACTAAAATAGGAGTTACTAAATACGAGAAGTCATTTATAGAGAATCTTTGAAGTAAAGTGCTTTTTTTGTTTTTATGTTACAATATGTGTTTTTCATGTTTTGTGAAAATCCCCTGAGACCATTCACGAGGAGGAACACCTGTCCTCTTTTAAAATTTATTTTGTTGAAGTGCAACAGAATCTGGTTCATCACAATATGTATGTATATTTACGAAAATAATCTAGAAAGTAAACATATGGCTTAAGAACGAAAAGCGTACGAACGAATGTGATTTGGCATAAGAATGAAAAGCGTCTCAACTAATGCTGACGTCTTGTCCGTGAATTTGAAATGAGTAAATCAAAAGCTCGTTGATAGCAATATATATTTTATTTCTTAGAATGAATTCATCCAAACTTACACGTGTAAACTCTTGAAATCATTCTGAAGTTGTGAGAATTCAGCCGTGTTAGTTCATTACGCCCTAAGGTATGTCTTTGTTTTTTATACAGTTGTGACTTCTGCCCTTATCCTTACCCACAAGAGTAACTTTCCAATTAAGGAAGAAGTGATTTCTACGCAATAATGCTGAAAAATATGAATTCTTAGAGCACGCAGTAATTTTGAAACTTTTTCCAGCGTCTTCCTGCCACAAATAGTATTAAAATATAGATTAGTTCCAAATTATATATTTAAGTGATATCACAAAATAGGAATATTTTTTTAGTAATTTTGCGCAACTCAAGCGTAATGAAGTAATGAAGGCATTTTAAAAACAAGATATTCTCCAAAACGACTCGATTTTTTGTTTAAACTCTTTGTACGTCTAGTGCAACATGGTATGAATAACATAAACGTCCTTTTCATATATTTTTTGTTTTTAAAAATTACATATATGTAATTTTTTACAGGTCACTAACCATGTTAATATTTACATATCTGTGTTTATATAACATTGCATTTGTTAATCCAGGTACTTCAAATATTTTTAAGACGTTTCTCGAAAAATAAAAACTTCTCCGTGAAAATAAGATGAAAATGCACCTTTTCGGAAAGGCTCAAACGACATTTTCTCAGGAACGGCTTCAAATTGTTCAATGAAAATTTGCATATATGACGATGTTTTTACTCTCCTATAATATTCTTAAAGGTTTATTTTCATTCTACTGTTAGGAGACTGAAACAACGAAAACGTTAACGTACATGTTGGCGCCGATAGGCTGAAAGTGGAAAAGTGGTAGATCAATACCAAAAATCTAGCATAACCTAAAGAGATTAGAAAACTAACTGGTGCGAGAAAGCTTTCTGTAAAATCACTAATTAATTTACAACTTTATTTATTACAATTATTAATCCAATCGCATGATTGCATGTGCCTCCCTCTGTGCTTAGATCTGGGAGCTACTACAAATACTCAAGAGTCCAAGAGTCAGGGTTCGAGTCCCGCGTAAGATGTTTATAAGATGTTTTTTACCATGGAATTGTGCGTGGACAGATATCACACCACCACATAAACCATATGCTGAAAATCATACATGTCTCATTGCCGTTCACCCCTCATTACCCCTACCACCAAGCCCCAGGGACTGTCAATGGCCAACCCCCAATGACACAATCTGGCCTGGATAGGAAACACCAGATAAAAAGTTAATCCCATCTCTAGCTTTTGATCGGTGACCGTGTATAACGTTTATAATAATAGAGAACGATGTTTGAATTTCTTGTATAAAGGTATTTGTATTATAAAAGCACCAATACATTTAATATTTTAGTAGTATTGCTTTTATCTAATTTAGATTGTTTTGCATGAGAAAATTGCTATGTCCCTACACAGGTCGTTTATAATCATGAAGCACGAAGTTTTAATTTACTTTCATAATTGTATTTGTATTATGTAATCCCAAATAAATTCATATTTTAAGTAATCTGTTTTATTTTAATTTATTGATATTTGTTCTACACGTCTCTACACAGGTCTAAAATATACAGAATGTGTAAGAATTATTATTATAAACCTGAATAAACCTAAGTAAAATGATAATTTTTTTCCAATTCACATGACGTGGGAAAATTTCTATAACGAAATAACATATGTGAAAATACCCCTCTTAGTTAGGTAAACATTAGTATTCCGCAGGTCCCCATTCAAAGATATCATATACCTGTCAAATCTCAGCACACGCGGAGTTGCCGGAACAATCAATGGAACATGTTATAACTGCATCGGCGTTATATAAAATTTCCAACTTCATGTTCATGGGCAAACTGTGACCTTTTCGCCTTATACAAGCTCTACAAGTTCGTAGCAATTATTCTGAGACATTCTGTACATCTCTCCTTCATGCAGGTGGCGCAGTTGCAATATGTGCGTTGCGTTATCTCATTACTGTATGGTTTCGCAATACGCTTACCAGTTAAAAGAGTTATTGGCAGATTATGGTGAACTAGAAAATAGGATTGCAATCAATGTGACTTCATCCCCCAGACTCAATTATTCGGATTTTGGCTGAAACTGACAATCCAATTGCGTGGGACACACTTGAACAAACGAAATTATTCTCGCACTGATCACAGATGTCCATTCACGTAAATTACTAATTTAATCATGATGACTCTAACGGATATAATGACATGCAGCATTGATCAGAAAATAATTGTATAGTGATTTCAAATTATAGTAAAAAAGTGAAAATAATATATTCACTTTCTCTCTGATTGTGCACATTGCATTGAAAACTTACAATAAAATTTTATAATAGCCAATACGTGTCGCAAGAATGTGTATATAAAAAACTTGACAGTGTGTGAAAATTTAGTTTAAAAAATTAATGTCACACATACTAAATTAAATAAAATGAATAAAGACATTTCACGATAGTATGTCTCGAAATATTATTTTAAGTACATGTCAATAACGTTGATTGATTGATTGATTGATTGTTTTTTTTTCGTGTTTCCGAGGGCGTCAACTGCTTTAGTCATTAGTCCCGTTAGTGTAGTGCATGTTTTTTTCTCGAGAGATGGCGGTGATCTTCCCCCGCTGGATAGCGAGATCCGGCGCTCACCTACCGTCGGCTAGTGGGGTTCCCCCAAACCAGGACTCTCCCACCAGCGGGGCACCTCCCCAGTCGGGACAAGCTCTAAGCTCCCGACCGCTCTCCCGGAATATGTGGTAGTGTAGTGCATGTTAGTGTAAGTGTGTGTGTGTGTGTGTGTGTGTGTGTGTACGGGGAAAGGATAAGGAGAAGGAAGAGGCAGGACAGATTGCGCGCGGTCCGTGGCCCATTTGGTAGGGTACTGCTCCGGCATTCGCCTGGTGTTGATCGGAGAAACCACGGAAAACTACCGATCAGAGCAGCAGACCGCTTGAATTCTCCTCCAGACAGCGACCGAATTCGACCTAGCTGAAAGGCTAGTGTCGAAAATCCTGCCGCCGTCAGGACTCGAGCCTAGGATCTCCCGGTCATAGGTGCTGCAGTGACATCAGTTGCATTGAGCTACCGTTACCGGTGACAATAACGTGATTCTCAATATTTATACATTATCGACGTTAACAAAACGATGATTCACTAATTTCCCTTTGCACTTCACTTCCCGTTTATATTTATGAAACAACAAACGGTAATTCTACAAACATAAAACGAAGAGTTACCTCTACATATTAAATCTAACACGCTGACTACTTTGCGAATTGAATACCTACCGCAATCCTCGTTCACTCTTTGAGGTACCGTGGCAAGCGCGCCGCTCGCAGCGCCGTCCACTCTGGAAGCGAAATCGGTGTGCGAGGCGCTTGAAGTGGGCGTGGCGACGCGTGGCGAAAAGAACAGTCGCCAAATGAAAAGGGATCGCGCCGAAGTGCATTCCCTTTGTGCGGCTCGCTCGCCGCGCGCTCCAGCGGCAGACCTCGTCAAAGCCAGCGGCCAATGGCCCGACTACGCGAGGTGCGCGAACAGCCACGCGCTGGATAAACGAAGTGCCGAACGCGCGGTCATGTGCCATCGCTGCGGTTCAAAGGTGGCAACGCTTGCGAGCTGTTGGAACGCTGACCGCGGGTTAATGTTTGATGGGAATTCCCTCTGTATATTCCAAGTCACGTACAAAAGTGGCACCCACCACAAAAAATGGACGAGTTGATTCTAGAAGTGAATTGGTTTATTGAGTTTTTCGTGTTTCCGGGCGCGTCAACTGCTTTGGTCATTAGTCTCGTTAGTGTAGTGCATGTTTTTCTCGACAGATGGCGGTGATTTTCCCCCGCTGGATGGCGAGATCCGGCGCCGACCTACCGTCGGCTAGCGGGGTACCTACCCAGGACTCTCCCTCCAGCGGGGCACCGCCTCAGCCGGAACAAGGTCTAAGCTCCCGACCGTTCTCCCGGAATGTGTGGTAGTGTAGTGCATGTTCGTGTAAGTTTGTGTGTAAGGGGAGAAGATAGGAGAAGGAAGAGGAAGGACGGATCGCGCGCGGTCCGTGTTCCGTTTGTTACGGTACTGTTCCGGCATTCGCCTAATGTTGATCGGAGAAACAGCGAAAAAATACCGAGCAGTCGGCCGCTAGAATTCTCCTCCAGACAGTGACTGAATTCGACCTAGCTGAAAAGTTAGTGTCGAAAATCCTGTCGACTCGAACCTAGGACCTCGCGGTCAGAGGTGTTGCAGTGACATCAGTTGATGAATTGGAGTATGGCTTCCAGTGACAGAGGGTTAACGTTTGATTGGAATTCCCTCTGTATATTCCAAGTAACGTAAAAAAGTAGCACCAACCACAAAAAATGGACGAGTTGATTTTAGAATTGACGAGAGTACTCTTCTATTTATAACACTGAATTTGACAAATTAGTTGAACAAATTAGAAATCAACGAACAACATACAACACAGTAGATTTTTTAAGCACCACGATAATTACACTGTAATTCTAGTTTTTGAGTTGTAGTGATAAATATTCGTTGTATCACCTTTCAGGGTGCCGTGCGATATCGTGTGGTATAAGAATAGAAGACGGTTTTGTATCATTTATAAGACATTATTTAAAAACTTGTGTGAATTTTATAAGAAATTTCCTTTTCCGCAAACCTGTATTTTCAGGTCTGCATTCAGGACTGACGATTTCTGTAATGTATAAGTATTTATTATGCCGCAAACATGTATGTACTTAATTTATCCTCGGTGCTGGCGAGTAATTTTTTCTTTTATACCAAATTGGTCGTACAATGTTCTCACTGTTAATAGATTTCCGATTCAACAAGAAGATATGCGCACAAACGTAAAGTAATTAATACATAATTTTTTCGCACAAGGCAACTGACTAGAGACATGTTTGTGTTCACTGTTGTCGGACACTGATAGTTTCTAATGTATTAAAATTTTGATAATTTCATATTGTTGTTAATTTTTGTAGTAATAGCCCAAAACGCTTCATCTAACTTGCCAATAAGAATGTAACCTCATCTTATTTGCACTATAGTTTTTCCTAAGGAAACTGTGAGATATAGTCTAAAACTGTTGCAAAATATTTTATAACGAGTTCTCTCTCGCGTTTAATAAATGCTGATCTTGAATAGCATAACGCTTTGTTTCCATTACAATCAAATTTCAAATATAAAAAATATTTTGGAATTTGTGTCTGTGTTAATGGAAAGTTTCATTATTGTCATCACCTTCTTTCTCCGTCACATTTTAAAACTTCTTAACTGTAGGTAGTAAAACAACCTTTATTTCTTCGTCAGTAATCAAATAAACGTTTTTAGGAATTAAATCTATCCTAATTTATCATTTACTACACATGTTGATATGTGAAAAACTATATATCTTTAGAAAGAATTAATCGAAGTAATAAACAAGAATAATCCAAGATATAAGTCAACGAGAAATTTTGAATTTGATTAAATTGCACGAGAGTGAATGAAACTACGTATGTTCTCATTCTTTTCAAAATGAATCAACGTGAAACAATACTTCGCATCTCTGAAGCAAAGCATAATTAATTGTTTTTAGTAAGCAACAATATAACATTTCATGCCGGTTTTATTAACAACATCATTGATCTATTACATTTCTTGCATCACAAAATAATTCATATTCTCTTGAACACCCTAATATACCACTGGATACTGAACACTCCCCGAAAGCTGTTGTATAAATGGGGAACCGTAATTTAATCAGAATAAGATAACTAATTTCCCTCAACCTTCTGAATTCATTCCCAATCGTCTTCGATAATTCTCTTAGCAATACCGTAACACGTTTTGCTCGTAAATGGGAAAGTTAGTTAGAGAGTTAGCCAGCCTGTCGGCCGTCAATATTGCAGGGCACTAGTTGTTCACAAATGAAAACCACCTACGTTTACGTCATCACTCAGTCATTTAAAAATTAGTTCAAAGTTCCGACGACACAGACGCTGCCATGAAATTGGAAAATTGCGAAACAAACTTTCTATGGGCATTTACGTTTTGAGTTAAAAGTTATGAAGGGATTAGAGCGAATATTATGAGGTGTACCTACTTTTCCCCATAAAGTGTCTCACCCTATGTTGTTGTCTCGTATTTTAGAATGTAAATTACACTCATGTATCACACTAAAATACAAAACTAAGCACATCAGCAATTGTATCATAATTTTCATACAAATCTCTTCAATAGAAATTCCGCGAACGTAGTCAGTATACACTCGGACGACCGGCAGACGATGCGTTCTGGGCACAGTTGTCAACGTTCCGGCCGTAATGCTGCAACCTTGCACAGGGTGAAAAGCATACATGTTTATAACCGACCACTCAAACCGTTTTTTTTTTCACCCGAAAAGTTACAGCTCCAAGATGCATTACGTCTTCCTATAAAAAATGTCTATAGAATCCAGTGTATTTCATATCCTAATTTCTCGTGAACTTTTCGTACTCATTTTACTTCTTATTTATTTTGTTTTAGTGTGGGTAAATGCACTGGGCATGTGGGCAAATGCATAGGGCCTGGAAATTTAAGGCGATATGTGCGAGCCATAAAATATGTGTTCTTTCGACCACAGCTCGACAGCGTGTCACAGTTGTTCTGGAAATACTAAGAAGTATGTCACTGCATAATGGACCAAAGAGCTACAGACCTTACACTTAGATTTGTATATTAGTCTCATTTAGTTTTGTTTTTTTTGGTACTGGGCATTGAAAGAATTTGCAAAAATGATGAACAAAGAATGTACTACTTATTTTGTATAATTTTAATCCCTTTGATAGTATTTTTAAACATTCATACAACTGTTTATAAATCTTTAAGAAACATACATTTACAAAACTGATGTCGTTCATTCCAGACTTCACAAAGTTGCATTACCCTAAATTTAATATATTTTTAAATTCACCACATTGAACAAATTTGCCAATCATGATTTATTTTCCTGCTATGAAATGACTCTCGCAAATATTCCTCCAAAAATGTTTTCTTTTAACTGGAATTTCAGAAAGAATATGTCGTGATACAATACAGGAGAGAGTTGATAAAAATATGGAGAAGGAAAAGTTAATCAACGAAATATCCCCAGTTAGAAATAATTAGCGATTATGTATGATTATGTCATAAAGAGACGCAAGCTGGGGAAAAACTGGTTAGGGATAAGAGAATATAAAGTAAAAAAAAGACCATCAATAAAGACAAATAGAAGAAAACTGTGAGCGAATAAGAAAGGAATTTAAAATTCGGTGTAAAAGAGAATTTAATCCAAAAAATGAGATAAAGAAATAAACAGGAATACGAATCGAGAGAAATAGTAAAGGAACAATTAATTCAGAGAGAAATGGAATAGGGTAGACATATAGAATGATGGAAATGAAACTGAAACGGAGAAATGAAGTGACACATAAAAGGCCAATAATAAACGAGAAATGTATAACATGGAAGATGATATAAAGGGAAAAAAGGAAGATCGTTAGGAAATGAATGAAAAAAAAGAATATTTAAAATTGAAATGAACCGAAGGCAAATTGTATAGGCACAAATAAAAGAGAAGGAAATCGATAGGGAGGAGTAAAGAAAGAGAGAGAGGGGAGAGAGAAGGGGCGTGCAGCGCCGCCACACCGACGGAATCGCGTGGGCGTGGCGGTGCCGCTCTCGTGTGATTCCACTTAATTAAGCCCGGCGCCCGTCCCCCTCCCTCTCCATCTCTCTCTCTCTCCCTCTCCCTCTCCATCGCCGACGCGCGTTCTCACCTGCGGCGTCGGGGCCAGACGAACGCCGAGCCCCCCGCCGATGGCCATCCAATTACCGCCCGCACTCGACGGAGCGCCGCCCCGCCCCCGCCCCCATCCCTCGATGTCCTTCGTCAGCCTCGCCCCGCGTTGCGGTGCGCGCCCGCGCTAACAAATAGGCGGCCCATGCAGCGTTTGAGGTAATGTATGCAGGCGTTTTGGAGAAGGAGTGAGCGACGTAAAATTACGTAATCTAGGTTTAACTAGTGGTCGGAGAGATGTAAGATATACTCGTACAATGAAGACGAGGGGTAGAATGGAACACGTACGGTGATTTTACATGATCTTCTAGATAATATACCGTCTCGAAGTGCCGAGGGTAAAATGCTATGAGAAAGTGCCATGAGAAAATGCAAGAAATAGTTTAGTGGAAGTTGTAAGCAGACTAAAACGATACGTGATAATAAGATACTTCCTTGGGAAAAAAATAAGTTGTCTGTTTGAGATGGTGTTCGTGGTCTGTTCGAGGCGAAAATCAATAATAGAACATTGGAGTAATTGTTTTGGTTGATTACTAGTGGTTTGTTGACTATTATAATTGATAGTCGTGCACCTACTTTAGAGGACATTACAGATAAACTACAACCTTTATGTAATAGTGTAGACAATTCATTAAATTAAGAGTATGGAAAAAAAGTCGGATACACGGAATTGCCGGTTGCAAAGAGAATACTTCCATATTACAGCAATCTCCTCTTCGTAGTATTCGCAGATATTCCCTTAGTTCACTGATCTTGTAAGAACGTTCAAAATTATTTGCAACGTTTATTGGTTATGCATATTTATCGATCATTTCCAATGTGTTCTAATTAATTTATCCCTTGTACTATCCACAAAGTACTAATTTAAGTATTACATTCACATGTGCGCTGAGATTTTTTTCAATTAAAAAAATCAAATTCGTAAAATGTAGAAACTATTCGTATAATGTCATCTTTCTTTACATTTTATTTTCAACATTCTGGGTTAGTGCCGGATAACAAATCAAAAAACGGAAAATAAATTTCGGTTAATTCGGCTATAAAGTAAAAAACTATAAAAGTTCGTTAATACTTTGATACACTTTTAATAAATATTTCATCAATCTTGACCGAAAAAAGATACATCAGAGTATTTGAATTCTCCTTTGCTGTAACAATGAGAAAAAATAATAAAGATAAATTCTTTTGTTAAAAATTAAGTAATTAAATGGGTTGTAACTGGGTGGCACGCCATTTGAGCATCATATGTCTAAATAAAATTCACATTTTCCACTCATAAAATACACAAGCTGCATTGAGAGCGACTTGCAGACAGCGTTTCATAAAACACACAAGCAAGGGATCTGCGTTCGGAATTGCGCTTCGCGTGGGGATGTAAACGCAACACAATAACGCGTTTCCAGAGGCGAAACCTACTCACGCGGTTACGGAGGCAGAGACGACGGAGCGAGCTGTTGGCAGCCCTGTTTACACGCACGGAGAATCTGTCAGTATAGCGTTCACAACCGACGCTCACAAATATTTTACGGAACAATCGTGCTTTGCCGCCACAAAAGACCATTCAGGCAGCGTTTGAAATTTCAATGGTGTTAACACGTTATAGTCCCTTGCTAAGCTTAAAGCGACCGCAATTTTCTTCTTACTTATTTAAACACAAAACTAAACAGCCTCACATAATTAAATCGGGGGTTTAAATAGACGCTGTGGGGCCCCCGTATTAGATTTCTTGTTAAGCCCATCTTTCTCTATTACGAGGCCGGCAGTGGCCGCGTGCTAGCGGGGGGGCGGGGCGGGAAGGGGGAAGCGGAAACCCCATTGTGAAAGGCGCGGAGGCAGCGGGTGGCGAGGGAACCGAGGCGGGGCCATAACGGGGGAAGGGGAGTAGGAAAACAAGAGTAGAGGGACGTTCAGTAGGTTCTATGCTGCGGAGAGAGAGAGAGAGAGAGAAAGAGAAAGAGAGAGAGAGAAGGAGAGAGGCAGACAGACAGACAGAGATAGAGATAGACAGAGAGAGAGACACACATAGATAGATAGAGATAGAGAGAGAGAGAGAGAGAGAGAGGAGAAGAAGAGAAGAGAGAAGAGGGGGGGGAAAAAAAATTAAAAAAAAATTTAAATTGTGAGAATAACACATTCACTTTTCGAAAGTATGAAACATAATAGTAAAGTATTGATTATATGGGAAATGTTTTATTACTAATTTCCAAAAAATACAATTCAAATACGACGTTAGAGAACAGAGAGGAAGAGAGAAGAAAAGAGATATGCCAGGAATGGAAGGGAGAGAGAGAGAGGGAGAGGAAGAAAGAGGGGGAAGAGTCAGGGAGAGAGAAATAGATGGAGAAGGAGGGAGTGAGAGTGGTGGAGTTCGGGAGGGTAGAAGGTGGTAGAGGAAGAGAGAGGGTGACGGAGGGGAAGAAGGGCAGTGAGAAGGACGGACAGAGAGAAAGAGATAGATGCAAGAAAAGGGAGAGAGGAGAGAGCGCGAGCATCAAGTGGGGTAGAAAGAGAGGAAGGAGGAGCGCGAGCATAAACTAAGAGAGGGGCAAAGGGGCGAGCGAAGGCCATGACTGCTGAGCAGGCAGCTCACAGAGCAACCAGAAAGAGGGCGCGCTCCCCTATTTACTTAGCAGTCGGCGCGGACTCTGTGGCGCGCTTGGTCCGAACGGCCAACTTTAACTATTGAATTATTAATTCCCGGAGCCGGACGGCTTGCGTGGCACACCACGGGGCCCTCTGACCTCGCACAGCCCCAAACACCCCCACCCCCACCCCCACCCCCGCCCGCCGTCGTCCCGCACACCATGTGCAGCCTCGTTGCCCTCCACGACAACCTCAATGGGTGTGCGCTGCCCGTCGCCGTGACTTCGTTTCCGCTTGCACTTCATCTCGCCTGCTGTTCAACTCCCTGCACCGTCCAGCCCGCCCCTTCTCGGCCTGCAAGCGAGCTCTTCATGACTCGTCCTTTCCATGACGGATTCGTTCTGGTCCAGATCGCTGGAGCTCAAAGGGGTCTTGAGGTCTGGAAAGGGTCACCTCACCCAAGCCCCCTCTTCTTCCAAGCCCTTCCTTTCTCTATCGGGAACATCCCACGCAAACTCAAACATATTTTTTATCTCCCGTACTAGATTCATTCTGAACCCACCTCCACCCCTGGATGTGAAAATGTCTTGCTCTAATCCCGGGCACATTAATTATTCACCAGACCCACAGTCGCCTGTTTCTTTATCTGCATTCACTCTTCCCATACCGACCTCTCCCCCACACATTTTTTTTAGTTTTCAGAGAAAAATAATTATTTTGCCTTTCTCCGGTCTTTTTCTAAATGCAACCATGTTTTTCTTGCTGACCTCAATAGGCCTGTAGCGGTACGTCTTTCTTGTTTGTATCTGTAATGTCCTACCGTCCAGCAACGTTCCTCCATCCTCTCTCTATTTTCAACGTTCCACTCTTCATACTTTTACCTTTCCGTCTGCACCCCATTGGACCCTTTGCATAATGACACATCCTCAAATGTCTCAGGGCCTTGCCTTTATGGCAGTCTCTCCTCTCACGGCCGTCTCCACTTTTTCACGACCATAAGTATACAAATAAATGTTAAACTGACTCACGAATTGATCTATAATTAATGTATTTGACCCACGAAATTATTTATTAGTAATGTCTTTCAATGAATAGTATGAAACATATAATTAATCCCATTGGAAGTTCTTATCATTCATTCAATAGATCTAATGTTTTTTAACGTTTAATTGTTAGTAGCCTTATTTTATATTTATTTCATGGATTTTTTAACATAATATATTTACCAATAATTTTACTTAAGGGAAGAGAATACTCTATTATAAAACTATTAATAATTTAATCCTCATAATACTTCACATATTAAAAAACGTATTTTTTAATAAGGTAAGAATTCATAAGTATTTAGTGACTTCAAAAGTCGCTTTGAATTTCAAGGCAAGAATTCACTAGCATTCGTAACTAATTGATTTCTATTTCAGAGAAGTCTTTGATAATAAATAAAATTTCTTTAGCAAAGTCAAAACCTGGATTTCATTTTTAGTCATTCACTGTAAATCTGAAGACAAGAATATACGTTTCTGTTATATTTTTTGAAATTTTTATTTACATTACAAAGATGCGTAAGTGACATTTGAGAAAAGTTTATCGAAAAACAAGGTTTAAAATGTTAATGAATTAAACAAAAACAGTTATGAGATATTTATATAAAACTATGAAGACAAATATTGATAATCATTAACTCGTGCCTAAATTATTATATTTCTCAACAGGAGGCAATAAAGTCAGAGACAAACTTTAAATTTATTGTATATAATCTTAATTTGAATAATTATTATCTATAATGTAGTTCTGCACACAATATGAAGGCATACAATGTAATGTGTTCATATTTTTTAACACGTTATTAAAACATTTGTATTCCTAAAATCAATTTAGGCAATTGTTCTTTTCGGGAAAGTCCAAAATATATTTTGGAAAACTCGCAATACCTTCAAGTTCCTTTCTTAGGCTCTTCCTTTACTGAACCTCGACTCACTCCATTTGGGACTTTCCACTTCCAAGATTCAATATATATTTTAGAAACACCATAATCTTGTTAGTTAATCACATCTCTGATGCGGGAAAACAAGGATGGATATCTCTTCTAGGAGAAATCCGTAACATGCGAGAATCACACTTCTCCCCGACGTCAAATACAGCAGTGCGTGCGCCGCAGCCGTGTGTGCTTGTGGCACGGTCCGTGGCTTGGGAGCTCCCGCGCAAATGAAGAGGAAGCAAACGATGTCTCCGCGGTCGCTCACAGCCACAAAACGCTTCAGCAAACCCGCGCGTCTTTAGGGTCGAATAAAGCCCGAGGCTTTACAGAAAAGCGATTTAGTATCTGAATGTTTTGTAAGCATTTTCAAAAACATATAATATTCCAAAGGGCAGTTTGAAAGTCACGAAAACAAATGTATACGCTTCTAGTTTTATTTTCTACCGTTTACTGCTCTCCTTTAAACATCATCATCATCATCATCATCATCATCATTACCATCTTCCTTCTTCCTCTTCTTCTTCTTCTTCTTCTTGCGGAATAGCTTGAATCGCATTTTAAGAATCTCGTTTCTTTCTTCTTTTCTTTTTTCTATACTACACCAATCTTTTCTTCCTTTATTTCTTTTTTTCCTATCTTCTCCCTCCTCCTTTTCGTCCGACTCCCCATTCTTCCTCTTTGTATCATTTATCTCCATATTTATCTTCATCTCCTTCTCCTCCCCTTCGTTCTGGTCTTCCCATTCTCCTCTCTTCCTTTTTCTTCTCCTTTGGTTTCTACTTTCTTTCCTCGCAGGTCTGTTAAACGCGTGGTTGCATCCCACTCCCCGGATGCCACGCCGCAGCCTTGATAAAATTCGAAGGGTTTGCCTGTACCGTTTCAAATTGTGAAACGTAGCCCTTTGTTGAAATAATGCATGAGTATTCGCGTGAATGTTGTCAGAGAAACGCACGGAGAAAACTGATTTGCTTGAACACTTTTCAGATTTAACATACTCGTACGGTCGTTGAAATCTTCCTTTTCAAGCTCGAAAGTAGATGCTCGCCTTCTACAAAGTTTCGTTCTCACAGTTGCTAACTCGCAAACAACACGAAGTATTTTCTGTATACATTCATTTTGATGCTCTATCAAAGGAAAAAAACGTGCATTGTGGTGAAATATTAGTATAAAAAATACAAGTACGTTTCTTACAGCAACATATACCTTATTGGAGTTGGAACTATAGTCCAGATAATAAAGGTATAACTTTTTCCACACACAAACAGAAGAGTATAAAATTGCCTTAAGATAACTAGAATTAGAATAGCTTTTATAAATTTAATAAGTGTTACGTCAAAAGGTAAATAAAAATACCCCGTTTAATTTCATTCATCTTGAGATTTGTAGACCTCAATATTGGCAATACGTGGTGATAATACCAAAACAAATAATGGAAATCTAAACACACAACGATGTAAATACGCTTATAAAATCGGTAACTGTGATTGAAAAATGAAAATGGTATACTTCTCCCGTCACAATTAACAAACAAAGAGAAAAAAATTTAAACCTTTAAAAAAATGTAAATCCTGATACAAAGAACGAGATAAAGTAAATACAGTTTTGTACAGAGTTGACAGTTATTTTCAAAGCCACTAAACGGGCTGACACAGCGCCCGCTCATCTTTAAACTCTGGTAAAACTTACCAGTGTACTGTACATGTTTTCTGTACTCTTCTTAATTTTTTCACAAACTCATCGTCTGGACTATCTCATAAAAGCAGCGTCTTAAAAACTTTAAAAGCAGCGTCTTAATTTTCAGTTCGAGTGAAAAAAACGTGCAGATGGGCGAGCATTCATCTTTCCCACTGTCCCTGCCTACCCCATCCCTCCCACCGAGAAACACTCGACGATCCTGCAGCACGCGTTTTCGCTTGGGCCTCTCAACTCTCCCTTGCCTCCCGTTTATCCCTACTTCGCCTTTCCTCGCGTTGTTTCATCTTCTTTTGTAGCCCTCGTGGGGAATGTTGCGAGAATAGCTCTTATCTGACTACGAAGACGTGTTATGTTCCCCTGAGCGTCATTGTTTTCAGTCAGCTAATTGAACGCAGCATTTGGAGACGGCCGAAGACTATTTCGGTCAGGAATGCCACGCGTGCTTGCGATACAAGGGGATAAAGAGCACCGAGAATTGCGATGCATCCGCGCAAATGAGGCTGTCGCTGAAGAGAAATAAAAGGACTTGGTAATGTACTCCCTCAATGGTAAGAGGAGACAAACAGTTCCCACTTTAAAAGTTGTTCAAATTGTGCTATAAACGAAGACGTTTGAGCAATCATTTGTGTTCATAAAATAATAAAATTCATTTGGCTTGTGAAAATTATATTCTTTGGCTGGCAATGAAAAGTTTCAGCAAGTATGTACCGTTTCATAGGAAGTACGTATCTAACTTTCTCTTTATTTACGTTTTTATTACAACATGGGTTGTGCAAATCAATTGTCTTACGTTTAAGAACGAAAAACATAATCGATCTCATTTTATATTTTACAATTCATAATTGAAAATTAAGACATACTATTTTCATTTGTACCCTGAAAAATGGCAACCTTGTTTCATTGAAAGTAGGAGAATTTTGATGAAATATCTAAACAAAATGTGGTCTTTCGTACCTTCACATCGATAGAGTCTACACTTATTCAAACACATTCATTCCAACAATAAATGAATAAAGTAAGCTGTTTTGTCATTTGGTAATGTATTCTTATTACATGAGTTACGTTTTCCCAGAAATATGATGAATACTTGACCCATTATTTCCAAATGAAAGAGTATACACTTTAATGTCACTAACGCTGATAAGATCATTGTTTTTATTTATTTCCACCTGTTCGGCATTTCTGCCTTTCAGGGATGTTAACATTTTACAACATAATTATTGTCATTCTTTCTCACGCTAATTGTCCTGATTGTTACAGGCTGTTTTCAGTGTATACTTTTTAAAAATAGACTATTCTGATGGGCAATTTATACTCGTATCGTCTTTAAATGAAATATTCGTGATTTAATGTGTTACATTAATGGATGTTGGGAACTAATGCCGTTGAATATTTATGGAGGTCTGAATTTATCCTTGGGAAATCGTGAGCATATTCTGTTTGGTTTAGGTAGTTTTGCCAAGTTTGAAGATGGGCGTGGCTGGGGATCCTGAAAGAATCTCGAAAACTTTTGAGAGGTTTTTAGTATGAATTCTTGTATTGGCTCTATTCGTAGTTCTCTGTGAAGTTGTTTGTTACTAATAAACCAGGGAGCCTTAGTAATTTTTCTTAAGCATTTATTTTGAATAATTTGCAGTTTTTCAATATGTGTTTTGCTGCGTTACACCAAATTGGACAAGCATACGTGATTGTTGGTCGATTATTGATTTATAAATTGAGGTTCCACATTCAATACTTAGAGCTGATTTAGAGTTTTGTAGGGATAAAGTTTAGCAATTTTGCTAAGTTTTATTTGAAATTGTTTTGATGTGATCTTTCCATGTTAATTTCGAATCGAGCATTAGTCCTAAATATTTAACTGAAGTTTGTTTGGGAGCCATTTTATTATTGAATTTTGAATTTTAAGGGGGCGGAGTCGGTGGTTTTCGAAGTGTGAAGACTTTTGCTTGGGATTTATGCGAGTTTATTTTGATTCTCCACTGTTCCGACCAGGTGATGTAAGTTGTTAAGTCATTCTGAAGGTTGTCATAAGCGCTAAGTATATCCTCGTGGGCTGTGAATAAGGCGGTATCATCTGCGAATAGAGCAATTTCTGAATCAGCTGGCTTTGGGATATCCGATAAGAATATGCTGAAAAGTAAGGGTGATAGGCATGATCCTTGAGGGACACCGGCACTAGTTTGGCATTGACAAGAATACGTAGAATTTATTCTTACGAGGAAATGACGATCTTCTAGAAAGCTGTCAATAATTTTATAGAGGTAGTTTGGTGTACCTAGACGTTGTAGTTTAAATAGTAGTCCGGGGTGCCACATTTTGTCAAATGCCTTTTCGATGTCAAGAAATATTGCTAATGTGTGTTTGTGTTGATAAAATGCATTAGCCATGAACTCTGAAAGTCTCAGGAGTTGGTGAGTTGTCGAGTGTCTGTTTCTAAATCCAAATTGAGTATTAGGTATAGCCTTTATTTCTGATACATATTTATTTAACCGCGTATATATTAGTTTCTCGAATACTTTGCCAAGAGTTGGAAGTAAACTTATCGGTCTATAATTGGATGGATTTTGAGGATCTTTTCCTGGTTTCTTGAACGGAGGATAATAGCAGTTTTCCAATTTTGGGAAAGTGCCTAGTCTTAGTGCCGAATTGAAAATGGCAGTTATAGCCTGCAGTGCCTTCTTGGTTAGTGCTTTGAGGGCTTTATTACTAATATTATCATAACCTGTTGACTTTCTAGATTTTAATTGATTGATTGTTTTTCTGACTTCGGAAGGTGATATAAACTTGATTTTTTCCGGGACAGTTGCAACTTGTTTCGCTGATTCGAATAAAATGTAATTATTGTACTGGTTGTTGCAAATTGGATTTGGAGTGAAAGTTTCCTGAAAGTGTTTGGCTAATAAATTGGCTTTGTCTTTATCTGAGTATGCGATTTCTGAATCGCTTTTTAGAATTGAGATTTCTTCTTTTCTTTGGTGATTCGTTTGATTGTAGACCACATTGGTCTGCTGTTAGGATGAATTTGCTTTATGATGTTCTGATATTCAGAATAACGAAATTGTTCTAGTCTGCATTTTATTATTCTGGAAATTTTATTTAATTTTACCTTCAGGTCTGGTCTCCTGGTTGTTTGCCAATATCGCCTAAGGTTATGTTTAGTTTTGATTAGATTTGCTATTTTCAATGGTATTGGTTTTCGTATTTTAACATTTGCGTGACATTGTGTTGTTGATTGTTCAATTGTTTTCTGTATCGTTTGTGTTATATCCAGTACTTGCTTATCTAATTCATCATTGGTTTGAATATGACTAGGGTATATTATATTGGTGTCAATTAGCTCCTTAAATTTATTCCAATTAATTCGTCCCAATCTTTCATTACATTGTAATAATTGGGCCAACGGCGAATTGGAGCAGTTTATTTTGATAATTACTGGGGAGTGATCCGAGTCTAGTTCGGGTAATACTGTTTGATTTAAGGGCAAATTGAAATTTTTTGTCACACTATATCTAGTATATCCGGAATAACATTGCTGTTATAAGAATAGTGTGTTGGGCACTGGGGGGCCAAAATATGAATATCCTTGGATACTGCGTAGGTAAATAATTTTGTACCGTGGTTGGAAGTGGTATTGCATCCCATATTTGATTTTTACTGTTTAAATCGCCAGCTAATAATATGCTATTGGTTTTGTTTTTGAAGATTTCATTATAAGCTTTTAGCGGGAATTTTTTATTTGGTGGTTTGTATGCTGCAATTATTTCGTAATTATTGTTGCCTATATTTATTGTTACTGCTGTTGTTTCGAGTTCTGGGGAGTTTGGGCTATGAATCGCTTGATGCTTTAATTTGTTCGAAATTAGTATGGCTACACCTCCTGAAGCCACTTCTGAGATTCTATCGTTTCTATATGTTTTGTAACCTGGTATTTTAAATTTTTCATTTAGCACTAAATGTGTTTCTGTAACACACGCAATGTGGATTTTGTAGTGATGCATGAATTGTTCAAATATAATCTGTTGCCTTTTGAAACCGTTTGCGTTCCAGTTCAATATTTTTAGTTCTTGAATTTTATTTGCTATTTTGAAGGATTGGCATCAAGACTGAACTATGTTATGGATTTGGGGTATTATAGCTGAGATTATTTGGTTTACTATTGTATTAACAAGTTGAATTACGTCAACTTGCGGTTGTGGCTTGGAGGTGGCCGTGCTGTTTGCCAAGCTGTTAGTTTGCGTTGTGGAGACCGGAAAGTTTTCATTATTTAAAGAATAGGAGGTTGCTCACGTGTTTCAGTTGCCTGGTGCGTTTACCGAGATATTTCTCTGAAAGGAATGCTGCCCGTGACCTGCGAACTTCTTGGTACACAGGCAGCCTCGATAATTTGCTGTGCCCTCGCCACAGTTAGCACAGATCGGTTTGGAGTTTTGGGAACGGTACATTTAGAATAGTGATGCTCACCATCACAACGAACACACCTGGAAGTTACGTGACAATTAGCCTGAGAATGTCCGAATGACTGACAATTTTACATTGCACAGGTGAATTACGTTTATTATATAACCTCTGAAATTACTACCAATAATTGAGCCTTTTGAATTCTTCTTTGTTTAATTTAGATAGATTTAGCTTCTTCAGTCTCTGATAAGTCCATAGCACAAGTTTGCAGTGGTTGTCTTTGTTTATTATATAACCTACAAACTTTAATTACTGGGTAATTGAGCCTTTTGAATTCTTCATATATTTCACTTTCTTTAAGAGATTCTGGTACTCCCTTAAGCATAACTGTAAAGATTTTCGTCGAAGGGTCCCTATATGTATAAAATGACACTGATTTAACTTCACAAAATTTCTTATAGTTTCTAAAGTCGTCTATATCGGTGAAGAAAACCTTGATTCCATTCTGTTGTGTTCTAGTGGAAAAGTCGTTTTTAGCTACTGACTTGATATCATCTAATATTATTTTATAGTTTTTACCTAACACATGTATGGGAGGTATTTTCACTACTGGGGTA
Organism: Teleogryllus oceanicus; assembly: GCA_964035755.1. Classification (NCBI taxonomy): domain Eukaryota; kingdom Metazoa; phylum Arthropoda; class Insecta; order Orthoptera; family Gryllidae; genus Teleogryllus; species Teleogryllus oceanicus. The sequence goes on along the minus strand of CAXIVR010000002.1, from coordinate 239,127,762 downwards.
ACATTTATTGGTTCATTTGGAGTTTCAACTTCCGTTAATATTTCATATCTGTTAGCAACTGGCACGCCATACATATCGCGAGAATCGTAAGTTCTTTGTCTTTTAGCAGAGCTCTTTTCCATAATATTTGATTCACTACTTACATTTTTTTGAGTGGGTTGGCTACTTAGCTGCGATAGTGAAGAATGCTGGCTATGCGGAACTTGTTGAAGATTTTGATGTTGTTGCAGCTGAGGAATAATTATGCGTTGCTCATTAAGGTATTGTAGAAACTGTTTTTGTTGGTCTTACATCATTTTCCATTGTTGCTCTGCCTGAAGTTGTCGGTTTTGTTGCATTTGCTGATCTTCTGCTTGTTGCTGAGCGGATGGATTACACTCGTCCATTTCAATATTTGAATTTTCACCACCGTTTGGATTGTTTAACGTGTCTAAAGCATTTTTAATTGCTTCCGCTGTTGAGACTGAACTTGGATTCATGAACGCTGTGAAAGCGTGGAGGACACTAGCCTGCGCGCGTTAATCACTTGGTTGTCCACTGGGTAATGCTCTGGCCGAGACCAGAGCATATAGTTTTGAACACGTACTGATCGCACTTATTAAATTTTGTATTTAGCACTTTGTAAGTAATCGTTTCACTGCACTCGCCACTTCTAGCACTAGCAACGAGACCACTGCGATGTGAACTTAAGCTGCGTAGCGCGATATGAACGCGATAAGAGCTACCTCGGCCACGATGTGCTCGCCTCGGCGGCTCGAACTGGAATGATAAGATCAAAAGTGGAGTTTGCATGCTATTGAATTGTTATAAAACACTTATTTAAGATTTTCAGATAGAACATTGTTACAGAAAGAGCCTTATTCGAGAGCGAGAGTCTCCGATACTTCCTTAGGGAAACACTAGTTCCTCGATTCTAAATCAGTTCTCCTCAGTCACACTATTTAAGCTAACAGTTCGCACTCTGCCGGAGACGGCGCGGGGCGGAGAGGGTCGGACTGGCGTCTGGAACGCGCCTTCGCGTTATAACTCTGCCGACTTCCGAGCGCATTTAATAATACGGCTTCCGGTGCGCCACCTCCGCCCCCTACCTGCTCCGGTGGCCATTTCCCCATTCGGCGCAACCGCTGCACCACCTCCACCACCGCATTCCCCTCCTCCGCTGACACATCTCCCCCAAACCCCCCCCCCCCCCCCACTCCCCGCCACCGCCGCCCAACCCACAGCGCCTCCGCCCGCCCTACCGCCGCTGCCCCTACCCCCGCCGTCCTCGCCACCCTCGTCACCTCCGCCACCACCGCCGCTCCGCCGCCCACGCCACTCACCGCCCCCCTGCCACCCCCCTTCCCGACGCATTCGCCGCCCCCAAACCACCGCGCCGCCCCGCGCCCGCCACCCCCCCCTTTTCCAACACCTAACCCTCCGTGGCCTCGCCTCCATCCCCCACCACCACCCGTCCCCGCCGCCTCACGCCTTGCACTACGCACTGGAGTAAGCGCCTTAATTTTCAAGTTTGCGGCAGTTTATCAGCCGAGCTAAAGGCGAACGGGCGTGGGGCGGGGGGGGCGCGGTAAGGCGCACGGGGAGCAACGCGAGTCTCCGGAAACAGCTGACCCGCGCTTTAGTTGGCGACGGTGCCGCTTCGCCGCGCGCGTGACGCGGCGTTACTCACGCGCCTTCCGGTCGACCGCAAGGCGCTGCGGTGCCCCTCCTCCACCGCCCGAGGTGCAACTTCCGCGACGGCGCCGCTAATTGGGAACTGCTTTCGCAGAACTCGCACATCTTTGGCTTTTTCGTTACTGCAGAGGAGAGAATGAATTGAGACTTCTGCAAGTTTTACTTAACGCTGTCTAGTGCGTAATGAAATATATAATATTTATTTATTTTTATTTATTGATTTATTAGGCAAAAACAGTCCAAACCTGTATGTGACGTATGGGGGAGAAAATCATCTGCCCACGCTCTCTTGAGTTTCAGAATCCCTTCCCAACAAATTAACTATTAATAGTTGAAAGATGAAAAATAGTAGTAATAATAATAATAATAATAATAATAATAATAATAATAATAATAAATTTCAAAAAGCGAGAGATTAACATTTCCAAAACTATATATTTTCGTTGCTGAATTATAGAAAACTGATTTGAAACGGTAAACGAACGAACATATTGGAGTTTTCTCTATTGCTATCAAAATAGAAACTCACCCTTAGCTCTACTACCACTACAAGCAAAAGGAAAGCTCAACAAAACGTGCGCACAGTGAAGCTACATTTACGTTCAGAAGCATATGAAGGGGTTATCTCAGCATTTGCTCAATGGATAAGGGAAATTGGACAAAAACCCGATCGAGATTCGAGTCATTGATCCGGAAATTAAAGTATGTTGTTACAGGCATTTAAGTCTTTTATTAATTATACAATGCAAATGTAAACTAATTCATGATACCATATCATTATTTTGGTAAAGTAAACATTGTTTTTCTTTTTGATGATCAGTATAGTCTCTAATAGTATAGAAAAAGTTTTGCAGCACAAAAGATTTTACTTTTAACTTAAATTTGTGTACCAATTTTAATTGTTTATTTTCATATAATACTAATCATTTGGTTCATTTTACAAAGAGTGGAATATGTGAGCTACGCGCTATGTATTTGAGTACTGAAGTAGGATTTTATGACCATATAGGTTCTAAAGTAAGAGAGCAATAATTTTTTTTTACCACGTATTTTCCTTCCCATTTTAGTAACAAACAAATTGTTCTTTTTTACAATCACAACGTATGCAGTATAGTCGGTATCCTTAAAAATAGAGAAAATTTTTTTTCCCATATTTTCATTTTTTACAAATCCCAGTTCATATAATATAATATTATACAAAATAATCAAAATATAGCATCTCATGTACTTATTCGAAAAAAGCATTCTATATTTAGGAGTAGAATTTATTGAAATATCTAATAAACAATTGTAGAAAAAATAACGTTTCAATGAAAAGTACGAAATTAACAGCAAGGCATAATTTATTCCAATCCCCATTCCGTTGAATGGTTGAGCCCAATGAAATACCTACACTGTCCACCTCCACATGAACTGCACCGAACAGAGCCCATTACGTTGCATCTCGCACGTTCCTCTCCCCGCCGCGGCGCAGCGCTGTCTGCAGCCGGGCGCCCAAAGGTGCTACAGCACCCGTGCGAGGCCATTGCCTGTCGCCCGCCACTCCGCTGATTGGTCGCCAGTGGCGGCGGCGGCGGCGGCGACGGCAGCGGCTCCTCCCTTTGTGAGCGAGTAATTAATGTAAAACGCCCGCAAGGAGTTAATTGTCGATTAACAAAACTAAGCGGACAGGGCAGCGCTGCGTAGACTGGTGACCGGCGCGAAGCCTTCAACTACTATGTAGATAGGTGCGTGGCGTTAGAAATGTGATTTGTTCGCTTAGTACAAATGAACTTCCCTTCGGCGTCGCGGGCGCCGCTATTGTAAGCGAGCGACGGCGAACATGTGTAAAGGGGGCCGTGGAATGGGGGGGGGGGGAGGGTCGAAGGGACTCTGTGCTGCCGTCGGCGGTTCGCGCCCTTCCGACAGAACCATTGTGGTGCAAGGGCCATTCAGAGGGCTTTCGCAGTGGATGGTAGGGACGGTGTAAGGTGGGGCCAGACGGAATGGTCGAAGATAAGGGACGGATAGTGAATGCGAGTGAGAACCGATGACGTTAGTTACCGTAAAAGTTTCTGTATTCAAAATTCAAAATTTATTGCTTTTTTATCCTTGAAAATAATTTTATTACATGGGAGTTTTTTTTTTCTCCCTTTCAAAAATTCAAAATGTAAGTAGTATATGACTTAGTGTAGGGATCACAGAATTTTAAAAATGTGCACACAATTCCCCATAGCACGTCATACGCAGTTTTTAACTGTTTTTTTGACGTAAAATAAATAAATAAATAAATAAATAAATATTTGATACAACACGTTGGCAGAAAATAAATTATAAAAAATAGTTTAATTCTTCAGATTTGTAGTTATCAATGCACTTTGCTATCATTACGAGATTCTGAAGCACGTTAGTGTTTTCAAGGTCAAAATAATACAAAGTACTATTTCGATAATCAATCATTAGTTGCAATCCTTTGTTTCCGAAATATTGAAATTATGTCTCAAACATTACAGAATTTCAAGATGATTTAAAATCATAAAAATTTCAAGTCCAGAATGTTCAAGAAGTCTGTTCGCGGGGTGTAATTCCACATTAGAGGAGGGGCTTAGATCACATCGAAATGGTATAAACACTGCGACCCACAGACCCGAATGTCACGCACTTGCCCTTAAACCCTCTCAAAGAACTTTCACTAGGGAAGAGGAGTATTTAAGCTCACAGCTCAGAGAAATGGAAAGCTGTGAGTGCTAGCTGGTGGTATACACACGAAGTGTACTCCGAGACAGAACAAATAATAATAATAATAATAATAATAATAATAATAATAATAATAATAATAATAATAATGTGTTTATTAATGGCGAGGCTCAGGCCATAGGGCCTGCTCTTCCGCCTAACCACTGAGTTAACATTTATACAGAGTAGTAACATATAAGAGGGGAGGGAAATCTGTACATTTATGGCAGATAGCATTTGGAGCTGGATTTGGCCCTAACTCGGCACTCGCAATCTGATTGCAATGAGTACATGGATGCAAATGTTCCAAGACTGCGCCACTGACCAGGAATAAAAGAAACAGAGTTGAAAGTTGTACGACAGAAATGGTACGACCAAGGAGTTCTCTATTGCAAAACGTGTAAACATTTAAGCAGGAAGGTCTCCTTTTGTAGATTTTGACCCCAGCAACTTAATTTGCGAACCCGTAAGCGCCTTAAAAATTAGGTTCTTTAACACACTTATTAAAACCCTCAATGACGAGACGCAAAGCTAGAATGTTGTAAGTATCATTGAACGGAAGATTGATTGATATTAATCAATCAATCAATTTGTGATTTTGGGCGAGTCAACTGCTAAGTTCATTAGACCCGTAAGTGTAATGTATGTGTTCTTCACAAAGTGTTGTAAATCTTCCCCTACTGGATGGTGAGATCGGGTGGCGATCTACCGGTCGGCTATCGGGGTTTTCCCCAACCAGATATCAGCATCAGCGGGGCACCGCCTCAGCCGTGACAAGCTCTTAGCTTCCGACCAGTGTTCCAGCATATGTGCTAGCGTAGTGCATGTAAATGGTGTGTAAGTAAAGGGTGAGAATAGAACAAGGAAGGGGAAGAAAAAATCGTGCGCGGCCCGTATGTTACAGTACTGCTCCGGCATTCACCTGGTGTTGATCGGAGAAACCACGGAAAACTATCCATCAGAGCAGCCGGCCAAACAGTTCTCCTCCTGGTAGCGACTGAATTCGACCTAGGATCAAACTAGTGTCGATTATCTTGCCGCCGACGCTACCTAGTACCTCCCGTTCAGAGACACTACAGTGACATCAGTTAATGCACGGAGCCTCCTCTCCCGGTGTGTACGAAGGAAGTGAGGGGCACTCACCCCCTCTATACGGCGAACGTAAATTTCTATTGCGAAATGTGTATTCAACTATTCTGAAACATTTGAAAAAAAAATTTTTTTTTAAATTCATTTATGAAAATAACCTCTCCAAAGAAAAAATTGGTCAATGTCGATAAAAGAACTATTAACCTCTCTCACGCTATAAAGTTATCTCTTTCCACTTCTCAGAATCCCTCCTCCAAGAAATCAAATACTCTAATATCACAAGTAGGCAAATAGAACGAGAATAGTACGAGACCAGTGTACGGTCGTCGCACAATGTTTTCTATTTCGGCGAATTTCCGTCATCCAATATCGGTGGATGCGACCTTTTATCGTGAGTGGTTCGCGGGACAGCGGCCAGCACACCTCTGCGTATTGATCGAATGAAAGCACATGTACTCGTTTGCCTGCGCGCCTCTCTACGGGAAATCGTGATGGACAGGAAAACGCGGCACACGCTCTGACGCACTCGACACTCTGATGGGAGTCTGAGATACCTGCTTGTATTTCTCTTGGAATTCTGCTTGAATACAAGCTGAATTCCTGGCGTTTTCCGTGAATTTATGTAACACCGTTATCTATTGGACAGCTCTGCCTACCTGAAGTGACCAGACCTCTTTCTGAATTGCTCCGCCCACCTATACGCTATCCCATTCTACTTGCTCTTTTGTGTTGTTAAGTTGCTCCCACCATCTTCGCTGTTAGTATTGTATCTATTGGGAGATGAATCCTAAGATTTTTGTCATTCCCTACCAAATTGCCCTCCCCCGCTAGAAATACGTGAAATCATATTTTTATTCTTACACCTTCATTTATATATAAAGAGAGACATTAACATCACTCGCAATATCCAGAGCTTCTCAGAATTATGTTCAAATTATTTACAATCGGAGATAACGAAATTCATACTTTTTCCGATACACCACGACTTTCATAATAGCTTTCTCGTAATTAATGATATGGCCTTCTTCAGGGTCTTCTTATGTCCTGAAATCGTAGTAGTGTTTTACAAGACATAACGTTCGATAAAGGATATTCAAGAATATATAGTATTAAACATGACATACGTGCAGCTTATACGTAGAGAATTTGCTACATTAAACAGTAAATATATCTTGATTATTTTTAAATAATGATAATGCGAAGAAAATTAAGATTACTTGTAGGATGACAATTATTAAAGGAACGTAAAATAATTGGAGAGGATTTTCTTCAATAAATTAATTAGACGCTCTCGCCCAAAATGCAACTTGCAACTAGTCAAATATAATTTTTGAAAGCAATAATTGAACTTAGACATTATATGTCACCAAAGAGATCTGAAAATTTAAAAACTGCACCGAAAATTAAGTTGATTAGAGGGAGAAATATAGTTGAAGACACAGATAGATTTTTCGTCACAAGTTCCATAAATATGTAAACACAACTTATACAACTAATATGTAACATACAACATACACTAATTATATATAATATTAAAATTCGGAAAAGAATTCAACAATCGAGCATGATACATTTCTTCTTTACACAGGCGCACGCAACCTAAAGCAGGGGTGGGGGCGACTACATATCTGGGCTTCTTTTCCATTGAACTTTATTATATTTGTATTCGACATTTTACCAGTAAATAAAAAATATACTACAAAGGGTATGAAATTATAACTTTGTTTTTACCATTAACAAATACAAATGATTTTATTTCAAATATTACAGAATGCAAGACCGCAACCTCTTCCCGTATTTTTTTTAATTGGTTTTACGGGTATAATCAATTAATTTACATTATTTTGAAAAATATTGTAATTAATGTTCCATGTTTAACAAAATTTTAAAAATATTACTTATGCAAGAAAGAAAACAGTGGTCGCTAATGAACTCAGCCGTTTCTATAGCGACCAAAATAATATAAGTTTTAAAAATATCGGTAATTTTCAGTTTAAAAAGGGGAAGTATGGGATTGAAAATATTTACGGAAATAAAATGCTCCTGTGAAGCAAAAGATTTCATTTTTGTCGGAACAATGTTTTCAGGAGTTGTTCATGAAGAGTTGGTGCATAAATTAAATCATTTTTCTTGCCGATGTCACTGAATTTCATTGTTCTAACGTGGCTTGCTGTACCACTGTGATATAACCTATATCTAGCTCTATATCTTCACAAACTCTCAAAAACACTCAATACAAATATTCCCCACCAAGGTAGAGTTCAGAAACTGGAAAGCTCTGGATAGCGGCCAACTAAAATATTCTATGTATGAACAAACTCTTCATGAACACAGCCTAATTAATTATCACTTTGAGATCGTGCATTTTCTGATACTATTTTTGTTGGAATATCCAACCAACCGATCTACGCGTCATCACCCCCCCCCACACTCCGCCTCCGCGTTCTCGACGGCGTCGCATACTCTCACACAAGTGAACTTTTTGTATCAAAATCGCTTCGTATAAATGCATTTTTAAATAATTATTTGTTGACGATATAAATCGCTAACGAAGAAATTTCTATAGCAATTTCTGCAGTGTTTAAGAGGTTATTTCAACATATCGGTCGATTATTGGTGGTATTGATAATAATTGTTTTAAGCAGTATGATTATTTTGACATTAAGTGCTTTTTAACGTCACTGAAGGCATTATTAAACGAAGACTGATACGCACCTATTGTCACCGAAACAATGACAGTGCGTTTTATGTCGACTCTCCGTAAACCTAACGATCAATATGATCGTTGACGATCAACACATTGAAACCTACAAATCCGATAATTTTTTTGTTTTATCATTTCTTTGGTTTCGAGTATAAACGCGAACGAATTCGAAGCCCTTGAATGGTACTCTGCACATCATGACATTGTGCACGTAACTTGTGGTAGTGTAGATAACAAAAGAACATTTCATCACTAGGAAAATAATTTTATTCAAAACATAGAAAACATTTAAAGAGACACATTTCGTTTTCAACTGCATCCTGTTCTTTAGCTACAAGCACCACAAAATGTGTGTACATGTCCCAAGGATCTCTCACACATGTCGGATGACACTACATTGACTGATCAGCTATTCCACTGCCCCTTTCTTCAAGGCAACCCCTCCCTCCCCTTCCAACTAGTTCCTTCTAAACACACTTTTGGAGCAACACTGTGATGAAGATCCTTTCACTGGTAAGACAAATACCTTCATTTAATGTATATATTATCACATTTGTCGGAGTTTTTGAAAGTTGACGACGTCAGAAGGTATTGCACTCATAAATTGCGTTAGCTTAACAGCTAATCTCATCCCCACTAAGTCATTGACCTACGTTCGTTAAACAAAAAACTAAATCGACGATCAAACGACGCTCAGCTCGTCTTGATCCCTCCCCCCCCGTTCCTTCACATTCTCTTCTCCGAGCCCCACAGACAGAGAACACGTCCCAGGTGCCTCCCACACACACGTCGAATAACACCACACATGCTGATCAATCGCCCTCCACGCCCTGCGCTCCGCGTCCCGCGCCGCGCCGCCGCAGCCATCGTCGACACGAGGCACAGCGACGGCGGAGGGGTGGGGGGTCGCGCAATATACGAGGACGCGCGCCGGCCGCAGGGCTCGAACCCGCAACCCGGGGGCAGAGGGCGGCCATAACGCGGTCGCAAACGAGGTGGCGGCGGGGGCGGGGGCGGCGGCGGGGGCGGCCGAGCAAGCGCCTGGCGCTTTGCCGCGACCGCAGCGCCCCCGCGGTCGCAGCGGCCGCGCCCAGGACGACATGCGAGTGGGGGGGGCGCGGGTCGCACCTGCCGCGCGAGCGATATCGCCTCCCGAGGTGTCGTCTTCGCCACGTGGCGGCAGCGGGCTGCCACGGGATGAGAGATAATGGGTGCGACTGTTTGCTGCAGTTCCAATGCCGTCTCGTGCCGTGGGATTAGTGGTGGGATCAGCTGTTGCGCGGTAGCCGTTTGCAGGATTCTCAGGATTTCTCTGCGTACGACAATTTCACTACCATTCGTATCGTCACATTAACCTTCCTTTCGCACACCAGGTAAGATCCTAAAGTTCCAGTACTGGATACGTAATAAAGTTATAGTTTCAGAACTCACAAAACCAGTTTTCTTGTTGTGACATGTTCTCAATTGGTTTTCTGAACCAATAGATGTCGGAAAATCATTTTAGCGTTTTCTTGACCATACGTATCGAGTCAAATCTACAGTGAAAAGCTGAAAACTCCGATTTTTTAAAACGAGATGGAATCTGTAAGACGATTTTAAATTATGAATGTAATGATGTGGAATAAATTGGTGAATATCTAGAAAATGAAAAGAGATCAGTATTGAATTGCTGCGTGAAACCTTTCCAAAAATACATTTTCTAGTTGTTGTTTTTTTTCATTAACTCAGAATGAATTGAAGTATGAATTGAAGTATTTTTCAGAGCAGGGGAGATAAAAAGGATGTGATGTTGACGGTATGACAGGATTCAACAAAAATGCTTAAATTTTTTTTAAAAGAAGGGAAATGTAGTGTGCTAGGTGTTGAGGAAAGACAAATGAATGAAAGGTTCGACAAAGAAAGTGAAACGAAAAGCATATAGATCAGAAATAATATGCAGAACACGCTGATCAAGAGTACGTGAGAAAGACAAAGACTGCAGTTTTAGAAGCAGGATACAGGGAATGTATGATGGCGTTGGCAATAAGCACATAAGAAAATGTAGAACGAATCCCCTGATTCAATACGGCTACTCCACGATGATAATTCACGATGGGATAATTTCAAATTGCGCACTACAAATTCTACGTGAAATGAACGGAAATGCAGGATATGAATTAAAGTTTTGGAAGATGAAGAGATGATTGCACTACTGGAATGAAGAGATCGGAGCAATACTTACAAGTGCCACAATGCCAAAATTATAAACAAACAAAACCTTTAGTTATCCTTATTAGCATCAACCTGTGTTTGATAACATGAGATACAATGAGAGGCCAATTTTTGTATACCGAATCTTTAAAAAAGTGATATTTTATTAATTACTCAACAGATATATCAATCGAAATTATTTTAAAATTTTGATTCAAGTATATGATTAAAAATCATAAAAATATAGTTAAATCCCTTTGAGTTTTAATAATTTTTTTGAATTCTCAATATTTATCTTTATTTAAAACCATTGAACACGACCATCGACCGCACTTAGTTTGAGTTTCAGCGTGACATAAGCATGCGTTGCTGAACACAAGTCGGCATTCAAAAACAGCCTTCTGTTGTATAAATTTATAGCAATTCTGTGCATATGCCAGAGTATGAAGACCATCAAAGATTACCACTAACACGAGAAAAATAATAAAAATAAATGATAATGATGAAAGGGTTTAAAATGACTGTGTAAATTCGGTAGTTCTCAGTAGAAATAGTGTCATTGATTTGTGTTACTATTTGAATTACTATTTGAATCACTAATCGGCAAGGAATGAAAGACGGTGGTAACAGTAGCTATTCCTTGATGATTCAAGATGTAATTGACGTGATTTATTTGCAAAGATTCTCTACTCTGGTAAATGTTGATCCATGAATTTGCTTCAATACGTCATCAACATATTTTGGATGTGAATGCAAAGTCATTACCTCAGTAAATAATAAATTGACGTAAGTTACAATATTTTGAATAAAACATTCCAAAGTAAATAACTTTTTAGATCGAATATTTACCACGTTAATAAAGGTTTGTACCACAGATATTTAAAGGCCGAGAAAGATGAACACATTGATCATTAGAATACTAAACTGGCACGGTATTCATAGTATGTTTCACACAAAGGTCAATGAAGTCGGTACGGTGGCCGAGATTGCTAAGGCAGTAGTGTCGTATTGATCTCGGACCGAAGGGCCGCGGGTTCGAGTCCCGCCTTGGGCATGGTTGTATTTGTGTTCGTCCTTCACCCCTTATCATCCCCATATCATTTCATCTTCATAGTACCATACCGTTAACACCAATAGTGGTCGATAATGACGTAGATGTTGATGCGACCTTAAATAACCAATTAAAAAATATATGTGAAATGTTAAAAAATTGATTGCATTTTGTATATATAATAATGAGAAAGTAAATAAACAAGAAGTAAAAACAGAACAGAATTGCACCTTGAAATTCGATTTGCATTCGAAAAATTCCATACGGATAGAAATGTGGGTGAAAAATGTAACACCTTTCACCGCTGGAAATATGAAGCTAAAACTGATTTATTTAATTGTCCAAAACGTAAATAATATAAGATGTAATAAAAAGCTTCAGTAGTATCACAATCCCTGATCTAATGTGTTTTATATCCATTTTACACAATTTGCTCACCATAAATGCCACTAGTACGTAATGTGAGTGAAAATGGAAAACGTTTGCAGTTAACTGAACAGAAAATAATTGTAATAGTGAATTGTGAAACAAAGTACTTCATTATGAGGAAAGTAGAAGTGAGTAATGAGCAAGAAAATGAAGAGAGAACGGAAAGCAATCAGGAGAAAACTACATCCTGAAAATATGAATTGCTCACGAAAAAAATGTTACATCTGTCGGGAACGAAACAAAATGAAAAAAAAAGACTGCAGTTTCCTAAACTAGAAAAAAATTGAAACGCGATGTGTATTTGTTGGCTGGAAAGGACAACGTGAATAAACGGCAAGAAAATGAACATAGAAAGGAAAGCAATCGGAGGAGAAGTACTTCGTGAAAACCTGATTTGCCCACCACAAATTTCACTCCCATCGAGCGTGAGTGCGTGCGAAAAAAAACTGCAGTTTCCGGGGCTGCAAAGCGCCGTCGTGGGCGTCGCCCGGACCACCACTTCCGGGTGATCCGTCAGGGCGACCGAAGCACGGAGTCTCGCGATTTACGGCTGCCCGGGTGAGATTGGCGCATCGCTGTTTGAGCGCCCGCCGCGTGGAGGGCCGAAACGACCGTCGGGGTGACATGTTGCCGTGCGGCTACATCGCTGCCCATCCATTGTGGGACCTCGACGTCAAGCGCATCCTCGTTTTTAGGCGTCGGTAATTGTTTGACTTGGTGAGGAATTGTCGCATCCATCTCAATATAAGTGTAAGTGTAAACGTAGAGGGGAAAGGGGTAGGTACCCGGGAGGTGTTGCGTGCATATTTCAGGATAGGTTAGTGCAATTTATTTATGAAATTACAACAAACTCCGACAATTTTCTTTGTATTAGACTAGTAATGCAAAATACAGACCTCGCAATTGTATTTATATACCGTCACCCACAGGGCTCGCGTTATTATTCTCCAGAAGCTTTTGGTGAAATCAATAATTTCTTAGACTCGTTGAAGCAAAGGTATCCGAATACTGATTTACTAGTCTTAGGTGACATGAATGCTAGAATTGGTCATGAGCAGGAAGTATTTTCGGAGTTCGATCGGCAAGAAGCGAGAGCTAATTCTAGAAAAAGCAAAGACTCAGTCATCAATAATGAGGGTCAGGAATTGTTAGAATTATGCGAGAGATTTAATCTCGAAATCTTAAATGGCAACTATGGACAGGATACTGAAGGGAACTAACTTTTATTAGTGGGAATGGAGGTAGTGTAATAGATTATGCTCTGTTGTCTCATGAAAGAATAAACAATTTATTAGATTTTGGAATCGAATTACGGGCAGAATCCGACCATTTGCCTGTGTGCGTTCATTTAGAAGTAATTGCTACTGAACTGCCCACAGGAAGTGGCACGGGCGGGAGCAACAAACTTCACAATAGCAAGACGACGGTTTAGATGGGAAGAGGAAAAGCGACAGGAATTTGCAGAGGCTATTCTTAACTCGGTAGGGTGGGCACGAGGAGCGGTCACCGGAAAGGCAAGCAAAGAATTTAGAAAGGAGACTCTTTCGCGCAGGGAGGGCATGCGAATGGGGGGGAGAGGAGGAAGGGTACTGACCCAAGGATGGTTTAGCGAGGAGTGTCGGGTGAGCAGGCGTGAAGCAATAGTAGCCTTAAGAATGTTCAGAAACAGTGGAACTGCGGAAGCGAGAAATAGTTACTTGTTACTACGTAGGCAATACGAGGCCACAATTAAGAAATCGAAGAAACTTGGGGAAAAAAAAAAAAATTTATCAGACGCGTGGGAGCAGTACTTTTCACGGGCGCTCGAAATAGCGAATATTGAAACAGGGATATATATTATCACGGACCGGGATGTCCCTGAATTAGACGAACCGATAACCTGGAATGAAGTGAATAGGGCTATGCTAGCCATGAATAATAAGAAGGCAGGCGCGCGGACGGCATTCCGACACAATTTATTTCGGAATTGTGGCACATAAACCCAGATAGTATTCTAAATTTATTTAATGCAATAGTTGATTCTGGATCGTATCCAGAAACGTGGAGTACAGCGATCCTCCAACCAGTCTTTAAGAATAAAGGTATACGAATTGCCCACAAAATTATCGCGGAATTAGTCTTTTACCAGCGCTGAGCAAGCTATTTTGTAAAATACTCAACGGGCGACTGAGTGAATGGGCGGAAAAGCACAGTAAAATATCAGAATTGCAAGCAGGCTTTAGGAGAGGCTTCGCGACTACCGACAATATCTTTGTGTTAGATACCCTAGTAAAGCAGGCGCTTGCGCGTAAACGGGGCCACTTATATTGCAGTTTTGTAGATTTCGAAATGGCTTTTGACTCTATAAATAGGAAAGCTTTATGGCAAAAACTTAATGAGCTAGGCGTCTCACGTAAAGTTTTAAAAGTGTTGCAGAGCATATACGAAGACGTAAATTTCTGTGTCAGGTGCGGTGATGGAAGTACAACGCGAAAATAAAATCGACAGTGGGAGTAAGACAGGGCTGTCCTCTCTCAACGATATTGTTTATCTTGTTTACAAACGATTTATTCACGTGGTTACAGGATGCGGATACATCTGCGCCGAAAATTGAGGGCCTGAACATTCCCGGACTACTATATGCTGATGATTTAGTTTATGTTCGGAGACTATTGACGGCTTACAAAAAAGTTTAAATATCCTAGAAACGTATAGTGAAACATGGGGATTAAAAGTAAATATTCAAAAAACCAAAGTAGTTGTCTTCAAGAATGGATTTATCTGGGGTAACAAGGAGAAATGGTTTTACGCTCAGGAGGAGATTGACGGGTAAAACATTTACATATCTTGGGGCAAAATTTTCCATGAATGGTGGATGGAGTAATCACATAGTGGCGGCGCACAGTAAAGGAAGAATTGCGCTCAAAGAAATCGTTTGCGCAGTGCGCAGGGTTCCGGAATTGCCTTTAAAGGTGTGCGAGACGATGTTTAAATCGCTAGTTCTCCCAGCAATGAATTATGGGGCAGAAATTTGGGGAGTGGATAGGATAGATCGACTAGAAAGCGTCGAAACAGATTATTTCAAATTAATTCTCGGAGTCTCTAGATTGCAGCAAATGCCGAGTCCTAAGAGAGGTCGGTAGTGTAGGAATTTGGAAAGATTTTAAAATGAAACCCATTAAACTTTGGATTAAATTAGCAGGTGAACAGACTGACTCACTTATAAATAGATGTTTTCGGTGCAGTTACAGGAAGCAACCAACGCTACTGGTCGTATAAAATTAAACTGCTACTGGAACGTTCAGGTCTGGGAGACGTTTCTCCGGAAATGGTGGGAGATAGGGAACACGTGACATAGAACGGTTAATCTCGGATAGACTTGCGGATATTAAAAGGCAGAGATCCTGGCAGCAACGGCCGAAAACGTTCGCTAGTTGCGCAAATTCACGCGAGTCCGTTATGGGGTTGCGAACGTTACGTAAACACACTGCAAAAGGACGCAAGAGGGGGATACGCTTGGTTCAGGGTCGGGGGGTGGATGCAACGTAGATTAAAGGACTCGAATGGTAATGGCATCTGTGTGCTTTGCGGTGATAGGGAAGACTGGATCCATATCCTTTTAATTTGCAGTGCGACCGAAACTTGGAGGAAAATGGATGGGAATGGGAAATTACTACTTCCAACATAGGAACGTAACGCTCGCCCAAAACATTCTAGGGATAAAGAGCTAACTTCATGAAAGAATTAGGAAAATTTCTCGGAAAGGTTCGGACCACTAGAGAAACGGAAATTAAGGAGTGGAAAAAAGCAGTGGTTAGTACGAGCATAATTAGTTAAGTAAAAAATAATTAAAAAAAAAAAAAAAAAAAAATATATAAACCCTGGAGAGAAATATGTAATAAATCAATAAACTAACAATAATTAAGTTAGTCAGTAAGTTATGTTAGGTTAGTAAACAGTACAAAAAAATAAATAAAAAAATAAAAAAAAATAAAATAAAAGTTATAAATTGTAGTCAATTGTTAAGTATAAGTAGATAAATAAGTCAATAAAATATATATATATATATATATATATATATATATATATATTAACTTAAAATAATTAAAATAAGTTAAATAAATTAAAATTAAATTAATTTAAAACAAGTTAAATAAATTAAAATAAGTTATATAAATTAAAATTAAATTAATTAAAATAAGTTAAATAAATTAAAAATAAATTAAATTAAAATAAAATAAAAGGAAACGGCTAAAATAAAGCACATTAGGGGCGAAGGAAGGGAATCGGAAATGTTAGGGCAGAGGCGTTGGTGCGGACGATTTTCTGTGGTGCTGTTTGTTTTCAGGTGCGGTGGAGGCCAAACACTGGAAGGAGAATGCCTGACGCCCGCGCCAAATAAATAAATAGTCTAAAAACCGGATAGAGTAGCATGTACTCGGCTTCTGACGGCAGGTTTTTCCCCCTTCAGGGGTTTTTCCCTCAGCCGTACCTTATGGTCTCGTTTCCGCGGCTTTGAGGCGATGGAGAGACCATTGGGGGTGAATACCAGAAGGCGAAAGGTTAGAACTCGGTAGAATGTAGGTATTGTAATGGCTTAAAGGCCTTCGGCCTAGCCACATTGGATCAAGTTTCTAATTTGTCTGTAATAATTACCTATTAAATAAAAAAGTTAAATGAAAACTACTCATCGGAATTAAATGTATACTCTATTATCAAATTTAACCATTGTTTGGAAGAGTGGCAGACATTTCGCTCTTAACAAGGAAATAAATTGACAGTATTCGTTTTAATTGTCACTAGAAACCAAAGCTTATATACTTCAATAGCTTGTAACTATAGCTGCATCAATTCATGTATGTCATTGATCACGTTCTTCAATTTGTTTAGACTTACTAGTGCTACGAGAAACAGCAATGACTAATATTCAGTATATGACAAAATAATATTCCACTTAAAACGATTTATTTATATTTTCCATTCGGCGGCAGTACTCATAAACAGTATCAAGTTCAGATTTTAAAATCTTTAAAAAAATTATCCATGCGAGCTTATCTCGACGAACTATTTGGTAAATCTTCCACTGGAAGATGATCTAATTACCCTCATTTTGTATGTTGCAGTCCACATGCGGTAGTGGTGGGGTTCATGACGCGAATCTTCTTGTGTTAAGACTTTTTACCAGCCCCTTTTTCAGTGCACTTACAACTGCAACATTATTTAAAATGATCGTGGAAATATCAAGCAATTAGTTTTTATCTAATTCAAGTTTTTCTGTTGAAAAATGATAAAGTTTTTTTCACATAAATATTTTTGGGACATTTTTTTAAATTACCTTTTCATGATAAGTGGTAAATATTGTTACAATTTTTAAGTAAGATGTTTGCTAAATTAATAACATATTTTTTAAATCAATACGTATCGCAGTATAGATTAATTATTTCGTGTACTGTCCAATAAAATCGTTTATGAAGATCTAAACCCGGAAAAATAATTGACAAACAAGAAAAGGGACCCAGACATTACATGAAATACCCCGTTAATCTTCAGAAAAGTAATGTGTGCACAAGTATGTTCTGAATTGATTTCCACAGAAATTCGATTTCTATTATTTAATATATTGATTCCACTTTTTCGATTGTACTTGACAAATGCAGGAGAAAATATTTTGTTTTAAAGCTATTATTATTTTAAGACGATACTATGACATCCGTTTCTGCTCATAATAGAAGACAGTGTAGTAGATATCACATTAAACAACCTTCCTAAAGCACCTCTAGATCATTTGAATAAAAATAAGTTCCCTCTGTAAACTGAAGAATCACCACAACCTTTCCACAGAGTAAAAAGAAATCTCAGCTAGGAACAAACAAAGCGCGCGCAATCTCGAAAGGAGGAGAATGTTCCTTTTCTATCACGGAATGAATACGACACAAAACAACGCACTTGGCGCAAACGCGCAGAAAAACATCGTAAACATTTCAAAATTTCCAGTGCCGCTCGCCCCGCCTCGCCCCGCCTCGCCCCGCCTCGCCCCGCCTCGCCCCGCCTCGCCCCGCCTCGCCCCGCCTCGCCCCGCCTCGCCCCGCCTCGCCCCGCCTCGCCCCGCCTCGCCCCGCCTCGCCCCGCCTCGCCCCGCCTCGCCCGCCTCGCCCCGCCCCGCCCGCCCCGCCTCGCCCCGCCTCGCCCCGCCTCCTCCGCCCCGCCTCTCCCCTCCCCCCCCGACTCGCCTCGCCACGCCCCGCACGGCCTTCCATCATTCCGCTCCGCCCTGCCACTCCCCCTCCTCCTCCCCGCCGCCGTAACAAAGCCCCGCAGGTGTATTCAAGAGCTAAGCCGCGGGCGACTTTGTGGAGCCGCCGGGCGCGCGGTTTACATCTCACTCGCCGCCACGGGAACTGCGACGCTGGCGCCGCGCGCGGCCGGCAGCGGCGCTACCTCTTCTCGAGGGCCGCCAGGCAGCCCCACGGCGGCACGGGTGGCTCGCCTGGAAAAAGCTATTTGGGTGGACTTATTTAATAGCTGGGTGAGGCCCCTCCGGCGGGATGTTAACATGTTAACATTTTCATTTGTATTATTCAAGTTCATAATAAACATGAGTTATAAACATTATACAGTTCAACCAGCTTCCACCGTAGAAAGTTATGAGAAATAGTATTAATATAAATCTTCATTGAACATTTTTACGATTCATTTCAAAAAATTTTCAATTAAGTAATATGCAATTAATGCAATATTAATTTAAAAAAATCATCATTCGCTATATTTCGCAAAGTAATATTGTTTAGTAATGTACAAACTTTCATCTCTGTAGGTCTCTTACAGTTTCTCTAAAATCTGATGTTTTAAAATGCTTCTAGAATATTCTGGAAAGTTTCAGTTAAAATAGTACCAATCGATTTTTGTTGTCGAGAGGAATCAAATAAACTACTGATATTCGGCAAGTGCCTTAACCTTCTCTAAGAAAACGTGTTTCAGGTGCTGCCCTCCCACAAAAAGACACAATTTCTTGCATTTTTCCTGATGTGCGTTTTGCTTAAATTAATTTTGACGTTTTCACGACCCTAATTCGCTAAACATTCTATAAAACGCAAAATTTGTGGTGAATATAGTACAAAAATAAAGTTTTTTTAAAACTTTACAAATACATTTTATTTTGTAGTGCCATTTTTTAATTTAAAAAGTTGTTAAATTTCATAATTCTGAATTGAATTTTTTTGCCTCGTTTACATCTCACTCGGGGCGACACTGTAGCAGTCGCGACGAGCGCAAGGGCAAGTTGTTGGCAAGCAAGGGCAGGCAAGGGTGGGCGGGGTGGACAGGTACAGTGCCTTATCTAAGGGACAGCCACACAGCGCCTCTGGTGCTTGAAGTTGTCCTCTCGGAACACATTCATTTCACCACCACAAAAACACATTAACCAAAACTTCTTTCAACGAATCCACTCATGTTTGGTTTTACACAGCCATTCTCAGAATTAAAAATTTTAATAGTTTTGATTTTAAAACATACGAAATAATTTTGAACATTTGGAATGAATACTATCACTGCATACTTTTTCTACATTTTGTACATATTGTGATACTGTATTATACGCAGTTATATAGGAAACCAGAAATCAAACTTTCATCTGTCATGTCAATTCAATCAAATTAAATTCACATAAGTACAAACATAAATAAATACAGATTTTGTATTAGAATCACGTAAAACCTTAATTCATTATAAAAAATTAATCAACATTTAATTATTATTTAGATATTTTTATTAAAATACATTTCAACTTTATAATTAAAGCCTAACTTTCACGCAACACATTGATAATCATATACAACACGCAAAATTTTGTTATTCAAATTACTTCAAACAAAAAGTTATTCTAAACAAGTTCCTGCACACGATTTATTTACAAAGTTTGTTCCGTTTTCTGTTTATATCCAAACATATTATATGGCATTTACGTGGAGGGCGTTGGCGACCCCTGCCTTATCTGGCTCACGAGGGCGACGCTAGAAGCGGCGGGGGCGGCGGGGGCGGCGGGGGCGCCGTGGGCGAGACGGGCGTGAGCGAGGCGGGCAGAAAAGGAGAGTGGGTGCAGTCGAGCGGGGAAAGGAGTGTTAGTCAAGCGGGAAATGGTTAGACGACGGAGTACACGGGTAGACGAGAAACCTAGTGCAAAGAGAAAGTTGTAGAGAACGTAAGAGGAAATTGTTGGCAACTTTGTAGGATCTTTCTTTCCCCGTCGATTTCCTCGGTTGTTGGCGAACAAATTTCGTTCGGGTGATTGGTCAGCTGTTTATGATGGAAGAAAATACTGTGTGACACAATTCATAAAAACTAGTGGTGAGGATGTGGGGAATATCTTTAAGATGTAATAAAATATATATGTAGTATTTCGACAACTATGAAATGTGAATTATGATTAACATAAAATTATGGGATACCTGGCAATTTGGCTATGACTTCCAGGCCACACAAATTGCGAAAATATCCATTCCTCAGGAGGAAAACAAACACCCAGAGAGCATGTTTCCACTGAACCCGCTGTGTGTGTCGTCTTTTGCAGGTTATTTATTAAATTTTCATTAAATATATGTATTTAGAAGAGAATGCATAGACGAAAGTGGCACGTTATCTGTAAATGTGCTTTGATTAGTTCAGGAACTTTTAAACGTTTACTTACTCGCGGCCGGCTGCTCTGATCGGTAGTTTATCGTACACTGTCCGTTCAACACAGGCGAATACGGGAGCAGTAACTTAACAAATAAACTACGGACTGTGAGTCATCTTTCCTTCCTAATCCTTGCCCACTTCTGTCCCTTTAACATACACTAACGTACACAACATTAAAACATGTTGGAAGACCAGTCTGAAACTTCCAGATGGTCTCGATTTGGAAGATATCAGCAAGCACAAAGCTCCCGCAAACAGACGCACCAGATCACATATTCCAACGGGAAAGACCACCGCCACCGCCCACCCAGAATATAACACGAAATACATTTACGGGACTAAATATCACAGCGGTTCGCCCGTCCAGAAATAAAATCAATTCATCAGATGTTTAATACCAGATACTGAATCAGTAAATACAAAAGGAGTCTGCAAAAGATTATAGAGTAGCAGACTCATAATATAAGAAACTATTTTAACATAATCACGCAAGCATACAACTATTGTCGTTTGTAATGGATTTGATAACCATTACCAAACTTAGAACCATACAAACTATAGACTTTTAAAGGAAAAGACATGGGGACATTTGTTCAAATATTAATTACCATTAAAAACACCATGCTGAAACCGATACTGAGAAAAGAACTAGACCATTGAGAACACCCATTGTGAGAGAAGTCAATAGGAGATGTTTGGGCGATTCGCAGAATTGATAAGTCCCTCAGGAAAATGAAGACCCGCAGGAGGGTCCCCGTAATCACGAGAGGATATGCAGGAGTCCTAGAGGATAGTAACGAGACGGTCCACGGCGGCAGACTACAGCTGCAGGAGCCCGACGAGCCGGCGGGGGACGAAGAGAGCATTTGGATGCGGGGGGGCGGGCGGGGGCGCAGGAGCAGCCAGAGCGCGACGGAGGCCGCGGGGGCGGGGCGGGGGCGGAGGGGCGGTCTCGCGCCTCGCCGCCAACTTTATTGCTTCTCGCCGGCGCGCGCCCGCGCACAGTGGTCTGGAAGCCCCACCGGCGCAGAATAGGACGGTCAACCATACGCCTGGCGGGTCAACCATACGCCTGGCGGGTCAACCATACGCCTGGCGGGTCAACCATACGCCTGGCGGGTCAACCATACGCCTGGCGGGTCAACCATACGCCTGGCGGGTCAACCATACGCCTGGCGGGTCAACCATACGCCTGGCGGGTCAACCATACGCCTGGCGTGTCAACCAGACGCCTGGCGGGTCAACCATATGCCTGGCGGGTGAACCATACGCCTGGCGGGTCAACCATATGCCTGGCGGGTCACCCATACGCCTGGCGGGTCAACCATACGCCTGGCGGGTCAACCATACGCCTGGCGGGTCAACCATACGCCTGGCGGGTCAACCATACGCCTTAACCATTCATTGTTTTTTTTATTTTTACTTGCAATAATTGTTTTTCATTTCGTATGTTTCTTTGATCCCAGTGAATAAGCTGATAAGTCATAAACACATAATTTTAAAGGACAGCAAAAGAAACAAAAAAAAAAAAGTTTAAATGAATTAAATCGGGGATTAATGATATTCAAACGAAGGTGATACTCAAACAAAACTATTGTTGTGTAGGTTTTGTTTGAATATCATTAATTCCTCACTTATAGCATTAGTTTAATGCTATTATATTTTTTTGCTCCCTTATCTTTTTTTATTTATCAGCTTATTCACTGCGGTCAAAGATTTATTTTCATTAAGGTAAAAATAATTTAAAAAATTGATAAGTAAGTATTGCTTAAGAAAAAAAACTAAATTGTATTACTCATCCAACAAAATAATGCTATATTTCACAATTTAAAATTAATTAAAAAAGTATCGTTCGTATTTAAGTTTGATTATTTTCTAAAAAGGTTTCGTTCTGATATGCGGAAGCAATATGTGTTACGATACCTGTACATTACTATCACTTTATCTCGTTTCTTATCGCATTTTCCGCCTGACAATGCACGAGGAGACATAAACATATTATATACATGACGTGTAATATAAAATAGTTCATTGTTAAATCATTAGAATGCGTTTATGACCTTCAGGTCATACATTATGTTTCAGATGAGTTACACAAAACATTATGTTTCAGATGAGTTACACTATGCAATAGAGGGTTAAGTAGGCGCGCAAGCAATACCCACGAAAATGGGCTCGCGGCGTATAGAGAACGCTAATTCACTTGCTTGATGTAGAGCGACTAAAATGTAACTAAATACTTTAAAATATCATATTTATTACACTACAATAATTTTATTCGAACATTTTCTATTACACAATTTTTGCAAAGTAACTAAAATGACAAAAATAGTTGATAAATTTAAAGATTCCAGCCTGCCAACAGTCTTTTGCATAAAGTTCTATTCTGTACAAAACTATTTTATCCAAATTGTATAAGAAAGTCGTGAATGCCGGGAGTTTGTCTTTCACGTTTTAGCCATTCTTTTTATCGGGGGAATATTTTCTTCAAAATATTTTTGTGTTGTAGAAAATTTTCTTTTCAGGGCGTTTTTTCACTTCTTAATTTCGTAATAGTTTCTTGCAGTAAAGTGTATTATGTTTTTTGAAAATGATTTAAGAAAAGTATTCTCGGCTGTTTTCAGATGGTTTTCGGCTGTTTTGGTGGTCGATCTGTTTTTCCAAATGTGATTCCATCCCTAACTTTGTATCTAGAAGAATGCTGCTTGTGCTACGCATACTTTCTGTTGGAAAAGATGACATTTTTTAAAGTTACATAACTAGGCGCGCGACGTACGGGGTACGCCTAGATGCCCTAGAACAGGAAAAGAGCACGCACATTGCTCACCCAACACAAATGAAAATACATAGGGAACCACAATGGGCAGAGCAACGACTGGTGGTAGGGTACTTGGTGTCGGAAGTTCCGGCGTATCGGAATTTTAGGAAACATGAGCTCGGAAATGTCACGTGGCGAACTCTGTACGCCCACTTAAGGGTTAATATCAAATAATACATCTTTAATAAGAATCTCAGAGAGAGGTGGCTTAGAGTATCAACAGATGGCACTGCAGTGTCTCTGGCCGACAGGTCCGAGGTTCCAGTCCCGGCGGTGGCAGGATTTTCGACACTGGCTTGAAAGCTAGGTCATATAGTAAAGCTTAGCAATAGCTATTGTGGTGCCATGATGTGATGCGCACAAAGATATTAGATGACAGAGAAAGAGGTTAGTAGGTCACACACGATGTTGAGATGCAGTCGAAAGCAAGGTCGGAAGTTAAGTTCTGAGCTCTAGATCCAGATATTCAGATCCAGAGACACAGATACAGACAGACAGATCTAGAGATCTAAATCCACCCACTACAGCTCAGGATCCAGAGAACCAGATCCTCAATTTTTTACCTATTTGACTCTTCGAAACCACAGTTTTTTAATATTCTAAACAAGAAAGTTCCTCAAGATACTCATTGCAAGAATCAACTTAGATTTTTGCAGCAATATGAGATAGAAATACTGTTGATCCCACTGCCCAGCACATAATGGTGTCACGCCTTTTAATATATGCACTGTAAATTCACCAAGTACTTTCACGTCATCTGACTTGCAAGAAAACCTGAAATTCTCAATTTGCCTAGGATCCACGTATCTCGGCCACGTGTCCGAGGTGGCGCGTAAGCTGTTTGGGGAGGGAGCGTGGCGGGGCCGCCGTCGGGCGAGGAGCATTCACAAGCACCGCCGCCGCCAGCGCTGCCGCCACCGCCGCCTCCACAGCCGCCATCGCCGCCGCCTCCTCCTCCGCTGCCTCCTCCGCCAGCGCCCCCAACCGTCACCACCACCGCCCCCCGCACGCCGCCCCCTCGCCGCCTCCGCCGCCTCCGATCGCCGCCACCCCGCCACCCGCCGCCCCGCCGCCCCCCCGCCCCGCCGCCGCCCCCCGCACGCCGCCATCCCTTTCGCCGCCTCCGCCCCTCCTCCCCCCCCGCCGCCTCCGATCGCCGCCACCGCCGCCCCCTCTGCCACCTCCTCCGCCGCCTACTCCGCTACCGCCGCCGTCGCCACCCCGCCGTGATCGCGGAGATAGATAATTATACGCACAATGGCTCCGCGAGGGCGCTGAGTCGGCGGGATTCGCAAGCGGCGGGGAGGGGCGAGAAAGAGAAAGCGGAGCGGGAAGGGCGGGGAGGGGAGAATGGAGAGGTCACGTGCCGTTGGAGGATGCAGAGGTAGAAGTAGGGTAAAAGGGGTAGCGGTGATGATTACTAAAACGCCGCATATGGACCTGGTGTGTCTACGAAGTCCATGTCGCTCCACGATACACTTGCTGCATACTGGGAAAACTTAAACGGAGGGCGAGAAGATGACGCTATCATAGCCAAAAGATCATGCGAAGACGTTTAAATCGTTGCCCAAATAAATCGATAGAGTGAAGAACAATAACAAATGTTATTACGGAGTATATCTGTGCTAAAAATGGTGGTGATTCACCCATTTGAACAAAAACGTGTCCTTTGAAGATGATAGACGATATTGAGGATAACAACATTTTGGAGTTCAAATGACTTTTTGTTAAAAATGACGGCGACTCTTCTTACTGGTTGCTAGAAGGCACTATGCGAGATCGGGTCATTAAACCTTTACACTGCTCGTTAGGGTTGCGAAACTGAACCGATGTAGAACAATTAGAATTGCTGAGAAGAGGACAATGAGATGGAAGGTGAAAGTAACGTGACAGGGTGGAATTCTTTAGATTCAACAAAGAGGTATATTTTATAGTTTTAACTTCCAAAATATGTTTTATTATTTGTACTTTAACCCAGTGCACTCTTATTGAAGAAACATACCTCTTATTGAAGAAATATATTCGAAGAACAAACGTTTTCAACGTTCAAGATGGAGACGCCGGCGGCGCTAGCCGAATTCGTTTACCACGCTCCGTGAAGTCACGGAGGTTAAGCGAATTCGAGACTCGCGGGTTCCTGGTTGGGTGACCGGCCAGGAACCCCAGGATCTAACGGCGTCGAGCGCCTGGCCGAAGGCATAAAAGGCACTGACTGACTGCGACGGGACGAGACTTGACAAATATTTAAAAAATAAAGCACATTAATGAGGATTACTCCCCTGTGCAAAGCGCTCAACGCCCCTTAAGGGGCTTGGAGACGCGTTGCGTCAAGGTGCAGACGCAACAAATTTAAAAAAAAAAGACTGAGAGACGATTTAGATTGGAAAAGATGGGCAACTCTAGCATTGTTAGAGGTAACATCGGCTACGTTTCTCATAAGTAGCGGGAAAGACGATTTGAATGGTGTGGAAGTGAGGATTCTAAGAAAGCGAAAGGAAAATGCAACTGCATAATCCGAACTTGGACATATTTACAGATATCAGTGTTTTGATACCTTCTAGAAGTAGCCAGCAAACGGAGGTAGATATTAATAGGTTTAAAAAAATGTTACAAGAAATTTTCCTAAGTATGAGTTGGCTGGGAGGATTTTTATCTCATTTTGACTCTATCTACGCAAGATATTTAGAAAGAAATATATGAGATAGATATTAAAAACTTGTAGTTTGTTTCAACAGTTGTCACAAATGTAAACAGATCGAAACAGTTAATCTCTTTGAGATTGTGTAAAACAAGAGGACACGAACATTTTGAGACTATATTAAAATATTGAATATGAACACCTGATATAAATATTGTAGGGGAACTTTAATATTATAGTGTGGAACGTTTTCATTTTGAAACCTCCACATATTGAACTTTGGTTATAACCTAAACGATCCATCATTGTAACTTTCTTTTATAATGTTTCGCATAACAATTCCCTCTTAGGGGCGGTTACAGAAATCGAAATGATCGCAAAACAATATTACAGTTCTCCACCAATTGTGTGAACGATGGAGGACATCAAGGTGACGGAAGCGCTGATAGCTAAAATATTTAGAATTCTGAGAATTCATGATAAAGTGTACGAAAATTCTAGTAACGCAAATTGATGATTGCCAAGGGTCGACTGGTGATAGAATTGTCGATGGGCCAGTCACTTCTGCTGTTTTTGTAAAGAACAAAAACGAACGAACTTTAGAAAATGAAAGACATCAAATGAATATCATTGAATTATTATCTTATTATATATAGTTACAAAAGATATCGGTTATTCTTCGAGACAAACAGGTCTCGTCGTTTGGGCTCTGGGCGTCAAGTTTTTGACATAGTTTAGTTAAAGTGTAATTACTTCATGTAAAATATAAAGGGAAAAAAATGGATAACAGAAACACAAAAATATGCTGTGAAATACAATCGAACGAAATGTAATTATTTGTCGAACACACGAACCAGAAATTTAAGATAAAACGTACCAAAACCAAAACGAAGAACACAGGGCAGAATTTTGCTCCCGCCGCATCCGTGGCAGTGAACGAGGCGAGGCCAACATGGCGGCGAAAGTCGCCGGGGGATCTACGCGTCCGGGTTATTTATCCGGGGCCGTTGTTCGGCCGGCCGGGATTTAGCCCCCCCCCCGTGCCGCATGTAAATGGCACGCAATTCCCCGTGCCCCTCCGGCCGCCCCGGCATCTTCCTCATTTGGGCCGGGGGCTTCATACGCCAGCACCTTCCCCCGGCTTCCCCTCCGCCTGCGTGGCGAGCCCCGTCTCTCTCCAGTGACACATTTTATAGTCACCCCCCTGCAGCTTCACGTCACCGCATGCGACAGTATTTTTTTGCTCTAAGTTAGCCGGCCTTGGATTTCAAATATAATTTGAAATTTTGATTTACCACGTCTCTCATGTAAGTGATACTGCATTGGATTTCATGTATAATTTACCACGTGTCTCCTGTAAGTGATACTGCCTCCCTTTCTCCTAGAAAAATAAGTCCGCGTACGTGTTTTCTACTTTTGTTAAATTCGATAAATTTCCTGTCTCTTGCTTGTCTTGTTCGAGAATGACAGCATCGAAAAGTGAACTAGATTTACTTCAAAATCTTAGGAATTCGTCTACAATGGTCTTTTAGTCCAGGGTGATGTTCTTTTCTTTTTTATAATTACAGAATGTAATTATACGACGACACATCGAATTCAGTCCCTGTCTGCAGGAGAATTCTAGCGGCCGGCTGTTCTGATCGGTTGTTTTTCGTGTTTTCTCCTACCAGCATCAGAGGAGTGGTGGAGCAGTACCCCACCAAACGGCCACGGACCGCGCTCGCAATCTCCTTCCTCTTCCTTGTCCTATCCTCTCCCCCTTACACACACACTTACACTAACATGCACTATACCACCATACATGCCGAGAGACCAGTCGGGGGCTTAGATGGGGCGGTGTCCTGCTGGTAGGAGATGCCTGGTTGCTGAAAACGCTGCAAGCCATCTGTTACGTCGGCACCGGATCTCGCCATCCAACGGAGGACGATCAAATAATTCACTGGCATTACGAGACTAGTGAACTTCGCAAAGGACGTTCTCAGAAACACGAATTAATCAATAACCCTGGGTCCCTAGACTTTTGCGGCACACGCTGTATGAACGGTTTTGATAAATGATGATGAAGATAATGGAGAAATGTTGAAACGGGAGGCAAATGAAGCGGGGAGAACATCAACAAAACCTTCTGACAACCCAATTTATCCAGCACAAATTCCTCATGAATCGACCAGTATTTGAACTCTGGCCCTACCGATGGAATATCAGCGGTGTGACCACTTTGCCAAGGGACGTCCAATTATGGATCTCAGGAAAATGATGCTTTTGATGATAAGCAAAGAATTGAGAAATTATAAATATAAACAATAAATTCTTGCCACGGCTCGTATTCAGACACATGTCACTTCTGAAACATATTGTGAGTCCGATGTGAGATTCTGTCTCCACACTATTTTTCCACTACACACGTTGGTGTCAGGACAAAGTATTTGCGCACATCACAGCGAGATGCTGTTGGGCACGTTACTATGTTGCATAGTCTCGCCAAGATAAATGCTGAACCGTAGGAATTTATTTAACTGGTCCAGAAAGTGAGTCCTTGTCGTATGAATGAAAGGTTGACACCCTATATTGATGGCCTATTTTAAGATTCTTATGGAGAAATCTACTTTTCCCTTTGCTTTCAGAAAAGTATCACTCTCCAATCCTGTTAAGGTAAAAAAATTGACCAAGTATAGGCTTTGAAATACAGAAACTATTACAGATGGAGATTCATACATTAAATACCAAGTTTATAGTCAGAGATTCATCGTGAAGAAATCGGGTAAGTGAGGGCAGGGGGAAAGGTGGGAGTCGCTGGTGCGGTGGGCGCGCAAGCAGAGTGGACGGGCCGGAAAAAGTGGGCGGGGCCGGCAGAACCGGGGAAGGGAGAAGGGCTGTGCTAAATACACTCATCAATAACACCGAGGAATCAGCCAGTTATTGTAAGAATCAGTTAATATAAGAGTTAGTTAATATAAGAACAAGTTAATATATCAGTTAATAATAAGAGTCAGTTATTATATAAGAGCCATTAATATAACTGCCAGTTAAAAAGTCAGTTAATATAAGTGTCAGTTATTATAAGAACTAGTTTTTATAAGAACCAGTTATTATAAGAACCAGTTATTATCAGAGCCAATTATTATAAGAGTTAGTTACTATAAGAGTCGGTTAATATAAGAGCAAGTTATTATAAGAGCGAGTTATTATAAGACTCCAACTGTTTTTGGCAACACCCATATGTTCGTGACCCTCCGTTTCCACCTCTTCACACCGTCATCACATCCAGCCTTCCTTTGCCAGCGCCGCGGCCGAACGCCGTGGACGGCTCTTGTTTAATTCTACTGCGCGCCTCCAAGGACGATGAATATTCACGCGGAATTGTTTAAGAAGTTCCTTGGAAACCTCGCTCAGCTATCTGGCTGTTTTTCGTTGGCAGTTTCCGCTTTCCTACCCAAGAGCTATTCAAGAGACTAGTTCGGTCCCCAGTTGACGGAAAAACGTCTCTCTCATGAACATTTTCTAAAAAAAATAGTCAGTGGAACTGAAATCATTTGTAAGAGTTTTTTTGTGTGTAATTCGTACTATTGACAATTCTGTAGAATATAATAAGTATAATATTTCACGAAATGATTAAAAGATATATGTCATCATTTAATAAACTTCAGCATAGGTTTTGTTATCTCTTCAACCTATTTACTTCGTCTCATCTTCTAAATGAAAGTTGATTCTTTTCTTTGTAAAGCCAGTATTGATCAATTTCGTTAGAACGTTAGAGTCTTGAAACGATGTCTTTGAACACTGTGAATATTTATGCTAAGGCCTAAGATGGACAAATAATACAAACAGAATCGTGGAAGAGAAAAGCAGATTTTCGAATAAAATAGTTTGCTTGATAGTTTGATAAAGATTCAAAAGGCCACTGGCGTAATAATTTTAGGCTTCCACCCCAACATTAAATTCTTTGCGGAAATATTTATCAGAACTTAATCTACAGGAATCAAAATTTTAAAAAAATATGAACAATTTTCATTGCCTCTACTCTTTTTAGATGTCATTTTTGAACTTTAAAACTATGGTCGAACAATGGCTATTCGTTTTGCACCTCTGAACGTTTTTCAGCAGGTTTCTAAGCAATGTTACTAATCTCATGAAACACTTTCTATTTAAAAGCCCACGAATAAATTCGTTCGTGAGTTAATACAAAACTACAGTTCAAATAGAATAATTCTAACTGACATTTACTCAACCAAATATAAACCAGATAAGGTCCTAAATCACATATGCATTACGGACTTATTTTCAATCATTTTGACAGATTTGCTTTCTGCGATTGCATATTTTTGGTGTGGATTCCGGAAAATGATATAGATTAATTTTCATCCAACCAAATGTTGCTTGCCGTTCAATTAATGATTCAGAAAAACAATATTGTTGCTGTGTAATTGTTCTTAATACTGATTTCAGTCTGAATAGTGACAATTCTTCAAAAACATAAATAGCCTTATATCTCATTCGACATATTCCAAGCTACCTCGATATTTGAAGTCCTATTCTAATAATCCTCAAACCAAACTATGCCTTTCACTCCATGTCTAGTGTTGCGCAGAGGCAGTGGGCGTGGCGGGAGCTTCGCCTCGCGGCCGCGCGTCGACGCCACCGACGCGCGATAGAAGCATAGCGCGCGCATAAATTCCGCCCGCGGCGCTGATAAAAACACATTCCGGCGCGAGAACGCGCCGCTATCACCCCCGGCGCAAACACGCGCGAGGGCGGCGGGGGCGGCGCTGGCGGGGGCGGGAGCGGGGGCGGTGTTCCCGGTGGTGGTGGCGACGGCGTTTGCGGCGGTGGTGGCGGCAGTAGCGGCGGCGGCAGCAGTAGGGGCTGAGACGGGGACGGCGGAGTAGAAACGGGGAAGGGACGGCGGGGTCAGGGACAGCGGGGGCGGCGTGGGCGGCGGGGCGGCGGGGCGGCGGGGGCGGCGGGGGCGGCGGGGCGGGGGGGCGGAGGGGCGGAGGGCGGGTGGGGCGGGGGGGCGGCGTGGGGGCGGCGGGGGCGGCGGGGGCGGCGGGGCGGCGGGGGCGGCGGGGGCGGGGCGGGGGGCGGCGGGGCGGCGGGGGCGTAACCCGGGAGGGCGGGGCGGGGCGTTGGCAGCGGAGTTAGTGGCGGGTTGGTGGTGGTAGAGACGGTGGTGGCACCAGTGGGGCGAGGCGCGATGAAATGCCGCGCATGTTGATCACCAGATGTTCCGGAAGTTAGCAAGCCGTATCGTCAAACTGAAATTCGAAGGCTACAATATTTTCCATAAATAATTCGTGAAAAGAATAAATTGGTCGTGGATTTATGAAACAGAATCTTGATGTTGAAACAAACGACAAAAGAATTTTTTTCCTCGGAGTAGATAATTTAGAAAATGTTGAGCGACAGTTGTGAAAATTATGTTTGTAAAAGCAAATTCGCTTCACACCATGTCAGTTGCTGCTGCTGTAACTTGTCGTATTTTTTATGAAATTATTTCAGCAAGCAAATAAATTAATCATTTGTGTAACATTTCAATAAATATGTACAATCGTGAGAATTAGAAACAAATATCAGAGTAAAGCCACAAATGGTTAATAAAATTAAATATTTTAGAATTCGAGAACGAAGCCAATAATTGAGATGTTACGACTTGTCATGGGCTGACATCGACACGACTTCTTTAGTGTAACGAATCATTTAACTCATTAGCTGCCACAGAGGAATGCAGTACAAGAGGGTACTAAATATTCTGAATGGAAAAAAATTCGAACAATATTTCGGATTAACATAAATACGGAAAGTTAGATGCATTAAAATGCGATAAACGGACAACTAAAAAATCACAGACTCAGTTTTTAAAACACTCCGATGAAAACGGATATGAAACAGAACATATTGAAACGCAGGGTGCTATGCCCCGGTCGAGTCCGGCCGGCGGGGTCGTCCTCGTCTGCTCTGGCCGCCTCCTGGTGGCAGCGGCTGTGGACGCTGCGGTGACAGGAATGCGGTGACCCCGCGCCGCCGGCCGCCAGCGTCTCCCTTTGTGGGCTGCGGTAGATGCTTCGCTTTGCTCTTGGCTCCTCGGAACCTTGCGTCGGCCCAGCAAACTGACGCTAAGTGCCTGACTGATTGATTGATTACTCAGTTAGGAAGAGGGAGTGACCGGGAGCGGTAGCTCAGTGCATCAACTGATGTCACTGCAGCGCCTCTGACCGGGAGGTCCTAGGTTCCCACTCCCCACGGCGGCAGGATTTTCGACACTAGCTTGTCAGCGAGGTCGAATTCAGTCGCTGTCTGGAGGAGAATTCTAGCGGCCGGCTGCTCTGATCGGTAGTTTTCTGTGGTTTCTCCGATCAACACCAGGCGAATGCCGGAGTAGTACCCTAACAAACCGGCCACGAACCGCGCGCCATCTTTCCTTTCTCTTCCTTGTCCTGTGCTCTCCCCTTACACACACACTAACATGCACTACACTACCACATATTCCGGGAGACCGGTCGGGAGCTTAGAGATTGTCCCGGCTGGGGCGGTGCCCCGCTGGTGGGAGAGTCCTGGTGAGGGGGAAACCCCACTAGC
Source organism: Teleogryllus oceanicus (assembly GCA_964035755.1). Lineage (NCBI taxonomy): Eukaryota > Metazoa > Arthropoda > Insecta > Orthoptera > Gryllidae > Teleogryllus > Teleogryllus oceanicus. The sequence goes on along the minus strand of CAXIVR010000002.1, from coordinate 239,095,226 downwards.
CGACGGTAGGTCGGCGCCGGATCTCGCCATCCAGCGGGGAAGATCACCGCCACCTCCCGAGAAAAAACATGTACTACACTAACGGGACTAATGACCAGAGCAGTTGACGCACCTGGAAACATGAATCAATCAATCAAGAGTGATGAGTAACTCGCGGAGAGGGATGAGAATCGTTACAATCTACTGGATAACTGTTCCTAAGGTCGTGGCATCAACAGAAACTCACACACTCTTTCTTAACCTAGTTTATTAACATCTAGTTACATGTGCTCATGAATGGGATCTGAAGGCTCTTATAGATCAAACCTACACATTCGGAACACATTCTCCACTCTTCCCTCGAGAAGATTAGACGCATTAAATGTGCAGGTAGTCTCGTAAACAATGCAACCTCAGCCGGTAGCAAGCCAGCGACGAGCGTCCAGCAAGTCAAATGTGCCGAGAGCCAAGACAAGAGAGCTTCTGTGGGGTACCACAGGAATTATATGAGTTCGAGTCACGTGATGGGCGTGCCGTGTGCAAAGGCGTGTGCCGTGCGCAAGGTCGTGTGCAAAATGCGTCGTCATCCATGGCGACCCGCAGGGACCACCCTGGTTGCGGGGTGCTCGACGATGAACGCTGCCCGCGGGCGCCAGGGTGACGCACCCCAGACATCCACGGAGTGAGGTGCTAAGTGCCTGGAGCTGGTCATTCGCATGCTCACGACACCACTACGGGCGAATTCGGTGGTATAACGGTTAGCGTACCAGATTGTTGTATCCAAGTTTGCGGGTTCAAATCCGATCGGAGCAGGGATTTTTAAAGGGCGAAAAAATCCTTCGTATGCCTTCCTTCGGAGGGGATGTGAAGCTGGCTGTCCCATGCAGTAGATTTACTGCATGTAAGTAGTAGGGCCTCAAGCCTAAAAGAAGCCTCCGAACAAAATTGAGATCCGCGTGTATCGTCGCCCAACATAACACCTTTTTTCTTCGCTAGATGATGAAAGGAATATAGCGAAAATTGTGCGGAATAGCGGGCCTAATGGCCCGAGTGTTGCCACGTAAAATAAGGCATTAACTAACTAAATAAGGCATTAACTATTTGTGATTCGACAACACCGACGTGGCCATTAGCATAGCGCTCAGCATGAGGGATTGGGGGCGTTTCGATCTTGGTCGGTACCGAAATGTAGACAAAACAGATTAGCGATATGTTCTCCCCCGTTTACTTTTCCCACCTTCGTTTTGCCGAAGAGTGAGTGAAGTTATACTGCTTTCGGAGTCAAGTCAACGCGTGCTGTAACTCCAGAGATTTTTGTGTCCGTCATCGAGACTTTCAGTAGAGTAGCTGTGAATGCTGTGATTCACTCTAGATATCGGAGTTTAATTCCGGTCAATTTATTTGCAATACGTGAGCACAAAGGTTTAGCGACCGATTTCCCCGTACACTCTTTTAATTACTTTTGTCGAAAATGTGTACCAAGAAACTCTTATTTTATTTTCGAATGCAATACTACAGTTCATTGTAATTAAATATTACGTGTAACAGAATGCAGTGTCTGAATGTAGCATTAATCTAGTCCCGGAGAATACCATAGCTGACTTTTTTAAATATCAAATCTCCTCCGGCATCTTTCTCCTTCTAACTCGCAAATCCTCCTTTCTTAGTAGCCACGACGCGCGGCGTGTCCTTGCGGTCTCAGCTGCTCCCCTTCAATCGCCCCGCCCCCTCTTCCTCCCACTTTGCCGCCCGCGCCTCGCTCAGGCTCCCCGCCACGCCGCGCCCCGCTGTCGCAGATTGGGGCCGGGAATCCGCCGTCTCCAACAAACCCTCCGCCTCGACTCGCAGCCACCGCCGTCCCTGACGCCCCTGAGCTTTCTCCACCCTCCCGCGCGCCCCCCCCCCCCCATCCCATTCCCCCCCCGGACTCTCACCCGCTCCCGCACCGGCCCCCGCCTCCAGCGTCGTCCCTGCTTTTGCCCCGTCTCTGTCTCAGCGTTCTCAACCACCCTGCGTTCCAGAGACTGCACTCGCAACGCTGTTTCCGTCTTCCTACTCCCGTTTGCCCCGCATCTACCATTGACCGCGTCCTCTCCGCCGTCCCCTGGGCCGTCCCCACGTCGTCCCCATCCCGACCGCGCCGTCCCCGCCGTGCACCTCCCTCGCCCGCGTACCCCGCCGTCCTCCAACGACCCCCCTCGTCCCCCTGCCGTCCCCCGCCGTCCTCCCACCGTCACCCCGCCATCCCCCCTCCATCCCCCCCCCCGCTGTGACCCCGCCGTTCCCTCGCCGTCCTTTCGCCGTCCCCACCATCCCCAGACCGTTCTGCTACTGTCCCCACAGCATCCTCGGCCGTCCCCACGCCGACCCCCCCCCCCTCTCTCCTACTCCCACTCCCACCTCCGTCTCGGTTGCCGCCCTCAACCTACCGCCAGTCGCAGCCCCTCCAACGAGACTCGCTGCCCACAACACAGCCACCACCGCACTCGTCACTCACCATCCCCGTCACACGTGTCTTCCCAAACGCCATCCACGCCAAGCCCTGAAGTCCGCACCACCACCCTCTGCGTCTCCACATCCACACGCTGTCAGGCCCCGTCCTCTTCCACCGCAGCGTCCCAAGAAATAATAAAAGTCGCCTGCGCCCCCGAGGGTCTGGCGGCGAGAGAAGGGCAGACGCGCGGACGGGCACTAACCGCTTCGGTGACGCGACATCTCCATGACAGCGCTGCCGAGTTTTCAGCCCACCGCTTAGCATGCACGCCCGCGGCGCACTCTCAGGAAAGGGAACACCAATTCCATGAATGGTAACAACAGAAATAACAAATCTTTTCAATTGTCTATAAAAATGAATGTTAGAATGCAGCATTACGTTTTGTATCATAGCACCCGTGTCGTGTAAAAGCATTCAAACAAAACAGCATGAAATTTAATGTACTATAAAAATTAAATAAAATTAACTAATTGTAATCATGGTGTATAACGGGTATATTATGAATATTATTAGCGTCATGAACAATATTTGCCAAACCAAATAATTATAGACGTAAAAACTAAAGTAAAAGTAAAAAAATTATCGAGAAATAAGTATAATTTTCTTTGAATGGACAGAAAATTTAGTTGAGAGTGTAGAATAAAAAGGGTGTTGAGGGATGTTTAGTAAGATGATAGTCAAGCGAATGCATAGAGAAGCTCTAAAAATTTTCTTCACACTTTTCCACACACCACAATGAAGCTGTTATTTACAAAATTAAAGAATATATTTTATAAACACTTTACAGGATATAGTGTAATTGTTCTTCACCTACATATTGAAATTTAATAAATTAAAATGTTATGTTGAAAACAATTGAAAAAAAAAAAAAAGATTTGGAGGTTCATTCACTTCTATCTTCGGTAACCATTGTGAACCACATATACAACGATATTCTCCGCTAGTTGTGCTTTTGTTTGTTTCGAAAATTGACTTCCTCTTAATGACGTGAATATACGCGGTAGTCGAATCATTTAACACTGTTATGGTATATTAAGCAGTAGTAATGAGTCTTCCAACGAAACGCGCAAAAAAGGAAAATAAACTGAATGCGGTATCAATGTGGTATCATGCCAGAGGCATGACGCCCAACGCACTGAGCACGTCTCTAATAAGCTTGGAGCACATGAAACCAGTCGATGAAATGAAAATACCGTCCGGTGGGAATATAATTCCTGTTTACAACTTGCGTTCAGAAAATGCGTAGATAATTCAAACATTTACGACCGCCATTAAGCCCTTAGATCTCTATCAAATACATACCTTTTTTAAATACAAAACCTAAAAGTATAAGCGAAAAATCGATCACCATATCACTGTACGTTTGCGGACTCCACTGCTGCTTATTCTCACTTACGATTATTTTGCAATTCGATTTTATACATTAAAATATTCAAAGATTTTATATTTAAGATATTAAAGAACTCTTCTTTGACACCACATAATTTATGATTTTGATGTTATTTTGTAAGACTGAATTGAAATTTAGGAGAGGTGGAAAAGACTGTTCCGTTTACATACTGAACATTATCGGAGAAACTCAGTGAGTTGAAGTATGTAAAGAATAGAACATATGACGAGTAATTCGACGAAGCCAAGAACAAAATCAAATGATTCACCTAAATCGAATCAACGAATTCTATAAATGGAAAAACAAGGAACTACGGTGTGTCACAAATATTAGTTTACTCACTAAAAACGTATGTGATTAAACTTCTCATTATTCACAGCATGAACAAAAATCAACTCTTAGTGTGTCAATTTATTTAAAAAATCTAGAACATCATCGAATATAGAGAACATTTTTTTCGTGTCACCATAATTATTTTGTTGCCCTTAAAACTTACTTTTCTTTACCGCAACCAACCTTGAGATGAAAAAGAACTCAAATAATACAACCAGATTATTCAAAATCTAAAAATTATTTGTAGAAGGTGGTTCATTTAAATTTAAGCAAACTGTAAACAAAATTATCCTTCTCACATAACAAACGCTAAGATAAAAAAAGTGAAAAGATCAGTGAAACTGTCATGACGTTGATCGAATTTATAAAATTTTTATCCACTCTAAGCGTCTCCCTTCTAATTAAATATTATAAGTTTATTTTGTTTGCTGCTGAAAATCACCTGACTATGTTTGTTGGTCATTTTGTTATTTTCTTGTTTGTCATAGCGAGATTTTTTGAGACCTTTCCTCTTTTGCCACTATTATTGATGAAAAATAAAAGTAAAGCGGCCAATATGGTAACGAATGGAAAGTAAAGAAATTAAGTTGGAAAAGCTGACAGTGTGGGATTAATTGCAGAACGCGAAGACAAGTTATAAAGATTGTTAACATTTTAGTTATTACAGCATCTTTGGAATGAAAATATTCACTCGACAGAATAAATAGATAAATTCAGAATATTTTAAAAAATATTTGTTGTATTTTAAGTTTTAATATAACATTGTTAATCATTACTATTAGATAATACCTTTATTTGACATAAAAATGTCGTAGACTTTGGATTAAATTTAAATACTGGTGCGAGAAAGTAGATATGTTTTCATTTGCAGACCCAGAAGTTCAATGTTTTTTTTGTTTACATAGATATTATTGTATTTGTTATATCAATTTATTTATGCAACAAAATAGTCAAAATCATAAATCAAATCAAAATTTAGTGGGTGAACTCCGGAAGAACTCCTACGCTAATGCACGAGCCTTTTCATAACTCGGTAACCTTCGTATTGCTAGCAAAACGACTAACATTCTTACAGTCTAACCAATCTATTACTGACAGCATTCAACGTTAATGATCACGTCTCTTGCCTCACATTCCACACTCCCCTTTAACTCTTAAGTTTCATTTCATTATTCATTCTACAAGATTTCATCTCCACTATGTTGGTTCTCTGCTTTATCTTTCCTATGGTTTAGGCTACCTTCTCTCATCTCTTGAAGCCTGTTTACGTGTATGCACGTAAATGTTGTGAATATTTTTATCGTCTCACATTCCCCTTTAACTCTTTCATCCAGTAGACATTCACCTTCCTCATCCCGCTGTCTCGTCTTTCATCGCATTCTCCAACGTATCTCCCCTCATCTCTTCACAATCCCGGCCCCTCGACCTCTCGACTCCTCCCCTCCTTCTCCTTGGCGACCGTCCTCTTTGCACCGCCACCGAATCTGTTCGCGCTGAATGGTACAACGCGATTAGCCCACTCGGGTGGGTTATCTGGCAGCCTAATGGCGGCAGGGGGCAAGTCCTCGCCTACCCACCTCTCCTTCATTTTCTGCCGCTGTCCCCTCTCCCCACCCACGAAGCTGATGGTATACGGTGGCTTGAAGTACACAAAAAGGGGACAAAATTATTTTTATTATTTACTGATACCTTATTGCTTGTTATTGCCTTCGATATGGAGCTCGCTATTTACTACTTAACTAACCTGGACCGAGAGGATCGTGGTTATGAAGGAAATATGAAAACAGTTGAATAATGCTACATGTTCTCTTATGGAGAAATTATGAGCGGATTATGAAAGGAACTGTGAGAAGGAAATGTGAAAAGACAAACCAAATCGAGTTAATTAGTAAATAAGTTAACGCAAGGTGATTCGTGCACTTGTTAGTATTTTCTAGTTTCAATGTGTGTTTGGAAATATACTTCCATTCATTGTGTATTGATTGGAAAATGATACTTTGTGGGTCGTATCATAAAGTAAACAAAACACTTGGTACCTAAAGTAAACAAAGATTGAGGGAAAATGAGTCAACGTGATTTACTGGCGCACCTTGTGAATAATCCCGAAACAATAGGAATCTACGTTTTCATGAACTAGTACTAAAAATAATGTGCGCAATGAGAGCAAAAGTATCTGTTGCATACTCGTTTCGAAATTACGTCTTATAATTAGTACACTAACTACTGACTTTCTGTAGTGCTTGCGAAGTAACTGTTTTCAATGAAAAACTTTCCGATGTTTATGGTTCAAGCATCTGTCTCAATAATCACAATCGGGAGTGATAGGACGTTACATACATATACATAGGGTAATATTAATCCTAATATTAAGCATAGGGAATTCATAACGCGAGATTCTATATGCGTTTGATTTGAATATCATACAATACAATATATATTTTTGCCTCGTTTTATGCACCAATGATTAATAATTTGATATAAAGTGATAGTACATTTAGAGGATTTGTGATAATTGTTTACTATAAATTACACAAGCTTCTGAATTTAACAAGCTTTCCAAGAAGGGAAATATACATTTCATTAATAATCATAATCTTCAAAATATTGTAGTTGATTTCGAAGAAAATATTGTTGAATTCCTTGATTAATGAATAAAAATATCTCACAAACAGGGTGTTTTTAAAAAAACGTGTTTTTGAGATTAAAAGAAATAGTTTCACTTAGTTTTTTTCCACTGTACTAGGATTTTTTTCAATTTTTTTAACACTAGTATTTGGAAATAGACCATTCTTCTGCAAATCTTCCAAGATTTTAATTGTTCTTGGTTTATTTTCAAGCTATTCAAAACCTCTGACGACGATTCAAATATCCTTGTAACATGTCCACTCAAAAGTCTAGTGTATCATTTCTATTTCGATGATTAATATGTCTCCATTCCTTCACCAACGACGATCATCAGTTTCACTAATTCTTATTCTCCATTTGGGAGACCCCCCCAACTCTCATATTTCAACGATTTATTGTGAAAGAGGAGGCAGTGATTCTGGCTCTTAAGGAATAGTTCCCAAATTATACGTCTTCTCTATACGTCACATAGTTTTTCCTATTTTTGACGACTAATAAATAAAATCTGCTACTTTTCAGCCTACGATCCATCTATTGTAAATACTTTATTGAAGGAATACATTTGAGATATTGTGTGCAAAAACATAATAACCGTGATGATGCCGTTTCTGAACTAACCAAAATTCCACAATAAAAAAAATTAATAATCATATTTCATCCAAAGCTGGATTTCAAGAATAACACGGAAATATTCTCTCTAAAAACACTACCAGAAGGTTAAAAATATAGATCCACTCCGGTTTCTTCAGACCCTTTTCATCACAATTGTTATCATTCAAAAATAGCTAGAATTTCACATCGTCCTTTCACACAGCCTCACATTTTTGACCGCATTTCTCCCAATACGAAGCACAGTGCGCGAACACGGCTGTCGCCAACCCCCCGCAGAAAAAGAACAAGTGAAAGTGGAAGACGCCAGCGCCGCGAAAGCAGAAAAGGGAGGAGTCGTCCACCGAGGCAAGGAAAAACGTAGCCAAAGAGAAAAAAAGTAAAAGAAAGGGCAGAACAAAAGAAGACACCACGCACACATACTGGGTCGGCGAAAAAGGGAGGAGTGAAATTATGAGACTATGCAGGCCTTTCTTTCGTTTTGTATTTCAAAATGAAATTGAAAGTATTGCGTTGGGGTGCTTTCTTCTTTTTTTCTTTGTCGCTTCTGAAAGAGAGTTCTTCCTGTATATCCCGCGTTATAGTCGAGCCTTCGTCGAATTGACGCAGAGTTACGAGAAGACTTGCAAAGAGTGGCATTATGGAATACTGAAGGTGGAGGAATGCAATTAGTAACAACTTGCTTACATCATAATACAGTTTTATTTCTGATTATACTTTATGAACATATGAAACATTTCCTTGATTAGTGTGTAAGGTTAAATAAAAATGTCTTTGAATATTGCTTCTAGAAGTGGTACAAGGTTTATGACATTAGCATCATAGAAGGAATTATCAGGCGTAGTTTTGTTACAGTTGTTTACTTCGACAAAAAGCTTTCTCGAATGCATTGCGGCCACCTTTCACTGCCATTCTGTGGGGATTGCAGACCCGGAAAATACAAGTAGCTAATATTATTATGGAATATTTTGTTACAATAATGAAAATATGGTTCTTGAAAAGAAATTGTAATTAATATTTTCAGCATAACAAAGGAAGTTAAAGAATGTTAAAAGCTTTTAACTATTAATTCAAATTTAGAATGTACCTACATTCTGGTACAACATTAGAATAAGGAAGAAATTGTAGATTATTTTCAGAAAGCAATTAATTTTTAACTTAGGAAATCGCAGTAGATACCCACACGTGGTATAGCATAGGGAAATTCGCGGACGCGTAATAAATTTTAATAATATTCGAGGAACCGGGAATGACGTGAATCGCGAGTGACGTTTCTATTAGAATTTGACATAGGGGAATATTGTGTTAGGCGGGATAATAGAATTCATATAAACGATGTGACATCAAGAAAGAATACTGGTGGTCATTTCAGCCATAATTCAACCGAGAAGTCTTTTTATTTATTTATTTATTTATTTTACGTCAAAAAAACAGTTAAAAACTGCGTATGACGTGCTATGGGGAAAAGTCTTCAATGCCCGCAAAGATGTAAGTAAGCCACGACCTGTGCTGGAAGATTGATTATTTTTTTCCAAAAATCCATAATAATCAATTAATGAACTCATTAATCCTTGTAACGTTAAGTTGTTAATTAAATATTTGACGAATATTTTCTTGGAACAAGACTGGTAATTTGTAGTTAAGTGCAATTAATGAAAAAAACATTTAACTAACAGAACTCCAGAAATGGGTCTGTACAGATAGCACGTACGCATACTACAAGGTAAGTTTTAACATGTGTATGTTGATACCCACAAACAAAATAGTAATAAAACCAACCTAACAACATATTTCATTATAAAGTAAATCTACGAGCAGAACAGAGCAAATCAGTTACGTAAATATTTATAGAAAATAGTTCAGTTCGGTTTAAATATTGATAGATAGGTTTCAAGTGAGTTTCAATGGCGTACCCAAGTGGGAATAGTAATTAAAATATTAATTAAATATTAATAGAGAACCATATCCGAGTATTACGATACTTTTATACATCTGAATGTGTGAATTCATTACTACCCACTAAACGTATAATTAATTTTAGTCGTTCTTACATACGCATGCATCGGGTAAATGGGATGAATATTGTTCATGTCTGTCATGAAGATGCTTATTTGAATGTAGATTTATTTTATTTGATATTATCTAGTGTTAACAGAAGTCTAGAGTGCATTAGAAGACTCGAAGTGAGTTGTATTAATTTGCTTGGCTTCTACCAGAAACAAGTTTGCTTTAAGAATTCTGCATCTGAATCGAAAGGAATATTGTATCAGCATTTCAAAAAAGATACATTACACGTCCACGGCTGGGTAAATTTGTGAGCGAATACATACCATATTCGTAAATGTGCAAATACCTCTCTTCCTTGATTAATCAAACGTAACACATAGTTCGAAGTGATTCCAAGACCTGTTTATCACCATGCTAATAATAACCAAGATTAATTTAAAATAAACATCTAGTAGGTGCTATGCAATACGAGCTCATTCAATTCCAACCGAAAAGTAATACATACTTGCTAACGTAGTAGTAGAGAAAAATTGCAAATTATTTAAAATAGAAAATCGTTTTTCTACTTATGGATTCTTCTAAATCTAACTCAAAGAAATTAGTAACTTTATGTTTTAGCATTAGAACTATTAGCCACAAATACTAGGGCCTTCATCTTCGAAAATTGTAATGTTCGTTAACGCACTTTTATTGCAAACGTGAACAAGTACTTTTCACCTTTTCTCTATGAAACGCGAAATTGCAGCGTTATGTTAATAATACTTCCTTTTAATTTTATTATCATAATGTGGCATAACATCACTCTCTGTAAATGAGGAAAGCTGTACCTAAACATGAGCATGTGTTCCCGCTACCGCATGCGTTTCCAATGACACTAGCACGTCACCCTATACCCTCAAGCGGCGAGTGACACCTAGTCAGCAATGGAACAATCACCACACACAAGCACACACACGTCACGCAAGCATACAGAAGCGTGCGCCCATTTCATTACACTCGCAGTGGATGAAAACGTTTTCTAAAAACTCCATATGGAATAACAGAGAGGAGGGGATTTTACATTTTCACAGCGGAGTGGAGAAAAGTATATAATGCTGCGCAAAAAAATCGGGATTTTTGGCAGAAAAACTCTTATTACTGGGTCCTGGTAACGAAAACTTGGACAAATCCAGTTGATAAATTTAGAAAAAATTCTCTAACACGTGATATAGCCAAAATTCATATTTCATAGGTCCTTGATACCGAAAATTGAATGAAGGCAGAACGTCTGTGAGTCCGTCCGTCTGTCCGTCAGTCTGTCCGTTTGTCTGTCCGTTTGTCTGTCCGTCTGTCTGTCCGTTTGTCTGTCCGTTTGTCTGTCCGTTTGTCTGTCCGTTTGTCTGTCCGTCTGTCTGTCCGTCTGTCTGTCCGTCTGTCTGTCCGTCTGTCTGTCCGTCTGTCTGTCTGCGTCTGTCTGTCCGTCTGTCTGTCCGTCTGTCTGTCCGTCTGTCTGTCCGTCTGTCTGTCCGTCTGTCTGTCCGTCTGTCTGTCCGTCTGTCTGTCTCGTCGTCTGTTGTCCGTCTGTCTGTCCGTCGTTGTCCGTCTGTCCTGTCGTCGTCTGTCTCGTCTGTCCGTCTGTCTGTCGTCTGTCTGTCGTCTCGTCTGTCCGTCTGTCCGTCGTTGTCTGTCCGTCTGTCTGTCCGTCTGTCTGTCCGTCTCGTCTCGTCCGTTCGTCTGTCATGCCGTTCGTCTGTCTGTCCGTCTGTCTTCCGTCTGTCTGTCCGTCTGTCTGTCTCGTCTCGTCTGCGTCGTCTGTCGTTCGTCTGTCCGTCTGTCTCGTCGTCTCGTCTGTCGTCTGTCGTCTGTCTGTCGTCTGCTCTGTCTGTCCGTCTGTCTGTCTGTCGTCTGCTCGTCGTTCGTCTGTCCGTCGTTTTGTCGTCTGTCTGTCCGTCTGTCTTCCGTCTGCTCTCGTCTGTCTGTCCGTCTGCTTCCGTCTGTCTGTCCTCTGTCCGTCTGTCTGTCCGTCTCGTCTGTCCGTCTGTCTGTCCGCTTCGTGTCTGTCCGTCTGTCTGTCCGTCTGTCTGTCCGTCTGTCTGTCCGTCGTCTGTCGTTGTCGTCCGTCTGTCTGTCCGTCTGTCTCTCCGTCTGTCTGTCTGTTCGTCGGTGAACAACGTTGGCGGGTAAACCTTTCTTTCGAGTTTCTCCAAAAATGATGTTCTCTAATCGATCTGACTGATGATGCAGCCCTTTGAGTTTGAAACCGGTTTTTTCAATTTTGGTATTTTACATGACGCCCCCGGGACATTTTCAAAATTTTCAAAAAATTACTCATCGTTTTTTATTAACTTTTGTTGCTGGACAGTGCGAAAGACATGGTGTAAGACTCATGTTTGTTGAAAACCCTGATTTTTCGAAAATTGCAAAAGGTCAAAATTTTTTCGGAGTCTTCCTACAACTAAAATATTAAAGAGAGAAATGTTTCCTTTAATAAATTGTTACTTAAAGGTAGATTTTGAAATAAGGTCATGTACAATTTTTCTAAAATTTGAAAACTTTTCAAGTAATTTGCGTGAAAATACTGGCGAGAAGGGCCACTAGTTCTGTGATAGCAGAGATCGGAAAGATATAGGACGACGCGGAGAGAACCAAATTTACTTTTTGGTAAGTAAACAAATCGATAGATACATACCCTTAACTCTTGAGGTTTAGAGTCATTTATTTATTAATATGATACCATTTCATTCCATTTATTCTGCTACATTCATTTTGAATTTATTTTTCATTTATGGAGGTGCACTTTCTGTTTCTTCAACCTAAGTAGTTTACAAAACATTACACTACATTATATGCAATCCCTCAAAATCCCTCTTAACACAGATGTCACATTGACCTTAATATTACAGCTAGGTTTCTCCGCCAACGCATGCAGCAGTTGCTCTGCCCACGATAACACCATTAAACAAATTATTCCCGGCGTTGCATTGCTATGCTTCCTCCCGGCGGTCACGTGGGCGTTGCAGCGTGTGAACGTGAAGCGCAGCTCACACCGAACGCAGATGATGCGGTGCAATTGCGCCACAGCAAGTGACACTCCCGGCAGCTGACACTGCACTCGGAGCATCCAGGGCAGTGACGACTCCTGAAAGTATTTCAGGGGTGCGAGGAGGTCATTTCTATGCAGACTCCTGAAAATATGTTTGGAAACGGAAGTTTTTAGTTGCTAATATTTAATAAAATTGTCTGAGTTTGTTCATAATGGCAGTACTACTCTGACAGTGTTGAGGTCATAAATTCATTTAAAATAAATTAAGTAAAATGACTAAATGTGTTGCTTAGGTGGCGGTTTGGTCTCCGTTTCTATTGCTCTGGATTTGTCAATGTTCAGGTTCAGTTTGTAGTGAATGATTTTTTTTGAAGTTTTAACGCAGATAACTCATAAAGAGGTTGACTCCATAACACATTCTTAAGATTCTCTAGTAATGTTTTAGTAAGTAGTTTTCACAGAAAGTTAGCTAAAACAATTACATATACAAGTAAATTAGAATTTATACTAGTGGCCTACAGTAGTTTCCTGATGTCTAAGTGAAGTAAATATATCTTACATGGTCGGGGGCTGCAAAGTTTCCTTTCAATTCCAGAGCTCGTTGAAAATTACCAATAGAGATGTGAAAACTTTAAAATTTCATTTCGGGAGATTATTTTCTTCTAAAATGTTTTGATAAAAATATTTATTTATTGTTGATGTATTGATGGCATAATATAATTATAATTCAAATTGATGTCAATTTTTCTTAGACAAATTATTTTTTGGGCTTTAAGTTATTTTTAATCCGTAATACATTGTATCTGAGTTGGCGTTATGATAAAAATCGAAAGGGATTTAAAAATACAAGTCATTATCGGTTGGTGATTAAAAATGAATAATTTAGTGTCTCCTATTGTCATATATTATCTTACACCCAAAGAACATCCACTCAGAGTGCTCTTAATGTGTCATCCGGGTCACGTTGACTGCTAAACTATGCTTTTCTGGGATTTCCCTCTGAACAAAGGGTCAATCGTTCGTGAGCGGTGAAACTATGTGACTATCGCCGAAAATTCAGAAACAGACGGATGAATGGTGATGCGCAATTGTTATGATTGTTCCTGATGTTTCTAAAGCTGCAGGAGGCTGCGAAAATTCACTACCATTGCTCTTTGATATTAATATTACATTCGTAAAAGTGCCTTAGTACAATAGAGTATTACTGTTGTATACTGTATTATAGTAGTACATAATAGAGTATTATACAGTATAGTACAGTATTTCTCTTCTTAAGATGTTCGTTCTTAACCTCGAGAAAGTAAAAAATGATCGACATAAAATGATCTAACTTCAAAATGTTCTTGGAGATTTTTCACCGCACAACATACCCACAAAAACGCACCATTAAGGAAAGGAATCGCTCGAAATCTCACAGCACATCTCTCCGCGCGTAAACAAGAATCTCAGTCATAGAAACTTCCGCAACAGACATGCTAACTGGCAACATCGGAGAGACTCTGTTGCATTTTTCTACGCTATGTGATACCCCGTGTAATGGAGTTATACGACGTGTGGCAACATAAGACATTAACAAGCAGTCGTGCTCATCCATTCATGACTCTATTGCGATGTCTTCAGAGTTAGTGTATCGTCGGTGACGCACCACCAGGTAGCGAGAACTGGCGAGAAAAGCCTCGAGTTGGTATGCGACATGCGTATATCTTCTAGTTCAATGTCTATCACGTTTTAAGTCTTAATGTAATTTTCTCTCAAATTATCAAAAACTGTATCCTCCCATTTGGCATCAATCCCAAATATGACAATATTGCTTAGTGTCAGTCTGGTACAAAGAGTTATGTGATGGTTTAAGTTCCTTATAAAAAGAGTTCATTAAAATGAAAGTATTTATCGTATTATGTAAATAAAATTATTACATAAATACTTCAATATAGTGTTTGTTTATGTAGCTCCAGAAAGGACCACCATGACTGGACTAAACGTTAGCTATAAGGTGTATTGTAATCGCAAATACATGCTGAGTTTCTAAACCACCAGGTAATTCCATATCCTTTCAAAAATATTAAGATAAAATATCAATGACCAACCTTTACAGATTAAATTATTTTGCCTTAAAAGAAGGCATAATGAGTGAATTCATAATCGGCATTTTCGGGTATGGGAATTACCAAGCAATAGATGATTGCTTAGAGAGACAGTAACTAATAGAGGTCTGTATTTCATAGACATACCTCGTCATCACCAAAATACTGCTTCCTTAAGTAATCGGAAATATCGCGTGTCATTTGCACCGGCTGTTTCGTTGTTGAGTGGTAACGAAGAGTAGATATTCTACATTTTCCGCGGGAGGTCCTAGGTTCGAGTCCTGACGGCGGAAGGATTTTCGACACTAGCTTTTCAGCTACGTCGAATTCATTCGTCTGGAGGATAATTCTAGCGGCCGGCTGCTCTAATCGGTAGTTTTCCGTCGTTTCTCCGATCAACACCAGGCGAATGCCGGAGCAGTACCCTACCAAACGGGCCACGGACCGCGCGCGATCTGTCCTTCCTCTTCCTTGTCCTATCCTCTCATCTTACACACACACTTACACTAACATGCACTACACTACCACATATTCCGGGAGACCGGTCGGGAGCTTAGAGCTTGTCCCGGCTGGGGCGGTGCTCCGCTGGTGGGAGAGTCCTGGTTAGTGGGAAACCCCACTAGCCGACGGTAGGTCGCGCGGATCTCGCATCCAGCGGGAAGGCCATCCCGGAGAAAAAACATACACTACACTAACGGGACCAATGACCAAAGCATTGACCGCCGAAACACGAAAAAAACAAACAAACCAACTTACAAGAATGTGTAAGACATAATTTATAAAATCATACGACTAAAAGAGTTTATTAAAAACAGAAACAGGTAGTTAAAATTGAAATTATAAACTACGTATCTCTGTTAAAAATTGAAAAACCTTAAAACCCGAAATATCAAAAACAATGATATAACTGGGAAAGGCCTGAACCAGATAGTTTTCTTTCTATTTATAAAAACAAACATCAATATTCTTTGATGTGACAGTAATTTGCTCAATACACTAAATACCCACACTGAATTTTTACGCATGTTACTACAATTAATCAAGCGTTTTCGAGCGTTTCGCACCTAGAGCATCACTAAAGAGTATGAATGAATGAATGAATGTAAATTTTATTGGCTTAAACATTGCGTTTACATTGCTATACACATAGAAAATATTTACATTAGTAATATAATTAAATTTCTCGGTTGATACTTAAATCAAAATTCACAACACTTTGAAATGTACGTCCACCATTTTTATCCTTAAAAGACAATCGAGATCTAACGGTAAAATAGAAGCAAAGCGTAAATCTGCCGGCACTCGCCACGCACTCCCGCGGCCCAACGCGAAACTAGGCCTGTGGGGCGGGCGGGAAACGAGCGACCAATCGCTTTGCGAGCAGCGCAACAATGCGATTAGGTATCTTCGGCGACGCGCGACCCGCTCGCGCCAACACGCGAACACACGCCCGCGGTCGCGTGCGCAGCGCCGATACGTTTTAAGAGGCCAACTCGAGCGGAGCGCGCGCTGTGAAAAGCGACGGGTTTTGAGCGTGGAGAGCGTCGCTGATAGTGGACGAGTGGACTTGCAAAGGGTTGGAGAGGGCAAGGGGGTGGGGGGAGGGCTGAGCGGCGCTTCTCATTTATTAATGGCGCGGCGTTTAGTTACCCGTCAACAAAACGATCGTGATATATTGGAGGCGGATATTGGGGCGCCCGACGGGGATTGTGGGCGACCGCGCGGTGTTACGGGCGCCGGAACCGCGGTGCACTGGCCACGAAGAGCGCGCCTTGCTTACCTTTATGCCGCAAGCAGCCCCAATAATGGGAGTGTTGCATTCAAAAGCAAATTTCCACGCCAATTTCTTTCCTGCCGAGTATGGTTTCTATGCAATCAGAGACTGCAGTGGCGTTCAAAAATTAAACAATACTTCCTTTAACGATGATGTTTAACTTTTGTAATAAAACTTTCAAAAGACTCAATATGACCTAACAGCTATTGATTTAGTATTTGGGCAGTGACCACCATCTCTGGTATTTGACCATTTTTATGATCCATTACTACTGAATGGTAATTAAAGAAATAATGTGGAGATCAAATTTTAATTGAAGAAAAGTCTCATCTTCAAAACTGTAGTTTTAGGAAGAAGCAAAAAAATCAAACTTTTGTAATTTTCAAAAAGTCACAGTTAAGTGAAAGATGGCTTACGCGATCTTGTTAAGTCTATTTCACTACATTGTTTCAAGAAATTTAAAGAAAAAATTTCGAAAAATTTTTGAGAAATTTTGAAAATTTCTCAGGGGCTTCATGTGAAGTACCCCCTAAATTTCAAGAATTATTTTCTAAATGTAGGCTTCTAGCCGTGCAAGACAGATTGGGCAATATTAATTTTGGAAACAATCCGATGAATAGTTTAAATGCCAGTGGTGTTTTTGATGTACAGATTGACGGATGGACAGACGGACATACAACACAATTTCGGTACCAGGGGACCCAAAAACATGTATATCCGTTACACTCTCAAAATCAATTTTCCGCATCATTAAATACTGTTCTCTATACTGTAGTTTTTACTGCGTATAGCGTATGTATATCGATTATCGCAAGTAAAAGATATAAATATGAATGTTTGAAAAAATACGTCCTAAAATTTTCCGAATAAAATCCTTACAATATAGATTAATTAGATGTTAAAATTAATCGTCCAAATTATTAAGAATCGTGTTTGTTTTCCTCTGTGTGAGCCTTTGTTCAAATCTTTTCTTGAAAATAAACAAGTTTGAACAGAATCATGAAAACGTATGAAGTAGCAAAAGTATAGTTTGAAGCTAAATCTATTAAGTAGCAAAGGCCGAACTAATATTTTCAATCTTAAAGTGAACTAATTGTCAATATTACACTCATCTCACAAGATCCTGTTTTATTTGATTTTCTTCTCTTCAGATTCCGACATTCAACATCTGGGTATGTTGTTTCTAAATCCGACAGCATCGTTATCCAAGCAATTGTGAAATACGACCAGAACCCGTCATCTCATTGGCAGATTTACAGCTTCCTCGAAAATAAATCTCCGAACGATACAACGCGCCAGGAAGTGTGCAAAGATTCAAGTAATTCATATTGGATAGAAGCCAAAGAAATATAGAAAAAAATTTCATTCAAATATATGAATATATTATAACAAAGTCTAATGTCAAATAAAAAGGGTAAGACATAGGTACATAATAGTCATTAAATACTAACAACAAAACTGCCGGTTGTAAAAGCTTACAAGCGACGGAAGCATAGATGAATTTGCAACATATTTCCTTTTTACTAGCGGTATTGTAGAGATTTACAAAATTAGAAATTTATGGGCCCGTTAAAAATAAACCTATCTTCCTTGTACGATTATTTCGTCTGAAACTGATGAAATCTTGCCCAGCGTCGGAAAAAGCAATAAAACTACAATATAGCGCAGAGACACTTGGTATTCGCGCTTACATTACGTCAGAGGGCGACACAAAAAGCCGAGTCATCCGCATGGTGAGGACAGAGTAGGGGGAGGAGAAGGAAGAGGAGGAGGAAGAGGAGGAGGAAAAGAGGTTATAGGTGATTCTGGGGAAGGCGACGACGATGGTAGAAGGGGCAAACGCAATATTGTGTCTGTGGTGCGGTGGTGAAATACCAGGAAGGGGGAAGACTCGAGAGGAGGAGAAAGGGACTAAGAAATAAGAAAAGGAGGAATTGGTGAAGGAGTAGTGGCAGAGCGGTAGGAGCGTAAGGAATGCTCAAGGAAGGGAACAAACAGGAAGATAGGAATGGGATGACGGGAGGGAGGTGGGGGAAAATAGGGAGGCAGATGGTAAGGGAGAGGGAGAAGAAAGACGGGAAGAGATTGGGAGAAAAAGAGGTAGATGGAAGAGACACGGGAGATAGGTAGGGGGGAAGGGGGGGGGGGGACACGGAGTAAGAGGCAGGGGAGAGACTGAGAGGAAGACTGGGAAAGAGCAGGGGAGAAACGGGGAGAGGGCGGGAAAGAGGCGGAAAGAGGCGGGGGAGGCGGTTAAAGAGGCAGGGAGGCGGATAGAGAGGCGGGGAGAGAGACGGGTAGAAAGGCGGGAGGAGAGGCGGGGAGAGACGAAGAGGAGAGACGCGGGCGAGAGAGGTAGGGAGGGGCGTGGGGAGAGACGGGCAGAGAGGCGGGGAAAGAGAACGGTAGAGAGGCGGTTAGAGAAGCGGGGGGAGAGGCGGGGAGAGAGGCGGGGGAGAGGCGGGGAGGGCGGGGGAGGCGGGAGAGACGAAGAGGAGAGACGCGGGCGAGAGAGGTAGGGAGGGGCGTGGGGAGAGACGGGCAGAGAGGCGGGGAGAGAGAACGGGAGAGAGGCGGTTAGAGAAGCGGGGGGAGCGGCGGGGAGAGAGGCGGGAGAGAGGGGGAGAGAGGCGGGAGAGAGGCGGGGAGAGAGGCGGGGAGAGAGGCGGGAGAGAGGCGGGGAGAGAGGCGGGAGAGAGGCGGGAGAGAGGTGGGGAGAGAGGCGGGGAGAGAGGCGGGAGAGAGGCGGGGAGAGAGGCGGGGAGAGGCGGGGAGAGGGAGGAGAGAGGCGGGGAGAGAGGCGGGAGAGAGGCGGGAGAGAGGCGGGGAGAGAGGCGAGGGAGACGGGCAAGGCCTTGTGTGGGGAGTGGAAGGGGGCCGTGAGGCGGGGGTGGGGGCGGGGCACTGAGCGAAGCGGGGCACGGCAGATGAAACGTCGTAAAACGCCGGTGGCCTCTGGTCGCGTTTATGCAGGCGGAGCGCCCCCGCCCGCCGCGACGTCTGGGGGTGGGGGAGTCCAAACAGAAGCGACGCACCGGCCGCCTCGATGCGGTTGGCGCGACAAGCAGTGATACGTGAGATGAAACGAGCAGCGCGCCTTCCACCCCCACCCCACCCCAACCCCCGCCCTCCCGCTGCCTCGAGCGCACTCGGCTCCGTCTGTCGCTCGCTGCTTTTCCAGCCGTGGAATCCATTTTCGCATCTAGGATCACAAGCAGTTCTTCCTACCTGGGCACCGGGTCTCAATTTATCAGGTTTTCTTCATCCTTCTCCTTGCCTCGTCATTTGTCTACCCTCACATTAACTTAAGATCTACTTCTTTATGAATATGATTGCCGCTATGAGGCACCCAGATACGTTTTTAATACCTTCCCCGTTTTTCTCACTACTTTACCTCATTGACCTATCTACCTGATTTGTTTTGCTTTGTATCCCTTCTTGCTACATGCATCCTTGCTGAGGCCCACATTTCTACTGTTTCCGATAACCTGACTCATCGCTACTTTGTTTCGATCTTGTGTCTAATCTTCTGTTTGATATTTCTGTCCTACCTCATAATCCAACTTTTAACTCTCAAACAAACAATGAAAACTCCCGGACAATGTCGTTCACGTGCGTCTTTTTGCATATTTATCTGCACCACACAGTTATATCACCTACCTCCTGATTCATCTGCGTCCCCGACAAGAAGTCATAAACGTAAGACAATTTATTTTTTAGGTTGTTAGACATACCTACTTGGAAGTTTTTAAAATTTCTTCTCATCGATTGATTGATTTTTTCGAGTTTCCGGGCGCGTCAACTGCTTTGGTCATTAGTCCCGTTAGTGTAGTGCATGTTTTTCTCGGGAGATGGCGGTGATCATCCCCCACTGGATGGTGAGATCCGGCGCCGACCTACCGTCGGCTAGTGGGGTTTCCCCCTAACCAGGACTCTCTCACCATTGGGACACAGCCCCTGCCGGGACAAGCTCTAAGCTCCCGACCGGTCTCCCAGAATATGTGGTAGTGTAGAGCATGTTAGTGTAAGTGTGTGTGTAAGGGGCGAGGATAGGACAAGGAAGAGGAAGGAAATATCGCGCGCGGTCCGTGACCCGTTTGATAGGGTACTGCTCCGGCATTCGCCTGGTGTTGATCAGAGAAACCACGGAAAACTACCGATCAGAGCTGCCGGCCTCTAGAATCCTCCTCCAGACATCGACGGAATTCGACCTAGCTGTAAAGCTAGTGTCGAAAATCTTGCCGCCGTCAGGACTCGAACCTAGGACCTCCCGGTCAGAGGCGCTGCAGTGACATCAGATGATGCTCTGAGCTACCGCTCCCACAACTCATCGACATCGATTGGGTTCGCACGTACCAGTTTCCATATTTTAACCCCCTGTTCTTTCTCTACCTCCCCTCCTCTTGGAATTCTTTTACTTCACCGACCCTTTGCCCTGACACGTGTCACCTTCCCGTTTCTGTCCTCTTTAACATCCATCTACACCGTCCCTTTTAACCCCCTCAATCCTCTCACGATCTAATCTTTTGACCTCACCCCTCTTCCACATTGAACCTCCTCGCCCGACTGCATCTGTGGCATCGTCGCTGTCACTGTCGCTGTCCTTTTTGCAGCGTCTAATTAGAGAGCGCCTCCGTTGACATTACAAAAGCAAGAGTCGTTACACCAGAAACTAATCCGACAAGACAGCGAATCCTCCAGCTTTTCCCCCCTTTTACGCTCCCCCCACTCCGCTCCCCTTTTCGCAGCTCCTTGGCCTCCCGTCCCCTGCACCCAACGCCGCACTCGACCTTCCTCTTTCTTTGGATTTCTTCCTTATTCATGAGTGTATTTGTTCTTTTATAAACTGACGACGCTAGAAGTACACACATTATATATCATTGCATTCAAAATGATTGAACTTATAGAGTCGTCAGTTTATAAGGGAAGTCGATGATTCCTTATAAAGAAGGACCGAGGACCTTTGTAGAATGAACAAATCTTTGAGTAATTCGAAAAAAAAAACCAGCATTAGTATTGTAAGTTCAACATTGTTGAAACTGAAGCACAACATTGAGTATACGAAAGCATATTGTTCTATAAGGGGAGAATTACTTTCTTGATGGAAATGAAGGAATGATGTTAGTCAATTCTAATAATGAAAATAACCAGATTTCTTCCTCATTACAAACGATTCATCGTTTTTTCCGGCGATTTTTGGTTACTTTCTCGCTGAAATAACTTTTTGTGTAATAAGCGTCCTTTCCGTGCATAATTAAAATTCAGTAACACCAATTCGTACAAAACAACTAACGATGTAAAAGATCAGATCACGCAAGCTACATAATGTTTCGTCAAGAAATTACGCAGTCAATGTTCTGTTGAGTGAAGGACGATAATAAGCAGCGTCGTCACCCTGAAAGAAACAGATTCCTCCCCGACAGATGGCACTCGCTCCGTGCTCGGGCTTTATTAGGCCTCCTAACACATCCGGAGTGAAACGAATGGAATTACGTAAACTTTGTTACACTGGAAATTTGGCACGAGTTTCCCAAGTTCCTTGCCGCCTACGCCGCTGGGGCAGAGACTGCCTCCTTCGTCACCGACTTGCCCTTCTTCGCGGGTTAGAGGGCCTGACGAAATGCCTGATAGATCAAATCTCCAAAAGTAACCAAACACGCTCGAACTACGTATCAGGAGAGGTAGCTCAATGCATCAACTGATGCCACTGCAGTGCTTCGAACTGGGAAATCTTAGGCTCGAGTTCCGGCGGCGGCTTTTCAAGGAAATCGAATTTGTCCGCTGTCTGGAGGAGAATTCTAGCGGCCGGCTGCTCTGATCGGTAGTTTTTCATGTTTTCTCTGATGAACATCAGGCGAATACCGGAGCAGTACCTTACCAAACGGGCCACGGACCGCTTGCGATCTTTTCTTCCTCTTCCTTGTTCTATGATCACTCTTCACACCCACTCACCCACCCACCCATTCACACACACACACACACACACACACACTAAAATGCACTACATTACCGCACATGCCGATTGGGGGATTAGAGCTTAACCCAGCGGAGGCCGGTGCCCCGCTGGTGGGAGAATTCTGGTTGGGGAAAATCTTGCTAGTCGACGCTAGGTCGACGCCGGATCTCGTCATCCAGCGGAAGATGATCACCGCCAGCTCCCGATGAAACACTTGCATTACACTTACTGGACTAATCCCCTCAGTAGTTCACGCTCTCGAAATCACAAATAATCAATGAATCAAAGTACATGATACTTTTGCATGTTCCATTTTCACCGTCCGATTGATTGATTGATTCTTTCATGTTTCCGGGCGCGTCAACTGCTCTGGTCATTAGTCATGTTAGTGTAGTGCATGTTTTTTTCTCGGGAGATGGCGGTGATCTTCCCCCGCCGGATGGCGGGATCCACCGCCGACCTACCGTCGGCTTGTGTGGTTTCTCCCTAACCAGAACTCTCCCACAAATGGGGCACCGTCCCAGCTGGGACAAGCTCTAAGCTCCCGACCGGTCTCCCGGAATATGTGGTAGTGTAGTGCATGTTAGTGTAAGTGTGTGTGTAAGGGGAGAGGAAGAGGAAGGAAAGATCACGCGCGGTCCGTTTGTTAGGGTACTGCTTCGGCATTCGTCTGGTGTTGATCGAAGAAATCACGGAAAACTACCGATCAGAGCAGCCGTCCGCTAGAATTCTCCTCCAGACAGCGACTGAATTCGACCTAGCTGAAAAGCTAGTGTCGAAAATCCTGCCGCTGTCACGACTCGAACCTAGGACCTGCCGGTCAGAGGCGCTGCAGTGACAGCAGTTGATGCACTGAGCTACCGCTCTCGGTTTCACCGTCCGAAATAAGCCCGACGATCTTAATGTATCATCGGGTGGGTGTAAATAATCAATGCCGATGGCTCTTGACTATCATTAAGAGTTTCCGTCCTATTTGCCCGAATACTGGAGGTCTGTGCCGTAACACTGTGACGGTTACAGTGGTCAACAAGTGAGGTAGAGACGTGCTGTGAGCTCAGACAAGAGTGTTCCTCTCTCGTGAAAAAAGACTTGCTGCGATACCTATGTGCAACAACTGCTGTTTCTGCAGTTTCTGATCAGGCGTCGTACGGTTCGAGTGGCGCGGTGGGGAATCTTTGACTCTATTTGCATTTTAATTAGAAAATGTAAATAAAGAACTGGTTTTCCTCTTCTATAATATTGAAACGTATTTAATGTCTGGGGAGAAATAATTGATAAAATGTGAAAAAATATAATATTCGTGCCGGTTTAAGCATAGGTGTAAAGAAGGAGGGGTAAACTTAAAAGCAAGGTAAAGAGATAAGAAAACTAACTAGTACTAGGAAGGCTTTTCCCATTCTTTCACACAACTACTTTATTCAAATGTTCTGATCTTGAAAGAAAAACATGCCAAACAAGCGTAAAAGTTTTTAAAGAATTTTAAGTCAGATATTTGATTTTCATACAACAACAACCACAAAAATAACAATTTCTTATCATATATTGTTTTGTAATAAAAAATTTTTATATTTCAATCAACTTTTTAAAATTTGTTGATAATAGACAATTGTAATTACGGACTACTTTAATTAACATTTTTGTTTGAGACTTTTGTTTAGCTTAGACGTTTCAACCTGAAAGCGGCGGAGATGACGGGAAGATGGTCATGACTGCGCGTAGATTGCAAAAAGAGGTGGTGGCAAGAAGAGGTGAGGCCCCACAGGGACCTAAAAGCAGGGGGCAAAAGATATGGTAGTGGGGGCGTGGGGCGGAGGATACTAGAGGCAGTCCTAGTGGCAGGGTAATAATCGACAATTAAGATTATTGGCCAAGGCAACGCCTACTTTAGAGATGTAAAATGCTGAAGCGAGCACCTGACAACTTCATGAGCGTTTGGTCTTAGAAGATCGCATCCCTTAAGTACTTTGCAAGTGGCAACGCAACGGTAAAAGCCTGTACGCGTGGAATATAGACTGAGCAATTTACTACATACTAATGTACACACGCTATCGAAAATCAAAGAAAACATTTTCCTCCAAATAAGTCCAACAAAATGTTAATTCAATGCCTGAACCTTATTTTTTTCCCCAGAGAAGTGCAATTAATCTACCAAACATTTACTACAAGCTATTATATTACGACGTGATGATATGTTTAATAAATATATAACGTTGTAAAATTTGAGAACAGATAAAACAGAATATTTTAGTTTTTAGAAGTACACTTTGAAAATTATTCTAACCCTTAATGACCAGTGAACAATATTTGCGAAGTGGGATAATAATTGTTGACTTCTAGAAACGCTTTCACTTAGTGCTGGAGTAGAGCAGTTTCATTTGTGCTCTTAATATCATTAACTCACTGATATTTTAAAATTGTTAAAAATAAGGTATTTATGTACAATATTATTGGCTTTTATGTCACGTAAACTGATTCGTTAGTGTCTAAAAGAAGTCATAATTTAGACTTACCTATGCCATTCAATTCGACTATGATTTTTAGCATGTTACTTATTCCCATTATATTTGAGAAAAAAAAGTTTTATAAAGAGAAATAAGTAAAAAATGCTCGAAGGAGAAAAAAACAACGATAAACAGAGAAGTATATTTAGCCAAATCAAGAGTGAAAAACATTCTTTTACTGCACAATATTTACTTTTCCAAGGAACTGTTCCACACGTTATAGGATCTCTGCGAACACTCACCTCAGCCGGAAGAGACACGTTTTCTGAAACAATAACAAACATTTGTAATTGAGTTTCATTCTAGAGTCAGCAGCACTTCCATGTAACATCTAAACTAGAATAACACTAAAATAGCCCAAGAAAACAACTAAATTATGCTATGCAATTTTACAACAAAAACGAGGAGATTTATTAATTTTTTATTAATAACGGTTCCAAAACAAAAAAACACTTCATCAGTCTTATAATAAAACATATTCTTAAAAGAAATATTAAGTGGTTCTTGTATGTATGACAATAGCAATCATTTAAAATAAAGTTATAAATTGGATATATGACATAGAGAAAACAAAAAAAGAAAATATTGGGGTAGTTTATTTGAAACGAAGGATACACTATATGGAAAAAAAAAAAACACTATGATGGAAAGAATTGAAATAACAATAGCAACAGTGATGATATTAGATAGTGATTCATAAAATAGCTTGGGCACTCAATGGAAAAGACAGTTCATATCCCCAAAATATGTCAAACAACACAAAAAAGGAGCGCCACTTTGCAGGAACAAATGTTTGGCCCTCCACTGCGAGTGAGTCCGGCCGTGGTGCGCGCGCGTGGGTGGAGATCACCTGTCAAGAGCAGGCGGGCGCGCGGAGGGGGCGGTGAGGCAGGAAACGGAGCGACAGGCGATGGATGCGGTCGGTCAAGCGCGAAGCTCCGATCCAGCCTGCCCGCCCGCCCCTCTGCCCGTCCGCCCCATCCACAGTCCGCCAGTCCGCCCTCTCCCGCCCACGCCCGCGCCCGTACCAGCCCACGCCCGCCCACGCCCGCCAGCACGCCCACGCACGCCCACGCTCGCCCACGCTCGCCCACTCTCGCCCACGCACGCCCACGCACGCCCACGCACGCCCACGCACGCCCACGCACGCCCACGCACGCCCACGCACGCCCACGCACGCCCCCGCACGCCCGCGCACGCCCACGCACGCCCACGCACGCCCACGCACGCCCACGCACGCCCACGCACGCCCACGCACGCCCACGCACGCCCACGCACGCCCACGCACGCCCACGCACGCCCACGCACGCCCACGCACGCCCACGCACGCCCACGCACGCCCACGCACGCCCACGACCGTTTACGCTCGCGTCACTCGCAAAATGAAGCGCAGCCAACGGCGAACGCACTCCTGATGGCAAAGGGGTAGAACGGGAGAAGCGGGTTAGAAGGACGGATGCAACACAGCATGAGGTCGGTGGCCCGAAAGAGTCAGGTTGACTGGAACAAAAGGGACGGATGGGACGAATATGACGGGGTGGGGCAGATAGTTGTGTGAGGGTAGAGGAAGGGTCAGAAGATGTCGAAGCAAGACGGTACGATACTGGATACTGACAAGGTGCGAGCCACAGTACCGTCCGGTACAAGCCGTAAGGCCAGCACCCGACCTGAGACGTCTTGGGGGGATGGTGAACACACACCAGATGGTCGACTAGCTAGTATGACGTCCCAGTGGGACACAATGGGGGCAGGGTCGTGAAGATCGTTTATGGATTGGATGCAAAAATTACAAACAACTCGGGTGAGAATCACTTTTCACTAAATTCAGAATATATTCTAAAAATATTTGCTGCTATGACAAATACATACAATGGCACACAAGAAAAAAAATCAAATACAGAATACTCTTGACTGAAAAAAACACACTAATAACACAATACACAATTTCCTACTTTCATCTACAACCCAATTGTTTAACAAACGTTAAAATATTACTTTACAAAAATGTGAAAGAAACACACATTGAAAATCAAAATTAATACTTTTCACTTAACATTACTTTTACAACAAAAAGGAAACTCTTTCTCTCTCTAAAATCCAGAGAATGACTATTATTATAATTATACTCTTACACAAACTCTTAATCACTATATTACAATATTAGATCTTGAAATCCTTTTTGAAAGGAAAGATTGATTCTGTTCTCACGTATTAGAAGTCGGAAACAAATGTACTTTTACTTTTCTTATCTTTTAAGCATGGTAAATCTGTTACCCTCCCTTTCTTTCTACGTGACAGATACAGAATGAGCTTTCTGATTAAACTGAATCACTCCTATCCCTACAAAACAGTTTATTTGGAACGACCTTACTGTGTTCTCGGCCGTAGAGCAGTCCGCTGCGCTTCCTTCTACCCCTTTTCACCGAGCTGCTTCGGCCTTGAAGCGTCGTGGCCTCGGGTTGAGAACGCAGTTGCTCCCCAGAAATCGCCTTCTTCTTCTTGTTCAAGTTTTATATTCTTGAATACTCTCATATGAATTTTACTTTATTTTCAATTACGGTTAATGACCAACTGGATATTCAGAGTGAAAATGAATCCAGAGATCACCCCTTTTTATACGAGCACCAACTTCAAGAGGGTATTTAAATATAAGAAAAGCATGTGAGAAAAAAAAAACTGGAAAGAGAAATGAATGCAAGCTATTAATTACTGCCATCTATTCAAAACTCCACTCCCTAATTCTTCCATTATAAATTCATAACATTTCTTATTATCTTTCTTCTAAGATTATGTTTAAATCAATTTATAACAGAATAATTACCTCTTCTGGTCTTCTAGAAGAGTTTTCCTCAAAAAAGTTGCAAATCTGAAGTCCGCTGCAATGTCACTTCCTGGCGTACCGTTTTCCATACGTCCGCCCAGTTCAGCTGCTACCTTCAGAAAGAACTTTTTCTTTCATCCGACCTCCGGTCTCGCCCTTGGTCTATGGTGGCGATCTCTCTTGTTCTAAATTCTAATTAGCATTCCAAATATCCATCCGCGTTGGCGCGCGTTCAAAATATTCTTTTCCCTCGCTTTCTTAGGGCGGTATGTGACACGTTTTCGGAATCTAAGAAAACGGGCGGTCACAAAGGGTTGGGCTGGACGTGACGACAGAACGGCTGGGGCGAATCAGATGCCCACCGGAACGGGCAGACCACAAGATGGAATGTTCTGGGTGAGTGCCGGTGGGAAAGGGCGAGGCGGTCAAGGTGCATGACTTAAGCACAATCGTGCCAAAGGGCGCCGAATGTAAACTGGGGTCAGACGCGGTGAGGATTGTGAAAAGTGAAGCAGGCAGACGGAGAAAGTGGCGGTGTGTTAGCGTGGAATGGAAACTGTTGGCGGATGAGCGTACACACTCACAAATATAGGTTGGAGCTTATAGAAAGAGAATGGTTGAAAATGTGCTAATACTGCATTATATAACGAACGTTTCCTACAGAAAATCAGAATTTTTGAGAGGTCATGAAAATTCGATCCAAGTTTACACCCAGTCAGGTATTATGTTGATGTGATATGTTTGAAGATGATTTTTTTAGAAGATGAACACGAGCCGAGAGGGACGTGTTGTCCACGATGCCGTAGAGAAGAGGTTTGTAAGTTATATATGAGCTATTGACGAACAACAAATTAGGAATATGTTTATAGGGTTGGCAAGAGTAAAAAAAACATTTTATGGATTTTAGAAAAATATTGGCTGAACCCGGCAGACGTTCTGTCCTTTACCTCCCTCTGAGAGTGTCTCTCGCTTTGTGTCTGTGTGCCTCACTGTGTGTGTGTGTCTCACTATCTGTGCCTCTCTCTATGTGTGTGTCTCTCTCTATGTCCTCTCTTTCTCTCTCTCTCTCTCACACACACACACACACACACACACACACATGAACTCTCTCTTTTGAACAAAACGTTTTCTTTCAAAATGAAAATGTGAGTTTTTCAGTGAAGTAGTTCACGGTCCCGTATCGCAAGAGTGTTTTCTTCCTTCTAGGATGTTGTGTTGTTAGAAACAGATCGTAAATAAACGTCGAACTCTCTGAGACACGTGTTTTTTTAACAAAATGGACAATTACTTTGAGGAAAACATAAGTGATATGAAAATGATTCTGGTGATCTTGAGGGATGATTTGAATTATAATGAGACGTATCTGAGTATTGTGTGTTTAAATATTTAAAGAAGCAAGATCGCGCGAGAAATGAAAATATTAAGAAAATAGATCTTTTGGGAGGGAATTCATACCAAATTTATCAAACAAATTTAATTCATGAATTCATACCGTGTTTATGAAACAAAATTATATGAATTCATGTTTTGGATATAAATAGTTTGAAGATATAATCTGATTGTGCCTTTTTATATTTGAATGGATTTAATAATTGGAATATTTCATTTTTTAACCACACTCACACAATCCGATGCAGGGAAAACAATAATAATTAGTTCTATTTCGTATTGTTACGGATGCATTGATTTGTTTCTCTAGGAAATATACCTTCCGGCAATGTGTAACGTAAATAACTACGCGTGTTCGTGTATCTTTACTTCGATGCATGCCAATATTATCGTCTGTATGCGGATATTCCTGCCAGTTTACCCATTGTAAATAAATCTTCTCATGTTTGACATTGTTGATGTGGCTGCTTTTCGGTGCGTCATATTATGTTGGAGGAGGAATTGTGATGTGAATGTACACAAGAGTCAAAAGGGGCGGTACAAAATTATTAAATTCTAAATTATATTGAGGATATAACTAAAAAAGAATAATTCACTAACTTGTTTTAATCGTATCAAAGATTTTCCTTCCCATAATATTTTCATACCCGTAAGTTAATTCATTCTATTCCAACACACCGCCCATTGACATGCACACAGCCATTGACAAAATATCTGGTATATTTTGACGAAAATTATGATTTAACAATTTGATTCTCAATTTTCTGCTTTCAAGTATTATATTCTTAAATCAGACTTTCAGAAAAGCTAACCAAAAAATCACATAGTTCCATTTCCAATTTTATGCATCTTTATTAGTCACCAGAAAACATTTAAAACACTGTATTTGTAAAGTTTGCTACAAGACGGAGCCTTATCAGTTTGGCGTGGCCTTATCACATTTCTCCAAAATTCGCCGCCACCTTCCTGTCTCTCTGCTAGGCTTGTTAAGTTCTTTTTATTTTATTTCGTCCTCGCCTTTTTAGTACTTTTCACGCTGTAGTCTCGCCGGTTCCCCGATCGGCGTTCCCAGTGCACGCTCACCCGTGCCAGCGCGAGTTCATCGGGCGGCTGCGCGCCGGCGCATCCGGACGCCTCTCCCCGCTTTGTGGTCGGCGCGGCGGAACACGGCAGTGCGCGCCACGCCAGCCCTCACTCCACGCACGCACACGCACACACTCGCTCGTGGGTGAGGGCGCAGACCTGCTTGCTCACGCTGGCCACGCAGGGCCATTTCACTCGTATTTGCTTGCTCGCGTTGGCCACGCAGGGCCATTTCACTTGTATTTGCTTGCTCGCGTTGGCCACGCAGGGCCATTTCACTCGCATTTGCTTGCTCGCGTTGGCCACGCAGGGCCATTTCGCCTGCATTTGCTTGCTCGCGCTGGCCACGCAGGGCCATTCGCCTGCTTTGCTGCTCGCGCTGCCACGCAGGGCCTTCTCGATTTGCTTGCTCGCGTTGGCCACGCAGGGCCCATTCGCCCGCATTTGCTTGCTCGCGCTGGCCACGCAGGGCCATTTCACTCGTATTTGCTTGCTCGCGTTGGCCACGCAGGGCACATTTCCTCGCATTTGCTTGCTCGCGCTGGCCACGCAGGGCCATTTCACTCGTATTTGCTTGCTCGCGCTGACCACGCAGGGCCATTTCACTCGTATTTGCTTGCTCGCGTTGGCCACGCAGGGCACCATTCGTCCGGCATTTGCTTGCTCACGCTGGACACACAGGGCCAATTCGCCCGCATTTGCTTGCTCGCGCTGACCACGCAGGGCCATTTCACTCGTATTTGCTTGCTCGCGTTGGCCACGCAGGGCCCATTCGCCTGCATTTGCTTGCTCACGCTGGCCACGCAGGGCCATTTCACTCGTATTTGCTTGCTCGCGCTGGCCACGCAGGGCCATTTCGCTCGCATTTGCTTGCTCGCGCTGACCACACAGGGCCAATTCGCCCGCATTTGCTTGCTCGCGTGGCCACGCAGGCCCATTCGTTCGCATTTGCTTGCTCGCGCTGGACACACAGGGCCAATTCGCCCGCATTTGCTTGCTCGCGCTGGCCACGCAGGGCCATTTCACTCGCATTTGCTTGCTCGCGTTGGCCACGCAGGGCCCATTCGCCTGCATTTGCTTGCTCGCGCTGACCACGCAGGGCCATTTCACTCGTATTTGCTTGCTCGCGTTGGCCACGCAGGGCCCATTCGCCCGCATTTGCTTGCTCACGCTGGCCACGCAGGGCCATTTCACTCGTATTTGCTTGCTCGTGTTGGCCACGCAGGGCACATTTGCCTCATTAGTGGGTGTTCTCGGAAACACTAATCAATCAAAGTCCGTGCTCTTCTGACAACTCACGTTTGCAAGTCCTCATCCTCTTGTCAGGCAATCTTTATGTACCCGACTGTCTGTCCACTTTTCTCCAATTAATTGTTTCATGCCCTCTAACGCCTGTCTGTTTCCAAGCAGATTTTTCCATTTCTTCAGTGATATTATGACGTCATCAATTCGTTGTAATGCGCAAATTATGTTCATATCAATCCTCTTCGTTGAATTTGCATTAATTTATAATTCGTTGAACCGCTCAAACAACCATCTCTTTCTATAAGCAACATTGAAAATCTCTTTACGCAAATATCTATGGAGAATTATTTTCGAACATCAATATGAGGTGATCGTTTTCTAAACAAACGTAGGTAAATGAAAATTCTACATTCAAAGGTTTCTACTCATATTAGTACATTAGCTGTTGAGACGTAGGTAATTGCTTGCATAAGGGAACGAAGATATGCAGTGCAGTAGCGGTATGTATATCCGTTCCGTTCTCAGGAATGCCTATAAGATGCTAGTTTCTGCAGGTCCACCCACAGCTTTCTAGCCTGTGTTGCTATAACGTTTTCATGGCTTATATGTCTGCGACCATAGTGCTTTATCGCTTACACATCACAGCGTAAAACCTCGTCATAACACTCTAGTCTCGTAGATACCAATCCATCAAACCTCACCAGCCAGCGTCTTTCAGTTTCAAATACTACCAAAATAGTATCAAGACGTTTGTTTGATAATGAAGCAAAGAAACCGTCAAAAACGCTCTAAAGAGTGTTTTAAGCTACGAGAAGTTAAAGTTTTGTTAGCCTGCACAAATGGTTATATTACCTTCATTACAATGCATGCCCTTAAAAAAACTGTTAAAAAAACACTGTCTTTGCTAGTCATCGATCGTCCTCTTGATAATTAAATCGCTCCGGACTGTCGGTGTAGAAAACCGAAATTAGAAGTAAAATTCGCATTTGTTTAGTGACGTATGGTTAGTGATACTTTGGATGCATGTAAAACAAGGTTATAAATGGTCAGTTGAAACGGAACACGTTTGCAGTTTTCTTGAAATTAAAAAAAAATTCCAAGTTACAGACGATGTCACTTCGCCTTATACAATTTAACTTTCCTCTATCATTAACAGTACACATTTTGAGCGCAATGCAGAAACGAACAAACATACTCATGTAACACTCGCAGACAAAGACATTGCCCAGCATTGGACCCAGTAGTGATATGGGCAGTAGTGGTAATATGGTACAATGCTCTAAATGATTACTAAAATTTTTAAAACAATATTGTAATTATTAGATGTTTTGTACATCCTCTTAAAATTACATTACAGGCTCTATTTTATATGAGGATGAATAAAAATAAACGGACTCTATGCTGCTTGCTATTAGTAGTTTGGTTGTGACGTTTTATATCGTTTCAGCTTTTTGGATCAATATCAAAATCGGTATCATTCTTCAGCATTATATTCGTCGAAGCATAAACTGATTTAGGCAGTCTTGTTCTCATCTATGAACATCACATTTGAGAGTAAATTGTGCCTACAACCACCATCTCACTTTCCAATCTACGGATCCACCCACTGAACTCTGCACATCTGAGCTAGCATAGATGGCTCAGAGTTTCAGTTAACGTCACTGCAGTGCCTATGACCGGGAGATCTTCGGGA
Source organism: Teleogryllus oceanicus (assembly GCA_964035755.1). Lineage (NCBI taxonomy): Eukaryota > Metazoa > Arthropoda > Insecta > Orthoptera > Gryllidae > Teleogryllus > Teleogryllus oceanicus. The sequence goes on along the minus strand of CAXIVR010000002.1, from coordinate 239,062,221 downwards.
TCGAATCCTGACGATGGCATTTTTTTTTGTTCGTTTGGTTTTGTTTTTTTTCCTGTTTCCGGGCGCGTCAACTGCTTTGGTCATTAGTCCCGATAGTGTAGTACATGTTTTTTTTCGGGAGATGGCGGTGATCTTCCCCCGCTGGATGGCGAGATCCGGCACCGACCTACCGTCGGCTAGTGGGGTTTCCCCCTAACCAGGACTCTCCCACCAGCGGGGCACCGCCCCAGTTGGGAGACATCAGGTGATGCACTGAGTTACCGCTGCCGGTTTAACGTACTGTTAAAAATAACGAAAAATATTGTTTGGTGGGTTGTTTCAACCGCCACAGCTATTACTTTAGTTTCCGTCACAGAAGGAATATTTAGTATCTATTTTCCAAAACACTCGAACGTTATCTGCGGTAAGACGATAGCGGTTTTGTCGATTTTTTGGGCCTGTGATTGGTTTATAACCTTCGAATTATAAAACGCTGTTGCCTGTATTTAAACTAATCACTCTGAGTGGAATAGTCTCACCTATTAACACCCTACTGACAACCCACCTCTGACCACCGTTCACAACCGACCCCCTCCCCCCCAACCGTCTCCCCGGCCAGCCGCTGCTCGATGCACGTCCGATCCCGGTTGCTGTTATTCCAAAGCGCACTCCCTGCTGTTCAATGCGGCGAAAGCCACTCAACATGTGGATAAATACTGATTTCCATATTTGCAATGAATACAACATTCACATGGAAGACAAATGTTGTTTTAGTATTTAAAAGCAAGCTGTTGTCGGTTCATTTGATGCTATGATCGCGCGGTGCGATGTATCTACGCCTGGCTTTACGGAGGATCCGAAATTGAAATTTTAACTAGAGCTGGTTGCCATTCTGTAGAAGCCCCCGGGAATCAGCACTTCGCGCTGCAGGCAGCGCTGTGCTATCCATGACGAGAAAAAACAAACAAAGTATGTGGAAAATGAGTTTAGAAACATGGCAAAATAAGCGACATGCCTTTACAGTTGACTCACTAGCTAGGTGTACGCCTATTAGAGTATTCTTCAACCCGAAAGTAGTTTTTTTATGATAAATACAAATTGAAATTTCCTTGCATTTATGCAGCAATGAAAAAGCTTGCGTAACTATTCCAGATAATATTAAAATTATATTCATGGGTTTTCGTTGCAGATATAGAAATATAAGAAACCAATCATTAATTATTTTGATTGATTAATCATTAATTAATTTGAGTACGTGTACGCCAGTATTTCCTGGCATGTGAAAAATCCGAGAAGTACACCTCCTCAGCTTCTAATGATTCATTTCTAAACATGTGTTCCGTTAATTCTTCAGTTTATGTTATTGTCGTTCAATTCTGCTTATCGTACAAAATTAAATTGTATTTAGGTCCTCCAGTGGTGGTTTGTTGCATATTGTAAAATGGATTTGGACATAAAAGCAAGTCGAGAACATTTATTAAATTTGAAAGCTCATTAACTCCCCCGTCTGAGTCTGGGGATAACCGACACAAAGTAAGGATCGTCCTTTGGTGCTCCCAACTAAGCAACAATAGTTTCCTTCACAAACAGACGCCGTTACTACTTCACGCACAACGAACATCACACGGTGCACAAGGAGTCCGTAAAGGTACAGGTAAGTTTATTTTGCCTAAATCGATACAGAGATATTTTCTTCCTCTGTCTTCTTGAACTAATTGTTATTACTTAACTCTTAGACTAAAATTTTTTACCACTTTAGAACTTATGTTTTCTGTTATTACGCTTAATATCTGCCCTACTTCGTTTTTATGATAACTTTCTTTTTTCTGTTTAATTCTTTAACCCTTAAGAACTACCCTTAAGGACTAATGGAAATAAATCTTATTTAGTGCCAACATTGACCTTGAAGTAAAAAATACAGAGAAAGTAAATGATGCATTGGATAAGGCAGTTACATCGCCTAATTTCTTATTTTTCTTAGCATTGATGCTAAGTGATCTTTTAATAAACCATACGTGAATGTGGATAAATTTTATTGTTCTTTTGGCAGGCGTGAAAATAATATTAGAGAAACGCCACTGTGAAATTTTGAAACTAAAATATCAATTAGAGGGAAAAATAGATAAGCTGAAGATGTACTCGCGCCGGAATTACTTGTAGATAGACATTCGGTGCGGAAGAAAGAAAAAAATGAAGACACCAACACCTAGTGATCGACACAATAGACAAAAATATAAGTGTTGACATAAACCTGAATTTTATCGACAGGAGTCATGAGGTCCGGAAGGGACTGACAAAAGCAGACCCAGCGTTGCGAAATTTGTCAGTTACAGGCAACTGAGTGGAATATTTCGCTCCACACGGATTCAGGTGCACACTGGAATCATAATTCGTGAAGACCTCAGGAAATTGTGTCTAGAGCTGCAGAAGGCCTTTTATCGCCGGAATGGGTGAACCAAGGACTGCACTATCATAATAAAAAACGGTAATGGTCGTTTAAACTTGGGTGGAGCTGGAGAAGGAATTCATGTTAATGTAGAAGCGTCTCCACTCCTCCTTAACACATACTCGACACCACTCTGTCATAGTCACTTTCGGATATGTTTTTCCGAGATCTCTCCTAACTTCCTTTTCAGAACTTTTCCGCTACAAATCGATGCTCTGACATTTCTATCTACTTTGGTCTTGGTCACGTCCTATTAACCTTTTATTTGCGAGAGACCGGACCATTTCTTTAATCGCCCAAGCCTGGCCGAAATAAGCCTTATCCTCGCTCCCTTATTCTGTTCGTAGGATATTTAAATACCCAGACGAAAACTCTCCAAAAATAAAAAAAAAACATAGTTTCTTAAATAATGAACCATCGTTCGACAGGATCATGAAAAATCAATCCATAGCGTTTTTTAATCACAGAAATAAAATCCAAACGTTTGTAGTGTCTTTAAAATTTGAATAGGAATACTTTTATAAATGTAATTTTGTATTATGTAAATGTTAGTTTTATAATGAGTGTATCTTAATATTACATATTAAACCAATTTTTTTATTCTTACTGTTTTCATTACATATTTATGTACATATTTCGCGGTATCATTCTACATATTTTCTGGTCTCTGCTAATTACCATCTTTCAGACTGTTTGTAGAGTACTTGAAAAAGTCATGCGAAAGCTACCTGAACAGTATCTTCAAAAAAATACTTTCAAACTATTAACAATAAGGTTTCTCTTCAGGCCTTAATTCTAGAAATACTATTAAAATCTATTAAAGACTTAAAACGGCACTAGATTATATGAATATATCTATGAATATAATCCTAATTTTCCTGTATTTCATAAAAGCATTCGTATCGGTAGATCATGAAATCTTCCTTACTCATCTAAAATCATGGAAATTGCAAACATATATTATTATTAAATATTTTTTATTATTTTTTATTAATTATTTAATATTATATTGTTTTTACATGCTTAATATTCTTCATTATACTATTAAATCGTGGGATTTAAACATATTTCGACAACGCTAACAGTGATGTATTTGTATATAATGATAATGGAGTACCACAAGATCTCTGCTGCCACTACAGAATTTATTCAGAGTACTATGTTATGGCCACTGGCCTTCTGAATCTGCGACAATGGCATATGGAGTGTATTCAAATATTACATTCATAATCTGTACGCGGATGATTTTTAGAAATATCTCAGAAGCTACTTGTCGTAGCTCGTAATATTCACGCAATGAATTAACGAAGATATGATATCCTTGAATAACTATCAGCGTCATCAGATATAAAATTAAATTCAAATAAATCACAGTGCATGCTTATCAGTTAGGAAAGCACTATCCATAAAATCTCAACTTACATTCTGCCTATAATGTGTTTGTAATACCATTCTACTAAATGGTTTCAAGCCAAGAAGCTTCGTCTTTGCCGGGATGGTCCCTTGTTTCTCACTCTCAGTCGTAAATGTATAAATTGCCACCCAGTGTTTATCAACAAAGTGTTTCAGGGAATGAACAGACCATATGACCTGAGGCTCCCCGCTAATAAACACGTTGTTGTTGTTGTTATTATTATTATTATTATTATTATTATTATCATCACCATCATTCAGATTTATGAAAATACGCTGTTGAGTTTTAAAATCTGTTTAGTGAAAGAGGAAATAACTCACGAATATGTAACCACACATTTTATGGAACTATAAATCAGCTTTCATAATCTACTTACTCTCCAAATAATTTTGTAATAACACTAAAAGTAATAATAAAAAGTTTGGGTACGTGAAGAGTGTTTCATTTAGTGTGTACTAAATTTTGCTTCCATTATTAAAAGCATACTGCTGCACTTAGGAGACTGAAATAATGCAAACTAATTAAAGTTAGACAAATCAAGACTCTACTTTCAAAATAAGTCGAGTAAATAGAGCGTGGAGTGAAGATATGATTTTTTAAGAAATGCCGTCATTTAGCAATAAAAGTAACTGGTAAACATGATTGCAAATTTTGACTGCGGGTAGTACTTACTCATAACTTATAAATGGGAGCTCAAAACGAGATGATAACGTTCAGCCATTAAAGTGGGGCATGAAAATAAACTTTGTTTTTGACTAATACGTCATAGTTGTTATTGCCTTCGAATCGGAACTCCATGTTTACTGCATAACTTATGTGGATCGAAAGAATCATGGACACGAAGGAAATATGAAACAGTTGAACAGTTCTCTTACGGAGGGGATTATGAAAGGAAATTACGGGAAGGAAATATTAAAACACAAAATTAAGTTCCATCTAGTTAAGTAAAAAATAAGTAAATTTGAATCTATATAATTAAGGGGGAAAAGTAGTATGTACCACGGGCGTTAATTAGTTCTGGTGATGACAAGAAGTCTTTGGACCAAAGGTCCTCATGAATATTGTCCTCACTCGATTGTTAGAACCATTATAACGCCTCTCTAAAGAGGAATACATCAGGTTACATTAAACATTTTTGAGCGTAATTCAAATATACAAGTAGTTTCTCTCTAGCACCTACGGTTTTTTTTCATGATAGTAACTTTGGAATGTATTCCATATCTGGACCAAACCAAAAATTTAACATCAGCTGTCTTTCTTTTGGTATTAACACTCGCTAGAAGTCGTGGCCAAACGATCCAAGTAAACATGTGTACCCAGAGCTGTCAAACATTTTTGATGAGATAGTGAGATAGTGAGCGTGCACGGAAAGCGCCTCGTGAAGGATCCGCCACATTAGTGCGCTTCGATTGGTAATAAATTTTAGACGAGATTGCTGATGCGTGTGAACATGCACTGTAACTGAAGTACTATAACATTAAGTATTCCGAACTAATGCGAGAAAGTAGGTGCTGATGTATCACTTCTCATTTATATTCATGTTATTATTCAATAAACTTATTTTACATATAAATATTTTAAATATTTATTTTTTTGTTTCAATTTCATCAGAAAAACAGTAGAAGGAAATTTGTGGTCCATGTTCAACAGGTCAAACTTCAAAATAAAGTCTGTCAAACCAATGAACAGTCTTAATTGCGAATTTTATTGCTCCTTGAAAGTATATAGCCTCCATCGTAGCAGAGATTAATATCGGTCGGGAAGTTGAATCATATTAATTCGTGTTTTAATTTCCTTGTAAATAATTTTATCTTTATAATATACAAATATCCTTCTTATAGAACAATACCTGTGTTTTGATTCTTTTCATTACGTGAAATTATTATGACAAAAAATGTGAATGTCAATTTTTTATTAAATTTTAGAAATTAGGATAATTCATTACTTCAAAATTACGAAGAAACTTTTCGGAGTAGAAAATATTTTTTTTCAGTATCATTTCAATATTGGCGACTTCAACTTCGGTACTGAGTATTAATGATTTGTGATAATTCAATTCTCAAATTCAATGTTTCAAAACGATAAACTGCGTAAAAAATGAAACAAAACTATTTTATCACAAAGCTAATTAAGTTGTAAATACTTTCTATTCGATTCTTTCAAACATAATATTAATACCGACATAACAAACTCTGGACTACTTATCAAATAAAATGTTTACAAATATTTTTTAAAATTATTACACATTCCATTTCTAATAAATTGTGGTTACACTTATGACAGCTTCATTTGTGTGTTTTGTTTCCATAAATTCAAAATGAGCAATACTATATCACATATCACTATATCCCCTGTTTATGAATTTGTAAAAGCAAACAATAAAGACCATAAATATCCTATGTTAATAATTTTGAAATTAAAGCAGCGTCAGAGAGACAATGTTCACACTACCAGAGTGTGAATACTAAGCTGATACATTATGTAAACAATGGTAGGTGTCAGAGAAGATATATTGTCAGCAACATGAACAAACGTGGGTCTTTAATTATATTATGTTAAATTTGTGATAGGGTTTTCGTAAATGGTATTTCGTATATTTCCCTTACCACTAAAAGATAAGACAAAATATAACACTTATTTTGATTCTTTAAGTTTTTGTAAATGTTTTTCCTACACTTCTAACAACGTGAATATTTCTCAAACAGTAATTTTAGTCTGGTAAAAAAATCTCGTATATCCTACTTCAAGTTTTAAAACTAATTTTCTTTTTCAGGATAAGTAACAGAAAATCGATTCATATTGCTAGGAAACACGTCGTATAATTTTATATTTTTAATTTATTTTTATATTTCAGTTCATGGTGAATGATAATGAAACAATTCGATATTTATTATTTTTTAATTCAAGAAACTATATATGAAAAAAGTCAATCTGCATATATTTTAAGAACTCCGTAATCCAATCTCCTCTCATTTACAATACTCGACTGCATTTCGAATGGAAGTAGCAACTATCTTTCCATAACGTTTTAAAATCAAGAATTAAAAACTAGTCGTGTGGGAAAATGATTTTTTGACAGATTGTATTGACAAAAGAAGAAACTAAATACTCACTAACGCCCTACAATACTCACTAACGCCCTACAAGCTTCACGGATAGTGAAATTAAATTTCCTATCCCGAAGCAAAGAAAGAGCGTTTGCAAAATGAATAAAGTTAATAGAAGAAACTCCTGTGAGAGACCTACCATCCTTAAATGCTGTTCAAGAATGAGTACTTTACCCAGAAGCTGAAAGACAATACTTGTACCGAGATTGATAAATAGATATCACGATAGCGAGCGTGGAAAAGATGGCTGTAGAATTCCTCTTGAGCATGGAAGACCTTGTATCGTGTCATGATGGGCACTGTCTCTCACCAAGCAACAACATTCTATCCTTAGCTCATATTTTCTTGCCTGTACTAATGAAAAGGAGCAGAAAATGAACCCCTAAGCATTTTAATTACTAAAGATTGTTTACAATACAACAAATAAAACATACTGATAACAGAAATACAATTCTGGTTAACGTGGACAGAATAGTATAAAATAAAGTCGACATAGCTTTTAATAAAAAATTGTGTAATTACAAGCTAACTAAATGTTCTGTAATACTCTCTTCACTGCTTTAAGAAGTGGAATTACATTATAATCATATATACTCATTATTCTAATTTCTCTTAGCAGAAACATTCATCCACCGAACAAATCCAACAATGACAGATCCTTCAAACGAATTAAATATAAACTCGACTTACAGAAAACTAATAATCTCCATTCATTCTTTCTTTCCATTCGTGATTTTTCCGCATTTTTGCATTCTGCATTATGTGGAATAACCTCTAAATTATTTACCCAAAGATAAATGGACCTCTGCGCCGAAATCAGCGCAGAGAGGCATGTCGACGCCAGCCAGCAAGGGCCGGACGGGGAGGGGGCGGCGCCGGGGGTGGAGTCGGGGGGGGGGGCGATATGGAGCGGGCGGGCGAGCGCATGGCCCAAAAACGCTGCTGAAGTTGGTAATGGGGAAGTAAGCGGCCAGTGCGCCCGGACTGGGGGTCCGTCCAGCGCGGCGGAGGTGGCGACGGGGACGAGGGGGAGCGGGGGCGGGGGCGGGGGCGGGGCAGGGTGAGCGGGGGCGGCGAAAGTATGCGGAGTACGCGTTCTAGCAGCGGCGGCGGAGCTCTCATTCATTATTCATGACTTTTGTGATTGCGACACGAGATTTTGTGTACGCGTATTTGTACAACAAAACAAATGTGTGCCCTGCATATTAGCGCGTATTACACGCGTCGGGGGAGGGGGAGACGGATCGCGTGGGGGGGGCGGAGGCGGCCGGGGCGCCGGGGCTGAAGTTGGCCGCATTATTTTCGCATCGGCGGAAGCATTAGGGAGGTGATGAATATTGCCTGACGTAATTACTCATTCCGGAGCGCGTCTCTGGGAGAGGGCCCTGTTGCCTCTCCGCCCCCACCGCGGCCGCCGCCGCCGCCAACGTCGGTCGACTCTGTTTGCGCGTCTTCGCTTGGTTGGCGTTTGGTGGGGGATGGTGGAAGCGACGGGAACTGGGCGCAGTGGGTGGTTGATTTGATTTGATTTTTTCGTGTTTCCGGGCACGTCAACTGCTTTGGTCATTAGTCCCGTTAGTGTAGTGCGTGTTTTTTCTCGGGATATGCGCGGTGATCTTTCATCGCTGGATGGCGAGATCCGGCGCCGATCTACCGTCAGCTAGTGAGGTTTCCCCCTCACCAGGACTCTCCCAGCAGCGGGGCACCGCCCCAGCCGGGACAAACACTAAGCTCCCGACCGGCCTCCCGGAGTATGCGGTAGTGTAGTGTATGTTAGTGTAAGTGTGTGTGTGTGTAAGGGGAGAGGATAGGACAAGGAATGGGAAGGACAGATCGCGCGCGGTCCGTGGCCCGTTTGTTAGGGTACTGCTCCGGCATTCGCCTGGTGTTGATCGGAGAAACCACAGAAAACTACCGATCACAGCAGCCGGCCGAAAGAATTCTCCTCCAGACAGCGACTGAATTCGACCTAGCTGAAAAGCTAGTGTCTAAAATCCTGCCCCCATCAGGTCTCGAACCTAGGACCTCCCGGTCAGAGGCGCTGCAGTGACATCAGTTGAGGCACTGAGCTACTGCTTCCGGTCAGTGGGTGGTGATAGACCCGGGGGAAGTTAGGGTTGCCAAGTGTGGAATGCGGCAGAAGATGCAAAAATGAAGAGATAGTGATACACTGCGGAAAGTACTTATTTGCAGCAAACAGATTTCTGTTTGCAGTATACAAGCAATTTATGAAATGCACTCACTACAGTTTTTCAGTTTTCTGTGACATCGTAGACGTTTATTATGTAAACACAATTTGATTCATTAATCAGGAATTAACTCAATCTCGCATTCTCTTTTTCATCAAACACGTTAATTCCATCCATACTAACGTTGTTGGGAGTTTTAGATACTTGTTCTCAGTGAATGCTGTGTAAAGCCAATTATGGTCACGGGATTGGGAATTTGACGACAATATGTTAATTGGTTGATTGTACTCTTTTGCTAGATGGGTCATCTTGATAAGTGAGCACCCTTAGTAAAAGGAGTTCTTTTAGTCCGTAGATTTTCTTGGAAGTTGGGGACCTTTGAAAGACTACGTCTGTTGTATGAATCACTCTCGGAACCGCATACGGTGCTGACATCTAGACGCACTACTAGTGGCAAGCGAGAAATTGAGTAGTGATGGGGTTAAGTGGAATTGGCAATACTGCTGATGTACACGGTGTTCTGAGTTTTCAACGTAAGAGAAACTAATATTAGGAACTCTTATGAGTTATTGGAAAGGTGAGTAAGTGAGAAACGACCCAAAACAACTGTGAAGGCACAGAAAACAGATGCAAAGAAGGGATGAAAAATAATCGAGGAAGAAAGGCGGTCTGAAAGAGGATGAACGCTGTTGATGGCAGCGACGTTTGAAGAGTAAGCCAAACACTCGGAAACAAAAAGAGGTGGGGGTGAGAGAAAATGCGCGCAAACATACCAACTGAGGAAAGAGAACACGTAAATGTTTGCAGTGAAGAAAATTATAAGGGGTAGAGTGGAAACTGGATGAAAAGTCAAGGAAGTTGATGATAATGTAGAGAGAACAGAAGACGTGAAGCGAGCCAGGTGGAAAATAAACGAACCGGGAATGGGGAAGGGGTTCTGGGGAAATGTACGTACAATTTCTCCCGACATTCCATTTTACTCAGAGTTCCACCTCGGGTGTATTTTCTTCATAGGCGCAGATTATAATACGGCGTGTTGACTTTTCATTCAATAAATGTGTAGAAATTAAAGCGTTAGGCTGAAATGAAGAGGTGCTTTCCCAAATTAAATCAAGCAGTCGCTGAAAAACGATTCAAGCACGTTAATGTATTAAATTCTTCGTTACTTCTCTCTTTAAATAATACAATCATGATTTTAAACTAATAAAAGTAAGCAATTTCATTATTTTTCTGTTACAGAACTCTTTTGTAAACCGAGAAAAAGTCAAGCGAGAAACTGTATTGTAAAATAAACGTTCACTTTTGTTTAGTATGTGTCATTTGTGTGTCAGAGTCACGACTATTAAAAACGAAAAAAAAATATAGGAAGCTGCTCCTGGATGCGGATCACATAGTTTCAATTATCGTTGCGAAGTACTCAACTAGTACCAGTGTATCATGTTGTTAACTCCATACATTGATAAAGCACCATATCATAAACAGCGTATTCACACAATACAATGGAATTCATATTACAATGAGAGCTATTGAGATTCCAACGATTAAGCCCCAATATATTGCAATGCTTCCAGAATATGTGAATAATAAACCTATTGAATTATGTATAGAGAGTAAATAACGTTACAAGTGAAGAGTACTAAACAAGTAGCAAAATTCAAATAATTTCGAAAAAGGATGAACAAAAAGAATAATTGCCATTTGATGTTTTCATTACAAAACAAATCATGTATATCTACCTCAACTGATAGGAGATAACTGGTCCCCTTAAATACCACCACACACATACGGTAACTTCCAGAAGACCTAGTTTTACCATTGAAACTATATAGAAAAACACGCATTCTTAATAGCATCTAAAATATAAGCTTCTGTATCCAATACGGACTGTAAGAGAATTTTCGAAGGATGACACCCACTTTGAGACATGTAAAAGAATCTTTGCGGCTGCACGCGATAATCAAATTGATTGAATATTATCGTAAATGTGATCTCACATTTCGTTCCACAGGCAGCTCACAAACCGGTGCTCGCTTTCCATGTCGCGATCTCGGGTTGGATTCCCGATCGGGGTAGATTATAGTGTGTGCTCTCCTTGCAATGTACCAGTATCTGTTGCTGTGTGACGACGATAAACTTCACTTCTCAGGTTGTGAAGACCAGAAAGCTGTGTAGGTTTGTCTATATGCTAACCACACGTACTTAGCCCATCGCCGCCAGGTCGGGACGCGCCGTTGGTAGGCCTTAGCCCCGCCTGGATATGTTGTGCCACTACAGACAGATGTCACGTTTCACTTCACAGAGTTTGATTAGTTATGTAAGACTGTCATCTCGCATTTGACATGGTATATTCAAATTTCTTGTCAGCGATTTGCATGCCTGTTAAATTTAAGTTTTATTTTTTTAAACTTTGCTTGCTAAATTATATTTGTAATAAGAAATACTAGCTGTTCATTTGCATTATTTGCATTATAAGGCGTCAAACTCAAGAAAGCGTGCGCAGACGGTTTTTCCCCAATACGTCACATGCAGGTTTTGACTGTTTTTGAATAAATAAAATAAAAAATTAAAAAAATAAACGGAAGAACGTATTTGATAGCCCGACTCCCGCTTTATACATAAGTCATAAGAGAAAAGGTGAGCGTTAGTTTAATTTGCAAGTACCTCGCTGTTTTTGACTTAATTTTGTATAACTTATTATAATGTTTGCATCCTATTTCAAACCTGTAAAATGGTTTATCCACTGCTCGGTTACAACTAAAAATAGTAAAAAAAGGGAAGATCAAGAAAAGAAGAGAGAAATAAAACAAGAAGAAGAAAGAGGATAAGCAAAGCGAAATGGGAAAAGCAGGAGTCTGCGATGCGTGTATCAACAACCCACCCGCTTCGCATCCTCCCTTCCGCCCACGCGTCCGGCGACACGCGTGGAGCTGGCAAACGACCGCCCGCGCCCCTGGCGGCGTCTCGGGGCAATAGCCGGCAGCCGGCGGCGGCGGCGCCGAAGGCCCATTCGCTCGCGCGCATCGCCGGATAATAACGGGTTGTAGAGGGCGCCCAATGCCGCCACGGCGTTTAATTTCGGCCCTGCACACGTACGCGAATAAAAAGAGATGGCCCTTGTTCTCCGGACGCTTAGACGCTCGCCAAGCCACGCCGCCCCGCCCCCACACGCCGCGCCCCGCGCGCCGCCCACGCACTGAGCGCACAGCCAGATCTGTTTGTTCTTTGGAAACAACGAAAGATCAACACTCCACATATAGTAATTGTACGTTATTTCTTAACACATTGCGAGATGGCGTAAAATATTTAAATAGATTCCCAAATTCGAAAGGGAAATAAAATATTAATTTTGTGTAACTTCTTCTGAACAATTTAGAAAATATATTGGGAATACAGAACATTTCTTAACACATTGCAAGATGGTACAAAAAATTTAAATAGATTCCCAAATTCGAAAAAAAAAAGGAATTTTTTCTAAACCTTTAGAAAGTATACTGGGAATACAGAACAAAACTGGAATTTTAAAATGATGACCATACGTTATTTATTTTTCATATTGTACGAAAATAAATATTCAGAAGGTCTGCACTTGAAACTAGGTACTGAGAACACATTAGGGGCTATTTACCAACTCAATAATTTTTTTCAGTCAAATTTCCCTTGATACATTGAGCAAGTGCTGAGACGGTTCTTTGTTTCCTTCTGGTGAGCAAACAAGAACACATTGTTTCAAACAACGATTAACTAAACATTTTAGAAAATGAAATGGTGATATAACCTAGACTCTTGATTTACTAATAATATTTAATTCACTACCTGAAAGACTTCAATTTTAAGTAATCGGCTCTTGGTATTCACGCGAACACATTAAATATCCTGAAAAAATGTGATCCAAAAACGAAAAGTGATTACCTAAATATATCCACCGAAACTGTTTCTGATTATCAAAGAAAGACGCATATTCATGAAATACTTGACCGCATGATTTTTCCGCACAACGTTTTTAGTGCACAACATTTTACATTTTAGAATGTTAATCATGAACACAAGGCGTGTGTTTGCCATTATTAATATAATGAAAAGTAGTTCGGAGATGTACCAATTTTCAATAATGAACCTCACAAAAGGCGATTAAAATATATTAGCGTAAAATCGGATGTGAATAGAAAGCGATTAAAATCATTCTATGAAATGAAGTTTGTTATTATATTAGTTTCCAATCACATAATTTCCAATGATTGTAAACGTAATTAGAAATTACATTTAAAATTCAAACATAAATGTTTTATAAATTATTTTCTGGGTGGAATGTCATATTTTGTAAATTTTTTACGCAACTAGAGAATCATTATTTTCGGAGAATCATCAAATACTTTAATGTGCTAGACTATCTCAGACCCAATAGTTGGCTTAATATTATCAAACCAGACACAAATAGTTTCTCAATTTTTCAAACTCAGTGTACAAAGTAGTGAAAAAAACAAACATTTCATGTTTCGTAGTTCCGATGAAACTTTAAAAAAATATAATTCAATATAATAGAAATAGTTGTAAGTCTCTTTACTTATTGTTTACATTATCATTTTCTGACTCAAAGTGAATGCTCAATTTGTCTTGCGATCTCTCTAAAACCGTACATGGTCATTAGCAATTACAGACACAACATCTCTGGCCATTATTGAATGTCAGTCGTTAAAACGACGACCTTCGTCCAAACGCACCAACTAGCTTCCCCCTGTGCATTATCTGTTGACATTCCACCTCCACTACTTGCCAACCCTCCGCCGCTATCATTAACGACCCCTCGCGCCCTAATAGCCTCTCCGATACGGCACCCACCTCGCTACTTTGCCCGGGCGCCAACAAGCTCCTTACCAGAAGCCCCGACCTCCCACGCGCGGCGCGACCTTCACCTCCGCCGCCGCTGGCAACTCTTTGGAGGTGGAGTTCACTCTGCCTCTGTCGCCAGTTTGTCACCGCCTTGTTCGGGGTTTCTTGCCTTGACTTTTCCGCTACGGCCTCCACCGAAAAAAACTCCTTTCACCAAGCCCTTCCCAGCTGTCTCTGGCCTCATATTCGACAGCACTCTCACCCCATCCGCATTCCCGCTTCTTTCGCTTCCTCGTCGTTATTCGTTGCCTCCCCGACATCGCTTTCCTGACTGTAGCCGTTTCCAGCTTACTTGGTGTTTCCCGCGTCCATTTCCGTTCTCTATCTCCGCTGCCATGGCCGTTCTCGTCATCCTGGCCGGTTCTCGCGAACCCCATGCCCTCGCGCCGTCCTCGCCCGTGGGGCCGTTCTTGCCCGTGTGGTCGTCCTCACCTTTTTGGCCGTCCCCCGTGTGGCCGTCCTCGCCCGTGTGGCCGTTCTTGCCCGTGTGGCCGTTCTTCGCCCGTGTGGCCGTTCTTGCCCGTGTGGCCGTTCTTGCCCGTGTGGTCGTCCTCGGCCGTGTGACCGTCTCACCCGTGAGGCCGTTCGTGCCCGTGTGGCCGTTCTTGCCCGTGTGGCCGCTCTTGCCCATGTGGCCGTCCTCGACCGCGTGGCCGTTCTTACCCGTATGGCTGTTCTTGCCCGTGTGGTCGTCCTCGACCGCGTGGCCGTTCTTGCCCGTGTGGCCGTCCTCGCCCGTGTGGCCGTCGTCGCCGTGTGGCCGCCCGCCTTCCTATGTGGCCCCAAAGCCCACCTTCTTAGCTCTTTTCCGTCTCCGCTTCCTCGGCCCTCAGCATCCTGGCCGTCCTCACCGCTCTCACCACCTTCGCCAACATTGCTAACCCCTCTCTACTAGTGTGGCATCGCCGTGACAACCAATGCGTTTCCTACATTCCCCGAGGCGCCATCATACCCGCAACCATACCCGCTTCCATTCCCGTCGTTCCCCATACAGTAATCGAGCGTCACCACCTCCACCTCTACTTCACCGCCGTGTCAGCCGTCTCCACCTTCCCCGCCTCCCTTTTTTCGGGTCCACCTCCGCCCCCTTCGCCGCCATCCCCGTCTCGTCGCCGCCGCCGCCCCCAGGGGAAGTGGGGCGAGCCAGATAACTGGGCGCGCGAGACGGCCGCCGCGCGCCGGAAGACGCGCGGACGACCGGAGCGAGCGCAAGGGCCGTGCGGAGCAGGGAAGAGGACGACGCGGACCCCGGAGGAGGACGCGGAAGGGACGACGTCCTTGAAGGCGAGTGTACAAGACGATGTTTGATTGATTGATTAGAGATTTCGGACGCGCAAATATTCCCAGTGATCAATAACCCCATAAATGTAGTGCATGTTTTCATCGCGGTAGGTAGCGATGATCTTGCCCCGCCTGATGACGAGATCGGCACTATCTACTCATCTCATAGGTTATTTTCTCCAATCAGGTGTCTCTCAACAGCGAGACACCACCCCCTAGCCAGAACAAGCACTAAACTCCCAACTTGTCTCCCGTCATGTGTTATAGTGTGGTATATGTGAGTGTGTGTGTGTGTAAGTGAAGAATGAGGATAGCACAAGAAAAGGAAACCATCGCGGGTGGTCCATGGCCCGTTTTTATTAGAACACCGGTCGTTTGGTGTTGATCGGAAAAAAACACTGAGATCTACCGATGAGAGCATTCCCCAGCTAGAATCCTTCTGTCGATAGGGGCTGAACTTGACCTAGGCTTTTTGTCGAAGCATTCTGCAACCAACGGGGCTCGAACCCTAGGACCTGCCTGAGGCACTGAAGGGGCATGAATAGACGCGCTGAGCCGGTAGGAAAAGGTTGAACAGGGAGACAGACGAGAGATGTGATCGCAAGCAGGAGGCGAATAGTGACGAAAACAACAGGGCATGATAAAGGCAACTTAAGCAATGAGAGCGGAAGAGGCGAGGCTGATAAATTTGTACACTGCATGACATATACATACACTACATCATAGACATCTACCTCAACTGTTAGGAGATAATTGGTTCCTTTATATCCCACCACATACATACGGTAATTGGCAATAAGATCCAATTTTACTATTGAAATAGCAAAACACGCATTCTTAGTAACAACCACTTTGGGACATTTAAAAGAATCTTTGCGGATGCACGTGATAATCAAATTGATTGTATATTATTATAAATGTGATCCAACGTTTTGATCCATGAGTAGCTCATTGATCAGCGTGCTGGCTTTCCATGCCGCGATCCTGGATTCGATTCCCGATCGGGGTAGACTATAATGTGCGCATCGCCGCACGACAGATATATGAGAGCAAATGTCGGAAGAAAGGGCGTGCGAATTGTTGATTCAGAGCTAATAAATCTTTGATAGGAAGCAAGCTGTCAAAAGTGGCGAAAAAAATGATAGAGAAGAAGTTTAGAGAAAAATCACTACAAAGTTGTCAAAATGACATAATTTGCAAATAAAAGTATCCAAAGTTTTTTATGACTATCGTTTATTTCAGCAATTCCACAACGTTTCGTAACTAGTTTTGTTACATCATCAGGTGCTAAAATAATGGGACACAGAGACCGTTATTCTACATATCAGTATCAGCATAAGAAGCTATATATCAGCATAAGAAGCTATATATCAGCATAAGAAGTCTATAGTTTATGGGTTAGTCGATCGGGCCATAATGTTATCTGATTATGTTTTTCACAATTATAATTTGAGCAAGGTCAGGAAAGTTTTAGAAGAGAACAATTATTCTAAGTTATTTGTGAGGCGCTGCATCAACAAATGATTAAATAGATTGAATGTATTGAATGACGAATCACGAGCTGATAGGGTTGCGGCAGATACATAACGTTCAGGTAATGAACAGACCATAATTATGCCATACGTACCTAAAATACAGAATAAGTTGAAGAAAAAATGTCTCCGTTCAAATATTAAACTGCACAAATACAACACATTTATTAACAAACAGAATTTGATAAGGAATGTCAAAGACCAAGTTCCATTTATGGAACGTGAGAACGTAGTATATAGTTTACCTTCACAACATTGCAAACTAACATCCGTAGGACAAACTAAGCGCCCAATTAAACAAAAAATGAAAGAACATTCTAGAAATATTGAAGAATCTTCTCCACGACATAATTCTTTATCTAGACACAGACTAAATTTGTCACATGAATTTGACTTTGAGAACCCACTTATTTTAGACACCGAGGTCAGGAGATTCCCACGACTCATTTCAGAAACACTTCAGATTAAGTTAAATCAGACTCTTAATACCAATGTTGAAATGAATGTTTTTACCAATGCCTATGGCAATGTGTTATATAAAATTAAAATTAAAGATCCGGACAATGTAGATCCAGTATAGTGGTTAAGTTGGCAAACTGCATATGCATACGCCGTGTTGTAACCTCACTACAGATTCATACGTCTGTTGGTGTCATTCATTCCTTGGAATGGAGTGTCTGTTTGTAACTGTTAGTTATGTGATACCAACTGAGTGAGAGTGAGTTAATTTCGTAATGTTTCCTCGATTGTTCTACTGCAGAGGTAATTCAATGGGATAGTAGTTCCCTTACTAAGGTGAGTGTCTATTTGCTATTGTATTGATTTTGTTTTGTTGTGTTGTTCTTTGGTTGTTTTATATAAAAATTATAAGTTTAAAAGGATCTCTTTTGTAGTAGATATGTTTGATTTTGAGATACTTTTACTCAATAGACTTAAACTTTTGAGACAATTGTAGTGTTTGTGAACTATACTAGTAATGACACTAATTGATATGTTTAACGATTTCTGTGTCCCATTATTTTAGCACCTGTTGATGTAACAAAACTAGTTACAAAACGTTGTGCAATTGCTGAAATAAATGATTGTCATAAAATACTTTGGATACTTTTATTTGCAAACATATATTGACAATCAAGAAGAAATATTGATTTAGAAAATGACATGAGTTTCTGCACGGAACGAACAGTCTTAATAGACACAAGAAAAACAGAGCTGTGCCGTTATAATTCGTCGGGAAAAGTCAAGGGTTAGAGGATGGGTCAGTTCAGTATGAAGAGAGTGCCCAACTTTTGTAGACTTTAAAATAAATATCGAGAATGATTTAAAAATTAGGACTATGTACAATAATTTCGGAATTCAAACAAGGTATGCCGAAAGACCGAGATGATGCACAGAAAAAATGCTATTTATATTAGATGAAACCTATTAAAAATGTAAAAATAATAACCTGGGAATGGATTTATAAGAACTAAAAATATATGAAATATGTAAATATATATATATATAGTCATTTTTATCAAATTATGGAGTTAAATATGGACTTAATATGATAAAAATGACTATGGCAAAAAAAATTATTTTCAGTTGATAAACCTTTATCCTTAAATGCTGAAATATAATTTCTTAATTTTACACTGCCTGACTGTAGTACATTGTATTCTGGCTTAATAGAGAGATTAATAGAACTACACAGATCGAGTCTTAGGGGTCGAGAGCGGATCTATTCTTCGTATAAAATAATTAAAAACATCGACAGTATCTTAACTTGCTTTCCCATTGACAATTATCACTAATTTTCAAAAATATATTAGTTTAAGCAATCAGTGAAAATTTTTAATCTCTTACTGTTGTGTTGTATTTTTAATATTTCATGAACTTTTAGTTAAATTTAATGTACTATATGGACTGATTTTACATGAAATATGGAAAATATATGAACGTTTATTCAAATATGTATCAAAATCCAAAAATAGAAAAATATGGAAAATAAAAGTAGCATTTTTCAACCCTGCACATTGTGAAACGTAAATATAAAGCTATTAGTATCGATTTTAGATTATTTAGTAAATATTTATTTACATGTAAAACTGTTCCGCGATAGTAATATGTTCAAAATTAATGTTACAATAACGTAAAATATAGGTCTTCGAACGAGATAGACAATATTTTTATAAAAGAACATACTTCAAAGTAACAAGGCAGTTTCAAAAATGTCAAGCTATATCTTCTTAAAGATCCACTCACCGCAGAATAATAACAATACCATCCAAATTCCGGTCGATGGACTAAAATGAAGTGGAGAGCGCGCGTGCAAGAGGCAGAGCAGTAGCAAGAATGACGTGTGGGAGGAGGGGAGTGTGAGGAAGCAGAGAGCTAATACGGCGGGCCACTAGAGAGGAAATGCTGAAGTGGTGATGGGACTGAGGAAATGGAGAAGCCGAAGTTGGTCCGAATGGCTATAATATCGGAGATAACTGCGATAGGAAATGCCGAGAGCGGAAGTTGAACTGACCCTCTCTATTACATTTCCACCAGGAACATCTTCCCTCCCCTTCTCATCTGACCCCCCGCCCTTTGGAAGAAGACCGGAGTGGAGATCAGCTCTCGGGAAAGCGGGTAAGAGGTTCTGGGGCGCGAACCACTGATAAAGATGAAATGCTTCATACTTCGGCCAATGAGTATTGATCGCAGAAGAATCGATAAGACGTGGATGCTCTGGTTGGATGTGAACAATCTATTCTGTAATTTAAATGGTTCCACTAATGTTTTTTTAAATGATTTATTTATCTACTCTCTATCGTATTTATTCTGATATATGAAACAAAATAAACAATCGCGCGTATTTTTCTCTTCACTAAAATCTTGAGAATACCCGAACGATTTCGTTGCACTTTAACCAGCATAAGTAACGTTTATGAGAGAAGTTAGTGCATAATCCTATGCTAAAATAAATAAATGGCTGAGTAATCAGTTTCGAAAAATAGGGAGTAAAAAAAAAATACCCTAGTCGAAAAGAGTATGCAATCGGCAATACAGCTCGGGGTTGCGGTTTGGATGGGGCACGGCAGGTGGTGGCAATTCAGGACGGGAGCATGGCAGGGCAAGGCGTGGATTCCGGTAATGTAAATAAAATTACTTATATTTTACACTCAAGATAGATTTCAAAGTTTTTCCTGTCTAACAAATAATAGGAGTTAACTGCTGCTAACGCCGGGTTCTAACGTTAGTTTAAATGTATAAATGCAGCTTAAAAATTATGATTAAAGAATGTTATGCAGTTATGCAGCAAACAATACAATTTCTCATTTTGTATTATTTCCGTCATAAAATGTTATGAAAAGAAAATATATTTTGCTACTAGTAATAATGGACGTAGAGAAGAGTACTAGTAATAATGAACTTTCACAACATATATGTACACTATGTTCAATTGTCACTATATTATGTCGGCACATGTTGCCACATAAAATTCTACGCATGTACACGGTTGTACACTATGTTGTTACGAATGTCTACGAATTACAGACAGACAAATCCGTAATATTGTATTACATTACATATCAACAAACACATGTCAACATAACAAAATTAAAAAGTAAAAACGTCATGTAAGATAATAAAAATATTCTTAATTTGACTGTCTATAATTAGAAGATACCATAACCCAGAAATACACGCATATGATTATTTTGAAACAGTAAAAATATGTCCTCAATAAATTATTATAATAACTTTTGTTTTGTTTTTGCAGTAACTGTAACAAAAATATTTTATGTAATAAGTTATATAGTAGGAAAAAAATATCGCTACGAAGGGGTATATACTTCGTACTTGGTTCCAGGGTATGGTGGGATTTTCGGCACTAAACACTTTCAAGTATTGTTCGTACGAATCATCTTTACATTTTTATTTTGGATTGTACTTTATCAGCAAGTGTCGATACTTCTACGTACATTTTGATATACTTATTCACCCAGAAGGTGGATGAATAAAGTGGCACATAATGTCTGTAATTATTCTGAATTTCAATTTTGTCGTTTTTGGGGTTTCTGTTGGTAGATTTTGAAACTGTTGTGAATGGTAGCAAGATCGATTTTCAAAGAAGAATTCCTTTGCCCAACACACAGTCTGAGGCATAAGGGCTGGTAGTAGCTCTTCATCATTTTAGGGCGAGACCAGAGGTGCTCGCAGTGTCCTTTCTACCCGCGCGCAGCGCTGCCGTCGGCCGCGAATCACTCGCGCGCGCCCCGTGCCTCGGAAACAATTCGCTGGCCGGGGGCGGGGGCGGGGCGGGAGACAAAAGCCGGGTGGTAACGATATCCGGAAATAGCATTTTGAAGCTGAAACGCGGCGTGAATTAACGCTGGCGCGGACGAGCGCACGCGCAATCGACAGGCAGCCAGACGCGCGGGCCGCGCGGGGGGGGGGGGAGCGGGCGGTGGGCCGGGGTGGGAAGGAGAGAGGCGGGATGATTGGTTGGTTGGTTGGTTAGCGATTCCAGTCGCGTTAACAGCTTAGGTCATTATTCCCGTACGAGCAGTGCATGTTTTCCCCTCGGGAGATGGCAGACATCTTCCCCCGCTGGATGGCGAGATCCGGCACCGACTTACCGTCGGCTAGTGGGGTTTCCCCCTAACCAGGACTCTCCCACCAGCGGGGCACCGCCCCATCCGGGACAAGCTCTAAGCTCCCGACCGGTCTCCCGGAATATGTGGTAGTGTATAGTGTAGTGCATATTAGTGTAAGTGTGTGCGTGTAAGGGGAGAGGATAGGACAAGGAAAAGAGGAAGGACGCGCGGTCCGTGGCCCGTTTGGTAGGGTACTGCTCCGGTATTCGCCTGGTGTTGATCGGAGAAACCACGGAAAAATAACTATCAGAGCAGCCGGCTGCTAGAACAGATAGAGACTGAATTCCATCTAGCTGAAAAGCTAATGTCGAAAATCCTGCCGCCGTGAGGAGTGTAACCTAGGACCTCCCGGTCAGAGGCACTGCAGTGACATCAGTTGATGCACTGAGCTACCGCTCCCGGTTGGCGGGATGATGAGGAGTGAGTAGGAGAGGGGAGGGTGCAGGACGAGGGGAAGCGGAAGTCGAGGAAGAGTAAAGAGAAGCGGGGGCCAGAAAAAAAGGGAGGTGGAGGCGAAGGAAAGAAAAAGGGAACGTAAAGGGATGTGTAGGGGCAGGGGGGGGGGGAGGCAGTGGGAGGAATGAAGCAGGGGTGCGATGAGGCGTTGGGAAAAGCAAGGAGAAGTTGAATGAAACGAGGCAAAGGGGCGGGGGCGGAGAAGGTCAAAGTGAAGCGAGAATTGGCAGGATGATGTAACGAGAAAGAGGGAGAGGAAAGAAGTGCTCGGGGCGCCACGGGGAGGCTGCCCATGAGTGTGGGCGGGATGAAGAAGTGGAGCATGAGTGGGAGGATATGGAATGGCATGCGTTGCGAGTGAGTATTTAGAAGTGTTCCGAATTCAGCGGTCAAGAATGCTTTGCCGATTGAAAGTTAATGGATTGATCCGGTTTAACTAACCCTCGGGTGGGCGCGCCTGGAACGTTGACGTGTTAGATTTTCCGGAACGACTGATTGCGTCATCACACATTCAGCCAATCACGAAGGGAGAATCTTGGGGTGGTAGCGGTAAATGAATAGTCGACCACCATTTTTTCGTACAGATATCAAATATCTGAGACATCACAAAGAAGTTGTTTTGCAATGTTAAGTTTGATTCTCTTAAATATTTATAATGCAGTTACACAAAAAATAGCGTGTGCAACTCGTATATAATGTTGCTTTATTGTATTCGTAGCAATTTGAAAACTCGCTCCTAACGTCTCTCGTTTTGAAAACATGAACTCATGCGATAAAGTTTAACATTATAAACTAATTGAATGAACTACTATTACCTCACAAAATGTCATGGAAACGAAAGTTTGCCTAATTTATTGTTGCTAAATAAAAACGAGGTGCTTCCGAATGGCACAGACTTTCTCGTACTGATCAGTTTTCTATTTTCCTTTTTTCGTCTGGACTAGCTTGCTTTTGGTCTTGCCACTTATTCTTGCCAGCTGCCGTCTATCGCCGTGCAAAGGAATATTTTTTAATTTTCTCAATTTTCAGGTTTTCGAACGACAAAATAATCCTTTAATAATATTAAAGAACAATAAAACCTCGTCCTACATGAAAATATTCGTTCAGAAAATTTGGACACTTTTTTAAGAATATATTTTTAAGGATACTGTAAATGGAAGATTTGAAGCTTCATTACACAGAAACTTTTTGCATTTTCGAAAATCTTCACTGGAAGTTACTTAAAACATTTCTACTCTTACAAATGCAAAATTCTTGAGAAATTGCTGGAAATGTGCGTACTAGAGGCGTGATAGATTTTTCAAAAGAATAAACATTAATGAATTTTATGTTATATTAAACAGCGCAATTACCACTGTCGGTATCAAAAGTTTGAAGAAAAAATGTTCAGGCGTTTTTGAGAAAATTGCGTTTGAATCTTCTGAAAATGCGGAATTTTAAACTCAGTTTCACAGAAAACTTCTCAGATTTCGAGGAACATTAAAATACATCACTTGAAGCATATGTACGCATAAATACAATGTGAACAAATTGCCGGTAATGTAAATATTAACACCGAGAGAGACAAGTAGAAAAATACCTTTTTGTAGTTTTGGGAAAAACAAACGAATAGAGCAATATGACGTTTATGTCATCTGATAGAGTACACTTGGCGCTAGCTCTACGAAGAGTTTAAAGAAAAACATTTGAGTATTTGTTTTAAAAAGCTTGTTTTTTTATATTTTTAATTCACGCAAAAATTAAATCATTAAAATTTTCAAAAACATGTACATGACCTTAATGAATGATTAAATATGGAAAACAAATTTTACTTGAAAGAACCTCTATCTTCAATATTTTGAAATAGTAGGAATGAGCCGAAAAAATCTTAAATTTTTGAAATTTTCAGCGAAAACTCCAGATAGGTCATATTTATAAACAGATGTTGCTCTATTCTTACAAGAAAATTAAAAAAAAATTGAAGCCCTTTTTGAAAAAAGTTTGAAAATGTCCCAGGTGTTTCGTGTCAACTACCCCCAAATTTTAAAGAATGCTTTTTAAAATTGCAAAACTTTGAGTCGAGCCAAATCGAGCGGGTAATATCCATTTTGGAAACAATTCTTCGAATGGTTTAGGAGTTTTTGTGTTCACAGATATAGGACGGACTGTAAGACGGACGGACGGGCGTTTTTAAATAAAACAATTTTTTTTTGGTATCAATACCTCACTGTTTGGGATATCTGACTGCATAACGTGTTAAGCGAGAATTTACTAATTATGAGAACAGAATTTATCTACTTTATCTCAATCAGTGCCTCACAATTCGAGTTTTTTACGGAAAATTGCTGTTTACCCTTAGGTTTTGCATTACCAGTATTGTTTGACCTCAAATTAATATTTTCAGGATATACTGGATCGTGTGTTTTAAGCAAAAATTTCATATTGAAACTGGGAGCGATAGCTTAGTGCATCATCTGATGTCACTGCAGCGCCTCTGACCGGGAGGTCCTAGGTTCGAGTTCCGACAAGATTTTCGACTCTAGCTTTTCAGCTAGGTCGAATTCAGTCGCTGGCTGGAACAGAATTCTAGCGGCTGGCTGCTCTGATCGGTAGTTTTCCGTGTTTTTTCCGGTCAGCACCAGGCGAATAACGGAGCAGTACCCTACCGAACGGGCCACGGATCGCGCGCAATCTGCCCTTCCTCTTCCTTGTCCTATCCTCTCCCCTTACACACATACACTTACACTAACATGTACTACACTACCACATATTCCGGGAGACCGGTCGGGAGCTTAGAGCTTGTCCCGGCTGGGGCGGTGTCTCGATGGTGGGAGAGTCCTGGTGAAGGGGAAACCCCATTAGCCGACGATAGGTCGGCGCCGGATCTCGACATCCAGCAGGGGAAGGCCACCGCCATTTCCCAAGAAAAAACATGCACTACACTAAAGGGACTAATGACCAAAGCATTTGACGCGCCCGGAAACACGAAACAAACGAAATCAAACCACACCAAAGATATTTAACTAATTTTTTTCATATTGCAAATTCATGCATTATCTGATAACTACATTTACAATGTGTTGCATTTGAGGCTTTCAGCTGATGAATGGCGTCTGTATAAGGTCACTTGAAAAGTTCACTTAGAGAAATAATTTCAACTAACGAAAGTAATTTGACTTGCATTCCTGTTACTACCATAAAAAACGTAACATAATAGAAAAAACAATAGTCTAATAGTTTAATAAGTACAAGCGAGAAGAGTATTGAGGTTATAATGGTCATTTTATTAGAAATACAAAAACACTACCCTACATGAATACTACATATTCCTGTAAAAATGGCTTAGCAACATCTGAAATATTAATTTTCCTAGAAAAAATTTGCCGCAGTTATTAATTAGTTACTAGAATCAAAAATTTTGCATATTAAGTGTTGATAGATTCTAGCAACATTTTTCTCCCACTAGGACATATCAAGCTGAGACTTATGAAAATTATTGTTAAAAGTTAAATCAAAAGAAATAGGCATTCATTTACTTGAATAAAATATTATCTAGTCTTAGTATAAAAAAGTAAAACAAAGGGTGTTTCATTGGTTATCAAAATCTTTAAAAATTTAAAGACCACCAATTTTAAGCAGTACTGAAAAGAAGGCAGAAATAAGATAATCATTTTAAAAAAGTTTGATATATTTTCTACGATATTTCAAAGTTGATAATTTTTAAAATATTGTATAAGATTTCATGAAACGTAATGGAAACTAAAAGGTGCAAAAATGTACCAAATTTTTTATGAAAAGTAAATGAAAACTGCTTGGTGCAATAAGGTACAAAAATCACTTATATTTTTACGTTTAGTATTCTTGCTTTTTGTGGCTTCATGATTGGCCAACATGATGTGAACTTCCACCTAGATATTTCAATGATAAAATAGCATTACTACACGAAAAAGAAAATTGGGTGCTGTCATGTACGGAAGAAAACCTCATGACAGCATTTGGGTGATTTAGTTTAATTTTAGTTGAAGATAATAAATGCTAGTTTTATTAGAAGCCTCAAAAATAGTTAAAATATTTTACAATGATAAAACGCATTTACGATTTTTAATGTTTAAATAAATATCACGATAGTAAAGTAGTGATGTGTTACAATTGTATAATGGAATATGAGGTGAAATAGCCATGCAGTCAAAGGTTAAACTGCAAAATTAGAGAAATGAGAAAGTATGTAGTGGTGAACAGAACAAACGTGCCTGAATAACTGCCAATTAAGTTTTACTGAAATATTTCGAAATACGTGGGAGAGTTGTAATGCATGCGAAAGAGAATGCACAGCAATTAGTTGTGGACGTGTGAATATGTGAAGTGGAATTTGTTTTAAGTACAGAAATGCGAGTAGAAAGTCAGAATACAATGGATAGCACTCTGTGCCAGACGGCGACATGATATGGTGGACTATTCATTTCAATACACCATTATTCACTCAATTCGTAGCTGCCAGAGCACCTCAGTGAACTGAAAAGTAATTACATTGTTAACTATTGGCTCTAAAATCTAGACTGGATTTTATCATAATGAATATAACGACTCTATAAAATTATCTGTAGAATATACTAAGCACTGTCATTCGAATGTGGCCATCACCTTGATCGACAAACTATGACGTCGGCGTCGTAAATTAAGACTACCATTAATATATTTTCACCTTTGTTGACTATGGCAACAATTGCTTGTTTAATATTACCGAGTCGCCTAATCTTACATCATTCAGTAAATATAATAGCGAAGACATTCAATTTTTTTTGGTATCCATACAGCAGATCGGATGACAATACCTGAGTTATTGAAAGCCGCTTATACAAAAATATGAAAACAAAATCTCTTATTAAAAATAAAGAAATTAGATAGCCTGCATGCGCTAAATTACTCTTAAAAGTAAGCACTGACGATAAATGAATATCATAGAAGAGAAAAGAAAACAAATTAAGATATCATGGTAGCATCCAGAGCGAATATGTGAGGGAAATTCGAAGACTTAGAAAGCGAAAATCGGAAATGCAATTACCAAAATATGATTCTCACTTATAAAATATAAATCTCAAATGGAGTTTGTTTCCAAGGATAACTTCGCCAATGCGGAATAATCCAGTAACTGGAACAGCACCGCACGGTTTTAGTAAGGTCTAGTTTTATAAGTCTGGCATGAATTTGATTCGAAATGGATTCTATGCTACGAGGCAATACCTGTTGTATGAATTGAGCTGACGTAGAGTTACCTAAGGAAAATCGTATGATTCTTAAAACAATTCGAAAGGATTCGCTGAAGTTGAGATTTTCTAAACCAGTTTTCACACAAACTGTCACATAAGGTCGATTACTACTCGGTGATCAAGTGAGACGTTCTCGTGTCTTGTAAATCATTAGTACTTTATGATTGCATCATTTTGATATGGAATGACCAATAGAAATGGAATTTGTGAAATGTGGTCTGGCTGTGAAGAAATTTAAGACACAAAAATAATATAGTTTTCAGAATAACCATTTTGAATCGGTCTTTGCAATTTCGGGATAGCCTAGAAACGAGAAGAACGGATTCGTTGCAGATCATCACCGATCCAAACTACCCCTGCAGCATGGCTGTTCAATATAGAATTTTATTAGTAGAATTTCTGGATCTCTTTGAAACAAGTTTGTATTATCATATATTTCCCCAACCAGGTATCTCCCACTAGAAGGTCAGCACCGCAGCCGGGACAAGCTCTAAGATCCCAATCGTTTTCCCGGCATGTGTGGTAGTGTAGAGAGTGTACGTATTACTGCGTGCAAGTGTAAGTAATGGATGAGGAAAGGACAAGAAAGAGGAACGAAAGATTGCGCGCAATCCATGGCGCATTTGTTGAAGTACTGCTCCGGTATTCGACTAGTATTAATCAAAGAAACCACGGAAAACTGGATCAGAGCAGCCAGCCGCTGGCAGTTGGGTTATCCCCAACCACGTATCTCTCACAAGCGGGCACCGCCCCAGCTCTAAGCTCCCGACCGGTCTTCCGGAATATGTAGTAGTGTAATGCATGTTAGTGTAAGTGTGTGTGTAAGGGGAGAGGATAGGACAAGGAAGACGAAGGACAGATCGCGAGCGGTCCGTGGCCCGTTTGGTAGGGCACTGCTCCGGCATTCGTCTGGAGTTGATCGAAGAAACCGCGAAAACTACCGATCAAAACAGCCCGTCTCTAGAATTCTCCACCAGACAGCGCCTAGCTCAAAAGCTAGTGCCGAAAATCCTGCCGCAATCGAAATTCGAACCTAGGACCTCCCGGACAGAGGCGCTGCAGTGACATCAGTTGATGCACTGAGCCGCCGCTCCCTGTGTGTGACATGACATTTGTCCCTCTGTCACTATTCCTAGATCGTCGTAACGTGACCGGTTTAACCCGTAATGGGAAGAACGAGCTTCGCTGCAGATGGGTCGCGCCTCGCCAGCCTACCTGCAACGCACGGCGGCCGTCCGCCGATCGAAGCTGCCCTCCCCACCCCGTCCTTCCCCCTCCCTCGGCCGCCGCTGGGACTTGCATATTTATTAGCGCCAAATCCGATGCGGAACTCCGCGGTATCTCCCAGGCGCGCCGCGTTGCCGATTGCTCCCCTCCCCTCCCTTTCTCTCCCCTCCTCTGCTCGATCGATAGGTTTGTCAACGCGGACGAAACAAGTTGTTTTCCGCACATTGGATTCTCTTAAATTTTCCGTTTGGGAGCTTTCCTTTATGCTGCAGTGGGAACTAATATCTCCAGCTAAAATAAAAAAAAAAAGAGGTCCACCGGCACGTTTTCAATGTTTCATTTTGTTCTTCTATAAAAGTGGAATGTGTGGAATGTCAACCAATCCAGTAAACGTATTTTGATATTATTCGCTCATTGCTTCTATTGCTGAAATATTTAATTCGTTTTGCTTCTGAGTTTGCATCGTACTAAAGCATGTAGGTAGTCATTGATACAAAATATTGAAGAAAGACTAACTGTAGAATATGATACATTATAGATAAGTTCATTTCCAATGAACCGAAAAAGTGTGTTTTGAGATGAATTCTATTAAATTTTCCATTTATAAGATTTCTTTTTGTCGCAGTCTCCACAAATATCTGCAGTTGAAATAAGAAATGTGAGGTGAAGCTGGAATTTGATGTTCCTTTTCATCTTTTAAATAAACAATAACATCACAAAAAATATTTCATTAAATCAGGGAGTAAATGAAAATTTGAAACAAAAACAACTGATGAATACGACGTACTTGAACATTGATTTTTTTCAATGGCTAAAATTTAATGCAAACGTTTCGTATTACATTATATTAATCGAAATTTCCTGATAACTATGATTTTCGTTTGAAACTCCGTAAGAAGCAAGTAAGTTATTACAGTTTCCTTCCCTGTTTAACCAAAGCAATGTATTTAAAAGGATATGTGTAATATGATTTTTTTACTTACATATGTTGAGTTAACTTGTGGAAATAAATTATCTTGTTATTGTAATGCATTGCTTTTCAAGTTCACAGCCGAGACAAGCTCTAAGCACCTGTATTGATTCAGTGGTGAATTGTAGTTGACATTTACATAATTGAAATTATTGAAGGCGTTGTTGAAAATTGATGATGATGGCTAAGCCATCGAAAGCTGCTATTTTTGAAATAAATACTATTGTTGACAATGACAACGCCTTCAATCATTTCTAATATCTAAGCACCTGACTTTGCTCCCGACATTTATGGAAAGCATCTATGAGTTGAGAACGAATATGAGGTAAGAAGACTTCCGTTCTGTTATCTCTTTTGCTAGGGTGCAACTGCGGCATTTGCCTGAGATAGCCAGAGAAACCATCGAAGACAGAACAGGAAGCCGGTAGCAAGATGCTCCTTTACACAGTTAATGAACTTTGACCTGCTATGAACGAGTACCTAGTGTCGAAAATCCAACGTCGCGACTCGAACGCTATGAGTAGCCGGTCAGAATCACCGCAGTGGCTATAGTTGTATATTTGCTGGTATTTTTCTATAGCATAGATTGGTTTGGTTTGATTTTTTCGTGTTGCCGGGCGCGTCAACTGCTTTGGTCATTAGTCCCGTTAGTGTAATGCATATTTTTATCGAGACATGGCGGTGATCTTTCCCCGCTGGATGGCGAGATCCGGCACCGACCTACCGTCGGTTAGTGGGGTTTCCCCCTAACCAGGACTCTCCCACCAGCGGGGCACCGCCACAGCCGGGACAAGCTCTAAGCTCCCTACCGGTCTCCCGGAATATGTGGTAGTGTAGTGATAGTGTAGTGTAGGATAGGACAAGGAACGGGTCCATGGCCCGTTTGGTAGGGTACTGCTCCAGCATTCGCCTGGTGCTTATCGGAGAAACCACGAAAAACTACCGATCAGAGCAGCCGGTCGCTAGAATTGTCCTCCAGACAGCGACTGAATTCGACCTAGCTGAAAAACTAGTGCCGAAAATCCTGCCGCCGTCAGGACTCGAACCTAGGACCTCCCGGTCAGAGGCGCTGCAGTGGTATCAGTTGATGCACTGAGCTACCGCTCCCGGTTTCTATAGCATAGAGGAGGATCCCTTTACAAGAATAGACGCCCGAGTGTAGTGTAAGGGGGTTGTCCTTAAAAGTCTCGGGTCGACGGGTGAAGGATTCGCATCCCGCCACGGGCTATTCCTTTCCCTTTCCTCTCCTGCCCAAACGAAGTCCCAACGGCTGAGTCGGCAAGTGGACTGGTGGAGGATACACAGTCAGTCGGTGTGCGTCCTCTACGTGTGCGGTATCTGTCTGCAATGAGCACTCCGTATCTGATAACAAGATTCCAAACGTCGCTCTGAGCTCTGTGCTGCAGCGGAATGTGAGTGTAGGCTGGTGCACAATGAAGGTGGTGGTGGCTGTGGTAGTTTCTCCAGGAAGTCGAAATGGCTGAATCGAATACTGAGAACAAATGAGCGTTACAATGTAAGATTTAGGGAGTGAGCCGACGTTCAACCAAGCCCAATACTGATAATTAAGACGATGGTTTTAATTATGGATGTGGAGGTTAGACAGATTTCACCGGGACAGTTGCCGACTTGCAACTGCATATGCTACCTTATTGCCGTATGCTACCACGTTGTCCTGCTATATTTTTAACAATCGTTTATTAATCAGCAGAACGAATAAATTGTATCCTTGATGTGTCTTTAGTGTGATGTTAATAGAATGAAATTATATTTATTAACAATAGTATAAATGTTAGTTAAAAAATACTATTTATTAAAAGTAGCAAAACATTCTGGATATTGTAAAAAATACAACGCGCGAGTCATCGTGTCTAAAAAAAAGGCACCATTTATCGAATGTTAAAAGACAAAAAAAAAAAACAGTCTCTACTGACTAAATATACAATATACAACGAACGTCAGAACAATATGAGGGAGTGCGCTGTTTTCGTGCTTTTTAACGGTGCAATATGTGCGCCAAGTTGCTTCTTGAGCATCGCGCAAGAAACCTGTAGCTGCGTATTTTGCGAGAGCTTCGTATTAAGTTTCAACGGCTGCGCTGCGGTGCAACTTATGAGCTGTAATGCGCCGGGCGTGGGTTGTGGCTCTGAATGGAGAAGAGGCCGCAAGAGGGGCAGAATAGTAGGGAATAGAAGAAGGGGATGGAGACAGTTTTGCTGCCTAGTTTCTTGAGAAGACAGAAAGGCGGTTACCAACACTGCCAAGGCATCGTTGTCGAAATACAGAAAATCAAGTATTCAACACAAACTTCAGAATTGGAGAATTTAGCCTCAAATTATGCCTTTCTCCTTGGTATAATTCCCGCCTAGGCGATTTGTATCAGTAATGTTCTAGGAATCTGACCATTTTAAGCAAAGTTCAACATATTAGAATTAATTGACAAGAATTATGCTCATGAGAAGCACGTCATGGTCTTTATAGGCAAACTATTTTCAGCTAAATATGTTGCATTATTACCTCTAGCAGGTGTGTTTCACCTCCAGTTTGTCTAGTATGTAAAGGACGAAATTAGTTAATGAGTTAACAGAAAACATACAAGCACGTTTTCGTTAGCTACCTCGATGCTACATGCAAGAAGGGTATATTGGTTACTCACTGGCCGGCGGCGCTAGCCGAATGCGTTTACTACGCTCCGTGAAGTCACGAAGGATAAGCGCATTCGAGACTCGCGGGTTCGTGGTTGGGTGACCGGCCAGGAACCCCGGGATCTAACGGCGTCGAGCCCCTGGCCGAAGGGATAAGAGGCACTGACTGACTGCGACGTGACGAGACTTGACAATTATTAAAAGTAAAAGCACATTAATGGAGGATTACTCCCCAGTGCAAAGTGCTCAACGCCCCTTAAGGTGCTTGGAGACGCGTTGCGTCAAGATGTAGACGCAACAAAAAAAAATTAAATCAAATTTAGAGAGTTTTTCTATGCAAATACTTTCTTTTTCACGTGAAGAAAAGTTTCCTATTCTTAAGTGTTGTAAATGTGACTCGTTCATTACTTTAATCGATAAATGGTATAAATGGTAAAAGTATAAATGGTAAAAGGTTGGACCAACGATGCCGGGGTGCCCAAAAACATGCACAAATGCGTGTTAATGGGACCAGAGGTAAGTAAAACTATTTGTTTGTAATGGACAGACAAACTTTGAACTCAGTTTATTACTTATTAAATTAACCTTTCATGACATAGTTCATGAGCTGTAACTCTTAGCACTTGCAAGCAGCAGCATACGAGAAAGTAATTTTCAGATCTAATGAATCTATTACAGGAATTTATTACAGAAATTATTAATAGTATACTATTTTAAGTTCTATAAAACCCTTCATCTTAATCCATCAATTAATAACCATCCGATAACTGAGTATCAACCTCAGAATGTTCATCTCAAAACTTTGAGTTGCGCCTTTTTCCAGTTGTAGTAGAATTGCATTCATGTGACTGACACTTACTGATAATACTGTAATATAGTCTAGGTTTAGACACAGTTCCATGATATATATGAAAATTTGGACAACGAATATCTGTCAACTTTGAGGTAGGACAATTGCGATCCAAACACTGAAGTACATTTTTGTATAAGTAATCACCTTTTATTCATACACCTTTCCTCCTCGATTTCTTGACTTCGCTGCAGGCCAAGTGAGCCGACGGCGCTGACGGCGGCGGAGGAGACAATGGCAGCGAGGACGCGCGACACGACTGCAACGCGGAGGCAGAAAAAGCAGCTGACCGCGCGCAAGAAACGGGAAGCGGCGAGCGGGGGGCGGGGAGCCCCTCCCTCCGCAGATCGATAGCTGTGGGGCTGCCCCACTCGGTGCTTCCTCAAACACAGTGCTCCGAAAAGGGCCTCAAAACGCACCAGTTACAATTTACATCTTACGAATAAGGTTGGTTGGTTGGTTGATAGTGATGCCGAACGCGTCAACTGCTGAAGTCATTAGTCTCGTATGTGTAGTGCATGTTTTTCTTCCTCGGAAGTTGGCGGTGATCTTCACCCTCTGGATGGCGATATCCAGCGCCGGCCTAGAGTCTGCTAGCGGGGTTTCTCCCAACCAACTCTCTCCCACCAGCGGAGCACCGCCCCAGTCGGGACAAGCTCTAAGCTCTCGACCGATCTCCCGGCATGTGTGGTAGTGCAGTGCATGTTAGTTTAAGTGTGTGTAAGGTAGTGAGGATAGGAAAGGAAGAAGAAGAAGAAGAGATTGCGCGCGGTCCGTGGCCCGTTTGGTAGGGTACTGCTCCGGCATTCGCCTGGTTTGGTCGGAAAAATCACGAAAAACTACCGACCAGAGCAGCCGGCCTCTAGTATTCTCCTTCATACAGCGACTGAGTCCGACCTAGCACTTCCTAGTCAGAGGCATTGCAGTGACATCAGTTGATGCACTTAGCCAACTCGCCCAGTGTCACTCACTAATAAATAACAGTAAATGTATGAACTGTTTACAACTAAGCGTTAAATTCAATCTATTAACGAAACATGTCTATCGCAAAAATAAATCTACATTAAATTTTAAAAGCAATCATAAACGACAAAATTTTTTCATGTAATGAATTCATTTCACCAAACTCAATTTTTTAACTATGAATTAATTTATTTAATACGCCATGAACAAATCAGCAATCTAGATATGAAGATAGATTGATAAATATATAAAGTGTAATGTAATTATGTATACTTTATTTAAAGGTCATTGCTTCGGTTGATATTCTCCTTCTTTACCCAACACTGACGTTTTCTTGTAATATTAAAAAAATATGAAATATACAAGAAACCAACTCAATTTTATTCTTCGTTACACATAATCCCTATTGCCAGTCATCTTCAGTCTAGTGGTGCTACAAAATCACATACTTTTTCACAATATTGTTAACTGACCAGCTATACTATATTAATGCACAAAAGTTTTTTCAATCAGCAAAAGATTTTTCCCACCCCAAGACTCTAACTCTGATCCAGAAAGCTAGCTTGCTGTCACACATACTACTACACTACTGAAGCGCGGTATGGACCAAACTCAAGACAAAGCATAAAAACATGCTCGCTTCAAGTAAACAAAAAAGTCAAAAACCAAAATAGGTTTCTAAATCTCCCAGTCTCGAGTTCGTTCAGTTCAATCGGGGAATATCAAGTCTGGAGAAAATCGGCTGAATGGTTGAGGCGCTAGAGTTGACAGACATAAAGAAGTTTTGCTGTTAATCGATTCTTCGGTATCAAGGATCCACAAACTATGGATTCTGGCTACTCCACGTGTAGATTTTTTTTTATATTTAGAAACAGGTTTTATTCACTTTTTCCTTACCAGGGTCCGACAATAAGAGTTTTTAACCGAAAATTCACCATTTTCTCGTGCACTATTACATAACTTTTTTTTACAAAATACCTTTATAAGGACGACAAAGCAAAACGAATCTTTATCGCAATATTTGCTCATATTTTACTTTCTTAGAGTCCTTTTTTAGTTGAGCTAAATTTGGCCCAGCGCGCACAGGGAGGCCAGGGCAGGCTTCCGGCCGCGAAGTAATGGCCTTCTTCCTGCAGCCACGAGGCGACAAAACCCGCGAGCGTTCATTACCCCCGAAAATGGATGCGTGTGGCCGCCTCTGCGCACCGGACCGCCCTCAGGAATTCGGATGCTCTGCCTCGGAAGGAGGGCGCTGCTGGGGCGACCGCCCCGATGCCACGCTGGAACGGTGGCTTCGTAAAGCTGGCCACAAAGACGCTCTGGAAAGGCTCCGGCGCGGTAGATCCGCAGCGGGTGCGGCGCGAAAACTTATGAGCTAAGGCTCCACAGACCGGCGCGGTAGATCCGCAGCGGGTGCGGCGCGGAAAGTTCCGAGCTAAGGCTCCCACAGACCGGCGCGGTAGATCCGCAGCGGGTGCGGCGCGGAAAGTTCCGAGCTAAGGCTCCTACAGACCAACGCGGTAGATCCGCAGCGGGTGCGGCGCGGAATGTTCCGAGCTAAGGCTCCCACAGACCGGCGCGATAGATCCGCAGCGGGTGCGGCGCGGAACGTTCCGAGCTAAGGCTCCCACAGACCGGCGCGATAGATCCGCAGCGCGTGCGGCGCGGAATGTTCCGAGCCAAGGCTCCCACAGACCGGCGCGATAGATCCGCAGCGGGTGCGGCGCGGAAAGTTCCGAGCTAAGGCTCCACAGACCGGCGCGGTAGATCCGCAGCGGGTGCGGCGCGGAAAGTTCCGAGCTAAGGGCTCCCACAGACCGGCGCGGTAGATCCGCAGCGGGTGCGGCGCGGAAAGTTCCGAGCTGGGGCTCCCAGAGAACGGCGCGGTAGATCCGCAGCGGGTGCGGCGCGGAAAGGTCCGAGCTAAGGCTCCACAGACTGGCGCGGTAGATCCGCAGCGGGTGCGGCGCGGAAAGTTCCGAGCTGGACGCGGGCGCGGAATTCGCGAGGCCGTTCACACCGGTGCGTCCATTATGAGTCAGCGTTTAGTGACGGTTGGCAAGGTCGCTAGACTCTGAGAAGACTCCCAAACACGGGCGGACTTCAACGAATTTCGACCTGCACCGGAAGAAACGTGTTACAAATTTCGTTACCAAACTGCGTTACAAATTTCGCAGCCGATTAAACGCTGCCAATCCGTTGCCGCGGCGGTCGCGTGCCGCGCAGGTATAAACGTGCACATAAGGTAACACGTAACGCGAAACTTCCGCTACGTCCAATCCACGGCAGCGGATCTTCCGCGTCGGTATGTGGGAGCCTTAATTCCGATAGTTGTCGGCGGTGAGACTTGTGCGCCGAGACCACCATTTCCGGAAAGCTTGTTCCGGCTCTGCGATAATCGAGAATGAACCATAGGTTCGTTGGTTGATTAGTGATTCCGGGCGCGTCTACTGCCAAGGTCGTTAGTCCCGTAAATGTTGTGCTTGTTTTATCGCGGCAGGCGGCGGTGATCATCCCCTGCTGGATGGTGAGATCCAACGCTGACCTACCGTCTGCTAACAGGTTTCCCCAACCAAGAATCTCCTAGCAGCAGGATACCGCCCGATTTGTCAGAAAAGCAGATCTGACGGTCTGAGCCTCGCCAGAGAAAATATGGCAAAATGGAAATGAATAGAAAATGAATAGAGACCAGTAGTACTAATCACAAGCTAAATTCCCCAAAACTACCATTCAACTGTGCTCAAAGATCAATCCACCTATAACTGAGAATAAGTGTAATCAACACTTGCAAGACTTGTTAAAGACCGACGTTTTGATTTCAGCTAAGAAGAATGCACACAAGTGAGTCTGCTAAAGAAAGCAAACAATAACGATCTATAATATATTGCACTTTTCCTCGCTCTATGCCTTCCGAAACCGAGTTAACAAGTTCCAAACGTGCTGAGATTTCCTGAACACATTCAATGTTCCATGTACCGCGTATACCACAAAATAATTCTGGAAGATGCTTCTAATTAAATTCCAACGGTTTGACTTCGTCTATGGCCACTACCGGCAGAGGTGAACTTAAAGAATGGACCATAAACGTCACACATTCTCTCCAGGCAAGACGCCAGAAATTTACTTTGCATGTAACATCTGTAAATTTGTGGCGCCTAGGATAAGCAAATTCCTCGCCCGGCTATTCTGTTCACTAGCTTCCAAAGATTCCTTGATCACTTCCAGGAAATGGCAGCCAAATGCCGAAACAACACCGAACACAGCGGTCTTGAATGCGGCAGGATTTTTTCTGACCCACCACAACCCACTGTCATCATCACCATCTCACAAATATTCACTGACGCTACGTGAAGGAGAATATATCGTCCCAACTCATCCCAACATCACCGACGTATTCCTGCGGGAAAGTCTTGCACCCCCTGAAGCTGCGCGGAACTAACTCAAAGCAACAAAAAAATAGTTATGTACGCTACGAGTGATAAAAGTGACAATTTATTTTTAGAGTAGGAAATGTTGCGACAGAAAGCCAGCAGGTCGAAGAGGTTCAATCCTACAAGAAAAATAAAATCATTTGGTGTGAAAATACACTATTTTTAGACACCTCACCCCGCTCCGCCAAACCAGCTTCCCCTACCCGCTCCCCCCCCAAACCCATCCACTCCACCCCCCCCCCCACCCGCCCCTTCAGCTACTCCCCCTACCCGCTCCGCTCCAACCACTCCCCCCCAACCGCTCCGCCCCCAACCGCTCCGCCCCCAACCGCTCCGCCCCCAACCGCTCCGCCCCCAACCGCTCCCCCCCAACCCTCCCCCCCCCTCCCCCCTCCACACCCCCCCCCGCCCTCCGTTCGGCGCCTCCTACCCCTTCTTCTCTCGCCTCGCCCACCAAGCAACGCTGTTGGTGCTCATCGGCCCTGTATTGCAGGTGTAGTCCGCAACGCGAGAAGGGGAGATAAAGGAAAAAAAAAAAGAAAAAAAATGACGGGCGCATTCATTGAGGCTCTATCTTTGACAGTATTCAAAACGAGGCGTCGCGACGCGACCAAAGCGCTGCCACGGACAATCACAGGTGTTTTCGAAAGTAAGCTGTAGCGTTGGTCGTCGCAACGACCGATTGCTACGAATTAGTAGCATGTGTATTCTCGACCAGGTTTGACCAAGTTTGGTTGTTTTAAGAGATCTATTAACTGTTTGGTATCTGCTCAGATATTTTGTTTAAGGGAAAGGAAATTGAACGCCCATATTGATAGAGAAAAAGAGCAGTGATACAAAAGAGTCATAGAAAAACGACTAAAATACACCTGAAACTTTAGTCAATTCACATAACATTCTGGTAAAGTTAACAGAAGTCAACTAAGTGTGGTACGCAAATTTGATGTAATATTAAAGAAAAATTACCCATACGATAGAACAGAACAAAACAAGAATCCCAGATATGTATGCTTTACTCAGTATTGATATTTGTATTTAATTAATTCTCTGCCACAATCTTAAAGACATTTTACACATTGATAAATAGGCACCCTCATGTCTGTTATTACATTTTGTACTACACTAACTCAAATCTAAAATTCAAATACAATACATTCATCTGATCTGCAGCTCTAATCTCCTACATTTCACAAACTGATATCTCGCCGAACGCACCTCACAAATTGGCAAAATGTTTTCTGTAACAAACTTTGTCCTAATAAGGCTCGCCAACTAACGATTCAAAGGCAGAA
This sequence comes from Teleogryllus oceanicus, assembly GCA_964035755.1. Taxonomy (NCBI): domain Eukaryota; kingdom Metazoa; phylum Arthropoda; class Insecta; order Orthoptera; family Gryllidae; genus Teleogryllus; species Teleogryllus oceanicus. The sequence goes on along the minus strand of CAXIVR010000002.1, from coordinate 239,023,678 downwards.
AAGTTTGAGGCATATTCGCGAGAGACTTCTGTATCACGAGAATTCGTGGCGGTCAGTAATAATAAAGCGTAGCCCGTTTGCACTAACTTGGGCATCCTCACTTCTGTTGGCTAATGATGAGGCCTAAAAATGGAGGAGTTCCTGTTTTAAAAAGGGTTTCTGGAAGTTGAATGCGCGCTGCGCCGTGGAGAGGGAGCTCTCTGCGAGTTTTGCGTGGGTCGCTAATGAGGACAATTCACAGTTGTCCCAGGAGGAGCAAGTGAGGACAGAAGGAGGATTTCACGTCCTGCTTTATCATTCCCAATGGATCGTTTCAGCAAATACTACTTTCTGACAGGAAGTAAATATATTTTCTATTTTATACTAAACTTATGCAACTGTTACACTGAATTGTAAAAACTGTACTTTAACACCCATGAGTTTGAAGTGTTTTTGAACTACCAATGTTGAAACAAATTCTTACACAAATTAATTCGTTCGAAAATTATTTTTACAGTAAATACAAATAGTACTCAGTAACCATAAAGAAAATTGAATGTTCTGAACTTCTTCCCAAAGTCAAAAAAAGTATTTATTTAACAAACATTAAGCCACAATTTAATTAATATATTTTCATATAAAAATGAAAAAGTCTTTACCTTGGTAAAATATTCTTTAAAACTCGTTTTTGCAATTATGCAAATTCTCTCTGTAATCATTGCTATCGCATAATTTTTTTACAGAAACTACGTAAATTATAAGTATAATGTGTTATTTATTTTTAATATCAGGTAAAACTCATAAGAAAATTGAAGTAATGGCAGTAATTGAAAAATCTTAATGAAATTTCAGTTTTCTTGTAAAATGAAAACAATAATTTGCAATACTTACTTTTGGGATATAATTGTTTTAAAATAAATAATATGAAGTAGATAAGTTATATTCAAGTCTGTTTACAAAAATTAAGAGCAAGACAAAATTACAAGTAATTTAATTTGTTAAAAAAATATTTTTAATAGAATTATGAGACAAAAAATATGCCAAAATAGGAAGCTTTTACTGTAACTGAACTTTAAATTCGTCTCCATAATATCAATTTATACTTTTTCTGATTCACGTTGGTTAATTCACATCTTTGAGAGAAATTTGTGCAGAATATCGGGCAGAAACTCTGCTTTTCAAACATATTCTCTGAAATTAGCAATATCTACTACGCATTCTTGTTATATTTACAGTTCATCCAACCCAAAATATCTGATCACTCTCTTACATTTCATGATTGTTTTCACAGCATCAACAAATGGGCGGCAAATTTCACAACTAATTTTCAAAACCAGATTTTATATCGAGGACGATAGAGACCGCGGAGAGTGTCAGAGAGCCAATCCTTTGTGTAGTACCGGCCTCCGCCACCGCGCGTGCTGTGACCGGCGGCTAGAGCACGCACACAGCCCACGCGAGCAAAGATTCGTCGCAGCTGCGAACGCCAGATAATTAATTACTAATTAACCCCACTCTCTCGCTCATTCCGAGAAGTGACGGTACGCAAGCTTCCGCGAACCCTAGCATCTATGCCTGCAAATTCTAGCGCTGTCGAACAATCCTCATTCCAGCAGATATTTACCGGCTGTGATGCCTCAGTAACGACCGCCGTTGCTACTGTAGCATCTCTGAGCGGCTGTTCCTAGTGTTTGAGTCACGACGGTGTCATAAATTTTTGACACTATTTAGGTAGATAGTATTATGCTGATGTGTTTGGAGAATGTTAGTAATCGGCATTTACATTGTAAATGCCGATTACATGTATGTGCAAACTCTTTGAAAATTGTTAGGTGAGAAGACGAGAAAAATGAAGAGAGACAAGAGGGCTTTGAAACAGCGGTGTGATATGAAAAACAAGTTTGAGAGAGGTCGTTCATAGCTATGTTTAAAAAAACCATGCTATAGAAATTTGCGTGATATTGAAGTTTGCGTGATGCATGAGTTAGGAGCAACCGAGAAGAAAAAAGAAAGATAAGTCACCTACAGGATTACATCATGAACAGGAACTAAACGATGTTCTTAGTGAAAAGAAAGAAAGAATCCAAGGCCTGTACGAGAGTGGGAATTTTTATTGTAAATATTAATACGTTCTGTTGTTAATTTTATTGTTTATATAAATGAATAATGATAAGTAATATAAGTTTCTTTGTTCAACACACAAGTGTCTAATATTTTTTTAGTGCAGTAATTTTAGGTGATTATATTAAATATTCTTACACAATTCATCCGATGTGTTCCGCATGGAAACATTATAAAGGCCATGTCCTGAGAATAGGAGTGTTTTATTGTGCAGATGTATCACGAAAATGTCGGGCATATCTAAAAGATATATTTCGGTACGTCATTGTATTGAGTATGGCCGATGATAGAGGCATAGAGCGAGAGAGCCGATACTGTGTGTGGTTCCTGCAACCGCCACGGCGCACGTAGCCTTGATCGGTAGTTTTCAAAGACGTCGTCCACCAATACAAGGCAAACGCATTATCGGTACATTAACAAACGGACCGGTAGCGGTAACTCAGTGCATCAACTGATGTCACAGCGCCTCTCACCGGGAGATCCTAGGTTCGAGTCCTGTCGGCGGCAGGATTTTTGACACTAGCTTTTCAGCTAGGTCGAATTCAGTCGCTGTCTGGAGGAGAATTCTAGCGGCCGGCTGCTCTGATCGGTAGTTTTCCGTGGTTTCTCCGATCAACACTAGGCGAATGTCGGAGCAGTACCGTACCAAACGGGCCACGGACCGCGCGCGATCTGTCCTTCCTCTTCCTTGTCCTATCCTCTCCCCTAACACATACACTTACACTAACATGCACTACACTACTACATTTTCCGGGAGACCGGTCGGGAGCTTAGAGATTGTCCCGGCTGGGGCGGTGCCCCGCTGGTGGGAGAGTCCTGGTGAGGGGGAAACCCCACTAGCCGAGGGTAGGACGGCGCCGGATCTCGCCATCCAGCGGGGGAAGGTCACCGCCATCTCCCGAGAAAAAAAATGCACTACACTAGCGGGACTAATGACCAGAGCAGTTGACGCACCTGGAAACATGAATCAATCAATCAAGAGTGATGAGTAACTCGCGGAGAGGGATGAGAATCGTTACACTACCACATATTCCGGGAGACCGGTCGGGAGCTTAGAGCTTGTTCCAACTGGGGCGGTGCCCCGCTGGTGGGAGAGTCCTGGTTAGGGGGAAACCCCACTAGCCGACGGTACGTCGGCGCCGGATCTCGCCATGCAGTCGGGAAAGATCACCACCATCTCTAGATGAAAAACATGCACTACACATACGGGAGTAATGACCAGAGCAATTGACGCGCCCGGAAACACGAAAAAATCAATCACTCATTAACAAACGGATCGCGGACCGACCGCGAACTATCTTTCCTTCCTCATCCTTGTCCCGTTATTTCTCTTTATACGCACTTCCACTACCCCATTGGGAGACCAGTCGGGAGCTTAGTCGAGTCTAGCTGCAGCATCTCCGTTGGGGGTGAAGGCCTATTGTGGGTTATAACTAGAAGAAAGCCGACGTGTAAGTTGCCATCTGATCTTACGATCTCCAGAAGATTGAAAAAATAGAATAGGAAGAACACAAAGCAATAGAGAAGATGAAAAAGAACAAAAAGGAATTAGATAAAAGAAGAAAGAAGAGGAGGAAGAAAAAGAAAGAAGTGAACAAGAGAGGAGTTCAAATTTAGCTCATTAATGAGCGTTCTGTATTTACTGAACGAATCAATTATTATATACATTCTTGTTTCATTATAAATCCCCCGTGCAGCGTAACACCGACACCACATCAAATGAATATTGACCACAAACAATGGCACTGGCATCATTTTATGCAGCAGCAATTGTAGTTCTACATACATTCCATCATAATCTGTATTTTCGAAACCAGTGATGTTTGTCTTGCTAATGTTTACAAAATATTAAAAACAACAGCAACCGCATTGTTACTAACAATACTATCCGCCAACCATTGCCTCCCACATTCCAACCTCACTAAAGTAACCAAAAAAAGAGTTGTTCAGACCTCAGTGTTTTCAAAATACTGCGCGGCGTGTTGGGATTCCATCAGGTAAACGAAGCAGCTGTAATCAGCAAATTGCCGGAAAAGTGATTGCAACAGGCCGACTTCGGCTTTAGAACTCGCAATTCAGCGTTTGCATGAAATTTAATGGAAGATAGATTCGCCGGCATTATTTCTTGTATTATGTTTTCCAGATGTAGAGCACGAGGACAGACTGTATTTTATTACAGAGTCGTAATTGCCACGTAATGGACATGAAAACTACGTACAACGAATGTCATTTGTATTTACTCGGTCGCAGGGCTTTTGCATATGCCGGACGGCAGATCGCAAGCGTTTTCAGGCAGATCAGGCTACGGTACAGCAAATCGTCGCAAATAAATGAAGCGTCATTGAATTTAATACTCTGCAGCGAATATAATTTTGTTTCCATTTTGCATGGTAAATTGCACATTTCATGTTCGTTAGTCGTTACGAAAGTAAATTTGAATTTTGCATACAAAAGAATTCATTTGGACAAAGAATTTCGCTCAAACAATATATCATTTAATTAAATTAATTAAAAATTTTATGTGAATGAATTACCTCAATGTAAGAATAATGTTTTTATAGGTACCGACGCACATGTCTAACGGTCAGTTCTTCAAACGAACCAATTTAATATACGTTTAATATGTTATAACATTTAAGAACGACGGCAAGTTGTACATTTACGACTACAAGTGCAAAACTAGAAACCATCGTGACAAACGGCTTATGTGCTTGAGTGAGAGAATCTTTCATAGGGATGGAGGCTTAGGGCCCAACGTTAATAGTGCATACTACGGTATACGTAGAAGTGGAACCGGGAGCGGTAGCTCAGTGCATCAACTGATGTCGCTGCAGCGCCTCTGACCGGGAGATCCTAGGTTCCCACTCCCCACGGCGGCAGGATTTTCGACATTAGCTTTTCTCCGATCCATGGTGCTTTCTCCGATCAACACCAGGCGAATGCCGGAATAGTACCCTACAGCTAGGTCGAATTCAGTCGCTGTCTGGAGGAGAATTCTAGCGGCCGGCTGCTCTGATCGGTAGTTTTCCGTGGTTTCTCCGATCAAAACTAGACGAATGCCGGAGCAGTACCGTACCAAACGGGCCACGGACCGCGCGCGATCTTTCCTTCCTCTTCCTTCTCCTATCCTCTCCCCTTACACACACACTTACACAAACATGCACTACACTATCACATATTCCGGGAGACCGGTCGAGAGCTTAGAGTTTGTCCCGAATGGCGCGGTGCCCGGCTGGTGGGAGAGTCCTGGTTAGGGGAAACCCACTAGCCGACGGTACGTCGGCGCCGGATCTCGCCATCCAGCGGGGGAAGATCAACGCCATCTCCCGCGAGAAAAAACATGCACTACACTAACGGGACTAATGAACAAAGCAGTTGACGCGCCAGGAAACACGAAAAATCAGTCAATCAATCAAAAAAAACGTAGAAGTGATGGAGAAGAGAAAATCACGTTGAAGGGAAGAGATAAAAGAAATTTCAAGCGAAAGAAGAAAGGAAGAAAACAAGGAAGAAGAAATATCCTGAAATAATATTTTTGTTTGTATTTAAGGTCGCGTCATTGGAGTTAACGTTATGGTAACTATGAAGATGAAACGATATGACGATAATAAGGGAGGAAACAACGAACACAAATACAACTATGCCCGAGGTGGCACTCGAACCCGCGATCATTTGGTCCGTAATCTACTGCTCCACTGCCTATTTGAGAGTCGATAATAAGCAGAATACTACTTTTGTTATGTAATAGTACTTTGCATAAATATAAAATCAAAATTACAATAGAGAAATTCATTTTTCTGTAAGTTAACAATATTAAGAAACAATATAAGAGTGCACACAATTGTTAAACCAATGTTTATGCATAAGCTCAATTCATTGAAATATTAATCACATAAGCAAAAATTATACTTATATTCGGCAGAAAAAGTGGACAAATTCAGTTAATAAATTAAGAAAACAATACCCTCTAACACGTGCTGCAGCCAAAATCTATATTTTGGGAGTCATGATACCGAAAAATGGAATGACAACAAAACTTCTATTTGGCCGTCTGTTTGCCTGTCTGCCTGGCTGTGAACAACGCCTGCGGCTAAGCCGTTCAGCCGATTTTATCCAAAATTAATATTCCTCAATCGATTTGAATGATTTTATGGTGCCTTAAACTTAAAATCGATATTTTAATTTGTGAGATGGGGCATATACATGAAACGCCTTGAATAATTTCAAATATTCCAAGAAAATGACTTCATCATTTTTTATTAAATTTATTTGTCGGTTAGTGTGAAGTGCGTCCAAGAGACTGGTGCACCTTAAAATATTCATTATACTCCTTCCAACAGCCATTTTACGTCGAATCTCATTTATCGCATATTCTTTTGTGCTAAGATATTGAGAGTTGTAAACAAAGCTGTTTCCTTCTGAAAGTGAGCTTTTGGGAGGGTATAATTTCACGTACTTATTTTACAGAAAGTGCCAAGGCAGAAGGGTTATTTTTATTCTCGTGTAAAATGAGGCAGTATGTTTTGGAAAGTTTATCTGCATGGGGTGTTTCCTTTCACTGCACAGCTTGAACGGCGAGCATATGGGAGGTATCGTAACATTTGTCATGACATACCGAAAGACTTGATATTCAGTAAAACAGTTCAGATGTAATGCGTCATATAATTTGCGTTTATTTTCAACTCCCAACAAAACTATGAAAGACATTAAATTTGAGACCGTTTGCAATATTTAAAAACTTCATTACATTATGATACGATATTTCAGAAACTATTTATGATGAGTTGTGACTCGGTGAAAAATATTTTTAAGATGAATTTCCAAATTAGATCTTTAATACAAACTCCAAAAAGAAATAACATAATATCGTCTATACGGATAACACATAAATACTTTAAACATTCAAGAACTCTTCTTCATTTCAAACTTCGCCAGTAAATGCTGCAATTGAAACTCTTCATGCAAGAAGCGTAGGAGAAGTACCCGCTTTGCACGCTAAATCGTCCTCACTAATTTTCACTCTCACTCAAACGTGTCGTGAGTTCCGTAGAGATTCCCGCGAGAGGAAAGGACGTGAACGCATAGCCCTCTCGCACCCTCTTTCTCCCCAGCCCTTCTGTCCCTCTCACTTCTCCATCCCAGTTGCGGAGTTCGGATCAAAAAGGCCATTTCTCGGACCCAGAACTGCGCCACTTAAAATGTCTCCCGCCGAAGCCTCAGAAGACGAATTGCGTTCGTTCTTGAGGGACTCAACAGCGCCCGAGGAAGGAATTGGCGGGCTGCGGGGTGGAGAGGGGGAAGGGAGAGCGAGGTGGAGGAGGGGGTTGGAGGGTATCTCGTGAAGTTGGTGGGGGCAGGGGGAGGACCTGACGGTAGAGAAAGAGAGACGGGAGGTTCCCCGACTGAAACCTCAGCAGTTTCAATTTATTTCTCCATTTGCGTTCCACACTGACTTACAAATCGGCTGTTTGCGAGAATTCTTCTCCCCTCTTCTTCTGGGAAGAAGGCGGAAGGGTGCGACCTGGTCCGCCCCCTGCACCGCCCCCGCGCCGCCCCCGCGCCGCCCCCGCGCCGCCCCCGCGCCGCCTCGCCCCGCCGCCCCGACAGAATCGCACGACCTCGCACTACCGCCTTCAAACGCGTTCTTCGGCAACAAATCGAAGCAGACTCTTCGATCATTTATTTCTCCCCTTCATAAAAGGGTTACGGCTCTCTTTACACGGAAGCGTAAAAAGTGAAGACTGCCAAATTTTTGGCTCGAGCTTCCTCGCAGAGAGGCAGAGAGAAAGAGGCAGTCCTGGTGACAGTAACTGCGTTCTTTCCTTGCCTGATCTTCTTAACTTCCGAGCGAAACAAAAGGGAATTTCAATTGAAAGCCAAAGGAACATCCGTTTGTTATTGGGGCTGACGACGAAATGTGAATGCAATGAGGCAAGAAGTACTTACCCCAGTTTTATTGAACTGCGATAAAATTTAGATAATCATAAAATGAAGAACGTAGGATGTACAGTCAGAAATTAAAGCGTAATTATGTCTTCGGAAAAGGAGAATATATTCACATAACGAACATTCAAATTATGGAAACTATTATTTTTATTTTATCTACTCAATAGAATTCATAGAAATGTGTAGCTTTACTCTTCTAAAAACGATTGTAAACCAAAAAAGGTTTAATTGAATCAAAATGTCAGTATGTGAGCTTATCAAAGTATTGTATAAAACTGAAACGTTTAATATGTGGGAGCTTATAAGACACTAGCATTATAACTCACCCGTGTATTGTATACATCAAATACTGCGAATTTTGTAATACAATTGAAGTACTCGCTCATTATGTTTTACTTCATTACTACTAAAGATAAGGATATGTTTTGTCCCAATCAATACTAAGAAAAATCTACAAGTTACCATTCATTAATTGAGACAATATGCTGGACGTCTTTAACTTCATTACGATAGTTTCCAATTTTTTTTAATAAATGTTAAAATTAATTAGAATATGTTCAAATAATAATTGAAACTTGTGGCAGTGAAAAAATTTTTCGTTATTACTCTACAATTACTCGAACGTTTCAAAGAAGTGCATTGCATCATTTAAATTATGACAAAATAATTAAGTATGGGAGATTTACATATTATGTAAGCGTATATACAGAATTCACAATGATCACAGAGTTCAACATCTTTCTGAAAATATAATGAATGTTGTATATTCACCAAGATATGTACAAGTATGTAGAAATTAAATTCATATATTTAATTTTACCTGTGTAAAATGTTGAAGAAAATGTTTTAGAAAATTCCGGACAAAATTTGCGGAATTTATTTGAAGTGTTTATGAGTTGGACAAAATTAGATACACCTATTTTGTTAAATTACCACTTTCACAGCATGCTTCTCTTCTAGCTAATTGATTTATTTGATCTAAACAGAATAGATCAATTGGTTGTGTGGTTTTTAAAGTTCAAGATGCAAAGGTGAATACATTAGCTCGCAAGATGATTATATCAATGCAGGAGATACCCATATTAAACAACGTATTTTTCAAGGAGATTCTCTAAGCGCTCTGTGATTCTGACTTGCTATTAATCCCCTATCGACTTTACTATATAAAGAACGAGTTGGCTACAAAATCGATAGCAAAATCGATCATGTACGCTTATCCCACTTGCTGTACATGGACGACTTACAATTATTCAACTCCACAAGAAAAACGCATAATCATTTGCCTGGCACTACTGCAAAATTTAGCGATAGCATTGGAATGCAATTTGGCGTTGAGAAATGTAAATTAAATGCACTGCACAAAGGAAAGTGGCGACATCAGGTGGATTACATCCTTGGAGAAGGATAAGCTAAAGAATGCATGCCATGAATTGTGATGAATATTACAAATATCTTTAATATTTACAAAGATCCAATGTTGAGAAAAAAATACTAATATTACCCAGAAATTAAATAATCGTCTGAGTAAAATTCTGAAAACTAATTTCAGTAATTTCAGTGTCACCAAAATTAAATCTATAAATATCTATGAAATTCCAGTGCAGACCTACAGCTTTGCTATTGTCACAAACTAATGGCCGGTATGGACACAAACTGAACTGGATGCATTCAATGCGAATTGCAGAGTACTGTGTACCATGTTTAGATGTCACCATCTTAAAAATTCAGTTGAAATATTCCACCTACCTAGGTCTATAGGAAGAAGAGATGTCATAGATATTGTGAATCTCCATCATCAACTTGAGAAACTCCGTCAGTCCTTTCAAGAAAAAGCCAATGAAAGTAAGATACATCGGATTGTAACATACATTGACCGGCAAATCACACCGTTGAATTTGACTGATAAAAAATGAATCTACAAAAGCAAATACAGACTAATGAAATTAAAATCAGCAACTGAAAAGAGAAGCACCTTCATGGACGCTACATATACAAGATAGAGGAAGATCTGATGGACCGTAAGTCGTCAATAAAATTCTTGGAAGAGTTTCTTGCTGAAACAGAGGTTTTCATGATAGCTTTTCAGAATCAAGCAGCATCAACTAAAAACTACCTTAAATGTTTTCTGAAAGCTACCAACGTTTGTAATGTCAAGTGTTGGGTATGTGGAGAACATAGAGAAAGTGTAGACCATTTTATCAGTAGATGCAGCTCTCTAGCAACCTCAGAATACACCAAACGGCATAACGTTTGTAAAGTGGTTTGTCACCAACTATGCCACGTTAATCTTTTAACGGGTATCCGAACACCATATTCCAAGTACACTCCCGAACCAGTTATTGACACAAATGATCACAAAATGTACTGGAACAGGTCCATCATAACAGATAGGTCTGCATCATCTAATAAAGTGGTCATTGTATGACATGACAAGAAATGCAAGAAGGAGGATCTGATTGATGTTGCTTTCCCGCTCCCTGACAACATCCCGAAGGAAAGGAGAGAAAAATTCTAAAACATCAACCTCTAGTGAATGACATAAAGGAAATGTGAAACGACGTGAAAATGGTGACGATTGTACCCATAATTGTAGGTGCCATTAGTGAAATGCCTGAGAGTTCCTGCACGAATCCGTGGCTGAGCTGCAGCTGAAGAAGGGGTTATACATGAAATTGCAAATTTTCATACTGGACACGTGTAACATCGTGAGGATGTTTCTGAACATTGATGGTTGATCCAGTACTGATTATTGCAGTTAAACCTGTATCTCTTGTTCATGATAATGAACATGCATGTGTGGAAACAAGTTAAAATGTTATGAAAAAATTAAAATATTAACATATGTAGATATTTTATATGATTAGTCCCTGTCAAAGAACTTTTTACGTTTTCCACACTGAAATCTTCAAATCAAAAAATCATATCAAGGAAATTATAAGAGAATACTTTCCCAAGAGTAGTTTTAGGATATATTCACACAAGTATCGTTAGTTTCACTTTTCAATTCACGGATTCATTCCAACTTTGATTGATTGATAGCTTGATTAATCATTTTGGGTGCACCAACTACTAATGCTATAAATCCCTTAAGTGTCGTGCTTATTTTGTAAGGGCTGTAGCCGTGATCCTTTCCCGATGGATGGCGAGATCCAGCGTCGACCTACCATCGGCTAGCGGGGTTTTGCTCAACAAGGTATCTTCCACAAGCGGGACAAGCTCTAACCACCCGACACGTCTGGTAGTGTAGGACATGCAAGTGTAAGTCCAGCTAGGAAGTGAAACAACCCTGAACCGGGAGCGGTAGCTCAGTGCATCAACGGACGTTACTGCAGCGCCTCTGACAGGGAGGTCCTAGGTTCGAGTCTTGACGGCTGCAGGATTTTAGACACTAGCTTTTCAGCTAGGTCGAATTCAGTCGCTGTCTGGAGGAGAATTCTAGCAAAGCGGCTGCTCTGATCGGTAGTTTTCCGTGGTTTCTCCGATCAACACCAGGCAAATACCGGAGCCTTACCAAACGGGCCACGGACCGCGTGCGATCTGTCCTTCCCATTCCTTCTCCTATCCTCTCCCCTTACACACACACTTACACTAACATGCACTACCCTAGCACATATTCCGGGAGGCCGGTCGGGAGCTCAGAGCTTGTCCCGGCTGGGGCGGTGCCCCGCTGGTGGGAGAGTCCTGATGGGTGAAACCCCACTAGCCGACGGTAGGTCGGCGCCGGATCTCGCCATCAAGCGGGGGAAGATCACCGCCATCTCCCGAGGAAAAACATGCACAACACTAACGGGACTAGTGACCAACGCAGTTGACGCGCCCGGAAACCCAAAAAAATTATTCAATGAATCAATTAATGAAACGACCGTGGAAGAAAACGGCCTGACGAAAACACCTTGTGCTCTCCAACGAGCCCAGGGAATCCGTCGCGAAAGCCAAGTGGCCCAGCGGCACTCGAAGTCCCTTCCCTGTTCGGAGCCTGGCGGGGGCGGCAGGTGGCGTCGACGCGCCGGAGCCGCGGTCAGTCCCGCGTGACGGATGGAGACGGATCACGTGACGCGGACTGATGGGGGCGGAGCACGCCAGCGTCTTCTGGCCGTCGCGGCCGCTGCTACCTGTTGCGCCCCCTCCACGCGCAATCTTGGAGACCGCAAGAGGTCAACGACCCCCTGCCTCGCTGGTGCTCTCGCTACGCAGGGCCACATTCAAACTGAAGGCTTTAATTTATGAAAGCGATTAGTACTCTGAAGATTCTGCAGATGATGAACTCGACATCGTTGTGAATTCTTGGTTACTTCTAGCATTCAGTACAATTTTCCATCAAATAGTTACTTCCTTCAACCACACTTCAACAGATTAGTTTTGGTTGAAGTTCTATGAATCAGAAGTTCCATTCTACAGACTTTCAGGCAATATAATGATCAGATAATTACTTAAATGACTGAAATCTGAACTGCTGCTTTTCTGTTAATATCATGAAATGTAATCAAGCATTGTCTTGGGTCACGTATGGGACATGCACTTGGGGCATCTTATGGTGTCTGAAACTCGAAAAATTGCATCGGCAATAACTGAACATAGTTAAGCGTAATATAACTTTTTCAAGGTAATTTTCGAAGTAAAGAAATGCAGGAAGTTAAAATTTAGAAATATTTAAATGTTAATTTAAATTAAAACTTACAAATTGCAATTTTAGCACACAGTTTGAACAATACAAAATTAAAAGAGCAGTAATTACAAATTTCAACTAAAGCACATTTTTACCTATTACAAAAATTTATCACGTTGTTGGGAGAGTTCTTTCCGAATATTAGTAGCGAAGAAATTCAGGAACACAAGCGAGGATCATAATAGTTGTTTTCAAAGTATGCAAGCTGCTAAGTATTATTCCGATTTCTTGCACTTGATTGTACAAATGTCATTGTGGGTAAGAGCTGCTCGCCGGCGTCCACAGAAGAAAGTGTGAGTGTTGAACGGAGAGAAGCCACATACACGTGTTCGTGGTTTGGTTGATTCCGAGCGCATCAACTACTGAGCCCCGCAAGGGTCGTGCATTCTTTTCATCGAGAGGTGGCGGTGATCTTATCCCGTTGGATGGCGAGATCCGGCGCTGACCTACCGTCGGCTACCGTGGTTTCTCTAACCAGGACTCTCCCACCAGCGGGGCGCCGCCCAAACCGGGACAAGCTCTAAGCTCCCGAACGGTCTCCCGGAATATGTGGTAGTGTAGTGCATATTAGTGTAAGTGTGTGTGTAAGGGGAGAGGATAGGACAAGGATAGGAAGGAAATATCGCGCGCGGTCCGTGGCCCGTTTGGTAGCGTACTCCTTCGTTTTCACTTAGTGTTGATCGGAAGAACCACCGAAACTACTGATCAGAGCAGTCGACCTCTAGAATTCTCCTTCAGACAGCGACTGAATTCGACCAAGCTGACAAGCTAGTGTCGAAAATCAAGCTTCTATCGGGATTCGAACCTTGGACGTTCCAGTCAGATGCAATGCAGTGCCATCAATTTATACTCCGGTACATGCTAGTGTTGTGGGAATTCTGATTTGGTGTTGTTGACGTTCTTCGATTGTGCACAGTCGACAGACTTTTGCCGAAAGCAGCGAGACTGAAGATGACGGCAAAGCCGTTGAAACCGGGTATATTAATAAAGCTAATATGTTGACGAAGATGACGCTCTTTTATTTCTTCTTACATGCTAGTGTGTTTATGGAACGTGCCAGAAATGTTGAAATCGCTGCCGTCCGGTGGCACGCATTCCTCTGATTCGATATCCTCTAAACGGTCTAACCCGTCCAGTATGCGATCTTGTAGTTTCCATTAGCTTTCGTAAGAAAGCTACTCGAAAACTTCACCGCCTACAACGGTCTTCAAAGGCGTCAAAAATCAGTCGTGTGCGATTGATGAGCCGCCGGGCGGCGCGCGAGCCATTAGGCATTTGATGGATGGCGCGCGTCCACAGCGCCCGCGCCGAATAACGAAGCGACGCCCCAGGGGGTCGGCGACCGCCCGCCGCGCTCACGCGACCGCCCACGCCCACGCTCACGCCCACGCCCACGCCCACGCCCACGCCCACGCCCACGCCCACGCCCGCGCCCACGCCCGCGCAACAGGTACGCGCTCACCCGCCCCGCGTTAAGAACTTAGGTGGATTGATTGATTTTTTCGTGTTTCCGGGCGCGTCAACTGCTTCGGTCATTAGTCCCGTTAGTGTAGTGCATATTTTCTCGGGAGATGGCGGTGATCTTCCCCCGCTGGATGGCGCGATCCGGCGCCGACCTACCGTCGACTAGTGGGGTTTCCCCCTAACCAGGACTCTCCCACCAGCAGGGCACCGCCCCAGCCGGGACAAGCTCCAAGCTCCCGACCGGTCTCCCGGAATATGTGGTAGTGTGGTGCATGTTAGTGTAAGGTGTGTGTGTGTGTGTGTGTGTGTGTGTGTGTGTGTGTGTGTGTAAGGGGAGAGGATATGAGAAGGAAGAGGAAGGACAGATCGCGCGCGGTCCGTGGCCCGTTTGGCAGGGTACTGCTCCGGCATTCGCCTGGTGTTGATCGGGGAAACCACGGAAAACTACCGATCAAAGCAGCTGACCGCTAGAATTATCCTCCAGACAGCGACTGAATTCGACCTAGCTGACAAGATAGTGTCAAAAATCCCGCCGTTATCGAGACTCGAACCAATATTCTCCCGGCCAGAGTCACTACAATGATATCGGTTGATGCACTGAGCCACCAATCCCGGTTTTACACTTTAGTATTCGAGTGGGGATTATAACCATCCTTAGACCATATCTGATAACTGCCAAAGAAAAGACTCGTATTGTGTTACACTTCTGGAATTTAAAGCATCTTAGTATCTTTCAATAGCTTTTTTACCTTTCCTCAAAGAAAAGAAAATATGTTGTGTGTGTATATTGTGTACTTAACGCATTCTTTGTGGCAGGGAACTCCCGCAATCTACACGCGTGTTCACATTCTGCTGAGATATTATGACGCTTGTGAACAATAAGAGGTAAGTGATAAAATACTTCATACAAATTAGGGTTAATGTGTATGTTCGTCATAGATAAATAAACTAGAGGTGCTGCAGAATGGCACAGATTTTTTTGTAGGAAATTTGTCTAATTTCCTTCGTTAAGGTTTCGACCGGCTTTAAGGTTCTTCATACCTTAAGTTCTACGATTCTCTGACCAACTGCCATCTATCGTCACTCAAAGAAAATTGTTTGACATTTTCTCATCTTTTCGGCTTCTAAATAGTAGAAGCGAATTATTACTTCAAGAATATTAAAGAGTAAATCTCCGTCTTAAGTAGAAATTTCCATTGAAAAATTTGAAGCCGTTTCTAAGAAAATGGCGATTCATTATTACTGTAAATGCGAAATTTGTAGCTGTTTTTCACATTACCCTTTTTTGTTTTCGAAAACTTAATTTGACATCATTTCAAGTACTTCCACCCACAAAAGCAATAATGTACGCAAATCGATGGAAATGTGGCATATGAACGCCGTGAGAGATATTTTAAAAACAATTATATTCGTGTAACTTTTGAAAAAACAAAAGATAAAAAAATTAACTTTACATCATATTAAAGAGTGCAATTAACACTATCCATTAGAAACGTTTGAAGAAAGGTTAGGAGCCATTTTTGAGAAAAGAGTTTTTGAGCGTTTCTGAAAATGTGGAACTATTGATCATCTATTAAACAAAGTATTAAATGATCACCATTTAGTTTATATTGTATTTGAAACAGATAAATTTCATTTATAAATATTTTTAAAAAAATAGAGTTCAAGGAAAATGAGACCCAGCCATTTTTAACATCTAATTTCCTATCCGGGAAAAAATTGAAAGACAAAACTTGGAGCGTGTTTTGAGGAAAAATATTATTTTTTTTAAAACCGCCAATATTTCGCGAGAAATTTCATGTAAACTACTCGTATTTTCGAAAAATTGAAATTATACTTATTTAATGACTCGTTGTTAAGGTACATATTTCATAAAGGAACAATATCTATCTTGAATATTACAGTTGTAGGAAGATGCCTAAAAATTGCACGTCTGCAATTTAAAAAACAATTTGCAATTTCAACAAACATGTGACTTTTACCACTGTCTTAAGCGTCATTGACGCTATCCAAAAACAAAGTTGAGCAAAAAATTTGAAGGATTTTTGAGAAAACGTTAAAAATATTTTGAGACTTTGTCTAAAGTACCCTCAAAATTCAAATGATTTTTTTATAACTTCCATAACCTTGATTTCATTCATATCTATCAAGGAATATGAATGTGGAAGAAAATCTGCTTAACAGTTTAGAAGTTAGCGTTCACCACAGTTGAACAGATGGGCAGACAGACGTTTTCCCGTCTGACAGTCTTTCGGTATCAAGGACCCACAAAGATGAATTGTGGTTACACCACGCGTTAGAGGATTTTTTTCTATATTTAGCGGCAGGATTTATCCACTTTTTCTTTACTAGGGCCCGACAAGAAGATTCTTTTGCCGAAAATTCTCCGTTTTCCGGCGCAAGGTTACATAACTTACTCTTCCTATGAAGTAGCATCGTAAGGACGAGAAAGTAAAAAGAAAAGTTTGGGTGTTCCAGGTATCCCCACGCGTTTACTAAAGGCACCCGACTTCAGAAAGGTTAATATCGTAATAACTATTAAAGATTTGCCTAAATCAGACTATTAAAGATTTGCCTAAAGACTGGCCTAAATCAGACACCAAATGATTATTTTCTATAAATATGTCGGAATGGATCATATGAGGTGGAGGCAATGAGCCCATCCTTTGGTTCTAAGAATGCGTAATGAAGTCACGGGTGGGAAGGTAGAATTTCGGATCATATTGTAGTCTCTGAGTGGTGTTCCAGAGTTCTGCGAATTTGCTCTAGCATTTACCTGAAAGCGGTCAGGGAAACCACTGATCGATGCAGACTGCCTACGAATTGGATTCCGGCAGGCGCCACAAACTCACGGAAGCAAAACAGATCGCACAAATTTCCGGCGCCTGGCCGGTCCAACCAGGTGCTCACTTTCCTATTACCACGTCTCTCCGGTCGCAAACGCTCGCCGCTAGCCACGTTGGTTCGTGATAGTTCTCCTGCCGTATTTGACCCAATGCAGACAGGGCTGCTAAAGTACAACAGGAGAAGGCTGATAGAGCAACTTTCGACTCAAAAAAAATTCAGAACTTCAATCGGACATCTAAAAGCTAGATCTCCTCTAAGGTGTCTAACGAAATGTTCAATCAAAAATTCTTTAGATACCGGTGCATTTATTTAGTTTTATATTAATACTTGTTCCTCCCTTAGAAACGATTGACCTTGTTTATAACTTGTAATTATATGAAAACGTTATTTTTAACAATAAATAGATTTTTATTTTGCTTTTTTACTGAGATATTCGTGAAAATATTCTGTTTAAGGGTCGACGGTTCGCATCGGTGTGAGTTGTGGGAATTAGGCTCATAGAGCAACATCTATGATAATTCACCAGCACCAGCCAAAGGGAAGGACGACTGAAATGAGAGAAGAAAACGTACAAACGACCATCTACGCATTGTACATCAGATCCACAATGGCGACAACGCCTTAGAAAAGTAATAGAAACAAATATCCAGTTAAAATAGAACATTTCTATTTGCTCAAATTTGAGTGGAACAACGGAATAGATTTGTTCTACATGGATCTGTCGATTTCTTTTCATTTCTCTCTCCTGAACGATTCGCCTTGGTTCCGTACTTTTGGAGTACACTTACATAGTTGTCCGATTATAATTTGAACATGTTAATGGTAACCGTATTTAAGGTAATAAATGAAACAATCACAAAGGAAAGGTCTGCTTTCTACTGCTACTGCTACTACGAACACTTACGTGTTGAACTACAGTGTTGAATTGATTTCATATTTTTTTGATTCTGGAGCGTTGACCAGACGTTTTGATGGTTACATGAAGACAAAATGTATAGTTTTATACTAGAGAGAAGAACAAAAGCTGTAAATATGAAGTTTGAAAGAGATTGGGATTGAAGATCTCAAGATAACAAATACAAGATATCTAGAAAGAAAAGACTGATGCATTGATTTTTACAACCGATACTGATAATTCAGAAAATATTGGATTAATTACAATTTTTAATCTTTGTCTTATATATTTATCAATATATTTAATTAATTGTTTTTTAGTTGTAAGCAAATGAGAAAGAAAAAATGTTAACATTAGCCGGAGCTGTAATAAGATGAAATCTGGTTTCTTGTATGCCCGATAGGTAATGAAAGTACAGTTCCCTGATTTACGCAGATGAAAATTTATCTTCACAACTTCTCCCTCTAATGAGGCTAAAGGGGACTCAAACCTTTATAACAGAAGCTTATGAATTCGTTCTGCAACATATATAATATTTTTTATTCAAGTTAGACCTCTCCCAAACATTAACTATGCTCTTTCACGTCCCGACTGTATACTACACCTTACAATCTAATATATCTAATTAGCATTAAAATAAGCATAAATATTCTTAATAAACAAGAATATAAAAATAATTAACTTTCGTTTGTGGGAATTCTGATTTGGTATTGTTGACGTTCTTATAAGAAGAAATAAGAGAGGTCATCATTCGTCAACATATTATATGTTGACGAAGATGACCTCTTTTATTTCTTCTTAATTAACATTCGACCTGGAACATCACAAAATATATCACCTTCTCGACGATTCCTCCCACACAATTCAACATCATTTGATTGGAAAGGCGTCCGTATGAAAAAGACACCTAAAAATCGCAATCCGCTAATGAACTAATCCTGTCAAGCATTGCCGTTTCACACCTCGACTGTATGTTTCTTAAAATATCAAATCACGAATAAAAATTAAAATTAGCGGAGGTTCTTGATAAACAACGACACAAAAACTATCAACAACCACCCTGAGTTATCGCAAACTCTATCATCTTCCCGACGATTCTTCCCACCAAACTCAACACCATTCGATGGGAATCGTATCCGTATAAAAAAAAAGACATCTGAAAAATTGCCAACCGATAATAAACTAACCCTTTTGACGATTGCCATCTGAAACCTTGACACTATATCACTTAAAATATTATTGCAATAATTAACATTAAAATTAGCGGCGGCGGTTCTAGATAAACGACACAAAAACTATCAACAGCTACCCTGGATTATCGCAAACTCTATCATCTTCCCGACGATTCTTCCCACCAAACAACACCATTCGATGGGAATAATGTCCGTATAAAAAAAAAGACATCTAAAAAATTGCCAACCGATTATAAACTAACCCTTTTAACGATTGCCATCTGAAACCTTGACACTATGTCACTTAAAATATTATTGCAATAATTAACATTAAAATTAGCGGCGGCGGTTCTAGATAAACGACACAAAAACTATCAACAGCTACCCTGGATTATCGCAAACCGTATCATCTTCTCGCCACTTCTTCCCACCCAACTCTACGCCAGTCGATCGGAATGGCGCCCGAATGAAAAAGGCATCGAAAAACTCGCCCACCGCTAATGAACTATCCCCCGATTCGTCCCGACGCGTCCGAACACAAGCGGCCATTTCCGGCGGCGCTGGCTCGGTGCTTCCAGCCGACGCCGCTGCATTTGTGCGGCGCTGGCAGCGGCAGCGAGACTCTCTCGACGTCGGCGCCGTGAATGGCATGATTAATGACGCGCAGATCTTGTTCTGAGGCCGCCACCGCTGGGGATTTTTCCGCCGCCCCGAAATGCCGCAGCGAATCGCGGGGCGAGAAACCTTCCGCGAAGTCGCCTGCTTGGGCGAAAGGGGTTCCAGTTCTTTCACTCGGCGATAGTAGTGACGATGGAATGACTGAATGCCTTATTTTTACGTGGCGAGACTCAGGTCATGAGGCCTGCTCTTCCGTCTGACCACACGAATTTCGCTAAGTTTCTTTCACCTACTAGGGGAGAAAGAGGGTATTACTTGGACGACGAAATAAGCAAATGGAATTGGAAGCAATTGGAGGCTTCATTTGGGCTTGAGGATCTTTTATATGCATTAGATCTACTATCATGGGACAGCCGGATTTACTTCCCCTCCGAAGGATTTTTCGCCCTTAAAAATCCATGACATAGTACAGGTTTGAACCGGCAAACTTGAGTATAACAGCCGGAGACGCTAGTCGTTACACCATGGCTGATGATGGAGGACTTGCAAAACTAACTCTTTAGAGAGGTTGAATTCAGCCGTTGTCTGGAGGAATATTCGAGAGGGAGACGGCAGTCATTGATAGTTTTTCGTGGTTTCTCCGATCACACGAATGATGAAGCAGCATCTTAACAAAACAGATGGGGAGGGGGGGCGGATGTGGATAAGAGAGATTGGATCAACATTGATGGTCGCGGCCCTTTACTTAGCTGCATCTGGAGGTGCGGTGACGGCGGTAGAATTGAAGCGGGAGGAATTTTCACTGAAGAGGTGTTCGAAATAGTTGTAGAATTTTAAATAATGTGTAATATGTGAATGACCTCCCACTGCGGAGGAAAGATATCAATAGATGTGTGTTTTTTCTAACACTAATGATATATCATAACTAAAAAGTATTATTTTACTGCTTTGTTGAAAAGGAGACTTTCTACAAGTTTTTGTTAATTGTTAACGATTATTTGTTTCACTACACTTCCTTCTAACCTCACTAAATATATAGAAAAGCTAGTGTTCGCAAATAAGCCGACCACACTTGAGTCGACGTTTGAAGAAATTATTATTTATGCAAAGAAGACCGTTCTCCTGAATGTCATGGTGAGCTGCAATGTCAGAGTCCCCTGTAGTGTGAAACAAGTGGAGCTTATTTTCGGCATTTATTGTCATTTAAACATGCAAAACATTGTTCTCTATTTTCATTTTCTTATCTCTTGAGAAAGTTCTTTGAATTCATTTTCTTATTTCACACCGATTAAGTCACATTGAAGTCAAAATATTTTTCATAGAGTTTTAAACACTTGTAAGTTACAATAAATAGGGAACAGATGAAAACCACAATGATATTTAACTAACACTTTATAATTTTTAGACAATAGAATTTTTCTTGGCAAGTTACTGCTAACTGAAATATCCCAAGTTAATATTTTAATGATTTGATTTCAATTGCTAAGAATTTTTTATTTAATGGTTTTAAATAAGTTCATACTCAATTTGAAAAATAACCCGTAATGTTTCCATGTCCTAATGATAACACAATTAATGAGATGTCTACTTAAAGATGACAGCGTAACAAATAAATCAAAGCCCAAATCTTAAAAAAAGGCTGGCACCAGCTCGTTGTGGTAAGTGGCTACGTATTTAACTACTGATTGGTTTATACATTCCCTTTGGTATTTGCACATTCAACCACGAGTCTTTCGACCACAGGGTTGTAGAAAGTGTAAAACAGTCTGTTTATATTTTAAAATGATTTTTATATTATGTAGTAAAGCATAAGTGTACCATACTTGCTCGAGTAAAGTTTCCACTGATAATAAATTTATAAGAGCTGATATCGGAGTTTCTCAACTCGAAGCATTATGAATTATTTCATTTTGTTACTCCCTTCAAAGCGCAGGATAAAGGATTCAACAAAACATTTTATCTCTCGCCATTTCATTGTACCAGTCAAAGTATTAAACAGTTAGTGAAGGCAAAGTTCTAGGATCCTCGTTGCACACAGATGAGAACGACGCATGATAGCAAGATGTTGAAACATTATCACTGACAGACTAGGGAAGTCACCAACGTCGTGAATATTAGATGAACCAAGCGAGGACGAAGTCTTTGTGCTAATGCAAATAAGTTGCTTCCATCTTTCTCAAGACGCTTCCCTTCCGGAACCACCTTCTGTTCCTGTGATGTTCCCGGAATGTCGCTTCTGCGTTGCTGTTTGTGTAGCTTGAGCAACGCCCACAGTGTCTTCCTTCAACATTGTGAGCAATACGGCATATATCAAACCGCACGTTCGTGCCTGTAGTTACCGTGTTTAGCAACGAACCAGTTTTCACCATGAGTTAAACCATATGTAGACGGGACTGGATTTTTCGCAGTTTCTATAATTGGAAGACATTACTGCGTATAAATTTTGCGTTTACGCGGCTCCCTAATATATGTGATTCTGTCTTCTTTCTGAGCACTAGTTCAGGAAATTGTCCTCAAATGAAACATCGACAATGCCTGGAAAAAGAATGGAAGTGAACTTTCGAAAATCAACCTCCGTCTCTGTATCATCGCGCCAACCATGTTAGGCTAGGAAGATCTAAGAAAACATTTCTCTTCCACGTATATTATTCTCGTCGTGTCACTACTAAAAAATCTGTTAGCACAGACCGCTCTTCTTCAATTGCTGCATCATGAATGTGATGACACATTTCATTTACACATACGTTTATACGACAATGCTTTACACCGGGAGTCATTATAACAGGTGCTATCGAGTCATGTTAACAACTTGTTTTGATTGACTTAATTTTTCTCTGCCTCTTCATACTTTCTATCGGGTCATTCTTCACTCCCATTGCACATAAATATCAAACACGTGTTCTAAATATTTGTCGAACTACAGAAAAAATGTTTTAAGAAGAGATAGAAGAGGCAACAATGATGGAAGTATATTTTTTTACTTTTCTATATCATTAATTACTTTAATGTTTTCTGTGTTAAATAATCCAAGTTTATCTTAATATGTTTTCTCTATGTACTGTTTTTAAATTATAAAGTTAATATAGCATAGAGCATAGAAGTTGGCGTGGTCGTTTGACACATTGTGGGTGTTGCTTGAATGTCGTGGATGTTACTTTTCTGCTTTTGTTGTGAGAAAAAGTTATTAGTTTGCTTTCTAGAGTTGGGCATACTCTTTCTGATAACAATTGAGAACTGAATAGCGTCAGAATATCGGTGTTTGTGTATGCCCAGAATATAGATCAGGAATGCCCTGAAGTAATTTTCCGCGAGTTAAAAATTATTTTAGAGAACATTTTATCAAAAATTACGAATAGAAGGGTGCTCAAATTTTAACAGAGCATTTACCACACCGGTTTATATACTTAACGGGGCAAATTTATGAAAGGTTAAATACTTTAATCAATATTCTTAAAAAAGTTAGTATTTTAAGAACAAAAACGATTATAATACACACACATTTTTTATTTAAAAAACTATTATTTTTTAAAAGGGCTTCGTTACAATATTTATAAATAATGAATTTACACTCACACAAAGTTTCAAGTCTGTAAATTAAATACGTAGTTTCTGAGAAAATCTTCCTTACATTAACATTGTCACGATAGGCCATTCCCGCTTTCTATAAATACGCAAACTGTATTCTCAATTGCATCATTACGTATTTGTCATTTTTCATTTTTCACGTCTCCGCTCCTCTCTAGCTTTTTTTTCGTCCTTTCAGCGTTTTTCTGCTTCTGTAGGCGGTTTGGTGACATCTTTGCTCTTCCGCCTCCTTCAACAGATCCACCATAGCAAGCGGAGTTGCTGAAAAATGTTTCATCAGATTTCATATTACGTGTTTCCAATAGTAAAAGAAAGAAAATCCCTTCTCCAAGTATTTAGAGAATGTGTCTTTTCTATAAACCTTCTAAATCGCAATCACTCCATTTCAACGTCAATCACCGGGGCGTGTAATGACAACATAATGTGTCCGTCACCATTCTAATTATCGTATACTCTACTCTGTGTTTTGTTCTTAAATGAATTCATCATCATTCTACGTACTAGCGACCGGCTGCTCTGATCGGTATTTTTCCGTGGTTTCTCTGATCAACACCAGGCGAATGCCGCAACAGTATCCCACCAAACGGGCCACGGACCGCGCGCGATTTTTCCTTCCTCTTCCTTGTCCTATCCTCTCCCCTTACACTCACTCACTAACATGCACCACACTATCACATACTCCGGGAGACCGGTCGGGAACTTAGAGCTTGTTTCGACTTGGGCGGTGCCCCGTTGGTAGGAGAGTCCTGGTGAGGGGGAAACGCCACCAGCCGACGGTAGGTCGGCGCCAGATCTTACCATCCAGCAGGGGAAGATCACATCGCATATCACGAGGAAAAAGCATGTACTACACTAACGGGACTAAAGACATATGCTGTTGACGCGCTTGGAATCGCCAACCAACCAACCAACCAACCAACCAACCAACCAACCAATTGCGCATAAAATGTTTCTACTCCCAGCAAACAATCGGTTGCTACATTTCAATAACACCATTATGCGATGCTTATTGATCCATCAGATGTTCCCCAGGGTTCTCTCTCGTCGCCGTCTGAGGTCAGCAGCGCCGCGTTGGGCGGAGCGGTGTCTTCCTCGCCCCGCCGCCCCGCCGCCCCGCCGCCCGCCGCCCGCCCGCCGCCGCCCGCCCCCCGCCGCCCCGCCACCCGCCCCCCGCCGCCCCGCCGCCCCGCCGCCCCGCCGCCCCGCCGCCCGCCCCCCGCCGCCCGCCGCCCCGCCGCCGCCGCCCCGCCGCCCCGCCGCCCCGCCGCCCCGCCGCCCCGCCGCCCCGCCGCCCCGCCGCCCGCCGCCCGCCGCCCCGCCGCCGCCGCCGCCCCGCCGCCCCGCCGCCCCGCCGCCCCGCCGCCCGCCGCCCCGCCGCCCGCCGCCCGCCGCCCCGCCGCCCGCCGCCCGCCGCCCCGCCGCCCGCCGCCCCGCCGCCCCGCCGCCCCGCCGCCCCGCCCATCCGCTGGCGCCTCGCCGCCCGCCGCCCCGCCGCCCCGCCGCCCCGCCGCCCCGCCGCCCCCCCTCCGAATCCGCTGGAGCGCCTCGCCGCCCCGCCGCCCGCCGCCCGCCGCCCGCCGCCCCGCCGCCCCGCCGCCCCGCCGCCCAGCCGCCCCGCCGCCCCGCCGCCCCGCCGCCCCGCCGCCCCGCCGCCCCGCCGCCCGCCGCCCGCCGCCCGCCGCCCGCCGCCCCGCCGCCCGCCGCCCGCCGCCCCGCCGCCCCCGCCCGCCCCCGCCGCCCCGCCGCCCCGCCGCCCCGCCGCCCGCGCCGCCCCGCCGCCCGCCGCCCCGCCCTTCGAATCCGCTGGAGCGCCCGCCGCCCGCCGCCCCGCCGCCCGCCGCCCCGCCGCCCAGCCGCCCAGCCGCCCCGCCGCCCCGCCGCCCCGCCGCCCGCCGCCCGCCGCCCCGCCGCCCCGCCGCCCCGCCGCCCCGCCGCCCCGCCCTCCGAATCCGCTGGAGCGCCTCGCCGCCCGCCGCCCCGCCGCCCGCCGCCCCGCCGCCCCGCCGCCCCGCCGCCCCGCCGCCCAGCCGCCCGCCGCCCCGCCGCCCCGCCGCCCGCCGCCCCGCCGCCCCGCCGCCGCCGCCCCGCCGCCCCGCCGCCCCGCCGCCCGCCGCCCCGCCGCCCCGCCGCCCCGCCCTCCGAATCCGCTGGAGCGCCTCGCCGCACCGCGCCGCCTCTCTGAGGAGCGGCGGGCGTGAATGGCAAGGCCTCTGCCGGCGCCTCCACATCGCTCCGCGGGACGAGAATACATAATTGGACAAGTTGCCACGCGCTGGCGGGGGCGCCGGCGGCGAGAGAGACGCAAGGAGCAGCAGGGATACAACAGAGGGAGTAGTAGGGAAGATGACAGAGACAGTGGAGGTCACGGGAGTGAGGTTGAATGAGGAGAGGTACAGCAGTCAACGAAAGAATTAGAAGGAGGTAAAAAAGATGATTTTGGATGCCAATAGCGTAGGCATAAGGTTGATGGGGGTAGTGATATTCCAAGTGGCAATAGGGAGATGGCGGATGTGGTTTTCATACTTTATGAAGTGATAGAGGGGGTCTTAGGTTGAGAAACGGTGTGTCGTTCATTATCAGAAAAGTTGTAATTGATAGTGGCATGATCAACATCAAATTAGCAAAAGCAGGTAGTGAAGATAAACGATTGAACTTTGAAAGTGGAGTAATACATGTGATGGAAGAAGACGTTATATGCAACGTTACTCAAAAATTCAATAAAGATCCTGTGTCTGAGAGCAGCAATAATAGAGGCATTTGACAACATGGGAGATCTCTTGAAGAGAACGAGACAGCTAGACTGATAAAAGGCCAAGCTTTGGGATTAGAGCTGTGAAAAAAAATGGGATTCAGAGAGCAGAGAGAAAGCGGAGGCAAAAGAAGAAACTGAGGAGGTGGGCAGATAAAATGGCTGGATATATTGGAAGTTGGAGTGGCGAACAATTGAGCCTGTAGAGACTGAGTCGGTGATGACACATTCGAATTGAAGCGGCGATGGCCCGGAGGAGGTGAGGGGGAAGGTGAAGGTATAGAACGGAAAGCGGGTAAAAATAATTAAATGTAAAATCTTCGAAGGCTGAGCGATGTGACGTTGGACGGCAGTGGGCCAGTAAAAGCAGTAGATGCGGAGATAAATTGGAGACGGAGCTAGTTGGTTAGTTGCTAGAGATTCCGGAAACGTCAACTAACGAGGTCATTGGTTCCGTAAGTGTAGTGCATGCTTTTCATCGGGAAGTAGCGGTAATCTTCTCCTACTGGATGGCAAACATCTGGCGCTTACCATCCGTTGGCTAGAGGCGATTCCGTCAAGCAGATATCTCCCACCAGTGGGGCACCCTCCCAGTCGAGACAAGTTCTAAGCTCCCGAACGGTCTTCCGGCATATATGGTTGTGTAGGACATGATAGTGTAAGTGTATGTAGGTAAGGGGTGAGGACGAAACAAGGAAGAGGAAGGAAATATCGCGCGCGGTTCATGGCCCATTTGTTAGGGTACTGCTCCGGCATTCACCTGGTGTTAATAGGAAAAGTACTCATCGGAACATCAGCAGGTGGAGGGTGTACGTTAAATGTAGAGTGGTTGAAGGGGAGCGTTTGCAAAGGCGTGAAGTAGATGAAAGCGGTCTGGGTGTAAGGCAAGAGGCAGATGCTGGCGGGGCGGTGGAGGCGGGGCGGTGGAGGCGGGGCGGTGGAGGCGGGGCGGTGGAGGCGGGGCGGTGGAGGCGGGCGGTGGAGGCGGGGCGGTGGAGGCGGGGCGGTGGAGGCGGGGCGGTGGAGGCGGGGCGGTGGAGGCGGGCGGTGGAGGGGGCAGTGCAGGCGTAGCGGTGGAGGCGGGCAGTGCAGGCGTGGCGGTGGAGGCGGGCGGTGGAGGCGGGGCGGTGGAGGCGGGGCGATGGAGGCGGGGCGATGGAGGCGGGGCGGTGGAGGCGGGGCGGTGGAAGCAGGGCGGTGGAGGCGGGGTGGTGGAGGCGGGCAGTGCAGGTGGGGCAGTGCAGGCGGGCGGTGGAGGCGGGGCGGTGGAGGCGGGGCGGTGGAGGCGGGGCGATGGAGGCGGGTGGTGGAGGCGGGGTGGTGGAGGCGGGGCGGTGGAGGCGGGGCGATGGAGGCGGGGCGGTGGAGGCGGGCGGTGGATGCGGGTGGTGGAGGCGGGGCGGTGGAGGCTGGGCGGTGGAGGCGGGGCGGTGGAGGCGGAGCGGTGGAGGCGGGGTGGTGGAGGCGGGGCGGTGGAGGCGGGGCGGTGGAGGCGGGGGGCGGTGAGGCGGGGCGGTGGAGGCGGGGCGGTGGAGGGGGGGCGGTGGAGGCGGGCGGGGAGGCGGGGCGGTGGAGGCGGGGCGGTGGAGGCGGGCGATGGAGGCGGGCGATGGAGGCGGGGCGGTGGAGGCGGGGCGGTGGAAGCAGGGCGGTGGAGGCGGGGTGGTGGAGGCGGGGCGGTGGAGGCGGGGCGGTGGAGGCGGGGCGGGGAGGGGGGGGTGGAGGCGGGGGGGAGGCGGGGGAGGGGGGAGGTAGTAGGCTGGTGGCAGCAATAGGTTGCAGTAGGAGTTTGCAGGGTACCGGAAGTGGTAGGAACTGGTGTGAGGAAGCTCTGTACTGGAAGTTGGTCCTGACGATGGCAGCGCTATTGGAAAAGCAGTGCGAGCGTCGGGAGGAGAAAGCAATGAAGGTAATTGCGAATGTGGCGGCGCCAAGGCGGGCGTTAGCGAATCTCTGACGGAGCGGCGGCGGCGGAGGCAGCGAGGGGCGCGGAGTCGTTCGTCGGGACAAATCGGTTGTCGCCAAATCCGCGGGCTGCGCTCCCGCCGTTCGCAGCGACCTCTGTAATTCGTTAACAGGCTCCCGCGAGGCGCGCCTCTGAATCGCGAGACGAGCGACGGCGTGTCGACTACTTCTCAAAGACGACCTTAAAGATGAATTACTCCCGGCGCGCCGCGGCAAATTCAATTGACGTGCATTCGCTTCCGCGGATAGAACACGGGTTAACTAGTTAGCGAGACGACATAAATGGATACACTTCCAGTAATGCTGCTCTATTTGCTATTCACAGTCATATATGTAAGATTTAAGAGGAGCGTTTTAATGAGGCAATCAGTTGGGTTTCTGTTTATGATTACAAGTGCTTGAGGATCAAAGTGGAGCATATAAGTTTCTTTTCATGTTCCATACGAAACATTGAACATACAAACTTGAGACAAATTTACTTGTTTCTTTACTTTTACAAACTTCCCTTACTTGTATCTTCTCCCATATCTAATTTTCCGTTTAGCTATTGCTATCTCTGTCTGTCGCCGTTCATCTGTCTGTCTGTCATCGTCCATCTGCTGTCTTTCCGTCTTACCTTCCTCGTTTTTTTTCTGTCGCCATCTGTCGTTCTGTCTGTCCCATCTGTCTGCTTGCCCTGTCGTTATCTATCTGTCTGTCGCCGTCTGTCTCTCGCCGTCCGTCTCTGCTTGAAGCCGTCCGTCTCTGTAGCCGTCCGTCTCTCTAACTTCAGTCTCCGAATGCGCTGCAGCACATCACACTATCTGCAATGAATCTGCATACTTGAAGTATTTATTGCCAATAGGGTTAATGGTTCGTCTCATTATCCAGCCATTGCGATGGAAACATGAACAAGGTAGTGTAGGAAGTGATTCAATAAGTTCATTTGTATTTTTTGGGGCTGGCTCCCCGTTTGCTTTGAACTGTTTACAGACAACATGATCAGAACATCTTGCCTCTAGAAACACTATTCAGGCGTATATATTTATGGGACTTTCCCATTTCCAACTTGGAGAGGGTGGCAAATTTTCCACACTAAGTAATTTACGTCTAAGGATGTTTGTTTGAAGTCTTGCAAATACATACACTCAGGTATGCACATTATAAAATGATAGTTTATGTTTAATAAAAGGCTGAAAACAAACTTGGCACAATATCATATGAAAATGTGAAATCGAACGCCGATTAATAAAACTCTTGGATTACCAGGGAAACATTATAAACACTTTAATTAATAACATAAGTACAAGTCATATTACAACAGATAAAGTAGTCTCTTACTAAATATGAAATCTGAAGGCAATTTTTACTGCAAGAGCTGTCACAGACACAAAACTCGCACTCATCAGCCATTATTGCAACTCCGTACTTTAGAATAATTCACGAGTTAAACAAAACAAACTAAATAGAATAAGAAGCCCTTCTCTCATCTCTAGAGTGACGTTTACATTCAGAGTCACCGATTATCACCACGAGCTCCATTCATCAGATTGCGCGTTTAACGCCCGCGGCGTATCTCTCCGTTTATTTACACGCGCCGTAAAAATCAGTCAAAAAAGCGAGACACATCCAATTTTGCGCGCGACACTTTATCATCCAGTACATCATTAAGGTCATAAACCCAAAACATACACAAAATACGTTCTACGTGAATTCTAAGCGCCCGCGGGCTGTTTTATGCGCGCTGTAACGGCGGAGTAATCCTGTACCGCTCCGCGAAAAAAAAAAGTTCCCCCACGAGAGGCCCCCGTAAATCCGGAGACGCGCTGGCGCAGTGATAAATACGGAACCTGCGACCGCAGCGCGGCGAGGAGACCGGCGGAGGCTGTGGAGCAGGCGACGAGAATGGCGCACGAACTCAGGTGACGAAGTGGCGGCCATGAAGGTTAGCCGGAAATGTAGAGAGAGGGAATTAGATTGAAGTGGGCGTTGATGAGTCCAGAAAGGGAAGGAGGTGCGGAGTGATTAGGAGAATGTGGTGACGGAATTTCTTGGTTTGGTTTGGTTTGGTTTTTTCGTGTTTCCGGGCGCGTCAACTGCTTCGGTCATTAGTCCCGTTACTGTAGTGCATGTTTGTTGCATGGTTGTTTGAGATGGTGGTGGTCCTGCCCCGCTGGATGGCGAGATCCGGCGCCGACCTACCGTCGGCTAGTGCGTTTTCCCCCTAACCAGGACTCTCCCACCAGCGGGGCACCGCCCCAGCCGGGACTAGCTCTATGCCCCCGACCGGTCTCCCGGAATATGTGGTAGTGTAGTGCATGTTAGTGTACGTGTGTGTGTAAGGGGAGAGAATAGGACAGGGAAGAGGAAGGACAGATCGTGCGCGGTCCGTGGCCCGTTTGTTAGGTACTGCTCCGGCATTCGCCTGGTGTTGATTGGAGAAACCACGGAAAACTACCGATCAGAGCAGCCGGCCGCTAGAATTCTCCTCCAGGCAGCGACTGAATTCGACCTAGCTGAAAAACCGCCGTGAGGACTCGAACCTAGGACCTCCCGGTCAGAGGCGCTGCAGTGACACCACTGAGCTACCGCTCCCCGTCGGAATTTCTACGTGTTGGGGTGTCTTAGTTTTGAGGCGGGATGTTGTAGTGTACGAGGCAGTAGGATACCATGAAGAAATGGGTGTAAGGCGAGTAGAATTGTAAATGTAGGAGTGAAATTGGTGGGTTAAAACAGAGTTATGCGATGGTTAGGTGTGGGTGGTTAGGGGGAGTATGGTGTTCAATTTAGAAAAGGTTTGCGTAGAATTCTGCCGAGTTTCGTGGAATGCGTGGAAGTGTATCACGAAAGCACAGAAACGTGATCATCGTGAAATAATACTTTAGAACCGTTTCAACCTAGACAATATTTGTGATTGTGCAGACTGAGTGGAATATCGGGGATGTGACTAAGTGGGCTTGCTGCTAAAACACACCTCTGCGTAAGTTACCGTCATTGAATATTATAATCATTGATTCTCGCGTTTTAACACAGATAATAAAGAATTGAATTGATTTGCCTTATTTTACGTGGCGAGACTCAGGCCATGAGGCCTGCTCTCCCGTCTGACCACGCAAATTTCGTTAAACTCCTTTCACCTACTAGGAGAGAAAGAAGGTATTACTTGGGCGGCGAAAGAGGCAATATGAATTTAGCTCAGAGCTCGCGGATCTTTTACATGCAGTAAATCTACTAACATGGGATAGCTTATTTTACTTCCTCTTCGAAGGAAGGCGTACGAAGGATCTTTTCGCCCTTAAAAATCCACGGCTTCGATCGGGTTTGAACCCGCCAACTTAGGTATGGCAGTCCCTTACACTAACCGCTACACCATCGCCGCCACACAAAAATAGTTGTTGTTATTATATAATAATACGGATTAATTTCATAATTATCTAATTACATATTTATTACCATCGTGAACTCAATGTTGATCATCGGAGATAAATATACAATTAATTATTGCCCAATGGACACACTGTATTCGATGAAATTTGATGAGATAAAGGTGGTGAGGATGGTGGAGTGAAATTTGCGGGTGACAACGGAGTTGGTGGCAATGATGGCTTCGATAGCAAACGGAGTTCACAAGTAGTGGTGAGTCGCTACAGTGAGCGATGCTTTGACGGTAGACGTGCCATGAAGGCGTATGGCGGTGCTTTAAATAGTTGAGGAGGATGTGGCAGTGTTGGAACTGTGTTGATGCTGCTACAGGATTGAGACGCGGTTATGTGGTGTATTAGGATGAAGTCAGAAGTTTTAAAATTGTACGGCCGCAGCTAAAACCTACAATATCTTTGCGGATCATATTTTCATTACTCGGACGATCCCCACCTGACTTCATCGTATTGTTGATTTCGGCAATTTTCCCGGGTGTGAATCGGTGGCGGCAGATAGCGGAATTACGCCTGATGTTAGTTAGTTAATGCCTTATTTTACGTGGCGAGACCCGGGCCATCAGGCCCGCTATTCCATCTAACCACGCAAATTTCGCTACGCACCTTTCACCACCTAGCGGAGAAGGGAGGTATTATTTTGGGCGACGAAACAGGCAGATCTCAATTTTGCTCCGTGGCTTCTTTTAGGGTTGAGGATCTTCTACATGCAGTAAATCTACTACATGGTACAGCCGGCTTTACTTTCCCTCCAAAGGAAGGCGTACGAAGGACTTTTTCGCTCTTTTAAAATCCACGGCTTCGATCGTGTTTAAACCCGCAAACTCGCGTACAACAGTCCGGTACGCTGACCGTTATACCTCCGAATCCACTTTTGTGCGGCCATATTATGCATAACGCAGAAAGAAACATTGAGATGGTTTTGAATTTTCGAATTTGCGGAATGTTCTCGCCCGACATGTATGCACGGAACTTTCACTTTTGCCTAAAAACCTATCACAGGTCGTAATAAATGGCATCGCGGGCCGCTAGTTACACAATCCTGACGTACTTAGAGAAATCCTGAGAGAAGGGAAGGAATGGGAGCAATGAGTATAGAATATTTTGACTCATTTCCGACATTCACCTAAACCGTCATAAACTTATGGGGTCTGATGGTAAATGCTGAGCAGTTATGATTGATTTTCCGGTATCATTTTCGTCTAGTCATTGTCGAAATCGTAAATACGATGAACTCTGATGGTTCGGACAATGAAATGTGAAACTCTCGCTGCAAAAAAGCAGAGGCTATGAAGTTATTGTTACTTTTAACTATCACGACCCCTATATTCACATTCACATATTATTCACTGGCATTTAATATTGTTTATCCACTGCCTCTCTGAAAAATAATATTCATCTTCTTCTCGAATGATGATTTCTAAATGTAAAACTACATTCACAAGTTTGTGCTATTTTAACGTTCCGTCTTGAGTGGTATCATACTTCATTTATTACACCAGCGACAGATCTTTATACCTTCGGAACTGTTGCCAGCATATATGAATATTATTAATATATATATATATATATATATATATATATATATATATATATATATATATATATATATATACTGGAATCCCAATACTATGAAATTCCGTCCTTAATAATTTTGCCATAGCATTATTAACTCATTTTCTCACAACTTGAGAAAAGCGTAACTTATGAAGTAGTAGAGAAGGATTGTGCAGCGCAAGATTTTGCGGTGCCTACCGACCGTCCGGACGTGCATCCTCCCCTTATCCCGCCCTTGAACCATGAGGAGCCCTAGGTTATCGCGGCTGCCATGCGATGACTTCGCCTGCGCCAGCAAATTCTCTAGACAACATTAAGAAATGTTTGAAACTTCTCACTCCTCTCAATAGCTCTCGGTAGCATAACCTAGTTCTTTTTGCGCATCTCTTTTACAGATTTTAAATTCTCAATAACTTTTTAGGGGATTATCAAACTTATGAAACAATTACGCAATTATGAAACAACAACACTTCGAATTCCTAGGTGTACCGGCGGTATACGCAGTGTATCGGAGAATTCGCCACTGATCAGTATGAATTCAAAATTCAAAATTTAAGTAGTATATGAATTATTGTAGGGATCACAGAATTTTGAAAATGTGCACACAATTCACTTTTCCCCATAGCACGTCATACGCAGTTTTTAACTGTTTTTTTGACGTAAATAAATAAATAAATAAATAAATAAATAAATAAATAAATAAATAAATAAATAAATAAATAAATAAATAAATAAATAAATAAATAAATAAATAAATAAATAAATAAATAAATAAATAAATAAATAAATAAATAAATAAATAAATAAATAAATAAATAAATAAATAAATAAATAAATAAATAAATAAATAAATAAATAAATAAATAAATAAATAAATGTCTACATCGTACCCGGTGTTTCCGATGCTGCTTTCTGGCCATCCGCTGGTCCGCGGTATCGACCACCGCCTCCTCTCGGCGGAGTCGCCGCCGCAGCAGTGGCGCTGAGTGATGACGGCGTCCGCGCGTGACGTATTTCGCCCGTGCCGTCCACCCCGCCCGTCCCCTGACACCCCAGACAAGACAGCGTGGGCGCAGAGCCGATGCTGCCGAAAGGACATGGCGAGTGCGAAACAGGAAAGTACCCCAGGCGCATGCTTTCAAACCTCCCATGGTGATGCGTCTCCCCAGCAGTGATATTTTTTTTCATTATGTTGGCTGCGTTGATTATTTTTGCTTGCTATGACGTAATCCTTCTGAATTCTGCTTGTTATGACGAAACCCTTACAATAAAAAAGTGTATATATCCAGTTCCAATTTTGTTGTTGGATAGTGTAAATGAAGTTTAAGAGAGTGGTGCAGGTCTCATGTTAGTTAAAAAAACAGAGTTTTGAAAATTGCAAAAATTCAAAATGTTTTCGCCATCTTCTTCCAAATACAATTATACAAATAGATATTTTTCCTTAATGAAATCTGTTCTTTGAAGATACATTTTGCAATAAGATCGTGTACAATTTTTCTAGAATTTGAGTAGTCTTTGCGTAATTTTGCGTGAAAATACAGTGGAGAAAGTGCGTGCTGTTTTAAGACCACTAGTTTCGTTCCGTGTTTCGGTTCAGAGCAAGATTTCAGATTTCGGAGGAAGGGAGCAAATTTCTGTGACGTCACAGAGCACTGAGTTGGCAAGCACTGCCCTAGAGCTTTATTTAGCTCTAAAACTATTAATTCCCTGAAACCTTATTAAGGGTACCTTAAACAATATATGGGTGTAGTTAGAGTTAAAAATATAGTCAAAATAGGAAAATCACTACAAAAATGTATTAAACCTTATCATCTAATTATTCTTTGTATCATTCCTGGTACCGAGAGCGGTAGCCCAGTGCATTAGCTGATATCACTGTAGCGCTTCTGACCGGGAGGTCTTAGGTTCGAGTCCCGACAGTGGCATACGCTAAAATTTAACATAGGAGTCCATTAAAAAATCAATGTTGCATCTTAAATCTTCGTAGTAAAAAACCAATACAACGACGAAGTATGCTGTACTATGTTTGTGTATTTGTGCTCTGTTTATGTACTTGAGTCTCGAGAAGTCGTTATGTAGTTATTCCTGTATACGGAGTAGTATACGTAGTATAGAGAAAGTTATGTAATGTTGCGGAAAATCTATTTCGTGATTTTAACGTAAACAAGTTTTGGGACTCCTGATTCCGAAACGGATTCAGGAGCTCCAAGTTCAGAAGAAGAAATTGAACACGTTTGTCCGTTCCTTTGTCCGCTTGCGAACAAACCTAGAGCTTTTCTCATCGTCGGAATTTTCTTCCAGAATGAATATTCCATAATGAATTTGCACTGGCTAAAGTCCTTCATTTTTGAAAAATTTCTTTAAATTTTCAGATAATTCGCATGAAGCTTCTAGACCATTTTCAAATATTTGTCAAAAATGGGTCCAATTCTCTTAAAATATTTTGTAAGAATAGAGAGAAGTTATGCCATAGATGCGATTTTCCCTCTGAATTTTTGAAAATTGCAAATGTTTGGAATTTTTTCAAACGATCAGAAATGAAGATACATACATATAAATGGATTTCGTCTTCAGGTGAAATTTGTTCTTCACAATTAATCTTCGCGAAATTTTCAATGAATTTGAAAAAGTGTTTCAATTTTCTTTGAAATGTTTGTACAAATCGTGCACAACACGGTCAATAACACAACAGGATTACCATTTTGATGTGTTTTTCTAATTTTTAAAAAATTACACAAATATACTTTTTTGAATTATCACTCATGGTAATATTTTAATATATTACTGGTATTATTTTATATTAAGCTCAAAGCTTCCGACCGGTCTCCCGATATGTGTGATAGTACAGTGCACATAAGAGCACGTAAGGGGAGAGGACTAGTCGAGGAAGAGGAAGTAAAAATCGCGCGTGACCCGTGGCACGTTTGTTAGGGTACTGTTCCGGCAAGCGCATGGCATTGATAAAAAAAGCGGAAAACTTCCGAATATAGTAACTTGCCGTTAGAATTGTCTTCCATACAGCGGCTGGTCTCGACCTCTCTAACCGGTAGTGGTAGCTCAGTGCATCAACTGATGTCACTGCAGCGTCTCTAACTGGGAGGCCCTAGGTTCCCACTCCCCACGGCGGCAGGTTTTTCGACAGTAGCTTTTCAGCTACGTCGAATTCAGCTGCTGTCTGGAGGAAAATTCTAGCGGCTGGCTGCTCTGATCGGTAGTTTTCCGTGGTTTCTCCGATCAACGCCAGGCGAATGCCGGAACAGTACCCAACCAAACGGGCCACGGATCGCGCGCGATCTGTCCTTCCCATTCCTTGTCCTATCCTCTCCCCTTACACACACACTTACACTAACATGCACGACACTACCACATATTCCGGGAGATCGGTCGGGAGCTTAGAGCTTGTCCCGGCTGGGGCGGTGCCCCGCTGGTGGGAGAGTCCTGGTTAGGGGGATTGCCCCACTAGCAGACGGTAGGTCGGCGCCGGATCTCACCATCCCGCGAGGGAAGATCACAGCCATCTCCCGAGAAAAAACCGGCACTACACCAACGGGACTAATGACCGAAGCAGTTGACGCACACGGAAACACAAAAAAAATCAATCAATCAATCAATCGACCTCTCTAACTCCGGTGGAAAATTCGTCACTGGAACCCTATGACCTCCCGATCAGAGTCGCTGCAGAGACAGCGGCTCCGAGGTAAACAGCCAATCGGGGGGGAAACGAGAACGGCGGGTGGGCTCAGCGGCAAGGTTGCCGGGAGTAGCAGCGGGGCTCTGGCGATGGTAATGGCAGCAGGGTCGGTGTGTGTGTGGCGGGATCAACGAAAGACACAGACGGGTCAGCGGCGGCGGTTGTTTCTGCCTATAGGGCGTAATTGCGCTCCCTTCATTTCCCGGCCACTCCGCCTCCACTGCCTTTCCTTCTCCGTTCCGCTGCCCCCCATTTATTTTTGTGAACTGTTTCACCGGAATGGCGGCCGGATGAGCTGCCGGCGCGGCGTGAAGATATTAAATTAGAGCAAATGGAGCGCACAGTTACAATTAGCTCCTTAATTTACATCGAGTAAAATGGACGTCAAAGTTTTTACGGCCCTGACGGTGCGGCGAGGGGGCGTGGCGGGGCCGGCGGTGGGCTGCCGGGGAATGAGCGGTTCCCGGCTTCTCGTTCACTCGCACGGATCTCCTCGTCTCCCTTCTGCTGCCTCTGCGACGCTGCGGAGGCCTCTTTTGTTCGGGATGACTCGCGGAGTAGCTGACTGTTCGCTCCCTTTTCACCGCGGGGTAATGGTTCAAATCCGTAATATGGATTGGATGGCCATCGGTTTTTTCCCATCTTTTTATCGTAGTTGTACACTTGACCTCGTTTTCTCATGTTTCACGGAGCCATTCAGGCTGTGAAATGTGTTCTTTTCTTTTTGAAAAATATGAGTGTTATAGCTCTATTAATATGAAATATTTTGTAAAAACACCTCTATTTATACTTATATGGATTTTTTTCTTCAAGAACTGTAAGAGACATTGTTTCTCTTTTAATTCAGAGATATCAGTGTTTCACTGAATACATTACGTTATTATTTTGCATCTGAAGTAAGAAAAGAACTCGAACCGTTTGCATATGTGACAAATTTGTCTAAACTTCGTGTTTTCGCATATTGCTAATGTCATACATATATCACCTTATATGACATCTTATTTTCATATTAATGCATTTCGCTCACATCAATTTCACTAAATGCGAAAAATAAAATAAAGTTGCTATGTAGAGGTAGAAGATGGAGATCGTTCTCATCTTTATTAATATAAGATGATATTAATGTACTTTTAAATACTTTGCATTTGCCGTGAAATTTCACTATAAAACAATAAAGCAAAGCTTTATTATATATCTTTGCAACATTTCTGGAATAATTTAATTTTGTTAGTATATATCACTTTATGTTATCTTCACTTATTCCACCTACTCGCTTCCCGATTCAATTTAGAGTAATTACAACCTATCCACAATCCTTCTGTCCTTCTGTCGGGCGCTTTCTATTAATCTGCGCTGTTCCCTCCATCCCTGCTCCTTTGTTTCTGCGGGGCTCTCTTCTATTGTGGCATCGCCTCACAGAAACCCTCTCCCGGTCCTCTGTCTGGCGTCGTTACCTCGATAAGGGACCTCAGCGAGCAGAAACAACGGGCGCCGCGCCTGCTCCACGGCTGTAGCGCCGTCGCCTCTGCTTGGCTTCCACGCCGCGAGACTCAAACACACCGGACTAGGTGGCTCAGGGCATCAAGTGTTGTTACTTGTGGGAATTCTGATTTGGTGTTGTTGACGTTCTTATAAGAAGAAATAAAAGAGGTCGTCTTCGTCAACATACTAGCTTTATTAAGATAGCCGGCTTTCGACGGCTTTGCCGTCATCGTCAGTCTACAAGGTACAGAAAGATATAACAAAATTATAAATAAATATACAATAAGATAGAAAATTAAATTACAATTAATCTTAATAAAGCTAATATGTTGACGAAGATTACCTCTTTTATTTCTTCTTACAAGTGTTGTTACTGCAGTGGCAGATCCTAGAGTTCGAACCCCGACGGTGGCCGGAGTTTCGGAACTAGCTACACAGCAAGGTCGAATTCAGCCACTGTCTGGAGGAGAATTCTAGCAGCCGGCTGCTCTGATCGGTAGTTTTCCGCGGTTTCTCCG
Organism: Teleogryllus oceanicus; assembly: GCA_964035755.1. Lineage (NCBI taxonomy): Eukaryota > Metazoa > Arthropoda > Insecta > Orthoptera > Gryllidae > Teleogryllus > Teleogryllus oceanicus. The sequence goes on along the minus strand of CAXIVR010000002.1, from coordinate 238,985,010 downwards.
ATCAACACCAGGCGAATGCCGGAGCAGTACCCTAACAAACGGGCCACGGACCGCGAGAGATTTTTCTGTCATTTTTCTTCCTCACTCTACATACTCTAATATTTTCTTACATTCTCTAATATTACATGCATTACATTATCCCAGGTGGAGGAAACAGTAGGGAGCTTAGAGCTTCTCCCGGATGGGTCGGCGACCTGCGGGTGGGACATACCTAATTGGGGAAAATCACGCTAGCCAACGAGTAGAACGTGGCGGGTCTCGCCCTCCAGCGAGGAAAGATAAGCGCAATTCCCCAACTCACGAACACGCACTACGTCTACGGGAATAAAGAATTTAGCAGTAGATGTGCCCGGGAACATTAATCAATCAATTGAATATCTACCATTCCCGTCGGTTCATCGCGTTTCCTCTGCGCGCTCTCTACCAAAACGTCGGTACCCGTGTGATCCGACAGTTAGCTCTGATCTTTTTAATGTTCACACAGATCAGGACTGTTGTTCGCCCATTTCTCCGAGCTAAATATACCGTTTTTCCCTCCCAGTTTCTCCGACCAACACCAGGCGAATGCCGGAGCAGTACCCTTCCAAACGGGCCTCGGACCGCGCGCAATCTGTCCTTCCTCTTCCTTGTCCTATCCTCTCCTCTTACACACACACACTTACACTAACATGCACTACACTACCACATATTCCGGGAGGCCGGTCGGGAGCTTAGAGCTTGTCCCGGCTGAGGCTGTGCCCTGCTGACCCTGCTAGCCGACGGTAGGTCGGCACTGGATCTCGACATCCAGCGGGGGAAGAGTACCACTATCAGCCGAGAAAAATCATGCACTACACTTACGGGACTAATAACCGAAGCTGTTGACGCGCCCGGAAACACGAAAAAATCAATCCATCAATCAATCCTTCCCAGCATTCTGTCACTTATGTGCTTTACGCATCTCTCGCGCGCAGTGTTTCGTATAATGGTTTGGTGGACGAACAAATGCTGAACGGCTTCACGAATCCTGAACGCAAAGTCCGGCAGAGTCTACCACCATTTCAACTTACCTTTCGTCTTCTCATTTATTGGTCGTCAAGAAATTTTCTTGTTCCTGAGTGGTATCGAAGTGCCAGATAAACCTGTCTCTGTCAAGTTCCATATTCTCTCGCTTCCCAACTTTCCCATAGTATGTCAATGCTGTGCGTACTTAATAACTCACAATCATCATCCACACATCTCCTTCTGTTCCCATAGCTCTTGTCAGCTGTACGCGAGCAAACAGCTGACAAGAAAATATTAAATGTAACATGTGCGGAATGTGTATATTTAATGAAAAAGTAATTTTGCAAAATGATCTGTATGCGTTTTTCGGTGTGAAGTAGAGGAAAATTTTGAGTTTGCTAGAGTGGTGTTTGAATACTGATGACCTAAATGATTGGAACTGTGGAGAAGAAAGCAAATATGCAACGGTGAAATGGAACGCTTGAGCCTCCAAAAGTGCATGATAGTCACAATTCAGTCAGTCCCAGCAGTCCCTACTTTGTTTTCCAGGTGTTTTTGCCTACCACATTGAATCTCATGGATCCCAAAGTCTTTCCATTACTTTCTTTCTCTACTCTTCCAACAGATTTTTATAGCAAGTGAGTTGATCCTTTTCTTTAGGGGGTTTCCAAATTTACAGGGAGTGACGAATCGATGAATTGACGAATAAAACAAAAACATCTTGGCTCACATAACATAGTCTAAATAAGATGTCTGAAAATTGTTCTTGGAAAATTTTCTTTTTCAACTTAGTTCACTTGGATTACTTGATTCGAACATTTCATTAAGTGAAAATCATAAACGAACCACCTACTTTTGAACAGTTTCCACATCACGGAAAATTACTACTTTTTTAGAAGGAGACGTTAAACTCTGTAAGGTGGTCAATTATTATCATTATCTCTCCATAAATTTGCCCCCTGGTTCTAGATCGCAGCAACTTGTCAATGCTCTCCCAGTCCCATAATTTACAGTCGACTGAGGTTATAGTTAACTCGAATATTGTAAACCCTCGCTTATAGTGAACTTAAGTCACTGGTCCCGATTCACTTACATTACAAATTAGCATAAGAAGATTCGATTGTAGTGAATCTGAACATCGGCTAAAGTGAACATAAAAAATACAACATCCAGGAAATTAATTCCCTCCTGAAAAAGAATATCTCGCCTCAGTTTCACAAATTCCAACACTAGTCAGGTAGAAAAAATATCGTCGTCAAAGGTCATAATAGAAGACGTCTCCCCTAAGAGGAAGGTAGATGTCCGAGAATGGGTACCTTACTTATGACCTTTATGTCAGGCCTTTATTCAGTATCAGTAAGGAAACAAAGGTCGTGTTCTGCGTGGAGTACAACTGGCGAGTTGCGGCAATTGCTTCTTCAGTTTCAAGCTTGAAGTCACTTGATATTCCGCGGGACAAAGCGCGTTAAGGTCTACGTAGGCGATAGCAAGCACGCGACGGTCACGGCCTGGCGATATCCACAATACCGCGCGGAAAAGCGACCAGTTTCATTAGCCACTTGCGTAATCCCGCTACAGAAAGCATCTCGTGTATTATTAGGCGAGTAAAAGGCCCTTTGGAGAGCGGGACGGTGTTTCAACAGTGCAAGAGGTCAATGAAGAGTGTCAAGACTGCATGACTTGATACTTAAGGACAGAGGACAATGCAGAATGAAAATGAAGCATGAACTCTGGAGAAGGATCTAGATAAATTACTAATGGAAAAGTACGAAACAATCAATTGAACTTAATTGAATTTTTGAGAACAAATAAGATATTGAAATATTCAGTCGTGCCGTTAATGTCTATATTGATAATGTGTATGATCTATTGCTGTATCACTATATTAATAAAATCAATTGTTATGGAGATATTCTATTTAATTTTGACATCATCGGATGTAACGAACCAAAAATGTTAGTGCGTTGAAGCTCATTATAACCGGAGTGTACTGTATTTAGTTAGTTCATGCCATATTTGGCGTTGTAAGACTTGTGCCATCGGGCCCACTCTTCCGTCTAACCACGCAAATTTCGCTACTCACCTTTCACCACCTACTGGAGAAAAAAGGTATTACTTTGGCGATATCACTGGAGCAACGAAACACGCAATTTTAATTTAGATCACAGGCTTCTTCAACGCTGGAAGATATTTATGTGCAGTCAATCTACAACATGGGACAGCCGGCTTTATTTCCCCTCCAAAGGCAGGCGTTAGAAGGATTTTTTGTCCTAAAAAATCCACGACTTAGATCAGATTTGAACCCGAAAGTGTACAACAGCCCGATTCGTTACACATTTTAACCATCGGAGCCTCTCGAGAATTAACCTCCGTGTCTGTGGTTCTCGCCCGAGGTTTGCCGGCACGGCCCCAGCGCCCTGTGTCTCTAAGAGCCCCTCCCCCTGCCTTGCCCAGCGGGGGCCGCCGTGAATGAGGTTAGGGGCGGCGGCCGGTCACGGAGACCGCCGGCTGTCGCAGCGCGTTAGCGGTCAGCGGCGAGGAGGGGGCGGGGCGGGGCGGGGGCAGGGGCAGGGGGCTGGGGCGGGGCTGGGGCGGGGCTGGGGGCAGGGGGCGGGGGCTGGGGGCAGGGGGCGGGGCTGGGGGGCGGGGGGGCGGGGGCCGAGGCAGACCGCGGCGCTCCGACGGCGCCCCACAGTGCCCGAGTGCAGCTCAGGGGGCCCAGAGAGGGCTGTGAAGTGCGACTCGCCGTGGAGGGGGCAGGGGGGTCTAGCCGACGGGAGAGGGGGTATGGCGAATTGGGAGTGCGGTTTTGCGAGGGAGTAGGGTGCCAGATATGGTGCGACGGTTTGAAAGCATTCAGTATTGTGCTTTGTGCAGTGTACGGTGTGTGTAGTCAGAGGAAGTGCAGCTCGGGACGAGTTAAGGGGTACAAAGGAGCGAACGGATAGGGGTTCGGGATCCATCTGAAGGAACACGAAGGCGTGGCGGTGCAATGAGTGTCTTAACACACAGGTGCGATTTTTCCCCACGTGCGTTTGATGGAAATTGCGTGCGATGCGGGTCTGTATGTTAGGTAACTGCTTAGGCATTTGATTTGTGTTGCTTGGAGTGTTGTGACCAGAAAAAAAAACAAGTTCATAAAATGTTTTTTTATTCACCGATATAATACAGAGGGAGTAAACCACGGACAGACTGAGTTAACAGTGTAGCCAGAAGATGTAACTGGAACGCACCTTATCACCAGTGTCCAGAAGAAAAGTCCGTAGTACCGTACTGTCGTTACTGGAATCACAAACCACTTTCACACTAATCACTCGCTCTTCACCGGAATAGCTCAAACTGCTCATCGCTCCTGGAGGGGACTATTTTATACCCCTCCGGGCTAAAGGTCCGCCGAGTAGCCCGGCCGTAGGGGCGGTGGCGCGCCAGAGCGTGACGGCTGTCCCGGCTCCGACTGTGTCGACCTCTCTCGGGTACCGTCCGCAGTTTCCGGGTGGCCGGTGTCTCACCGCTGCGCCCCTGTAGCGGACTTTTTATCGGTACGCGAGCGACCACTACTTGCATGCTAAACTACCGATCTGAGCAGCCGACCGCCAGAATTCTCTTCCAGAGTGAATTGGACATAGCTGTCTCGCCAGAGTGGAAAATCCTTTCACCGTCGGGACACAAACCCCAGGTCCTCAAGATTAGAGGCACTGCGGTGATACTCTAAGCTATCTAAAAATGATATCTGTGCACGTAGCGCAGTGAGGAACGAGATATGAAGTTGCGGGGAGTGCTGCACAGGTGACGGTGTGGGCAATGACATTTAAGGGGAGCGAGACTGTCAGAATCGCAGAATGCCGACCGTAAGAAAAAGAAACCGGGGAGAGGAGCTGAATAGGCTGTGGGAGTGTTTGCGAATATAAATGTGAGAGGTAAACGGGGTTGGGATCGAACACGGGATACGTGAAGGAGAGGGTTGCTGGTTTGGACAAAAATGGAGCTGAGGAAGTCCATACTCTCCAACGGCTTAATGACGTGACAACTGGACTCAGAGTCAAAGAACGCTGATATTGGAACGTGGATTGGGAGGGTGAGGGTTGTTTAATGCAGTGTGGTGTTACTCTATAGAGGAGTAGGTTGTACAAGGATGAGTGGACGCGTGGAAGAAGGTGCATGGGACAGCAGGGCCCGGGGGCGTGGTGTGGGGGGATCGGTGTGGGGCGATCGGTGTGGGGCGATCGGTGTGGGGCGATCGGTGTGGGGCGATCGGTGTGGGGCGATCGGTGTGGGGCGATCGGTGTGGGGCGATCGGTGTGGGGCGATCGGTGTGGGGCGATCGGTGTGGGGCGATCGGTGTGGGTCGATCGGTGTGGGTCGATCGGTGTGGGTCGATCGGTGTGGGTCGATCGGTGTGGGTCGATCGGTGTGGGTCGATCGGTGTGGGCGATCGGTGTGGGTCGATCGGTGTGGGTCGATCGGTGTGGGTCGATCGGTGTGGGTCGATCGGTGTGGGTCGATCGGTGTGGGTCGATCGGTGTGGGGCGATCGGTGTGGGGCGATCGGTGTGGGGCGATCGGTGTGGGTCGATCGGTGTGGGTCGATCGGTGTGGGTCGAGCGGTGTGGGGCGATCGGTATGGGGCGATCGGGTGCGGGGCCGGGGCCGGGCCGGGCGGATTGGGCGGGTCGGGTAGGACGGGAGTTGTGGTCGGGGTGGGATGGGTGAGGGCGGACGAGGCGAGGGTGGGCGGGGCGAGCCGGGCAGGCGGGACGGGAGTGGGGCGGGAGGGGCGGATAGGGGCTAGGGGGGGGGGGGGGAGGGGGCGGCGTTGGAACAACGGAGCGCTGCGGTGAGGAGCGGGCCTGCAGCTGGTGCAGAAGACACGAGGCGCAGTCTCTCGCCAGTCGCAGAGCCGAGCGGACGTGTTTTACTAAGCGCTCTACCTGCTGCAGGATGGTGTCGACGGAGCAGTGGCGCGCGGCTATCGGCCGCTGGGTGAGGGGCTACCTGCCGCGCGGTGGCGGTGCCCGGGGGACAGCGCAGGGCTGGGGCTCCTTGCGAGCGTGTTGGGCGCGGCGGTGATGGCGGTGCATTGGCGATCGGTGGGTGGAGCTGAATCCGGCCCCTACTAACGTCGATATCATCGAGACTATCAATAGGAACCATAAGGAGCTTATTGATAGAATCGATGTGTTGCAGGCCAGGGTTACGTCGGCAGAGGCTTCAGTGCAGTCGCTGCAGACAGCCAACGAGCGGCTGGTTCGCAAGGTGGATTACCTTGAGAACCAGTCGCGACGTAACAATATCATTGTTACTGGCATCCCAGAGAAGCGGAACGAGTCTTGGGCGGACTCGGAGAGGTGTATCCTGGATCTTGCGGAGCAGCTGGGGTCAGGTTGGAGCTCCAGGATATCGAGCGCGCACCGGACCGGCGGCGGCGCGAGGACAGCCACGTATGATTGTGGCCAAGCTGGCCTCTTTCAGGAAGCGGAGGAGCTGCTGCGTGCAGCCCGGGAGTATCTCGCCCGGAATGGCAGGTGCGCGTCCGTGAGGACTTCAGCTGGGCAGTGCGGCAAACGCGTAAGGCGTTAATTCCGCATTTGCAGGAGGCGAAAGCGAGCGGAAAGCAGGCGGCGATTCGTTTCGACAAGCTTGTCGTGGCAGGGCGCAGCTACGTGTTGGCTGAGCTGGCGGCCCGTCCGCGGGCGTGGGAGGGTGCGGGGCGACGGGGTCCCGTGAACTCGGCGAGGGGCAGAACCCCGTAGGGCGGAAACCCCTTCCGGGCAAGCGGGCGCCTCTTCGCGGCCGCCCCGCCCGCGCCTTCGGCCGTGGCCGCGGCCGCGCCTGCGGCTGCGCCCTCGTGCTGGGGCGGCGCGGACGACCTCTGACCCCGCGGCATCGCGGCGGAGGCGGTCTCGTTCGCGTTCGCGTCGGCGGTCGCGTTCACGTTCCCGCCGGAGCCCACGGCACTCGGCGAGTCCCGGACGCTTTGCGGTTGACAGCCTGGAGCGAGGACCTCTTACGAGGGCGATGGCTGCGGCAAACGTGCAGCAGCAGGAAGCTCGCGGTGAGTCGGACCAGCAGGTCGCCAAATGGCAGGAATAGGCTTTAAGAATAGGATGTTGGAACATCAAAGGTCTAGCTCAAGCTCGAAATCAAGACTTCCATGGGTACATAAACACATTTGATATTGTCAGGTCTCGTTGAAACTTGGTGGAAGGAGGTGAGACTTTAAATGTGTCTGGTTTTACAGCCATATGCAAAACTAAAACGTAGAGGGAAAGGGTAGGTACCGGAGTGTTGCGTGCATATTTCAGGATAGGTTAGTCAATTTATTTATGAAATTACAACAAACTCCGACAATTTTGTTTGTATTAGACTAGTAATGCAAAATACAGACCTCGCAATTGTATTTATATACAGTCACCCACAGGGCTCGGTTATTATTCTCCAGAAGCTTTTGGTGAAATCAAAAATTTCTTAGACCCCGTTGAAGCAAAGGTATCCGAAAACTGATTTACTAGTCTTAGGTGACATGAAATGCAAAAATTGGCCATGAGCAGGAAGTATTTCCGGAGTTCGATCGGCAAGAAGCAGAGCTAATTCTAGAAAAAGCAAAGACTCAGTCATCAATAATGAGGTCAGGAATTGTTAGAATTATGCAGAGATTTAATCTCGAAATCTTAAATGGCAACTATGGACAGGATACTGAAGGGGAACTAACTTTTATTAGTGGGAATGGAGGTAGTAATAGATTATGCTCTGTTGTCTCATGAAAGAATAAACAATTTATTAGATTTTGGAATCGAATTACGGCAGAATCCGACCATTTGCCTGTGTGCGTTCATTTAGCAGTAAATGCTACTGAACTGCCACAGGCAGTGGCACGGCGGACAACAAACTTCACAATAGCAAGACGACGGTTTATATGGAAAGAGGAAAAGCGACAGGAATTTGCAGAGGCTATTCTTAACTCGGTAGGGTGGGCGCAGAGGAGCGGTCACCGGAAAGGCAAGCAAAGAATGCGAAAACGTAGGCAATGGTTTAGCGAGGAGTGTCGGGTGAGCAGGCGTGAAGCAATAGTAGCCTTAAGAATGTTCAGAAACAGTGGAACTGCGGAAGCGAGAAATAGTTACTTGTTACTACGTAGGCAATACGAGGCCACAATTAAGAAATCGAAGAAATCTTGGCAGGAGAGTGAGACAGCAAGAATAGAGGCAATTTTAAGAAACAATCATAATAAATCAATTTGGGACGTTATAAGATCACTGCGTAATAAAAGAAATGTAAGTAATGCAATTTCACTAGACGCGTGGGAGCAGTACTTTCACGGGCGCTCGAAATAGCGAATATTGAAACAGGGATATATATTATCACGGACCGGATGTCCCTGAATTAGACGAACCGATAACCTGGAATGAAGTGAATAGGGCTATGCTAGCCATGAATAATAAGAAGGCAGGCGCGCGGACGGCATTCCACACAATTTATTTCGGAATTGTGGCACATAGACCCAGAGAGTATTCTAAATTTATTTAATGCAATAGTTGATTCTGGATCGTATCCAGAAACGTGGAGTACAGCGATCCTCCAACCAGTCTTTAAGAATAAAGGTAATACGAATTGCCCACAAAATTATCGCCGAATTAGTCTTTTACCAGCGCTGAGCAAGCTATTTTGTAAAATGCTCAACCGGCGACTGAGTGAATGGGCGAAAAGCACAGTAAAATATCAGAATTGCAAGCAGGCTTTAGGAGAGGCTTCGCGACTACCGACAATATCTTTGTGTTAGATACCTAGTAAAGCAGGCGCTTGCGCGTAACAGGGGCCACTTATATTGCAGTTTTGTAGATTTCGAAATGGCTTTTGACTCTATCAATAGAAAGCTTTATGGCAAAAACTTAATGAGCTAGGCGTCTCAGTAAAGTTTTAAAGTGTTGCAGAGCATATACGAAGACGTAAATTTCTGTGTCAGGTGCGGTGATGGAAGTACAACGCGAAAAATAAAATCGACAGTAGGAGTAAGACAGGGCTGTCCTCTCACCGCTATTGTTTATCTTGTTTATAAACGATTTATTGACGTGGTTACAGGATGCGGATACATCTGCGCCGGAAATTGAGGGCCTGAACATTCCCGGACTACTATATGCTGATGATTTAGTTTATGTTCGGAGACTATTGACGGCTTACAAAAAGTTTAAATATCCTAGAAACGTATAGTGAAACATGAGGGATTAAAAGTAAATATTCAAAAACCAAAGTAGTTGTCTTCAAGAATGGATTTATCTGGGGTAACAAGGAGAGATGGTTTTACGCTCAGGAGGAGATTGACCGGTTAAAACATTTACATATCTTGGGCAAAATTTTCCATGAATGGTGGATGGAGTAATCACATAGTGGCGGCGCACAGTAAAGGAAGAATTGCGCTCAAAGAAATCGTTTGCGCAGTGCGCAGGGTTCGGAATTGCCTTTAAAGGTGTGCGAGACGATGTTTAAATCGCTAGTTCTCCAGCAATGAATTATGGGGCAGAAATTTGGGAGTGGATAGGATAGATCGACTAGAAAGCGTCGAAACAGATTATTTCAAATTAATTCTCGAGTCTCTAGATTCGCAGCAAATGCCGGAGTCCTAAGAGAGGTCGTAGTGTAGGAATTTGGAAAGATTTTAAATGAAACCCATTAAACTTTGGATTAAATTAGCAGGTGAACAGGCTGACTCACTTATAAATAGATGTTTTCGGTAGTTACAGGAAGCAACCAACGCTACTGGTCGTATAAAATTAAACTGCTACTGGAACGTTCAGGTCTGGAAACGTTTCTCCGGAAATGGTGGGAGATAGGGGAACACGTGACATAGAACGTTAATTTCGGATAGACTTGCGGATATTAAAAGGCAAGAGATCCTGCAGCAACGGCCGAAAAACGTTCGCTAGTTGCGCAAATTCACGCGAGTCCGTTATGGGGTTGCGAACGTTACGTAAACACACTGCAGAAGGACGCAAGAGGGGATACGCTTGGTTCAGGTCGGGGTGGATGCAACGTAGATTAAAGGACTCGAATGGTAATGGCATCTGTGTGCTTTGCGGTGATAGGAAGACTGGATCCATATCCTTTAATTTGCAGTGCGACCGAAACTTGGAGAGGGAAAATGGATGGGAATGGGGAAATTACTACTTCCAAAATAGGAACGTAAAGCTTGCCCAAAACATTCTAGGGGATAAAGAGCTAACTTCATGAAAGAATTAGGAACATTTCTCGGAAAGGTTCGGACCACTAGAGAAACGGAAATTAAGGAGTGGGAAAACAGCAGTGGTTAGTACGAGCAGAGCCTAGACTGGAGAGAAATATGTAATAAATCAATAAACTAACAATAATTAAGTTAGTCAGTAAGTTATGTTAGGTTAGTAAACATACAAAAAAATAAAATAAAAAAAAATAAAAGGAAACGGCTAAAATAAAGCACATTAGGGGGCGAAGGGAAGTGGGAATCGGAAATGTTAGGGCAGAGGCGTTGGTGCGGACGATTTTCTGTGGTGCTGTTTGTTTTCAGGTGAGGTGGAGGCCAAACACTGGAAGGAGAATGCCTGACGCCCGCGCCAAACAAATAAATAGTCTAAAACCGGATAGAGTAGCATGTACTCGCTTCTGACGGCAGGTTTTCCCCTTCAGGGTTTTTCCCTCAGCCGTACCTTATGGTCTCGTTTCCGCGGCTTTGAGGCGATGGAGAGACCATTTGGGGTGAATACCAGAAGGCGAAAGGTTAGAACTCGGTAGAATGTAGGTATTGTAATGGCTTAAAGGCCTTCGGCCTAGCCACATTGGATCAAGTTTCTAATTTGGCTGTAATAATTACCTATTAAATAAATAAATAAATAAGACACGAGGCGGAGAGAGCCCATTTCCAGGCTTGGCCTTTGTAGCGAGAAAGGAATGTGCTATTCCGTCCATCGGGTGTGATGACTATTGGCAGCTCAACAAAGCAAATTTTGCAAGATCATTTACACACGCGTAATGGTAACAAGAATGTAGTCGAGTTCACGAAATATTGCTGTAAATCTGTCTCTTTGAATGTCGCTGTGCGTTCTTTTCAGCAATATTTTCAAACTTATGAAAATTGTAAAAAATAGCAAATATATATATATATATATATATATATATATATATATATATATATATATGTGTGTGTGTGTGTGTGTGTGTGTGTGTGTATTATATAAAAGCCTAATATTTGTATAGATTTCGTCAAACTAATAGGCATCTGATGAAATCTTTGTGCGAGCGAAAAAACAAATATAAAAAATTGTTTTCTTTCTACTCTTATTTAAACGCGTGCAAATAATTTCAGACGTGCACTTATAAAAAAACTATTCCACGTTTCTGTTATTGTCTAACACAAGAAATTAATAGTAAAATAAAATATGGATATTGTATGGATCTATGAAATATATATACTTATCTAATTAATTGATTGATTGTTAGTGATTTTGGGCGCGTAAACGTCGAAAGCCGTTAGTCCCTTAAGTATAGTGCATGTCTTTTATCGCGATTTAGCAGTGGTCTTCCCCGTTGGATGGCGAGTTCCGGGGCAAACGTACCGCCGGCCCAAGGGCTTTTCCCCAAGTAGGTCTCTCCCAACAACAGGGAACCGCCCCAAACGAGGAACCTATCAGCTCCCAACCGGTCTCCCGGCATGTGTGGTAGTGTAGTGCATGTTAGTGTGAGCGTGTGTAAGGAGAGAGGGTAGTACAAGGAAGGGATAGGAAAAATCTCGCGTGGCCCGTGGCCGGTTCGTTAGGGTACTGCTCCGGCTGGTGTTGATTGGAGAAAACACGGAAAACTACCGATCAAAGCACCCGGCCGCTAGACTAGTCTAATTAATGCCTTTCGCTTCTCCTGTATTTATAAATCGAATCACTTTCTGCTTTGCTATCTGTAGGAATTCATGTAAGAGAAAATATTTCAACTGAATTGTCTGACTTTCTAGAACCTATTTTTGAATGACTCGACAGTTTTTTCGGTAAATAATAATAATAATAATAATAATAATAATAATAATAATAATAAATAATAATAATAACAACAACAACTATACATTAGAACTTCAGAAGTAATTTGAAAATTGGCAAGTGTTTCTTGAAAATCTATATTATAAAGAGATGCACAAACATCTCATTCAATATGACCCTATAATGTGACCTTCTTCTTCTTCTTCTTCTTCTTCTTCTCCTTCTTCTTCTCCTTCTTCTTCTTCTTCAACATCAAGGATTATGCCTGTAGACCTGTTCCATCCTCTACATTGTTGATATCATCGATTCACCGAGTCTTTGGTCTTCCAACACATCTTCTGCCAGCCGGTAGATAATTGATAATATGTTTATGAAGTCTGGCATCGTTCATTCTTACAATACGGGCGTACCAATTTTGTTTCTGCTTTTCTAATCTTCCTAAGAGGTTAAACATATTTAGTCTTATAAGCTAATTTTTCTTATGATCTAATAACGTATAGTTAGCAACACTACGCAAGTTTGAATGTTTCAGTAACGTCCAATTTTTGCATCCATAGGTTAGCATTGGGACGGCAAGCATTCTACAAAATTTTAACTGAGTGACTCTTCCGGCTTCATTTTTTAATGTGTTTCTTATTGTTACACACATTCTCTGGAATCTACTCAGTTTGACATCAAGATCGCTTTCTATTAAATATGAACTTTTAGAACAATTTTGCACCTGGCATGTTCTGAACCTACAAAAGCCATGATTTTACGACTTGTTAGCAGATATCTTACGCTGATATAGCTCCATTGCTGTTGGTATTTTTTATAAGTAGCTATTTGTAAGTCATTTCGGATTCTGCAACAAGTACTTGATCATCTGCAAATAGCATAGTCTTGAAGAGTATATTACCTACATTTATTCCAGGTGATGATGATGTTTGTCATTCTTCTAATGGCCAACCTTGTATTACGCCTTGATTGAAAAAAATGTATTGCTGTACTTGTCATTTATTATAGCAAGATAGCCTTTGGGATACATTGTATTCCATTCGTTTTCTCTGTAAATGGAACCAAAAGCTTTTTCGTAATCCATGAAGAGGATGAGTGTTGGGAAATTGAATTCTCTTGATTTTTTGGATAATTTGCTGTAAGATGTATACGGTCTGAGCAAGATCTTCCTATTCTGAATCCTCATTGGTCTTCTCTTAGTTTAACTTCACTTATTACATTTTATTGGCGTGTAATTATTTTAGCTTATAGTTTGTAGGATGAGTTTAGCATGCTAATCTCTCTTTAATGATTCAGATTTGAACGATCTCCCTTTTTTACGTATTGGAATGATTGTTGATTCTTTCCATTAATTAATTAGACTGTTGGTGATGTAGATACCTTATTAATTGGGCTGGCCAGAACTTTGTTTTCCGCCCAGCAGCTACAAGCTCTGACGATGATCCCTACGCGATCGACAAGATCTTAAGCAGAAATATAAAATTGATACCAGACAACATCTATTTACTTGATTTACTTTGATTCTTTCCACTCTCTTGGGATACTTTAAGTTGTCCAGCCCAAGTTTAATATATCCAAAAGGCGTTGTTTAATTGGGAGCATATTTTAGAAGTTCCTTGTTTACTTCATATCTTCCTGGATGTTTGTTATTAAGGAAAGAATTTAGTATATTTTCCATTTCATTATATTCTATATGGTTTATATCAATTATTGCTTTAAAAGTTTTGTAGTCATTCCATAAAATATCTCCACTTGTAGGGTTTGTCTATAGATTAGTAATTAGTAAGATTAACATTCTAACCAATCTTCCGTGCTGATATTATTGAGATGTACAGATCTCTTTCTTCTGTATTTAAATGTTTTAGAGCTTTGTAGCCCATTGTCAGAGCATCATGAACATCGTATTCAAAACTGCTTATGCAGTTATGCCAGCTTTCTCTACTTAATTTTCTCACTTCTTTTTTACTATTACACATCTGCATTTATAGTTTTGTTTGTCATTTTGCGATTTAGTTTGTAAAAATTTTAGATATATTTCCATTTTTTCCTTTATTGTTTGCTTTATTTCCAATTTTCATTTTCCAATTTCCATTTTCTATCCAACTTTTTAGACTTCTTGTATTCTTCCGTTTATGTCTTCTCCCTAACGTTTCGTGAGCTTCTTTAATGACTAAGTATTTTAGATCCATCCATTCTTGATTTATATCGATATTAATTGCTCTATGATCTACATATTTTTCAAGTTTGGACCAGTATAGTCTCCGTGTACTGTCTTGTTTTAAGAGATTACTTTGAAGCAGCTTCGTTATGATGAAAGAACGTAGTGAGAAAATGATGTTATAAAAAGGTATTCTAATATACTTGTCTTAACATTTTAGGAACATAAATGTTTTCTTGATGGTTTCAAAAGCGATGGAAACAAATATCTCAAAGTGTTATGAATATATGGTCAAAATTACATGTACAACTGACGATACTTTGTTTCACTGTAGTTATTAACTATTCATGTAAGTACGAAATTTATTATATACTCGCTTAAAAATCAAAACATTTAGCCCAATTTAACACACAAAAAAAACAGAACAGATATTATATTAAATTTTATTTTATTTTATGGTTGTTTGATACTCGGAAAAACATTTAATTAGTTCTTGCTTACGCAAACAACAGACATGAAATCTCAGTGCCGGTGTAGCATATCGTGTTGAAGTCAAAACACGAGAAGCTTTAGAGGATTCCGCGCTTTGCACGAATAAGAATCGGTGAAACAATAACAAAGAGAAAATGCGTCATGTTATTATTCAGTTCCGAGGGGGATTATTTGAATATAAGCCTGGCTTTATTCGTTAGGCGCATTTGATGCGTCGGCTTCGCGTCCCAGCACGCTTTCATTCTCCCCCGTTCGCGGCAGCGAGCGAGAATATTCAAAAGTACAGAAAATGCGCGTGACAGCGGCAGTTGCTGTTGGATTTCTGCGTGGGCTCCGGGCAAGGTGCCGGCCAGCGGGGTTGCCGCTCTATTGAATCTCAGATTCGTACGCAACCACACAAACCAAATGCGGGGTGTTTGTGGTATGTTCTCCAGATGAGTTGCTTGTTTTGTAGTAATATGATGACGGTAAATTATAGAAGTAAACAAACACGTGCTTCTATAGCGTGTGCTAACTTGGGGCCGACAACTGATGTTTCATAGACAGGAAGATTGTAGATTTGAGACCTGATAGTGAAGACGTTTCGACATCAGTATACTGCTTGATTAAAAAATTCTAATGGTCATGCTTATAAGTGGTTGATTAATGAATTGATGTGTCCGTGTACGCCGACTGGTATGGTCATTAGTTACGTTAATATAGTGTGTGTTTTATCTCGGGGAGGTCCCTCCCAAGAGATTGAGATTCGGCGTTTTACTACACATTGGATAACGGGAAATTTCCCTCTTTTGGTATCTTCCCCCTCCCCCGTGGGACCCCGCCTTAGCCAGGATCAATAGTATACAACTTACCCAGTGGTTTTCCGAAACACTCCCAAAAATCGAAGAGGTAGAAAGGTACTAACTATGGTTGTCAAAGCTATACACTATTGAGCAGATCAGACAACATTATGTCTCACAGGATTATGTTTTATTTCGGCCCCTAGGCCCTACCCATTGCTACTTGCTTGACAGGATCGTATCAGCCGCCAAAGCAAACACGACAAACCTCTCCAACTTTTATGTCGCACCCTGTATACTCGACAAAAGAGAGCTGGGGATGTTCGACGCGCACCCTGCGCGACGTTGGCGAGAACTAACGAGACACGCGTCAAAGGCGCGAGGCCAGACGCGGCGCGAGGCTCAGAAGCATTTTGTGTGAAGGAAACAAAGAACCTCGTTTCTCCCTCTGCAGGAAAGACGGCGATAATTAAATTTTCTCCTCCTCAAAACTCGAAAAATGACTTTGAGAGGGAACTCGGTGGGCGAGAAAAAAGAGGCCTCTCTTAAATTGAGCACAATACGACTGCAAAAGTGGAAGGTCAAAAGAAAACGTTCTCACACGCAGCACACGTTGGAAGCTCCCACTTTTTTTGCGCGACATCAGAGAAAAATATAAAGGAGTTTTAGCGCCAGGCGTAAGATGGTAACGTTATGCACTATCATGAACGATCTTGAAGTTATCACATGAAGTCATCTTAAAGTTATAATGTCTTACCCTAGCCCTAAGGCTCACTTTATTTATTTCATAAATAGTTCACATCCGAAGGATCCGAATGTCGCTTTACTAACGGCGAAATGACTGGTTACGTCTACCTAACGCAGATATAATTATTATCCTATGTAAGGAAGTTGCAATTGACTTGCCAACGAGTAAATCAACGAGTAGGTTGGTGTAGATCTTACCATCCAGCAGGAGAAGATCACCGCCCTCTCCCTCCATAGAAAAACATACATTACATTTACTAGATAAATTACCTTAGCACTCGACACTCCCGGAATCACTATCATCAATCACTTCTGTTCAAAACGAAGAATACATAATGCATTATTTACCATTTGTATAATTGCTTTTATGTAACTCGTAAGTAAACCAGCAATAACCTTTCCCAACGCAATACAGTACATCGTTGGTTTCCGATGTGCCAATTGTCACCAATCGAATTGTTGCAAAGATAGTCCACCTGCGCAAATAAGTATTACCGATAAAACATTAGAAAACAACGTTACACAAACAGCTCTCCGGGCGATTTGCCGCGTGTTTGCGTAAATCTGCGCCTGCCACTTGAGAGCAGGTGCGGCGTCCCGCTGATAGGGCGGCGGCGGCGGGGCGGCGCGGCGGCGCGCGCGGGGCGGCGCGGGGCGGCGCGGGGCGCGCGGGGCGGCGCGGGGCGGCGCGGGGGCGGCGCGGGCGCGCGGGGCGGCGCGGGGCGGCGCGGGGCGGCGCGGGGCGGCGCGGGGCGGCGCGGGGCGGCGCGGGGCGGCGCGGGGCGGCGCGGGGCGGCGCGGGGCGGCGCGGGGCGGCGCGGGCGCGCGGGGCGGCGCGGGCGGCGGGGCGCGCGGGGCGGCGCGGGGCGGCGCGGGGCGGCGCGGGGCGGCGCGGGGCGGCGCGGGGCGGCGCGGGGCGGCGCGGGGCGGGCGGGGGCGGCGCGGCGGCGGGCGCGGGGCGGCGCGAACGGAGCCGTGGACACGCGCGAGGCTTGTCGGCGCGTGTCGCAGCCACGTGTCGCCGTGTCGGCGCGCGCTAGACACGTCCGGCGAACGCATAGGGGGTGGCGGGGGGTGGGGGTTGGGGCCGCACGTTGGCGAAGGCGGCTACGAATGAAGTTGGCGCCGCCATGAGTCTGCGCACTTCCAACCTCTGAGCGCGGGGTTTCTCCCACGTGCACCCACGTATCCCCAAACATACGACAATCGCTACCTCGCCGATAGTTCAAGGTCAGATGAATTAATTTAAGTGGGTGATTGACAGTTGTATGTTACGTAAGGTTGCCTGTCGTGTTTCCATGGAAGCTGCCAATCAGAGCGTGAGAACATGTCGAGTCAGTCCGGTGAGTTGCCAATGTCGAACTGGAAACATATGAGCATCGTGCAGCGAATCTTCGCTTCCGCCACCCGCGTTTTTCACTTTGTTGCGCCCGCATTCTCTTCGGAGGTTTCCTTTAACATTTACTTTAACTGAAAGGTAAAGGCATGTGAATGATGCGGTATTCAATAGAACTGCGGCAGAATGCCTAAAAGTCATTGAACATACCAAGAAAGTGATTACAAATTTTTGGGAGAAGGAATTTTTGATAGAAATCGACGTGGAAGATCTCATTGTTGAGAGTGAAAGTTAATCGCCATACAAAATATTATTTCCAAAGTTTGTGAACTACTTCATGGCAAAAAAAATGGTACGCTAAAAATGTAGTAATATGACAATTGTAGTTTCGTGTATATTTGTCAGCAGATTATTCCAGAAAGTTTGATAATATTGTTAGAAAAGAAGGAATGAAATTACTTCCACACGACACACTACGTTTTCGTATTTAAAAAGAATTTTGTTAAATAAACACATGAGTAATGCCGGGAACTTTAACTAAATGTAAATAAATATGCATTTGATGCCCATTGAAATAACAGAGAACGTTAGACTTGCGGAGGCATCAAGTTACAGAAACTTACAGAAGAGTGTGGGCGGTGGGGGCGATGGAAATGGGGACGTGGTGGCGATGGTGGCGGTGACGTGGGGACGTGGGGTGGTGGGGACGATGGGGGTTGTGGGGGCCTTGGGCAAAATGATGGGCGATGGAAGCGATGGGGAACGATGGTGGCGGTGAACGGTGGGGACGGTGGGGGTTGTGGGGGCGATGGGCAAAATGATGGACGATGGAAGCGATGGGGAACGATGGTGGCGGTGAACGGTGGGGACGGTGGGGGTTGTGGGGCGATGGGCAAAATGATGGGCGATGGAAGCGATGGGGAACGATGGTGGCGGTGAGCGGTGGGGACGGTGGGGGTTGTGGTGGCGATGGGCAAAATGATGGGCGATGGAAGCGATGGGGACGGGGGCGATGGTGGCGGTGAGCGGTGGGGACGGTGGGGGTTGTGGTGGCGATGGGCAAAATGATGGGCGATGGAAGCGATGGGGAACGATGGTGGCGATGGTGGCGGTGAACGGTGGGGACGATGGGGGTTGTGGGGGCCTTGGGCAAAATGATGGGCGATGGAAGCGATGGGGAACGATGGTGGCGGTGAGCGGTGGGGACGTGGGGTTGTGGGGCGATGGGCAAAATGATGGGCGATGGAAGCGATGGAGAACGATGGTGGCGGTGAACGGTGGGGACGGTGGGGGTTGTGGGGGCGATGGGCAAAATGATGGGCGATGGAAGCGATGGGGAACGATGGTGGCGGTGAACGGTGGGGACGGTGGGGGTGGGGCGTGGGCAAAATGATGGGCGATGGAAGCGATGGGGAACGATGGTGGCGGTGAACGGTGGGGACGGTGGGGGTTGTGAGGGCGATGGGCAAAATGATGGGCGATGGAAGCGATGGGGAACGATGGTGGCGGTGAACGGTGGGGACGGTGGGGGTTGTGGGGCGATGGGCAAAATGATGGGCGATGGAAGCGATGGGGAACGATGGTGGCGATGGTGGCGGTGAACGTGGGGACGATGGGGGTTGTGGGGCCTTGGGCAAAATGATGGGCGATGGAAGCGATGGGGAACGATGGTGGCGGTGAACGGTGGGGACGGTGGGGGTTGTGGGGGCGATGGGCAAAATGATGGACGATGGAAAAATGATGGGCGATGGAAGCGATGGGGAACGATGGTGGCGGTGAACGGTGGGGACGGTGGGGGTTGTGGGGCGATGGGCAAATGATGGACGATGGAAGCGATGGGGAACGATGGTGGCGATGGTGGCGGTGAACGGTGGGGACGGTGGGGGTTGTGCGGGGCGATGGGCAAAATGAGAGGCGGTGGAACGTCCAAAACCCCTACAATAAATTACCCTCAGGCATTTTAAATGCAACATCGGTAAAGAATAAGACTAAAAGACTCTGGGCTCAGCTAAGAACACGAGAATTAAAGAGAGAACTGAACCTAATCTCCAATGTGGTCAAACGACTTATCAGATATCATAACAGCGAACAATATCATAAACTCATACAATCACTCAACACCAGTAATAACTCATTATGGCAATTCACTAAAAAAAATTCTCAAGAAAAAAAACACGGTCCCCCTTTAAACACAATGATAAGCAAGGCCTTATTCTCACTTCAGAAGTTAGAAGTGCTCGCCCCGCATTTCGAAACCACATTCTGTGAGAACACGAATGCCTACCCGCAATGTAATAATATTCTACAAGCCACAAAATTAAACTTCTTTGGTCCGTATCAGAGAATAAATTTCTCATCTCCCATTGAAATTTTTTAAATCATAAAGAATCTTTCTAACAAAAAAGCCCAGGTCACGAAAAAGTAAACAATTTGGCATTAAACAATCTACCACCAACGGCAAGTGCGTACTTAAATAACATATTCAATTCATGTTTCAGAATCGGATATTTCCCCATAAATGGAAACATGCAATCATCATCCCCATAGCAAAGCCAAACAAAAACCCCATCAAACCCCAATCAGCTTATTAACAACTCTTTCCAAAATATTCAAGAAAATCATATTGCGAAGGCTGAAAAACCACCTATATTCAACCAATTCTATCCCCAAGATACAGTTTGGATTTACAGAAAGAATCTCAACGCAACACCAGCTATTAAGAATTTCAGAGTACATTTGTTCCGCTTTTCAAAAAAAAAAAAAAAAAAAAAAAACCACTCCTTAGCTCTATTTAATAATATTACACAAGCTTCGACCCAACTTGACACCAAGCTCTTTTATATAAACTTATCTAAATAGGCACTCCACAATACTTAAAATCAATAATAACAAATTTCTTAAGCAATAGAACTTTCTCAGTCAATGTTAACAACGATTTATACAACCCAATAACAATAAACGCTGGACTTCCCCAAGGCTCTCCGTTATCACCCACCCTATTCAACCTATATGTCACTGACCTTCCCACACATAATAAAATCACTATCGCTCAATTTGCCGACGACACAGCCATATTTGCCTCCGGTACAACCCTCACTGAATCCACTTATTACTTTAAATATGATAGACAGCTGGGCTGCTAAACTTATAATTGAACTAAATCCTAACAAAACCGCTGCAAAAATATTTACTTTAAAACCCCACTCTCCCCCCTTCCTCTCACTCTAAATAACAAATCAATAGAATGGTATACCCCAATAAACCTGTAAAATATTTAGGCTTATATGTTGATACCAAGCTAACTTGGGGAAAACATATAAGTGCCAAAGTGACCCAAACTAAAATAAAACTTGCACAACTACGACCACTAATTTTTCAGAAACTGCCCCATACAATATAAATCAGCCACAGCAATTTACAAGACAATTTTAAGACCATTTTGGATTAATTCTGCTAAAACTAACATCCGTAAACTACAAGTCCTGGAAAATAAATTCTTAAGAATAGTTGCTCATGCCCCATGGTATATAACCAACAATCAACTTCACAACGAATTTAATTTGTAACCCATTAAAAAATACATCACATATCTGGCCACCAACTTTTATCATAACCTACCTCAAATCCCAGCCCTATCACCATTCAATCTAGCCAAAAATCCCAATTACCAAACACGACTCAAAAACAAATATCCATATCTTATATTCCTAAAAAAAATTGCAGATTTAGATTCGGACTGAGGACCCGAAAAGGGATTTTCTCCCCTTGTAATAGTATGTAAGATTATATTTAATGATATAATATGTCTGTAAATAGATATGTATATTTACTTTTACTGAGCTATGTAAATTCTTCAAAAATTAATAAATAAAAAAAGGCGGTGGAGGCGATGGAGGCGCTGTGGTGGGGGATGTGGGGGCTATGGGGGCGGCCATCGCCCGTCGGGCGAATCGCGAGCGTCGAATTGTCGCCCCGGATGCTTGAGCTTCGCCCGTCCAACGCCGCCATCGCCGCCGCCTCCATTGCCTCCGAGCGACCGCCTCGCCGGTTCTTGCTGTGCATTAGCTCACCTGGTCGAACACTATCTGCTGCAGGTAAGACCAAACGGCGCTCAGTTGATTAATTATATTGGGTTTCAGGATGCGTCAACTGGTCATTAGTCTCTGTAGTGTACTACGTGTTATATCACAGGAGGCGGCGGTATGCCTTCATCACTGGAAAGTGACTTCCGACATGGTATCTTAAATTGGATTCGGGAGGTTTGTCCCTTTTAGGTATATCTGTTTTCGATCCTTTGCTTATTATTTCGTTCCTGTTGTCAGTGATACAGGTACGTTCCCAAAACTACAAACAGCACATGGAGAAAAAGGAAGTGAAATTTGAATCTTTGATTCTAGTAGTAAAAGAACTGTATATATGAATATTCCCTACGACTCTCCTAGAATGTTTCGGTTATCAAGAGCTAAGATAGCAAGTGCTATCACAAGAAATAAATTCATGAGTCTCTTTTTATGACACACTATTTTTATGGCGTTAGTGTTGCGGCTTTGAAAAATTAAGTATTCAGAAAAAGCATAATTGTTATAACTAATTAGAAATACTATTATAAAGGTATTCTTTATTTACTGATTGTCGAATAAAGTAATGTAATTTTATTATATTCCTATTATTTACTGCATTGACATTTTCAGATAAATAATTTACACGAAATTCGAATTTACAAATTTGTATATGAATAAAAAATTGAGAATTGAGATGATACACAATATTAATTGTTTATAAGTGTTGTTTGAGGGCTCCTCTTGTCTGAATAACACTGTTACAATACAAAGAAAATAATGGCATGTATCCTGATTTTTACCTACCTACCACTAAACTAGTGATTGCAAGAGAGCATTTGTCTTTAGAACAAGTTCAGCAGACTGTCTTTTATAAAATTTATTATTCCATTCATATTACGTCAGTGAATAGACGTGTTTACAACATGTATATACATTTACATGACTCGTGTTGACAACTACACGAGTCGTGTACCTTCCAACATTACACGATTTTCCTTCTAATACATAATCGCCTAATACTGAACCTGCATATAAAACAATAGTGATCTGTTCTATTCATAATTTTGAATAAAATACATTAACGAGTAATCTTTTCCAGGCTCCCAGGAAAGTGCATTTTTCACTGAAAAGCTCTATGAATCCCAAAATCACTTTTCAAAATGATATGGTTTTAAATGTAGAATATTGTGCTATGGTTTTAAATGTTTTATCTTTTGGCGGTATGAAATATCGACCAAAATCTGATCCACCGTGACCACCATCTAAAATCAACACAAAATAAATAACTAATAAAACGTACGTACTCGGCGATTTCCAGAAACTGATGTAGTTTGTAATTTCTTTCCTCACACGAGCGAAAAATGCCGATGCCTTCAGAGTACCTCGTTTCGTAGCACGAATGCCATTACTCAGTATCATTAATCTTTTCAGCGCCTTCACTATTTCCCCAGTCACTGACATTGCGTCATTTCAGTGAAAACAAACTTCTCTTAAAATGTCAATGTAATGTGATGTAATGAAAATTAATGTAAATATTACGTAATGTGCCTCTAGGATGGCTAACGGGCAGCATACTAGCTTCTCATGCCGCGGTTTCAGGTTCGATTCCCAGTCAAGGCAAATATAGAGTTGTAGCTTTCCTTTAAAATCGCCGCAGTTTCTGTAGCTGTGTGACAAAGAAACGCTCAAGCAGGTGGGTATTGCTAGTTACGGTGAAGAGAATACGTTATGTTCGTTAATCAATAGTGATCTGTTATATTCATGATTTTGAATAAAATACATTAACGAGTAATCTTTTCCAGACTCCCAGGAAAGTGCATTTTTCACTGAAAAGCTATATGAATCCCAAAATCACTTTTCAAAATGATATGGTTTTAAATGTAGAATATTGTGCTATGGTTTTAAATGTTGTATCTTTTGGCGGTATGAAATTTCGACCAAAATCTGATCCACCGTGACTACCATCTAAAATCAACACAAAATAAATAACTAATAAAACGTACGTACTCGGCGATTTCCAGAAACTGATGTAGTTTGTAATTTCTTTCCTCACACGAGCGAAAAATGCCGATGCCTTCAGAGTACCTCGTTTCGTAGCACGAATGCCATTACTCAGTATCATTAATCTTTTCAGCGCCTTCACTATTTCCCCAGTCACTGACATTGCGTCATTTCAGTGAAAACAAACTTCTCTTAAAATGTCAATGTAATGTGATGTAATGAAAATTAATGTAAATATTACGTAATGTGCCTCTAGGATGGCTAACGGGCAGCATACTAGCTTCTCATGCCGCGGTTTCAGGTTCGATTCCCAGTCAAGGCAAATATAGAGTTGTAGCTTTCCTTTAAAATCGCCGCAGTTTCTGTAGCTGTGTGACAAAGAAACGCTCAAGCAGGTGGGTATTGCTAGTTACGGTGAAGAGAATACGTTATGTTCGTCTCATGTCACACTTACCCCCAAGCATGGAAATTAACCTAAACCCAGGCAAGGGGGATATCTGTAACTGGCCGACGAAGTCGGACCATCGTTCCAATAACGCCAAAAACATACATTATGTAATGTAAATCAGGTTTTGTTCGCTTATGATGTTGCAGTTGCATGGCGATGTAAAGTCAATTTAAAACACCTTCTCTTACTTCAATAGCAAACTAACCCGGGGCCGTTTTAGCAGCCACGGTAGTTCAGAGGCAATACTGTCACCTCTGCAGCATGATTGATCAGCAGGTCCTGAAGTCGAGGTCGAGTCCAGACGGCGGTGGATTTTCGATACGAGCTACATAGCTGGGTCGGATTCACCCGCTGTCTCGAGGAGAATTCTAGTGAGAAGCTGCTCTTATCTTTAGTTTCCAGGTTGCTTCCATCTACACCCCTAGTCCCTAGTATTGCATACCAGACGTAAATGTAAAAATAGATCCCCTGTTTTGTTTATTGTTTACAGTTGAGGTATATCGAGCAATGACAACTGACATTTCGGGTGAAATTAGAATTATTGATTCTAAGTGGAATAAGTAGTAGCTCTTTTCTAATTTGATTTTTAAGAATGTTCCTTGCATCATGTCTTTCCATTTTGCAAAATGTAGAATATTAATCAAGAATAAACAAAAAATGAAAATAAATTCATTTCGCTCGCACAGATAAATTAATACAGATGGTAGCCACAAATTGATTTTTTCCTCTCGGTGACATGAAATGTCAGTTAATATTAATTCCGTCTGAACGCATCAGCTGTATTTTTAAATTGTAAATTCATTAATGTGCTTAGACGGAAGAGCAGGCCTCAAGGCCTGAGCCTTGCCACCAGTAAAGACAATTTATTATTATTATTATTATTATTATTATTATTATTATTATTATTACTTCAGGTGGGAGGATCAGAGCAGTATCTTAAACGGTTCGGGTCGTTAGATCTAAAGATGTTAGGTCTATTGACAGAAGGTCTAATTTTTAATGTCTAAAGTCACAAGGTATATATAAACAAGTCTAAAGAAAATTTAGTCTAATTGTCAAAAATGTCTAATAAACTTCCGTCTGGATGTCCAATCTCTTATGCTGTAAAAGAAATACGTAACAAAATGTGGTTCACATATTATTACGTCAGTATATTATTGTATGAAATGAAATCACAATAGGAATGATACACTTTAAATTCAGAACGAGCGTAATGCACATAGAAAGAAACAGGTGTTAAATATTCAGTCTTCATTTTCGGTTGTTGGTGGAGCATGGAATTTTAATGGCTCAAAGACCGTAGGTATAAGTCGATATCACGTCGATCTTTATAATAATTTGCTACCATTCAATTTACTTGCCTTTGATTGATTTGCTTAACTATTGGACACCGTTGTATATTTACTAGATGTCGGTGTTTATGTGTCTTAGACTTTATTAATTGAACCTTCTAATTGTAGACCTCTTTCGGTATTAGACCCTTTGTCGCGTGGGTCTTATGTCGCATTAGACCTGGTTCGCAATAGATTTCCTGTTCATTAGGCCTAACGAGTAATAGACCTTTTGTCCGTGGACCTGACGACCTGAAACCCCATAAACGGGCCTGGGACTGCGCATGACTCTTCCTTCCTAGCTTATTGTCCTTTTTCCCTGTTCCATATTTGATAAAAATTTAATAAGTATAGACTATGTCTAGAATAACTTTATTTTTACAAATAAAACAATGTTGTTAAAAGTCTATCGTCTTCTGTATTATTACAGTAGCATACATATCTCTTGCGGCTCTCACTCGAAACCAATATTTATATGAGATCTCTAAAGAAAGATAATTTCATGGAGAAGTGACGAATTGCGCTTTTACTTTAAAGATATGAAGGATTTGTTCAAAAAGCACATAAATATTCCCGTGAAATGCAACCCGCAACACTCGGTCGGATTTTAAAGAAACTATATATCAACAAATAACTCCGAGACGAAGCGTTTTATGGCATTAAAAACTAAAATTTGAAGCCAAATTCCTAAAAAAATTTTCCTCATACCGTAATGGATGAAATATTCTTGGACATTCTATTACTCTTTTTTTTCCTGCTAATTCGACGTTTCTCACTTCTGCCAATATGTTCAGTGGAATCTGCTACTGTATGTGAAATTGAACTAATGACTTGATATTCTACGCGATTGAATTACTGGGGAATTACAGGGGCGTAATTCTCTGCTCGGTAATAATGTTAAATAAAAATTGTTTGTATTGATAAGTGTGTATTTAATTGTTTTCAATTACAAGGAAACATAGAACAAGTAACGGAAGATAAGAGGCTCTTGAGAAAAATATATATTACAGGATTATGGAAATGGAAAAAATAGGGTGGGGTTTTACACGCGAGAGTTCTCGCACATATATGTTTGTACTACGTAATTCTATTCGATTCTTTATCTGTCATTTATTTTCATTCACACAGTCTTCCTCCACTTCTGTCAAGTTTCGTAGGACTAGGTGAACGCAGCTTTTGTGCGCCCCATCACTTGCATAATTCCAACACACAGACACACACACACAGACACACACACACACACACACATAGACTCCCTACAACCGCAAGGGCTGCTGTCTGCGCGAGAAACGGGGCCTCGATCGACCTTCCAGCAGAAACGAGCTGCAGTAAATTGCGGTTAATTGCAGTAGGAACTGTTCCTGCTGTCCGGTAGAAAGCATTCAATCAATAGTTATTTATACACGAAGAGCGTTATAAGGGTTCTTCGGCGACAACAATCCCAAGGACCTTCAGCCCGAAGGCCGTTTGGCCTTCTCCCTTGTTGTCGCGTGACTAGTATGAACGACTAATTTCCGATAGACTTGCGGATATTAAATGGCAAGAGATCCTGGCAGCAACGGCCGAAAAACGTTCGCTAGTTGCGCAAATTCACGCGAGCCCGTTATGGGGTTGCGAACGATACGTACACACAGTGTGAAAGGACGCAATAGGGGGATACGCTTGTTTCAGGATCGGGGGGTGGATGCAACGTAGATTAAAGGACTCTAATGGTAATGGCATCTGTGTGCTTTGCGGTGATAGGAAAGACTGGATCCACATCCTTTTAATTTTCTGTGCGAACGAAACTTGGAGAGGAAAATGGATGGGAATGGGAAATTACTTCTTCCAAAATAGGAAAATAACGCTCGCCCAAAACATTTTAGGTAATAAAACATCTAAATTCATGAAAAAATTAGGAACACTTCTAGGAAAGGTTCGGACCATTAGGGAAACTGAAATTCGGGAGTGGGAAAACAGCACTGGTTAGTACAAGCGGAGCCTAGACTGGAGAGAAATAAATAACTCAATAAGTCAATAAACTAACAATAATTAAGTTAATCAGTAAGTTATGTTAAGTTAGTGAACAGTAAAAAAAAGTCATATGTCGTAGTCAATTGTTAAGTATAAGTACATAAATAAGTCAATAAAAAAATGAACTTAAAATAAATTAAAATAAATTAAATAAATTAAAATGAAATGAAAATACAATAAAAATAAAATAAAAGGAAACGGTTAAAGTAATAAGCACATTAGTGGGTGAAGGGAAGTAGGAATCGGAAATGTAAGGGCAGAGGCGTTGGTGCGGACGATCTTCTGTGGTGCCGTTTGTTTTCGGGTGCTGAGGAGGTCAAACACTGGAAGGAGAATGCCTGACGCCCGCGCCAAATAAATAAATAATTTAAAAACAAAAATCGGATAGATTAGCATGTACTCGGCTTCTGAATACAGGTTTTTCCCCCTTCAGGGTTTTTTTCCTCAGCCGTATCTTACGGTCTCTTTTCCGCGGCATTGATGCGATGGAGAGACTATTTGGGGTGAATACCAGAATACGAAAGGTTAGAACGCGGTAGAATGTAGATATTGTAATGGCTTAAATGCCCTCGGACTAGCCACTTAGCATCCAGTTTTCTAATTTGTATGTAATAATAACCTATTAAATAAAAAAAATTAAATAAAAATAAATTGGGACTAGCACGAGAATCCAGACTACGCGGAGAGTAGGGATAGGAGGGATAATAGAATCAAATATTTGCATTTTTCAGTCAAAATATTTTTTTAGAGTTTCTGAATTCATAATAAATCCACAGATACCTATCATATGTCCGGAACATCGTAGTTTTCTTTCGATTTCCGTTCAAATTCGAAATTCGAAGTATAAATTCTTGCTTAATGTTATTTGACCTAACTCATTTAAGGATCAAAAATTTAATCATTCCAGAAAAAATATGTTAATTTACTTTTCGGTAACTTTCCCTCTGATGACACCACTATATCATGGGACGGTCGTGGGAGCGGGGGGTGGAGGCACGGTGGAGTAGGGGGACGGAGGCAGGGACGGGGGCGGGGGCGGCAGCAAACGCAGAAACGGCGACGGAGGCGGTGCACCGCCGAGTTAACTTGTCGCTACATCTCCGCGAGCAGCCATTGATAGAGAAATGGAACCGTCCCATTGTTTGAAAACTTCACTCAACTCATCGAACAAGTTAGAGTACAACCTCATCACGCTGTTTGAGGTGCATTACGGCCGCGAGGGGGGAATAGCAGCATAGCAGCACGTTGCCGCCTCCGCCGCCTCGCTTCCGTTCCACGGCGTCTCCGCCTTCACCGCCATCCAGACGGGGCGACCGGCCGAGTTGAATTCCGAGTACGAAACGGAATCAGAAGGCAACTTGTAAAACGATAAAACTTGGTGCCATGTCGCTGCCTCGCGCTCCAGGCTCGTTCCTTCCACGGGCCTGCAGAGAAACGCAAGCTGCGAGAATGGGGATGAAGTTTATTGTAACGATAGTGAAGGGAGTTCACTGGCAATGTAGTCACAATATACGGTGTCACATTGGCATAGAAAAAACATTGTAAAATCTCGTAACAGAAAATTGCGATGAAGAACAATATGTTATATCTATTTTGTTCAAAATGGGATATTTGAGCAAACGTACTCCAATTTTATAAATATAATTACAAAAATGTTCAAAATGTATTATTAATGAAGGCAGAAACCGTCAACACAACGCATGTGCATGCACACTTAGAAATACTTGTGTAAAGTGGTATACTGTAAAAGGAGGTAAATGTTATATTTTCCAACACCGAACAACACCGATCTCTTCTTTGGAAGCGAGTTAACTGATTTACTCGCTTTCCAAACTAAGGAGCCCTGATACGAAGTGCGGCAATGGTATGGAGCAAGAAAATAAGACATGTCTTCTTCGGTTTACAACTCTGGATGGTATTTTGCATATCAGAAACGGATACAAGGCGTACACATTTTATTCTGTTGTGAAAAAGATAGACGATTACTCCGCCCCCGTATTTGTCTTTGTTTATTACTTTAGTTCATGTCGATGCGGGACGGGGCGGGGCGAGGCGTGAGGAAGGACGCGGTGAGGCCAAGAGATGCGATGGAGGACAGGCTTACAGAAGGAGAGGTAGGGTGAGGTGAGGCGAAGAAGTTTTTTCGTTGTTGTTTTTTAAATTCAAAATTCAAGTAGTATATGACAGTGTAGGGATCACAGAATTTTGAGAACGAGCAGAGAATTCACTTCTCCCCATAACACGTCATACGCAGTTTTTTGACGTAAAATAAAAAATAAAAAAAGTGTGGCCAAGTGTGGTGAGGTGGAGTAAGGTGGAGCGAGATGAGGCAGGATGAGGCAGAATGAGGCAGGATGCGGCAGGATGAGACAGGATGAGGCAGGATGAGCAGAGAGGCAGGAAGAGGCAGAATGAGGCAGGATGAGGCAGGATGAGGCAGAATGAGGCAGGATGAGGCAGGATGATGAAGGACGAGGCAGGATGAGCAGAATGAGGCAGGATGAGGCAGAATTAGGCAGAATGAGGCAGGATGAGGCAGATGAGGCAGGATGAGGCAGGATGAGCAGGATGAGGCCAGATGACGCAGGATGAGGCCAGATGAGGTCGGATGAGGCCGGATGAGGCAGGGTGAGGCGTGGGGACACGAGGTGAGGGAATTGGGGGAGGGGAGCGGCACGAAAAGCCTTGGATGCGCCGGCGGCGAAGTGGCGTGGGCAGCGCTGCTTTGGGATGTAACTTCCGTGATGTTCGCGACGACGACCGCTTCTGAACGAGAAGAGCGAGGAAAGTGAAACTCGACTCGAGTCGCCTCGCTTGCTCGCGCCGCCGCCTCGAACTTGGCTGAAACGACGCGAGAGAGAAGCGGCGCTGACGACCCGAATTGTGCGTAGGCTCCCGATGTTTGGGAACAGCAAGTTGCCGCCGAGACGACTACTTTGAATAGCGGTTGAATGGTGACACCTCGCAAGTTAGAGATTGTCAGCCGCCTATTGTGAAAACGGAGGAATATCTTTCACTCGCGAAGGAAGTCTGCTGACAGTGGCAAAGACGCTAATTTATACAAGGTTTCTTGATTTTTAAGTATTTGCATAAATTTGCAGAACTTTATGTCGCAAACTGCGCCATTCTTTAAATCCCCGTCTCAACGTTAATTAGATGAATAAAAGTTCATAAAATTGCAGTGAAATGTACGCTAAGTGATAGGGGAATATCAAATTACTTTCGTGTTTTATCGCAATTAGACTACAATATGGTTTGAAAAATTGAGACTTCAATTAAAAAAATGGTGGAAAATGGAAAAAATAGTACTGTTCACCCACATATCGCAAGAATTGAATACAATTTTAATGAACGAAGTATAATTTTTTGAGTAAACTATTTCATAAAATGACAAAGAAATTGAACGCTACCGATTTAGCACTTTTAGTTTTAAGACCACTTTTACGGCTCTTGCGATTAATTGAAACTAAAAAATTGACAACAATCGTTGATTTGCTTATTGTTCCAAATTATCGGTAGAATTGTTTAGATAATTTTACATTATTTCGGTATTTGGATGGATATTTGGAAACTTGGATATTTCTTCCATATTCCTTCATATTTACAAGTTCATCAATAAAATATTTTACACATTTAGCACTTTTTGGAAATCATGTCATTACAGAAAAATCATTAAAATGCCTTAAATGTTCAGAAATTCCAGAATTTAAAGCCACGTTTACTTATTTTGTGCATCAGTGAGCTCAATATTGATTTCATATTCATATTTCGTTTCTTCTAATTTCTGTTCTTAGCATGGATTGATGGACTTGAATTTGACACGGTGGAACATGCGTGTTTCTGCCCGAAATGTTTACTAAAAAAGAACTACAAAATTCTCAGTTAAACAAATGTAAATGTTGAAATGTGCCTTGAAAGTCAAATTGCGTTTTAGTTAAAATATTTTTTCAGTACGCGGACACAGTACACATGGTCAACTAAATGTTTGTTAAGATTCTTGTCGGCAATTTATATATCTAGATTGCCTATAAAAGTACATTAATTGTTTACTCTTTATATGAAGCTAAGAAAGGTAAGATACTTAAGGTTTCGACATATTGGTACAATAATATTTACAACTTTAATCTTAGAAACAAAATAGACATTTCTCTAAATTCTCAGGAACGAGTATAATGCTAAATAAAGGCGCCAGGCTTTCTCTTCTGGTCTAATACATATAGAAGCCTGAACAGTAGCAGTTAGACAACATGTCTTCTACCGCTGAGGAAGATTTTTGGTCCCCGCCCGACCCAAGAGGAATTAAGTACCATGTAATTCGGTAGTTCTCTTCGCGATTCTCTAATTTTTCAGTCCTTCATTAGACCGTGTTCTCCATTTTACTGACGATATTAATCATTACATCGCAACAACGCTTTTCCGAGACCGTACTCTGACAATTATGTCGTCGCCCAAAAATATTTCAGGTATGGCACTCGATGAAATAAATATTTTAAGAAATAGGTTAAGATCTGTTATCTCTTTACTGTTATAAATATATTCTGAACTGTTTTGGAAAATATAACACTATTTATTTTCAAATTGTTATTAATTAATAACATTTATTATAAAATTAAGTCGAATAAATTACGTAAATGAAAAAATAATATTAGAGTGAATATTTTTTTAAATAATGACGAAGTATTATTAATAAATACAAAAAAGAATCAAATAAACATATTACATAACGCCCAAGTACTTGTATTATCCATTCTCATTGTTATAAAAATCACGGAATAAAAAACAACACGCGGTAAACAGAAAATATTAGTCACAGAATTTAAATTGTAACACGTAGAGCGCACACAAAACGCGAGGAAGAGCAAAGCGCTCGATTTGCTCGCATACCCGGTGACCGCAACTCTTTGACCTCGGTGAGCAGCAACTCTTTGCGGAAGGCGAGCGGAAGGCGGGCGGAAGGCGGGCGGAAGGCGGGCGGAAGGCGGGCGGAAGGCGGGCGGAAGGAGGGCGGAAGGCGGGCGGAAGGCGGGCGGAAGGCGGGCGGAAGGCGGGCGGAAGGCGGGCGGAAGGCGGGCGGAAGGCGGGCGGAAGGCGGGCGGAAGGCGGGCGGAAGGCGGGCGGAAGGCGGGCGGAAAGCGGCGGAAGGCGGGCGGAAGGCGGGCGGAAGGCGGGCGGAAGGCGGGCGGAAGGCGGGCGGAAGGCGGGCGGAAGGCGGGCGGAAGGCGGGCGGAAGGCGGGCGGAAAGCGGGCGGAAGGCGGGCGGAAGGCGGGCGGAAGGCGGGCGGAAGGCGGGCGGAAGGCGGGCGGAAGGCGGGCGGAAGGAGGGCGGAAGGCGGGCGGAAGGCGGGCGAAGGCGGGCGGAAGGCGCGGAAGGCGGGCGGAAGGCGGGCGGAAGGCGGGCGGAAGGAGGGCGGAAGGCGGCGGAAGGCGGGCGGAAGGCGGGCGGAAGGAGGGCGGAAGGCGGCGGAAGGCGGGCGGAAAGCGGGCGGAAGGCGGGCGGAAGGCGGGCGGAAAGCGGGCGGAAGGCGGCGGAAGGCGAGCGGAAGGCGGGCGGAAGGCGGCGCGAAGGCGGGCGGAAGGCGGCGGAAGGCGGGCGAAGGCGGGCGGAAGTCGGGCGGGGCAGGCGGAGGCGGGCGGAAGGCGGGCGGAAGGCGGGCGGAAGGCAGGCGGAAGGCAGGCGGAAGGCGGGCGGAAGGCGGGCGAAGGCGGGCGGAAGGCGGCGGAAGGTGGGGAAGCGGCGAGGCGGCGGAAGGCAGTGGAAGGCGGCGGAAGGCGGCGGAAGGCGGAGGAAAGGCAGGCGGAAGGGGGCGGGAAGGCGGGCGGAAGGCGGGCGGAAGGCGGGCGGAAGGCGGGCGGAAGGGGGACGGAAGGCGGGCGGAAGGCGGCGGAAGGCAGCGGAAGGCGGCGGAAGGAGAGGGCGAAGGGGGCGGAAGGGGGCGGAAGGGGGCGGAAGGCAGGGCGGAAGGCGGAGCGGAAGGCAGGAGGAAAGGCGGAGGGGGAAGGAGGGCGGAAGGCGGGGGAAGGCGGCGGAAGGAGGGCGGAAGGGCGGAAGCGGCGGAAGGCGGGCGGAAGATGGGCGGAAGGCGGGCGGAAGGCGGAGCGGAAAGCGGCGGAAGGAGGCGAAGGCGGACGGAAAGGCGGCGAAGGGGGCGAGCGGGGAAGGCGGCGGAAGCAGCGAGCGGAAGGCGGGCGGAAGAGGCGGGCGGAAGGAGGCGGAGGCGGAAGGCGGCGGAAGGGGCGGAGGCGGGCAGGAGGCGGGCGGAAGGCGGGGGAAGGCGGGAAGCGGAAGGCGGGCGGAAGGCGGGCGGAAGGCGGGCGGAAGAGCGGAGCGGAAGGCGGCGGAAGGCGGGCGGAAGGCGGCGGAAGGGCAGGGGGAAGGCGGGCGGAAGGCGGGCGGAAAGGGCGGAAGGCGGCGGAAGGCAGGCGGAAGGCAGGCGGAAGGCGGCGGAAGGCGGGCGGAAGGCGGGCGGAAGGCGAGGCGGACAGGCAGGCGGAAGGCGGGCGGAAGCGGGCGGAAGGCGGGCGGAAGGCGGCGGAAGGCGGGCGGAAGGCGGCGGAAAGGCGGAGGAGGAAGGGCGGAAGGCGGGCGGGAAGGAGGGCGGAAGGCGGGCGGAAGGCGGGCGGAAAGCGGGCGGAAGGCGGGCGGAAGCGCGGGCGGAAAGGCGGCGGGAAGGCGGAGCGGAAGGCGGGCGGAAGGCGGGCGGAAGGCGGGCGGAAGGGGGCGAAGCGGCGGAAGGCGGGCGGAAGGGCGAAGGGAAGGCGGCGGAAGGCGGCGGAAGGCGGGCGGAAGGCGGGCGGAAGGCAGGGGGGAAGGCGGCGGAAGGCGGGCGGAAGGCGGGCGGAAGGCGGGCGGAAGGCGGCGAAGGCGGCGGAAGGAGGGGCGGAAGGCGGGCGGAAGGCGGCGGAAGGCAGGCGGAAGGAGGGCGGAAGGCGGGCGGAAGGCGGCGGAAGGCGGGCGGAAGGCGGCGAAGGCGGGCGGAAGCAGGCGGAAGGCAGGCGGAAGGCGGGCGGAAGGCGGGCGGAAGGCGGCGGAAGGCGGACGGAAGGCGGCGGAAAGCGGGCGGAAGGCGGGCGGAAGGCGGCGGAAGTAGCGCGGAAGGCAGGGCGGAAGGCGGGCGGAAGGCGGGCGAAGGCGGAGGGAAGGCGGCGGAAGGCGGGCGGAAGGCGGCGGAAAGCGGCGGAAGGAGGGCGGAAGGCGGGCGGAAGGCGGGCGGAAAGGCAGGCGGAAGAGCGAGGCGGAAGCGGCGAAGGCGGAGCGGAAGGCGGGCGGAAGGCGGGCGGAAGGCGGGCGGAAGGCAGGCGGAAGGAGCGGAAGGCGGGCGGAAGGCGGGCGGAAGGCGGCGGAAGGCGGCGGAAGGCGGGCGGAAGGCGAAGGGCGGAAGGGGCGGAAGGAGGGAAGGCGGGCGGAAGGCGGGCGGAAGGCGGAAGAGGGCGGAAGGCGGGCGGAAGGCGGGCGGAAGGGGGCGGAAGGCGGCGGAAGGGCGAAGGCGGACGGAAGGCGGGCGGAAGGCGGGCGAAGGCGGCGGAAGGCGGCGAAGGAGGGCGGAAGGCGGGCGGAAGGCGGCGGAAGGCGGGCGGAAGGCGGGCGGAAGGCGGGCGGAAGGAGGGCGGAAGGCGGGCGGAAGGCGGGCGGAAGGCGGGCGGAAGGGGGCGGAAGGCGGGCGGAAGGGGCGGAAGCGGCGGAAGGCGGGCGGAAGGCGGGCGGAAGGCGGGCGGAAGCGGGCGGAAGGCAGGCGGAAGGGGGCGGAAGCGCGGAAGGCGGCGGAAGGCGGGCGGAAGGCGGGCGGAAGGCGGCGGAAGGCGGCGGAAGGCGGGCGGAAGGCGGGGGAAGGCGGGCGGAAGGCGGGCGGAAGGCGGGCGGAGGCGGCGGAAGGGGAAGGACGAGGCGGCGAAGGCGCGAGGCGGGAAGGAGGCGGGCGGGAAGGCGGGCGAAGGGGCGAAGGAGGGGGAAGGGGCGAAGGCGGCGGAAGGCGCGGAAGGCGGCGGAAGGCGGGCGGAGAGGCGAGGCGGAAGGCGCGAGGCGGCAAGGCGGCGGAAGGCGGCGGAAGGCGGCGGAAGGCAGGGGGAAGCGGCGAAGCGGCGGAAGGCGGCGGAAGGGGGCGAAGGCGGCGGAAGGCGGCGGAAGGCGGGCGGAAGAAGGGGGAAGGCGGGAAGGCGGGCGGAAGGCGGGCGGGGGCGAAGGCGGAAGGCGGGGAAGGCGGCGAAGGCGGCGGAAGGCGGCAGGCGGCGAAGGCGGGCGGAAGGGCGGCGGCGGAGCGGAAAGGGGGGCGGAAGGCGGCGAGGCGGGCGGAAGGCGGCGGAAGGCGGGGAAGGCGGCGGAAGGCGGGCGGAAGGGCGAAGGCGGGGAGGCGGGCGGAAGGCGGGCGGAAGGCGGCGGAAGGCGGGCGGAAGGCGGCGGAAGGCGGCGGAAGGGCGAAGGTGGGCGGAAGGCGGGCGGAAGGTGGGCGGAAGGCGGGCGGAAGGCGGGCGGAAGGCGGGGAAGGCGGCGGAAGGCGGGCGGAAGGCGGGCGGCAACGGCGGAAGGCGGCGGGAAGGCGGGCGGACGGCGAAGGCGGCGAAGCGGCGGAAGGCGAGGTGAAGGCGGCGGCGGAAGGCGGGCGGAAGGCGGGCGGAAGGCGGGCGGAAGGTGGGCGGAAGGGGGCGGAAGGGGGCGGAAGGACGGGAGAGCACACCGGCGCGGAGGGAGCGCGGGCGCCAATTAATTAGCAGAGGCCTGGGCGGGCGCTGAGCTCACCTGTGCGGCGCGCGCCGGCGGACGACTGCGGCAGCGGGGACGCTCCAATGGTGCACCTGCGCAGAGCAGAAGATCGCGTCACCAGAAGCATTCACTCACTGTTTCTCTGCGTGCGAGGAATCAAATTACATTTGTGGCAAGAAAACGCAACTTCATTGGATGAAAATTGGGTACAAGATATGTGCTGTTTTCTCTCTAGAACGTAATATCATGAATTAAAGTAATGCATGCCACTGGAAAAATGGAACATTTGTGACGTTAGCTATTATACCAATTTATTCTATTATTTAAAAAATACATTTCTATTTGTGTTCAATTTATATTTTTTCACATATTTTCGAATTTATATAATTATCTCTTATTCACAACTAAAATGTGCCGAAAACCTGCAGTTTGTATAAAACAGTGTTTAAACTCAAAATGTTTTTTGTTTCTCCTGAATAATATTCGCAATTGGTATCAGCTTCTTTTGATCGGAAATGTCTGAAATGTGATATTTTTATTTTTTGTTGTAAATCAATATTTTGGTATTTGGCCTCCAAGAAAGAGCATAATTTAATCTCTGACATTTTTTTTCAATTGCAGTACGTATACTTCAGAAAAATTTTAAAAAAATTTCACCAGTTTTAATAATTATAAATACGACCGTAAAAGGCGTTATAAATATGAACACAGTGATGGGGCAATTATGCACAAAAAACATACTCTCAGGTTTATGCTTTACCATTTTTGGAACCAATAAATATGTGTCTACGATCTTAAAAAAATTAATTATATTTTTTTTCTTTAAAACAGGACAAATTATCAAATGCAAATAAAAAATGTTTGTAAGCACTTAAAGACTTAGCATAGTTTATTTAAAAATAAAACTCAAACACCAATACTGCTATAAGTGAAATATTATTTAATTTTTTAAATATATTTGAGTAATCGAACAAATGTTAGAAAAGGTCTCCAAGAGGAAAACTACATATGTTAGATATGGGTGCTATAATTTTTTCTTAAAATGTCTTTTTTGGGGGCTTTTTTTGTGAAACTTCCCATTACAATTCACAATGTACATAATTAATTTATTTTTATCCTTTTATAAATAGTAGTTTTATTGTGATATATTTTACTAGGCAACACTATCAAGTTACTTTTTAAAGAACACAGAAAAAAATTTTACACAGAAAAAAATCAAAAAAGAGGCGTGAATTAGGTGATACGAAATAAATATAACGAGTATGAATCCTCAGCATACCGAAGATTTTTCTCCTCTTCGTGGTATTACTCAACAATTACTCAGTTGTTTAAAAGTTCATTATATCATTCAAAGTTCTACAGTTAAGTAAATTAATGCACAAAACATCCAATCTACAAGAATTAATGCTGTTGAAAAATGGCTTGAAAAGTTGGAACATATATTAACATTTTGAGTCGCAATTATGTACGCTAATAATTATGTAAGTGTGGGATGGTAGCTGTAGAAACGTTAGACAAGTTCTACACATTTTCTATATGGAAAATAAAAAGAATCATATCGTTTCATGTTGTCCAATATTCAGAAACTAATGAAATGGGGGAATTTTACACATGTTAGAATAATAATATCGGCATTAATTGCGAAAACAGTGTTTAAAATTTTTCATAAAATCTGAACGTTTTATATTTACCAAGTTCTGTACATGTACTATATTGACAGAAATATGACAAGGAAATCCAAGAGTCCACTTTATCTTAAAAATGTAATGCATAATATAATTATCAGTTATGGTTTTTCTATTTTCGTGGTTTTAGCTGAGATCTTGTGGTCATTCATATAATAGACGTATGATGGAGGTAATCAGACTACAATGAATAATAAAATTGTGTATTTAACATATTGCAAACTAATACACTTTATCAAACAGGTAACGTGGTCAAATATGCACATATTGAAGTACGCAGAATTCAACAATCATATTAATTAGAGAATCTATTTTCTCTGTAGTTAGTCTAGACTAACCACAACGAGTTTTGTCTAACTATAGAAAAAATGGATTCTCCAATGAATAAGTTTGTTGAATTCTGGTAACCACAATCTGTGTGTAATTGATCACATTCCTTGAATATGTTTAATATAATATGTTGCTTGTTCCGCTGAAAATGGGAAAGTTCCCCGAAACTAGCTTGGTAATGTATATTACTGTACAATGTGTTAAATACACTATTATCTTATTCATTGTGATCTGATTACCTCCTTCATAAGTCTATAATATTTTTTTGCAAAAAGAACACGTATTTCGACGATTGATAGACATTACGTTTACATTTACTGACAATTTTTTGTGAATAAAACCTTTTCCAACTTAAGAATACTTACCGTAGCTTCTCTTACAACAATGTAACATTCACATGTATTTTCTTATAAAAAAAATCGAAAGCGTTAGATAGATTGGTTACAACTGTTGCCACTGTAATAGGTGGCCTTGTTACAACACACAAAATGAAATAATGAACAAATAACCGAATTTAACTTTTATTCTTTTAGTTTTGTGACTATTAAAATTTAGGTTTGCACTATAAAACCGGTTAATAATAGTAAGTGATTAGATATTTGGAGCACTCTGCCCTCTATTTAAAGCAATCACGAGATTTGGTTGAGCGCAATGTTCAAATATCTATCAAAAGAAATCTGTCTAAAATATGAATATTTTTGCAATTTATTATTGCAAGGACATAATGAAAGTCAGAACTACACAAATCATATAAGAGCACTTTAATATATTAGAGCAAAACGTTTGAAGACAAACATTTCATACTTTTCGAGAAAAATGTTGAAAACGCCATATAAAATTCAAATAAAGTACTCCCCAAAACTAAAATGTTTAATGGTCACCAGAACAGCACGACTATTTACGTACACGTTTCAGATTAAACGATTCTAATCTGACAGAGTTATGCAGTCATTTATCCACATTTTCATTCCGATTTTGGTGTAAAAATTTGCGTGCACCTCCTCTATCCATCTACGCAAATATACACTATTTTTGAAGCAGCACAAGTAAACCTTCATTCTGACATTAAACCATTCAAAACAACATTAAACACGCATTTTACGACAAAATTGTGAGATCGTATTTTTGTGGTGATTCCAATCCTTTTCCTCATCAAATTTTTATAGGGAGAAAAAATAAAATATAACAGATACGACGCACTTTAATAACCAATAAAAAATTAAGAAATACAACGCGATACCGAAAAATTCAATGAAACAAATCAAATGAACAATATAGACCACATAGAACAATATTGATTCACGAATATGGATTAAGTGAGCGAAATCCATTGAGGAAAATATCCCAAAAGAATAAAGTCTCACGCACACAAAAGCTGTGCGATTGTAATTGCAGATGAGGGTTTACAGAGAGACGCGCCCCCTTGCCCCGGGAAGTTGAGATTCTTTCATATTTAATGGCGGCGGGAGAGCCGCCCGGGCACTCAAGAGCATCTCCCGATCGCTGGGGCGTCTCCGATGCGGCTGCCTTTGCCGCGCCCCCCTCAAGAACTCCTTCCTCCATTCCCTAGCCCCAACACAACCTCGCTGCTCCTCGCTTTCCGCTTGGAATCCTATTCACATTGCACCACACAGCTCTGACACTGCGACCCAACAGAAGCTACCTCATCACTTGACTGGTTTTCTTCACTCGGGCACCGGGAGCGGTGCATCAACTGATGTCACTGCAGCGCCTCTGACCGGGAGGTCCTAGGTTCCCACTCCCCACGGCGGCAGGATTTTCGACACTAACTTTTCAGCTAGGTCGAATTCAGACGCTGTCTGGAGGAGAATTCTAGCGGCCGGCTGCTCTGATCGGTTGTTTTCCGTTGTTTCTCCGATCAACACCAGGCGAATGCCGGAGCAGTACCCTACCAAACGGGCCAAGGACCGCGCGCGATCTTTCCTTCCACTTCCTTGTCCTATCCTCTCCCTTTACACACACACTTACACTAACATGCACTACACTCACATATTCCAGGGGACCGGTCGTGAGCTTAGAGCTTGTCTCGGCTGGGGCGGTGCCCCGTTGGTGGAAGAGTCCTGGTTAGGGGGAAACCCCACTAGACGACGGTAGGTCGGCGCCGGATCTCGCCATCCAGCGGGGGAAGACCACCGCCATCTCTTGATAAAAAACATGCACTACACTAACGGGACTAATTACCGAAGCAGTTGACGCGCCCGGAAACACGAAAAAATCAATCAATCAATTCACTGGGGCACAGCCTAATGCTCACTACACAGCCCGTCGTTCACCTCTGCACAGCCTACCCTTCATTCCTGCACATCTTTCGCAATCCGAGCACTTTTTATATCTCGTCAAGTCAACCCTTTTCCATTTTTAACCCACACCGGATAAGTCAGTCGGGATATGGTAATCCCCACGGCAGATCCATTGGAATTCTTTTCAGAGCAACGAGTCCCATCTTATCTCATTTATTGTTTGTCGGTGCTTTACCTCTCCGTTAAATGTACCTATCCAAAACCGACAATTACAGCAAAATTACAGCAACCCCCCCCCCATCTTACCTAAATTAAATAGACAGCTTCGCCTTGTATATACCACCACGTATATACCGGACCGAGCCATTCAGGATCAACTGATGTCATCCAGTGCTCTGACCGAGAGGTCTAGGATTCCAGACCAACGGGGAACGATTTTCGACACTACCTACAAACTAGGTCGAATTCAGTCACTGTCTGATGGAGAATTCTAGCAGTCTGCCCCTCTGATGGGCATTTTCCGTGGTTTCTCCGATCAATACTAGGCGAATATCGGAACACTAAAAACCCCAGATCGCGTGCATCTTTCCTTCCACTTCCTTGTCCTATCTTCACACATGCCATTATTCACTGCCACACATGCCAAAAGACCGGTCGAGAGCTTAGAGCTTGTCCTGGTCGGGGCCCTGACTAGGGTGGTGCCCCACTGGTGAGAGATACCTGGTTCGGGAAAACCCTGCTAGCCGATAGGTAGGTCAGCGCCGGATCTCACCATCTAGCGGCGGAAGATCACCGCTACCACTCGTGGGAAACGCATTACACTTACGGGACTAATGACCTTAGCAGTTGACGCGCCAGGAATCACCAATCATCATTCCCTCACATTACAACATACCCACCCTCCCGCTTTCTGAACTTTTCTCTCATCTTGTTCAATCTTTTTCGATCCGTCATGTCGCTCGATCGTGCTCGCTCATAATGCTTGATCCGCCCCACATTCTAATGCTCGCTCAGCCAAACTCTCGTTTCTAATCCCATTTCTCCCATTAATAGCGTTACTCCTGCCCTCCCGAAGCACGCTTAGTCATAGCGTGTAAC
This sequence comes from Teleogryllus oceanicus, assembly GCA_964035755.1. Taxonomy (NCBI): domain Eukaryota; kingdom Metazoa; phylum Arthropoda; class Insecta; order Orthoptera; family Gryllidae; genus Teleogryllus; species Teleogryllus oceanicus. Next base: position 238,943,604 of record CAXIVR010000002.1, on the reverse strand, counting down.
CTCCTTGCATTTTTTAGACTTTCCACGTTCTTTTCATTTCTAACTTACTACGATCAGCCATGCTATTTTATTCTCATTTCATAAATTCTCGAAAATTTTGGTTCAGTGACATTTACTGCACATCTGATCAGGGAATCGTAATCCCGAAAATTCCCGGGTTATTGCCGAGGACACTTAAATCTTCAGTCCTCTGTTCTTTAATTTCGCCCTTTCGGCACTGCGAGCGGCTCCTCTCAGCCACTTTATGAATCCAGTACTTCCAGAACTGAACTTGAAATATTGCGTGTGGAGGCGGTGGTAACCTCTGGATCGGCGCCTTCCTTAAGACTTCTGTTTTCGACAGGTTTTGTCTAGATCTATGTAGGCACGCTCTTTTTATTCAAATAGCCAGTTTATTGGAAAAAGTGTTTTACAGGTTATTTACACTAGTTGACAAATAAATATATAATTGAGATGGTTATTACCCAAAGTATCAAAGTTGTAACAAAACTCAATTAAACCATTTCTCTTGTGCAGACGTCAGAGAAGAGCCACACCACCTCTTCAGCGGACAAGTTGAAGGGGGAATACTTTTGAAGGTGGAGGGAATGCGACTTAAACAGTAAGTTAATTTATTCAGCATTCCACTCCACACATTATTTCTTAAAGAAAGAAAAAATAAAATATTATGATAATGTCGGTTATTTCACATCGTTTCTATAATATACAATTATAATTATATTACAATTTTCTTTAAAGACATTTTCAATGAACACAATATTTAGATTATCCACAACTTTTTTCAGATAAAAATAAAAAAAAACATTCGCTCATCAAATTACACTAAAAGAGAAAAAAAACTTTTAATGTGGCTAAAATAATTGAAACGAAGAGATTGATGACAGCGCCCCATATCGTGTCGCCACGTGTTCTTCGCAACCCGATCTTCACCCCACGCGGCGGGAGCAAGACGTGCATTAGGGACAGAAGGGCCATCCCCAGTCCCCAGCGGGCTTAAGGGGAGGGGCCGAGAAAAAAAAACAATATTATGATAATGTCGGTTATTTCACATCGGTTTTCTAATAATATACAATTACAATTATATTACAATATTTCATTCCAGACATTTTGCACTGAACACAATATTTAGATTATCCACAATTTATTTTTCAGATAAAAAGAAAAAAAAAACATTCGCTCATCAAATTACACTAAAAGAACAAAACTTTTCAAGGGGCTAAAATAATTGAAACGAAGAGATTGATGACAGCGCCCCATATCGTGTCGCCACGTGTTCTTCGCAACCCGATCTTCACCCGACGCAGCGGGAGCAAGACGTGCATTAGGGACGGAAGGGCCATCCCCAGTCCCCAGCGGGCTTAAGGGGAGGGGCCGAGCATCCGAGGGGGACGCGCGGGAAATCACGCGCGCAAACAGAGCGGGCGGCGCCGGAAAACGCCGCGGAGCGCACGCCGCCGCGCGAGCGCAATTAGGAAAACGGGCCGCCGAGGCCACGCCCCCTCCCGGGACCACGGCGCCCCCCGCGGGGCCACGCGCAAACAGCCAGGTGCGCAAACAGACGGAAGACGCGCATGGTGACGGGGAGGAGGGAACCTAGCATGGAGCGAGTTGTCGAAGATTGATGCTAATTCGGGCCGGGGAAACTGCTAAGGTGGTTTGTTCCGTACGTATAGTGGATGTTTTTTATCAAAAAAGGTGGCGGCTATCTTCTATTGCTGGATGGCGAGATGCGGCGCAGGCCTACCCCAACGATTTACAGAGTTTTCCCCAACTACGTATCTTCTACAAACGGGGCATCGCCCCAGCCGGTATAAGTTATAACCTCCCGACCTGTTTGCTAGTGAAGTGCATGTAAGTGTGCGTGTGTAAGTAAAGAGGACAGCATAAGGAAGGGAAGCACAGATCGCGCGAATAACGTGACCCGTTTGTTTAGATACTGCTCCGGCATTTGCTGGGGTTGATGAAAAAAAAAGTAAAACTTCCCAATAAAGCAGCCAGCTGCTAGAATTCTCCTCCATGTAGCGGCTAAATTCGGCCTAACTGTGCAGCGTGCGTCTAAAATCCTGCCACCGTTGGGGCTTGAATCCTATGATGGATGGTTTTTTTGTCAGTAATTCCTGACGCGATCACTACTGAAATCATTAGTCCCATAAGCGTAGTGCATTTTTCTCGAAATGGGTGGTATCTTCCCGCTGGATGGCGAGATCTGGCGCCTACCTACCGTCGGCTAGCGGGATTCTCCATGTTTCGGACTAACAACTCTTGCTCCATGCAAATTCTACTGTCAATCTCGTCTCTCTCAGCCTGAGGGGCTAGAGTTTCATGTTCGACACCAGCTATATATCAGGATTGAATCCATCCGCTATCTGGAGGAGAATTATTTCGCTTGGTTCCTCTGATAGGCAGTTTTCAGGGCTTTTACCAATTAACACCAGCTGAATGCCGGAGTAGTACCTTAAGAAGCGGGCCATATGTGATCTTTCTTCCCTTATCTATACAAACATTTTCTGCACTGCTATTATACATACAGGAAGGCTTGCCGGAAGGCTAGGGCTTTTCCTAGCTGGTGCGTTCCACCGCTACCTAGATAAAGATACCTAAAGGAGGAAACCTCCCAAGCTGACGATCAGGTCGGGATTGAACAACACGTCCAAAAAATGAAGGAACACCGGCTACTCCTGCGATACCACATTCTACAATTGAGGTTTAATTATCATAAAAGTTGCGATGGGAAACACAAGTAATCAATAGAACAGGAAAACTGTGCTCCGTTGAACCGAGAATCTGTAATTTCTATTTCGCACCAACCATAGAGGAAAGTTCTTACTCACCAGATTCCCCTTCATAATTTAATCCGTATAGTTTTCCACATTTTAAGTAAGAACTAGTGAAAATCCGTCAAAATTTGACGGTGAGATCTGAGATAAATGTAAAATACTGTGCCCAGACTAATGTTCACAATATGTTGTAATGTTTGGATCATCAAGGTATAACGAAGATATTCTGTGATGTGGAAGTTCCCAAAATTTTGAACACGTATGGCCCGTGACCAGGTGGCAATTCAATATCGGCGTCAAATGACACAAAAAAAGAGCTGACGGATATTATACTGACGGATATTTTTTCTAAAACTTTTTGATGTGTCTTCATGTACTATAAGCAACTTCGATTTCTTCTGGCATATTGCTCGAAGGCAAACTTAAGCACTAACCATCCAACGGGGGAAGATCACCGCCATCTCCCGAGAAAAACCATGCACTACACTAACGGGACTAATGACCAAAGCAGTTAACGCCCCGGAAACACGACAAAAGCAATCATCTAGATAAAAGAGTCTCTCACAAGGCAATTAAAAGCAAACGTTTGGGCCGAAAAGCCCATGGAAATAAGCAGAGTCGGGCGGCCGCTGAATTGCACTCACTGTCGCGCTGGAAGCGCTTATAGGCGCCTGCGAGCGCCGTCGAGATTCCGGTGCTGACGGGGCACGAAAAACGAGAGTAGAAGAAAGTCACCTTCACTGAGCTTGAATAGATTCCTTTATTCAAGAAAGTCACCTTATGGCAAAATATGCAGTATACAGCTTTTGTCGGAGTTATTTATAAAATAAGATAAAGAAGACGAGAATCTCTGAATTCCAGATATTATTCACTTCCCAGTTTTGAAATTCTAATAGAATTTCCGGATGATTTCTATGTCGCAATACAGTCGGTTTAAAGAATTAGTTATAATACGTATTTTTAGAAAATAAAATTCCTAGAAAATTCTCTAGGGCGATACAGTTGTTTCGGGTCGATCAGGCTGTTAGTGATTCCGAGGGCGTCATCTAACGAGGGCACTAGTTCCGTAAGTGTAGTGCATGTTTCCCTCGCGAGGCGGCAGTGATATTCCCCCGCTGAATGGCGAGATCCGACGCCGACCTACCGTCGACTAGCGGGATTTCCTTCAACCAGGTATCTGCCACTACCGAGGCCCCGCCCTGGCCGGGACAAGCTCTAAACTCCCAACCGGTCTCCCGGGATGTGTAGTAGTGTAGTGCGTGTGTTAGTGTGTATGTAAGGGCTGAGGATACGACCAGAAAGGGGAAGGAAAAATCGCGGGCGGTCCGTGTACTCGTTTGTTATCGTACTACTGTCATTCGTCTGGAGTTGACCGGAGAAACCACGGAAAACTATCGATTACAGCAGTTTGCCGCTAGAACTCTCATCCAGACAGCGACTGCATTCGACCTAGCTTGAGCGAAAATCTTGCTACTGTCGGAACTCGAACCTAAGTCCTCCCGGTCATAGACACACTGCAGTGATATCAGTTGAGGCTTAGGGTAATCAGAGATCTTGATTTTTTGTAAGCGTTTAAAATATTTAAGCGCCTTTACGATGGGGAAACTCATACAATTCGCATGGTTCTTCCGGCTTTTCAAAGCCCCAAACGCCCCAAACGCCCCAAACGCCCCAAACGCCGACGCTCCAAAGCCCCAAACGCCGACGCATAGTGTCCAGAAGAGGCGGCTCCCACCGCCCGCGGCGCCTGCCGGGGGCGGCCAGCCATCCGGCGGAAGGAAACGGGTGGCTGCGGCGAGGGGAGGGGCGGGGCATCTCGGACGCGAAGATGTCTGCGGAGACGCGCAGCGCCCGCGGCGACGGCGGCCGTCTTCCAAATCAAGTTAGCCCCTCCCCGCCCCTCCCTTTCCGGCCACTCCCTCATCCCCTCCCCCGCGACGTGCAGTACCTGGCGGCCGCCGACCACTGAAACAAAGTTACTTTCGTCATAATGCGATTGCGTCCCGCGGCCCGGTGCCCCCTCCCCTCGCGGGTGGGAAGGGGGGGGGGAGGAAAGACAACGCATCTTTGGCGAAGAGCGAATCCGTTTTGGAGCGCGCCCGTCGGAAACGTAAATGCCGTGAGGCGTTTCTTGTGTTTGGGCAGCAGATGGCCTGGCGGCGGCGCTGGAGGGGATTGGGGAGAGCCGGAGGAGAGCGGCCTGGCAGCGACACGACGTGGCTCCCGAGTTCCATAGCGGACGCACAGATGCTCTCTAATGGGTGAGCAGCGATTCACAAAGCCTGTCCGGATAGCCGAGACCGCTAAGGCGGTAGTGCCGCGGCGATCTCGGACGGAAGGATCGCGGGTTCGAGTCTCGCCTCGGGCATGGGTGGGTTTGTGTAAGTCTGTTTGTGTGTGCCGTCCATTCATCCTTCATTATTATCATCATCCTTTCATTTTCCGTCCCCCAGGACTAACAACTCTGGGGGTATAAAAATCGGATTCAGCCTAATAATTCAACTTGTGCTATCCATCTATCGCACCAAAAACACTTTCCTCAAAATTTTAGCCAATCACGATTCATAACACCGACGTTCTCCCCTAGAGTATCCTCTCCAATCTATAGACTAAGTTAGCTTAACTATTTAACTAGATTAACTCTGAAACAAATACATCTGTATAGTAATTGTACTGAAAAGTAAATTAAAAATAAAAAAAATAAAATACTTAGGTTAAACATTGATACAAACTAAACTGGAACATACATTGACAATAAAGTAATACAGGCAAAACAAACTATTACAATTAAAACCATTCATCAATAGAACAGCCATCTACCATATGACACCACTCTCACAATATATAAAATAATAATCAGACCCCTCTTACTGCATGCATGCCCAATATGACTAAATGCAGCTAGAACCAATCTTGACAAAATCCAAATGATCCAAAATCAGTCCTACGACAATTACCAAAGCACTATGGTTCATATTTAATGCACAGCTCCATAAAGAATTCAATCTCCAACCCATAACCCAACACATTCTATACCTATCCACCCAATTCTTCTCCAACCTAATGCAGATACCAAATTTAACCGGTTTCAACCTAGCCAGAAACCCCGTCTTTTCCACAAGAATAAAAAATAAGTACCCTTTCCATACATTCCCACAACAATTTTCGGAAACGGACCCTGATTAGAGATGACCATTAGGTTTCCTCGACCGCAATGCTAGTTGTAAGATTAATTTGAGTTTAGTTAGGAAGTCAACAAACATATGTAGAGTTAATGTAACTGAGCTATGCAAATATCATCAAGGAAAACAATAAATTGAAGGGATTAAACGGTTTAGCTTACATTATTAACTGGCGAAAGCCTAAACACAGATCTACAATGGGATTATACCGAACCATGTAAGTCATTTGAAAACCAGTAAACCAATACATCTCTTTATGACCTTCTCTATTCTGAACAATTAATCACAGTGGTTAGTAGTCATTGACTTCTGTTGGAAGGATGATAGTAAGATTTCAGAGTTGACGCCATGTCACACTCAACTACGCCATTTCTACACAGAGAAAACACACATGGCTTTCATGGGATTCAAACCCGCAGCTTTCAGCTCCACGTATTAATAATAATAATAATAATAATAATAATAATAATAATAATAATAATAATAATAATAATATGCCTGTACGGAAAACTGACAACGTTAAAGTAGTAGTGCCATTGCAATCTCGGACCGAGGGATCGCGAGTTAGAATCCCGCCTCGAGAACGGGTTTGTTTGTGTGAGTCTGGATGTTTGTGTTGTCCATTCATCCTTCATTATCATCATCACTCCAAATTCCATTCCCCCCCCAGGGCTAGCAACCCTGGGGTATTAAACTAATTCAGCATAAGAATGACGATTTTGCTCCCACTGGTACAATAATTTTAAAGAGAATGATCATACAATTTACACTAGTTTCCTGAAATAATACAAGTAGTGATGCATATTTGGTAAAATAATATTCAAGTTTCCGTTGAAGAGGAATGGCCGGCATGTGTGAAATTGATGTTTACTGCTGTCACGCAAGTACAGCCGTGTATTCATAGGTGGTTACGCTGCTCGTTTCATTACTCATGGAAAATTGCATTTGGTTTCATGAATATGTTTCACCATATGTTATTAACAATTCCGCATTTCATATGAAAATTTATTCGTATTGAAGCTAAATAGATTTACATGGCTCAGTACTCTCAACTGTAATAATCAATACTATTGTTCCAAGATTAATACTATGTTCGGTAATTACAATGATTGAATGTTTGGATTTGAGATTAATCACGAAGTAGATTTGTGACCGTGCTCTGTCATTTCAGTGAATTGATATAAATAATAAAAGTTATTTTATAAATATTTATTTTTAAAAAATTAAGAAAGTAACAAAAATCAACGAAATACAATTTTACATCACTACTAAAACTTTCTGCGTTTGATAATTAGATAGTTCTAGAACTAATAAAATTAATACCTATTGAAATTGAAAACCCTTTGGTATTGAAACCCAAAATTAAAATATTTTGATTTGCAATATTAAAATACAATGCAATACAATTAAACAACACTACAATATTTGTATTGCGTCCACGATAAGTTAATCACTTCACGTCTGACAGTCCATGAAGGTGTCTTCACCTCACACTGCAATAACTTTTGGAGACTTGGTATCTTATTAAGCCCTCGCCCGTACTGGAATGAACATGATATTTAGACATGCTGGTCTTACATCACACCACGGTGACACTTGTATGTTTGCTACAAAGGTAGCAAATAGGTGTTTGCCTTATGTTTTCGAAATTCACATGGCTCTTAATTTTACCGAAATTATTTATTGATCAATTCTCTCCTAAACAAACCTCTACCTGAATGTTGCACCAACATTTGTATTGATTGATTTAATTGATTTTATTAATTGGTTTCTTCCGCATCAGCAAGTTCACCTATTGTCACAGCAATACTTTTACTACAAACATCATTTACATCGTTTTGTTTGTAACAATTCATACCTTCAATTCATTAGATTTTTATCCATTCTGACAGGGCAACAGCCATAGTTTGCTAACTGCTTTGTTACTAAATAAACTTAAGTACATATTTCTGCTGATTGCCAGCATTTTCTTTACATCAAAACAAAAACTGTTCATCATCTGGTGTTCATACAATACTCTATAACAACATTTACACAAAAATAATATTTAAGGAACAATCGAAGAAATACTTTCAACATTATATATAAACAACATTTATTTAATTAGTAATACAACAATGTATTAATTTAAAATTTTTAAAATATGTTGAAAAATATAGTATATATCAAATAAATATATTTCACAAAAGTGAAACGAATAAATCTCTAATTCAAACCCTAGTAAGTCTTTTTTCATATCAGTTTAAAAAAATAATATTAAGAAAGATTTTATTCAGAAAATATAACTTGGAGCATTACAAATAAAATTGACTCATGTTTTATGTGAGGTAAATTGACTGTCAGGGAGACAGTTATTGATTGACATCCTGTAAATGTACAATCTCTTATATACAGGTCGTTGTACTGTAAAAACACATCTTTTACTGTAAAAATAACACTTGTTGAGAACTAGTTGTCAATAGGCTATATTGACTATTGAATAGAAAAAACTCTTGTATTTCATTTGAAGCAGATCGAATGAGATGATCATTTCAGGCCACGTAAAGTAGAAGTAAACTGCTCGCTAAATTTAATGTTTCGATTCGCTTCTGGCACTTTTTAAAGTGAGAGTTCATTCATCTCAAAGTTTTAAAAAAGTTAAATCTGTTTTTAATTTTTATAGAAGAAAATATGTAACACAAAATTACAGATTAGAAAAGTTAGAAAAATGAGACTTAAGATAATTATCAAATATGTTTGCGTTAATGTTCTCTTACAAATTTATATAAATTAATAAATTTATTTTAATGCTTATCAATATTCTCAAATTTGGAGAGTTTCAATTAACAGCATGGAAACATATTCATACTGTTGGCATATAGGCGGCTAAAATTAATTCAAATTTGGCGTCGCACTTGGAATTCAGTAATTCATAGCAATTCTTTGGCGCTAATTAACAGCAAAGGGCATACATTTCAAATTTCCCGAATGGACTTTTCTGTAAAAACAGCGCGCCGGTTTCCAGAGAGAAAGGCAATACATTTTTGCATGAAATGCTTTGGAACGACTGAACTGCTTTATAATTTGGAACTGCTTTCTAAAAAATGCGTGAGAGCGCGCCACGGACGGACATCAAGAACGACCAAAAAGATAATATTACAATTGTAAACTTCAAATTTTATTCCGCTTGACAGTTTATATTATAATGTTTATGTGATTAAAACTGATATGGAAACTGAAAATATTGTAATCTTTGTTTTTATAATTATCAATCTGATTATGTTACAGCACTGTTGCAGTCACTGTGTCACTTCTTATCATTATTCTTATTGCATTTAATTCTTCTTGTCTAGGCTTGTTATTTAATTTCACCATCTGTGTATTGCCATTGTTTTTTCTAATTAATATATGTATTTTTATATTTTCAGTTACTGTGAATGCTCTCGGCTTTCAGCCGTCATCCTGATTGAGGGTTTTCTGGGTTTACTCAATCGCTTAAGGCGTGTGCCGGGATGGTCCCTAGTTTGCTCTCCCAGAAGTAAATCTAAAGTTCCTGCCCTCCTCGATCTAGTATAAGAAATAATTTAAATATTTCATGTGGTTAGGCGGAAGAGAAGGTCTAATGGCCTAAGCCTCGCCCCTTATAAGACAATTTTATTATTATTATTATTATTATTATTATTATTATTATTATTATTATTATTGAAATTTTGCGGAATCCTTGCCTCTTTCTACTTCAGACCTATCTAGAAGCCGAGCGGTTTCGTCTGGACGTGTCGCACTCGTGTAAAGTGCTAGGGAATTGAAAGTTAAGAGTTTGACGTTGGTATTGCGCGTAGTTCACAGCATTCCGTGAACAGCGTTTTGGCGGGCGATCTCTGTATAACATCTATCACGCCCGAATTACGAGAGAAAACGATTTTCGTTTCGTCCAGACACGTTATTACTGAAAACGTCTTTAATACTCAATAATTCTAACGCGTAGGTAAACTAATAATTATTAAATAAAATTGTCTTCAGAATTTTTGTTTGTTTCAAAGGATTAAAAGGTGGCAGGAGTTTTGTTTTCAACACGAAACATCTTGAGATGCTCTTCCAAAAGAACTCAAGCTATTTTGGGAGCCTCAACAATCATTATACGGACTACATCAATAATTCAAACTGTTTTACTATAGCAGGACTACAACTGCAAATGGTCGTTTAAAAAAGTATATATGGACTTGGTCTGTCCATACTCGTAACCGGAGGCCCCACGAGGGATACCCTCCAGCAGCGCAGACTGCTGACGATGATGAAACACAAGCAGTCGTTACCCGGCGCTCCACGAGCGGACGAAGAGCTCAATAAAACCTCGGCTTGCGGGGAGTCACGGCCGCCCGGCCGACCGGCGCGCCGGGGGGGGGGGACGAGGACAGTGGATGTCCTGGAGGAGAAGAGGCGACAGAGGACACGTGGCAAAAGGCATTGATTGATTGATTTTTTCGTGTTTCCGGGCGCGTCAACTGCTTCGGTCATTAGTCCCGTTAGTGTAGTGCATGTTTTTTTCTCGGGAGATGGCGGGGATCTTTCCCCGCTGGATGGCGAGATCCGGCGCCGACCTACCGTCGGCTAGTGGGTTTTCCCTCAACCACCAGCGGGGCACCGTCCCAGCCGGGACAAGCTCTAAGCTCCCGACCACTCTCCCGGAATATGTGGTAGTGTAGTGCAGGTTAGTGTTTGTGTGTGTGTGTAAGGGGAGAGGATAGGACAAGGTAGAGGAAGAACAGATCGCGCGCAGTCCGTGGCCGCAGCTTAGAGCGGTCCGCAGCTTAGAGCTTGTCCCGGCTGGGGCGGTGCCCCGCTGGTGGGAGAGTCCTGGTTTGGGGGAAACCCCACTAGCCGACGGTAGGTCGGTGCCGGATCTCGCCATCCAGCTGGTGAAGACCACCGCCATCTCCCGAGAAAAGAACATGCACTACACTAACTGGACTAATGACCAAAGTAGTTGACGCGCTCGGAAACGTGAAAAAATCAATCAATCAATCAAGTGGCGAAAGACAGAGATATTCGTAGAGGAGCAGGCAGGCGCGGGGAGAGTCGCAGGGCGAGGGCCCTGAAGGGACACGAAGTTAGGGGTGGTAATGAGGAAGTTCACGCAGGGCGAAGGGGGCTGGGGGGACTGGCATGGAGATGAAACACATCAGGTGTTAAAGAATGGCATTGGCTTTCTCACACTGGTTAATTTTCTAATATATTTTGTCTAGACTACCTTTCCGGCATTGTCCCAACCTCTTCCAAGTTGCAAACTAGCTGCACCAAAATGAAATTTTGTCACATTTTCTCAATTTTTCGGTACCTTAACAGCAGAATAAAAAATATGTTTTAACAATATTACAGAAGAGTTAATTAGTTCCATATGCCAATTTGTGTTGAAAACTTTGGAGCCGTCTTTAAGAAAATGTGTGAACTGTTCTGGAAATGAGAAATTTTAAGCTCATGTCCGTAGAGAATTTTTGATCTTTTGAGATGCATCATAGAAAATCACTTGAATTCATAACTTTCTCTATGCTACATATGGAGTATGCAGAATGTAAATATAAAGGACGGACAGGTAGAAAAAAGGAAGGCGAAGACAGATGGTGAGCCAAGGTAAAATTGAAGGGAGATGTGATTGGTAACATACTTCAAATGGTGACGACACAATGAGACATTGGGAGGATCAATGTAGCTAACTGGTAGTGTACCTCACGCATGAACAAAGGGAGGTAGATAAGAAGATTGTAAATGGGGAATGAAATTGGGAAAAAGCGTGGAATGAAACTGAAGTGGAACCAGATAATAAGAAGTGAGGTTGCAGTAAGTATGAAGGGAAGGGGCTAGGTAGTGGCAGTAACCAGTGAAGGAATGATGAAGGGATGAAAAGATAAAGAGGATTATCTCTTTGAGAAGTTGTAGTAGCGAGAGTGGTAAGACTGTAGGCGGTGAAAGTCTCGGAAACTTGAGGGGAGAAGGAGATAAAGCAGCCCCAGTAGGAGGAAAAAGAATGCGGAAGGGAAATGGGCGAGGCCAGTGAGGACACACGGTAGACATCGACGCAGACCCGAATGGAAGGATACGAATTTGCAACTGAGGGTGAGGACAATGGGTTGAGAAAACCGCCAACAGGAGGAAACGAACCATGATATGTGATATATTTCAAAATTCAAAATTTTATTGCCTATTTATCCTTGAAAATAGATTTTATTACATGGGAGTTTTTTTGTTTCGTTTTTTTCTCCCTTTCAAAATTCAAAATTTATTGCTTATTTATCCTTGAAAATAGATTTTACTACATGGGAGTTTTTTGTTTTTTTCTCCCTTTCAAAATTCAAAATTTAAGTAGTATATGACTTAGTGTAGGGATCACAGAATTTTGAAAGTGTGCACACAATTCACTTTTCCCCATAGCACGTCATACGCATTTTTTAACTGTTTTTTTAAGTAAAATAAATAAAGTGTTAAAGTGAGAATGTATGCTTCCTCAACCGGAATCAGCAAGTACTTGTCTGTCCGGGAGACGACGCAACTTCGGCATTCATGCCAATGTTTCGGCAGCAATTCTGCGACCTTCCTGAGCGAGAAATTCGGGCGCAGAACATTTCGCCCTGAAGAAGGTCGCAGAATGTTGGACGAAACGTAGGCACCCGTGCTTGGACGCAGTCTCCCAGACACCTAAGTGCCATCCACAAACCGTGATTAGAGCAAAAGCATATGTTGCGACCGACAAATGGTAAGGTTCAATGGAAAGGGTGTAGCGCCTTTAAAACTAAATTTCTTAAATGTGAACCTCCATTTTTTATTGCAGATTCGGTTTCTATACAAAAAATACGTAAGTTTTGTGTTAGTCAGTGAGCGGTAGGAAATCGCGGTGAGCGGTGGGGAAGGACGGAGAGCGGGAGGACGTGGCGGGGAGCGGGGGGAAGTGGCGGGGAGCGGGGAAGTGGCGGGAGCGGGGGAAGTGGCGGGAGCGGGGAAGTGGGGAGGGGGAGTGGGGAGCGGGAAGTGGCGGGGAGCGGGGAAGTGGGGGAGCGGGGAAGTGGCGGGAGCGGGAGGAGGAGGCAGGAAGTGGAGGAGTGGGGAGGGGAAGTGCGGGGAGCGGGGAAGTGGCGGGAGGGGAAGGCGGGAGTGGGGAAGGTGGGGGAGCGGGGAAGTGGGGAGCGGGGGAAGTGGCAGGGAGTGGGGGGGAAGTGGCGGGGTGAGCGAGGGTTCGGCGTAGTGAGGTGCACCCACCGCCGCGTAACGACACTTCCCGACGGGCGCTCCATGTTTTATGAGTCGGGGTGGCCGGGCTGCCTTTCAATTCCCAATCACGTCCGGGACGGCGCCCGACCTTTCCGCGCGGCGAGACGGGGAGGGGGAGGGGGAGGGGGGAGGGGGAGGGGGGCGGAGTAAGGAGCGCACTCTCCCGAGAGCCAATGTGCAGGGATCGCTAACTACACCAAAACAGCGCGCTACCGAAAAAAAACAAACTACACCCCGTTTGGGTGCAGCTGCCGATTGGGGACTGCGGCGACCAAGACGACCTATAGAGAGAAAGAATGGGAGTGCTCGAAGCGGAAGGGGTGGAGGTAGAGAGGTGTGTCGCTTAAGAAGAAATAACGTGGCATTCTATTTTTCAGAAAATTAGCTTAATTCTCAAAATGTACATTCACTTGTCAATAAATAGAATAAAAAATTGGTTTTACTAAAATTTAGAATTTTACGCAATGAAAAATGCTAACAAACAACTATAAAATACAGATTTAAATTATAACAAAGAAAAAATACTTGGTCCCTGCAAAACTATTGTTTTGGAGATTGTTATAATTGTTTCTTCAGGGTCCATATGTTCCAGAACCGAATAGGATATTCAATGAAGATAAGTAACTATTTCTAGTTGTTGATTGTAATCGTAGGGGATGCATTTCAAATTTCTTCATTTAACACCAATTCATGAAAAGCAACAAATTACAAATGAGGCGTTATCTGAATCCGAGCTTGTCTACCTCGAAAATATCACCTATTTATTGTTGCAACATACTCAATGCACATTTCTAAAAATGCACTAAGAATATTTTAGACGGCGGGAGGGAAAATATTAAAATATGGATTAGTAAGATAAGTTGAAGCATTGAATTTTTTGGTGAACATATGGGAAGATATCAACATATGTAAAGAGAGTGAGGCTGAGGTAGCCTATCTATGCAGGTGAACAAGCGGAAGAAAAAATATGCTTTGTCGAAGTCAGAACACCATGTTTGCTGTTAGGTAGTGCTGTTGGTATGAGTGTTAGTTGGTTATGCACATTAGTCTTCAAACAGAAGTACTACTGAAAAACATTTATTTTCATTTCGAGTGTTTAATTTTCTTGACGTGAATCAGCGTGAAGCCAGCGTAAGCTGTCGGTTTTCATCGCATTTAATTACGAAGTATTAAATACCACCACCAGAGGAAAGTTTCTAACTCAATTTCTTCTCTCAATTTGTCATTTCCGCTGCATCTTTTATCTCGGTCAGAACGTTTCGAAATGAAGGTTTTCCTCCCTTAACTACATCAAGTAATTAGAATTTCAATTTTTAGTCTTTTTTGTAATCCCATGGAACATTTTTAGAACATGCTCCAATATGCCTTAACACGTTCAATGTAGCGTGAGAGCAAAAAGACGAGAATGCCAATTTTTTGAATTCTCTGGAATCCTATGAAATAATGAAATTATGATAAAATATTTTTAAATAAATGTATTATACCTAAGAGGTATGATATGACTAGTCTTTACGTGGTTGATTTGTAACAATAATACACTTCAATATATGATCATTCTGCGTGCATCCTTCCCGGTAAAATGTGAGGTATGGGAGAAAAACTTCCAGGATTAAAGTATACATACAGTTTCCAACGTACATTTCAGAAACATATGCATGTACTTTTCGTGCCAGGTACATACGCACATATGTATTACAAGCAAGCTTACGCATTGAGTCAGCTATCAAACAAAATATAAATAACGAATAACATTTCCCTGATCCATTGAGCAAATGCTGAGATGGCCCCTTGTTTTGCTTCTGGACATAAATGTAACTTCATTTTCTGTGCACGTCTTCTAGAATTTAGTGGGAAATACAATTATTCAAATTATCGTTTCCATGTTGTCGCGGCAGGAAGTAATAAGAGCCAAAATTTATTGCTTATTTATCTTTGAAAATAGATTTTATTACATGGGAGTTTTTTTGTTTTCTTTCTCCCTTTTAAAATTCAAACTTATTGCTTTTTATGAAAATAGATTTTATTACATGGGAGTTTTTTTTTCTTCCTTTCAAAATTCAAAATTTATTGCTTGTTTATCCTTGAAAATAGATTTTATTACATGGGAGTTTTTGTTTTTTTCTCCCTTTCAAAAATTCAAAATGTAAGTAGTATATGACTTAGTGTAGGGATCACAGAATTTTGAAAATGTGCACACAATTCACTTTTCCCCATAGCACGTCATACGCAGTTTTTAACTGTTTTTTGACGTAAAATAAAAAAATTAAAAAAAAATTTCATACAACGCATACACTCGCATACGCTCACAATATTCCACGAAGCGATACTTCGCGAATCCTCACGCTTATGACTACATCTACAACCTTATGCACTTACGAATACACTCAAATGGACATAATGCATTTTGTCAGTGATATTATATTTATCTACCTACATATATTTTAACAAAAAAATGCATACAATAAAAATACAACATACTGTTGGCACATAGTTGGCTAAATGAATACAAATTTGGCGCCGTATTTAGAATACAATAATTTATAACAATCCTTTGGGAATAATTAATAGGAAACGGTATGCGTTTCAAACTTACCGATTCCGAGGTAGTTAATTTCTCTCTCAAAAACCCCCGGATACCTTACAACGAAATAAAAAATCATTCACGAGCAAAACTCTTTTAACGGACTTTCAACTGCTTTCAAAGATGATTGCAAGAACGCGCCACATATCGGACGCCGTAGCGGGCAGAAGCCCAAGGAGCGCCCTAGTAACCCTCCCTGGTTTGTTCTCGGTTTTCGGCGCCATTGTTGAGGCTGCGAAATATTAGGAGAGATTTGGAAAAAAAATTAGGTCTAGGAAACTTCTGTTCGTCTATTTGAGCTCTGGTCAGAAGGGAAGTATCTAACGACAAGTGTTAATACTGTTGGCGTGCCTTAGCGTAAGGATAATAAAATGTTCAAAAAATATTAGTCTTACCTGTGCGTGGACGAAAGGGAATAGTTTTCCTTTCTGCTTGTATTTTGTTACTCTCTTACTGTGTGATGAAATTCACACGGACTTCACGCGCCAAGACGCATGGTTCATAAAGAATCTCTCTGCTTGTGGTTTCGGAACCCGATACGAACTATACGTATTATTCAACTTCCATTGCAGTCCATATGCACGCATTACCCAGTTTTGGCACTAGCACGGCGATCTGCCAGGAAACCACGCGGTAAGTTCGAAATGCACGCACTTTGCCCCCATTCACCTCCGAAGAATTTTTATAAGTTTGAACTTACCGCGAACTTGTATTCGAAATTTGAATTATATAGCTGAGTTCATGACATTTCGTATAGCTGAGTTATATGACATTTGTTCTTAATTGTTAGTCAACCTTGTATCCATAAATGCTCGTCAGGAACAAGAAATATCTTTGACGGTGTCAAAACGTGACTGGCTGAACATCTATGCATATGGAGGACAAATGTCACAAGTGTGATTTCATTGACATTATTCATTGGCAAAAGGTAATCATATTCTATCACTCTACATGCTCTAGAAGTTTGTAACATTTATTCAGAGACATATATATCATAACAGGAGCATAGCAAATTTACACAAGTCCCACATCTCCAACATACACGCGCGCACACACACACACACACACACACACACACACACACACACACAGAGTTAGCACACGCCTCGAACTGTTCTGAAACTCGGCGTCCAAAACGCCGTCTTTGCTCGCGCCTCGACACTCGATGAAAATAGCCGACCTACCATCTACGAAGCGCAGCCCAGCGGGCGCTCGGGGAACTTGAGTCGTCGTGTGACAGGTAATGAGGCGCGTAGCGCGGGGAAACGCAGCGCGTTTGGAACGACAGCGGAAATGGCGGCGGGCGGCGGGGCGGCGGGCGGCGGGTCGGCGGGGCGGCGGGGCGGCGGGGGCGGCGGGGCGGCGGGGCGGCGGGGCGGCGGGGGCGGCGGGGCGGCGGGGCGGCGGGGCGGCGGGGCGGCGGGGCGGCGGGCGGCGGGCTGCGGAGCTCGGGAAGCGATTTTACATGGATTGGCATGGAAACGGCGAAACTCACAGCGGAAGCAGCAATGGTCCAGAAGCAGAGGATACTGTAAGAGAGACGATAGCTTTTCAAGCTTACATCAATAGTGGAAGTAACTATGTGAGTGGTGAAAGTGATAGTGGCGGTGATGATAGCGGCAATTCGACGGCTGAGCGAGTCGGCTCAATTTATACTCGTCGGCTAACAAGTCACAGGACCGGCGTTGAGTGCGGGAGGGAAGCTTGCATACTGCCACGGGACAGTCCTAGACGCCGGCGTCCACCTGGTCTAAATGTATCGGCACACCAACGCCATTGGGACTAAGCTATTCAGCTCACAGGTAAGCGAGCCTTCCGCGACCTCCTCCCATGCAGGACTGCTAACGTGATGCTACAGGGAAAGGTGGTAAAGTTATTGGTTGTTACGATAGTGTTGATGGGTTGTGGATTCTATTCCAAAGGTTGGGATGGCGGTGAATGTTGAAGTGCAGTCGAAGGAGGCGGTGTAATTTGTGGCAGAGTTGCGTTGAAGAAGTTCACGAAAGAGACAGTGGGGGCAGTGGAGGCGGCTGATATGATATGATGGTGACAATTGTGAGGGTGGTGGAGACGCGGAAGTGTCTGTGGAGATGGAGGTATTGTGAGATTCGAGAAGCGGAAAATTAGTGGTGGAAAACGGAGAAGATCGATATAACATGTGACATCCTCAGCTATTAGAAAAGAAAGATCTAGCTGTGGAACAGAGAAAACTAAAAAAAACATAATATGACGATGATCGTTGAAGCTTTAAAACATATAGAGAGAGGCAGTAAACAGATGGAAGAAGCAAAGAAAGATGTGGACAAAAGAGTCGATGGACGGATGGTAGATACTTTGCAGAAGGAAAGGAATCGCGATGGATGTGGGGGGTAACTACGTTGATATAGAAGGAGCTGGAGACGGTTGCGAAAGTGGGGAGGAGCGGAGAAGCGAGGGTTGTGGAGGGCAGATGGGGCTGTAGTTAAAGGTGTGTGCTAGAGGCAGTGGAGGTGTTGGTAACAGGGCTGGCAGAGAGATGTGGGCGGCATGGGCGTCGGAGGGCCATGGAGGCGGAGGCAGTGGCAGAGGCGGTGGGGCGGCGGTGGTGCGGGCGGGGGCGGGGGTGGAGGCGGTGTCGTGGGCGATGGCGGGGGGCGGGGGGAGGAGGGGGCGGGGGCGGAGGCTGTGGCGGTGGCGGTGGCGGGGGCGGCGGCGGGGCTGGGTGGAGGCGGGGGCGGGTTTAGGGGTGGTGGCTATGGTGGGGATGGTGGGCGTGGGGGCGGGGCGGGGGCGGTGGCGCGCCTAAGCGGTGGAGCAGCAGCGACAGTGCTCCGTCGAGAAGCGGAGCGTGCCCGCTCGGCGTGGAAGTTAGCGAGTACACAACTCGCCTGAAGCGCGTCCCGGGGGACTCCACATTCAGAGCGCCCTCGCCCCGCCCGAGCACGCGTGCGTGCGTGCGGCGGCTGAACGTATGTGCGGCGCTCTGCGCGAGGGCTGGAACGCAGGTCTCTATACGGGAAGCAATAGATATGGTAAACGATGCGACAGTGCTTATTGAAGAACGAATCATTTATCGTTTTTACATTCGAATTATTAAGACGTAAATATTACAAACGTATCGAGAAGAATAAAAAATTGCTAATTGGATGTGTTTCACAAAAGCCTTGAGGAACACCATAACGAAGGAACAAAAATAATATTCTACAGTGTAGAAATAAATATTTTCTACATTGTAGAAGTTCGTTCCTGGTTGGTTCTACATGTAAGCGAATGAAGGGTTACGGTAACGGTCCACGGCTGGCAGGTCTCTGTATTTTGCGGTAAGTACGTGAGAATTTGTAGTACGTAAAAATAATTTAAAACCTTGTTTGCGGAAAAAAAACTGCACTAATGAAATTTAGCACGTGACATAGGATATTCTTTCATTTGCAATTTGCGAAAATATTCAGCCGCATTGAAAAGTTTACATAAATATATACCTAAAACATACTTAACATCTAAAGAATTCGAGCGATATAAACACGAACAATCTTGCAATCCAGAAAACTCTACCAATATACTATCTAGAGCAGAAAGTGAATAATTACTTGTGATTGTGTTCAGTTATTACTACTAGATGTGTTAAGAATAATTTCACAAAGAAGTTTTGTTTATACCAATTTATCATTCAATAGTAAGCAAATCGTTTTCTAAATTTAATGATCAGTTGAAAAACTATTAAAGTAAATTGTTTTTTGTTCTACATTTCAGTATGCGTTTCACGTTATTATATCAAACTTTTACCGTTTCATACGTCCAAATTTTATTAAAAAGAGTACATGCGTTTTTTTAAAAAAATTCATTTTCGAGAAGAATTGAAAAGCTTATTCCCAAAGTGACTTATCTCCATGAAATACACTTTCTTGGAACGGGATATATTTACATTCATGCAGATGGTTCTGGATAGAATCTAATGTTTTTCCCAAACCTTCTAATATAGAAGAAACGAAACTTTTGAACACAATTTTTGCAAAGTTGATAGAGTGGCATCTGAAAGTACCTTGATACGTAAAAATGAGAAACGAAAGAAAATGGACAAAAGTAACTTTGAAAAGCTCTTCACATGATCGCGTAAATTTCATTGATCCCCTTTTTTATCTTTATGTCCCAGTCCTCTCGCCAGAAGAAGCATTTTTACCGACTATGGGGACAAATATCCCAATTTGCAACAACGCTAATTTCTTCATTCCGGGCGCTAGCTGCTAAAGTCGTTGGTTCCGTAAGAGAATTGTATATTTTCCTCGAGAAATGGCGGTGACCTTCCCCCAGATGGTGAAATATGGCGCCGACTGACACGTCGGGTAGCAGGTCGGGTAGTAGTTTAACCCCGACCAGGTATCTCCCACAGCACCGTTCCAGGTTAAACTCTAAACTGCCGAATGGCCTCCCGACATGAGTGGTAGTATAGTGTATGAAAGTGTAACTAAGGAATGAGGATCGAACCTGGAAGATGAAAGAAATATCGCGTGAGGCCCACGCCCCTTTGGTAGACCACTACTGCAATATTCACATGGGGTTGATCGAAGAAACAACGGAAAACTTCCAAGCAGAGCAGCCGCCACTTGAATTTTCCTCCATGCAGCGGCTGAATTCGGCGCCGTCAGGAGTGCAACCCCAGTACCTCCGGATCATAGGCACAGCAGTGACATCAATTGATGCCCTGAGTCATCTAATCCGGTGCGATTGGCAACACTGCTCTGCCTGGCCGCCGTAGCAGCCGGCCGCGTGCCTCCACACACGGCAACGCGAGCGCACGCACAGCTGGCTCGGCACGCGAGGACTCTGGCGCGTAATAAAGGCTCAGTAGAACGCAAGGGCCCTAATGCGGCCCTTCAAACTCAGGCGGAGCTGCACGCGGCCGGCAGGGGCGTGGGCGAGGCCGAGACAAGTGAATGCGGTGGTGGCGAGGGCGGCGCACGAAGACAGGGGTGAAGGCCGATCGTCGAACACGCGGTGGGGGATGGATCGCAGGATGAGGTTCACGAGGTTGATTGGTGATTGTTAGTGATTCGGGAGGCGTCAACTACCGAGGTCATTACCCCCGTAAGTGTAGTGTAAGTACGTGCCAGAGAGAGGAGGCGGCGATCTTCTCCCGCTGGATGGCGAGATCTGGCCAACCAACCGTTGACTTGCAGGGTTTTCCCCATCCACATTTCTCCCACCGGCGGCCTCTGAATGGTCTCCCGCCATGAGTGGTAGTGTGGTGCATGTTAGTATGTGTGTAAGGAGCGAAGATAGTACAAGGAAGAGTAAGGAATGTGCGGTCCGTGGCCCGTTTGTTAGGGTATTGCTTCGGCTTTCGCCTGGTGTTGATTGGAGAAACCACGAAAAACTATCGATCAGAGCAGCCGGCCACCATAATTCTCCTCCAGACTGTGACTGAATTCCACCTAGCTGACAAGCTAGTGTTGATAATCCTCCCACCATCGGGACTCGATCCTAGGACCTCCCGGTCAGAGGCACTGCAGTGACCTCAATTGATCCACTGAGCCACCTCTCCCCGTAGGGAAGTAGACCAATGCGTGAGCTACGCAGGTGCAGCGCGAGAATTGTGGGTGGGTGGAAAGCAAGAGAGGGGTGGGATTGTCGGAATGGGAAAGGGGGTGGTTGGGGGCACTGTGGGTTAGCGAAGTCACGGGCGATGCTAACGGCATGCGAGGGAGTGAATTTTAGGCGCCGCCGGGCGGAAAAGTGACAAGGGGACACAGGAGAAGAGGTCACCGTGCAGCGGTGGTGAGGTAGCCAGCGGAAATGCGTAGAGCGGCAAGGACACCAAAGGCAGTGGAGATGGGGGAAGCGGCACACACCGGAGTGTATTAGAGTGGTGCGAAGACAACAGGAGAGGAGGACGGGCAGGGTTTTATGAAAGGACTATCTGCTATGATGTAAAGGCGTTTTTCTCACCAATGTTATGAACAATTGAAGTCATGAAGAAATGCATTATTGAGACATCTTCTGTAGTTGTACAAACCAGTAGTTCATGGCCATTCTTTTAGGTATATTCATTGAATAGACAAATATTTGAATGTTTTTAAAATAGACTTTTATATTTTTTCCATTGGCTGCATGCTTAACGCAGATTAAGATAATATCTTTAACTTAAAAAAGAAACGTGGCAAGGCAGATATTCAGCAAAAATAATCATAAAACCCAAGAATCGATAGATAACGAACAGCTGAAGTAATCTGGGATTGCCGGGGTAATTTTTTTATCACAATTATGCAGGCAAAGGAAAGAAGATATTTTTATGTGGTTTAAAATAGGTAATTTAAATAATAGAACGGTTAGCGTATCGGGCTGTTATACACAAGTTCGTCGGTTCAAACCCGTGGATTTTTAAATGTGAAAAAAATCCATATACGTCTTCCTTTGGAGGGAAAGTATAGCCGGCTGCCCAATGTTGGTATATTTACTGCATGTAAAGGATCCTCAAGCCTAAATAAAGTCACTGAGCTAAATTCAGATTGACTGTTTCGTCGCTCAAGTAATATCTTCTTTGTCCTATAATTGGTGAAAGAAACGTAGCGTAATTTGCGTTATCAGACGGAAGAGCAGACTTCGGGCCTGAGTCTCGCCACGTAAAATAATGCAACAATTCAATTCCATACGTCACAAGTGCGTGAGGAAAAAAGCCATCAAGAACCTCTCTGCTTTCCGGCTGGTCGTAAAAGGTGGTGACTCGACTTAAATATTGTCCACCTCGCCAAGGATTCCAAGGGCATTTCTTCGACCTCTGTAGGTGGTCTAGAGACTTCGTAATCATCATCCAATGGCAGAGGCTTAGCTTTCCGTTTGGCATATGAGCAATAACCAGAGTTCTAAATCAAAAGTCAGACAAATCAAATTTAAAAATAAATCTGTACTGACCCGGAAAACTATAAACTTCAATAAAGTTTTCCTTCTACTAGAAGTAAGAATAATCTACTGCGAATTGAAATAATTTGTAGAACTAATGACTATGTTAAATTATAAACAGTAAACTATAAAAGAGTGAAATAAAAACTGATTATTCCGCAAAACAAAATGTAGTTTCATTTTAAAAATCCTCCCTCATTAAAGAATTTTTTTTTCAAGATTGTGGCGCAACGAGGACAATGTCACACTAGACTTAGACACAATTAATATTCAGCATATTTCTATGTTATTATGCATAACAATACAGGTCAGTTTAACAAACTTCAACCGTACGTATTACAGGTTACACACACATCCACGACCACCAAAAGACTACAATAGATACGCCATGAAGAAAATTATATGTTCATACCAGACGGTCACACGCTCCAAAACGTCTGGTGCACAGAAACTCTCTTTACGGCTGCCAGAAGACCCTTCGCCCGACACGCCTCTCATTCTTCTTCTTCTTCTTCTTCTTCTTCTTCTTCTTCTACATCAACCTCTCCTCTTCCACATTCTCCTCCTCCACATCCTTCTCCTCCTCCTTCTCCTCCACATCCTCTCCTCCTCCTCTCCTCCACACCTCCTCCTCCTCCTCCTCCACATCCTCCTCCTCCACATCCTCCTCCTCCAATCCTCTCCTCCTCCTCATCCTCCTCCTCTCCCCCCTCCCCCTCCCCTCCCCCTCCCTCCCTCATCCTCCACCACCACCACTCCGCCATCCCAACGCCCCTCCTCGCATCCCCTCCGCCCACTTCCCCGCCCTGCAACCCCCCCCCCCCCCCCCACTCGACGCCTCGGCAGCAGGCCTACCAGGCACCCCGCCTCCCACCTTCACGCAGTCTTCGCCGCCGCCGCCACCACCACCACTGCCCGCCGCTGCCAGCCGGTTTCATCTCGTAATTCGGGCCCGAGAAGTATGGTCTGACAACAGACATTTGGCGGCAGGGCATCACTCCTCTGCCCGAGGCGAAAAATATGAACAGCGTTCATTACTTGAGAGAGAAGCGGGCAGGCGAGAGCGCTCTGCCACGGCAGACGAAGGAATTCCGGTGGTGAGGGTACACACAGAGGGGAGGCGATTCAAACAGAGAGGGGAACGGCGAGAGGAAAACCGGCAGAAAGTAAATCGGAGGACGGAAGGGAGACACTTGTAGAAATCGTAGGCCGGAAACGAATGGAAATTAGTTGATTGAAAAATAGTTTATACAAAAAAAAACAAAGAGAGACTTGAGGAAATGATGTTAGATAGATAGATAGATTTATTAAAGTTCGCTTTGAGCTAATGCTCGGTGGCAAACATTATTACAATTAGATATACAATTACAAAACTATTACGAATATTTACATATATAATTACAATTAGAATTAGATATTAATATCCTAGGTATAATTAATTTTGAGTTATCTATATGTTGACTTATAGCTTTTCTAACACTTCACTCCACTTCACTTCACTTCACTTCACTTCATTTCACTGCATATGTTAAGAGGATATAACGTTTGAATAGAAAGTGGTAGTAGTGTTTGATAAATGAGAACGTCATCTAGCAGTAGAAGGTCTTGCAGTGCGATACAAAGTAATACACACAACCACACATACAACATGCCAGATTCTGATCAATATTTGCGTATGAAATTGAAAATGATCAGTAGTGATGTATATGAATGAGGAAACTAGCGGTTATGACGAATATGTGAAGATGGAGACTGGAGTACTGTTAGTAGCAGAAATAGGTAAGGAAAACAAACATGAAGTAGAGGACAAACAGAATCAGGACCGATCGGATCGTATTGTACTGGTAGTAATCGAAGTTGCGCCAACACTGAAGCGAGGACAATGAAAAAGCGCAGGTCAAAACGCGCAGTCTGTCCGCAGAAAGGACGAAGGATCTCAAAGGCCTGGCGAAAGAGGGCTGCAGGATCCAAGTAAAAGCGGGAGCAGTGAGGATGGCTAGCGGGACGCAGGGGCGGGGCCTTGAACAGCGGGTGGCCGGGACGTCTAACCTAATATGCCCGCCTGCCACTTGTTTCATTCGGCAATAAGACGGGCGATGCGCTGCAGAGGAACGCGGCGGAGCGGCGGGGGGAGGGGGGCGGAGTGAAGCGGAGTGACGTGAAGCGGGCTGGGAGGAAAACGCTGAGTCCTCTAGGACACGGCGAGGCGGGTTCGTTGGAGAGATGTGATAGGGTGGGGGGTAGTAGAGCGGGGGAAAGAGAGTCGAGAGAGAGAGAGAGAGAGAGAGAGAGAGAGAGAGAGAGAGAGAGAGAAGGTGGAGCAGGGCACAGCGAGGAGGGGGGATTGGGGCGAGGGGGAGCCGGGAGAGGGGGGGTGAGGAGCAGGATAGAGCAGAGAGGAACAAGCGGAGGAAAGTCGGTGGAATGGGTCGGAGAGGAGTGGACCGAGCAGGCGGAGAGGGGAATGGAGCGGGTAGGAGCGGATTGGATCGGGGTGGAGCACGGTGGGGTTGGAGAGAATTAGAACGGACCGGAGGGTGGTGGAGGGGGGTGGAGCGTGGTGGGCAGGTTGGAGCAGGGTGGACCAAGGTGGGGCAGGTTGGAGCGGGTTGGAGCGGGTTGGAGTGGATTGGAGGGTGTTGGAGTGGATTCGAGGGGAATGGATCGTGGTGTGACGGGTTGGAGCGGGGTGAAGTGGGGCGGAGCGGGAGAAGTAAGGTTGGAGCGGAGAGCAGCAGGACGAAGCGGGACGTGCGGGACGGAGCAAGGGGGGAGAAGCGGGGCAGAGGTAGACGGTGTGAGTGTCCGGTGCGAGGGAGTGTGGCGAGAAGGGGCGGAGATGGAAGGCGCTGGTAGACTCGGGGGTGGGCGGGCGTTCCGGAGGGGGCCGGGCGCGCAGCGGAGAATGGAGGAGGCCAACAGACCGCCAGTCTTCCTCCAGGGACGGCGCCTCGCCTCTGTTCCGGAGTCGAAAACGTCTCCCGCGCGGGCGCCCGGAAAATGCAGCTGAATAGAGCGGGAGATTCCTCACGCGGAGTAGTAAGAGAAAAAGAATTGAAACGGAAATGCAATACAATCCACGCCGACGCTAAGACATTATGTTTATTTGAGTACACTACTTAGTATCTCATGTCACACTATTTTTTTTTCAAAAGATGGTGTTAGTAAACGTATAATCTCGTTTCAATATTTCGAAACGCGCTTCAAAATATTCACGAGTAATTATGAAAGGTGGTATCGTTCATGTCAGTTTCATAACAGTTTTTCATACAATTCATATTATTGAACAGTATGTGTTGTACTATAAATCTGGTAGCAGCAACAGGATATGTATTGCAGTGCAAATAGAAACGTAATGAAATGCGACGTATTGTGGTATATACTTTCGTATAGAAACTTTTACCTTTATATAATATTCTGTTTTAAATTGTGCGTGATGGAAAACAAACATTTTTGCAATAACTATTACTATCCACAATGCAAAATATTCCTATGAATAGTGTAACATTGAAGAGACTTTCCTCGTAATGCTTAACCAGACGCCACCACAACTTGTCAATCTTCTGATTGTTACAAGAAATGTAATTGCGTTAGTATTTTCTTTCTGTATTTGCAGCTACGTTCGTACCTATTTCGATCCTTACATTTAACATTACATCTTTTGCAATTTGCTTTATTTTCCTCCACTGTTACACCCTTCAATCCGAATCCCCTTCATCTCCATCCCCAGTCACCTGGGTCATTCCATGCAATAAAGTACATTTTATGACACGACTCCTTCAGACTTGAAAATATTTTGAAATATTGTTGGCCATGATGCTTACATTTGTTGAGATACAATATTAATATTTTCTAACTGAATGTTGGGCAACAACGCACTCTTAAAATCTATGCCTTCTTGTAAACATGCCTATATTCCTTATTTTTGACCAAATATAAATATTTCCACAAATTCTAAAAACGTATATAAGATACGTCGTACAATCTTTCATTAAATATCAATTTTATATCGTAATATTCTTGGCATTCAACAATAAAAAACTTAAAACCCTCTCGCAAGACAACCTTTTTAAAGTTATGAAAATCTGCAATAAAAACTTATTTAGAATGTTATAGAAGCTATTATTTTCATGTTGTTATCTTGAAAGAAATAAAAATTATCGTTATAAATACTCATCTGAGCTGAAATGGGCAGTATGCAACCCACCACTACCGTTTATTGTTGCAGTGGCTCTGCTCGCATAGGTGCCTTTTGGAGAACAGCTTCCCTAGGCCCTTCAGTTCAATTTGATACAGGTTTTACTGAAAGCTTTTTTCTCGCGGACTGGCAAGACATAGATTTATGAAAATTGAAAAAGCGCGAAACAAATTGATGCGGTTTTTGAGAAATAAATTACCTATACTTTGCGAAAAAAAAAAACACGAAAATTACTCACATTTTCGACAAGTTTTACATGAACTTATTTAAGATCCGTCTTGATGGAACAGATTTCATTAAGGAAAAATTTCTCTCATCAATATTATAGTTGTAAGAAGTCGCCACAAAAATTTCGCGCTTTTTCAATGTTCATAAAATATACTCATACATTTTTAGAATTTGTATAAACCTTTATATGTGGGAAGAAAATTAAGTAATATAGGAGTGTTCGCAAGGAGGCTTAAATTTTAAGAGTGCATTGTTGTCAATCAGTTAGAAAATTTGAATATTGTACCAGGGGGCTCTTGCTCATGGGTTCTGACAGCAGCCAATGAGCTTCAGACACCAATTTGCGTCACAATATTAGTGGGAATTTTAAATGCAGCCAGATATCAAAATTATCGCATGGTTACAAGTGATTGAAACAGATTTATGAAGTATTTCTTGTAAATATTGCATCTAGTACACTTTCATCACGTTATTTTGGGTTTGTTACCGTTGAAAATTGTCATTTTTTACACCTTTCATAATGTTTCTCAACACTTCTCTCTCTCCATGCAACTTGGCGGCCAGCGTCTGGCTTCAGTCTCCAAACGCAGTGCCGGTGCTGTGGTCAGGTGGTTCGTGACGCAACCTGGTAGTGCGCAGAACGAGCAAAAATCAGTGCGTCGGAGAAACACATCCATATATCCACCGTGTATTGTATCTCGATAATGTATGCATCATGGACAACAATACCCCGAAATATTTTCAAGTCTGAAGAAGTCGTGTAATAAACTATTTTTTTGCATGGAATGACCCAGCTACTTCAATATTTGTATATGCAAAGCAATATTTGAATTTGAAATACAAAACCTACCAGAAATAGGTTACTATTTTGTAGTTTATAGGAGTGTAGGGACATTTCAGTTTACATAACCTACCAGAAATTACAACAACTTAATTGTTAAGTTCTTGTAATGGAAAACAACTTTCCCAAGTATTCAATAGCACATTCCATATAGCGTTACAATAAATTATTATGACCAAATTTTTAATCTTCATCTTGCAACTACTAGTTTCGATACATAAAAAACTACCCAAATACGCTAACATAGTCCTTCTGAGCTACATTTGTACTGATTGATCACCCTCCATTTCACCCCTCGCTCTTTACGATTTCCACTCCCTCCCAAACCTCGCCTGGATCCCCTCCCTCGGCTGCGGCGCGGCCGGACGTGGTCCGGCATTAGCGGCCAGCGAGCAGGCGCGAATGCGCGGTCGCAAATCGAAGCGATTCTTTGCGCAAAATAATCCCAGGCATTTCATTCGCTCGCGATCTGCGCGAACGGCAGGCTCCGCTGCACGGTGGTGCAAAACCCGCGGAGACGGGTCAAATTTATTACTGTTTTAAAATGTAGTTATTTGAAATGCACATAGTGAGGACAAATTCTTTATTTTTAATCACGGTGGTTTGAAAGTCATAAATATCGGATGAAAGTGATTCTTGATACTTGTTGGACTGATAGAAGAAAATTATCGACAAAATAAAGTGTTCTTTAATTTGAAAAAGGCGCACAGAGTGGACTAACTTTTTCCCACGCCTAGAGATTTGAAACAGTCCAAGAACGAAAATTTTTTAAAACATGTAAGTATGAAGAACAGAAAATCAGAGAAAATTCTTGGTTTTAGAAAAAGCTGCTGTAATATACGAAACATACAAGTAGACACAACTAATTTCTTGAAAATTTCATCTTTTGTTGTCCAATTTATTTAGTTTAATAAGTACATATGTAAATAAACCACAATATGGTTATCACTTATTATATATAATATACAGAAGAGCAGAAGGTATCGAATAAATCTTAATAATTCGGACAGCTTTTACAATTCCTATCCTACATCATTTTTATGTATGCAATTTTGCATAAATGTATGTTAAAATGGATTTTTCTCTCGTTATTTCTGATAATCGCCGATCAATATTTGTAACAAAAATATATTTAGTAGGAACTTTTTGTTGTAAGCATTCAAAATAAAACTTACTATGAGTAATATCACATCAAAATGTGTTGATTACTCTATCAAGACACTGCATGACTACACCCAACTAAGTTCGCTGGCCACATCTGTTGAAACTTGTAAACAACCGACATCTGTTGAAACTTGTAAACGACCGACATTTCTTGAAAATTGTAAACAACCAATATTTATTGAAACTTGTACACGGCGTGTATGCCGCCTGCACAAAACTGACCAGATTCTAGAAAAACGAGAAAAAAAATCCGGTTGAATTCAAGCTAGTACCCATCTTGCGTCAAAAACTCTGCCACGGACTGGACTAGGACCTCCCAGTCCGAGCCAGTGTAGTGCCATCGATTGTGACACCTGAGGCAACCCCCGTTCTCGAGCTCCACTGTTGCAAAGTTGATTGCATCGCAGGGCCGCGTTGTGCCCCCTTGCCCGGCGGCCACGGGCACCGTGCGGCGTAGCCGGGCGTGTCCGCGGCCGCGGCGACGCACGCGCTGTGTCGGCGCCCGCAGCTCCCACGGGGCTGGAGAACTGGAGGGCTGGAGGGCCGGGACGTGTAGTCGGAGCTTTGGGTGCGAACGCGTCGGCTGCACGCGCTATTGCGCACAAGAGATGTCGCAAATCAAAACGAGTGGACTTGCATTCAATACGTGCGCTAGGATTTTGTTCTAAAGTTCTCCGTTCACGTTTTCGTTGGATTTTTTTCTCTTTCCAGAATCTGATTGAAATTAGGAGCATCTATTTGAGTCTAATGAGATTATAGAACAGCGCATGAATGCTAAAATATTCGCGTATTTGTCACATTGGAGCAAAAAAAACTGGAAATTGATAGATTGTTTATAACCGCATGATTGGTCAGAATTTTAGCGGCAGGATTAGTCTTAAAATAGCGTGATTTCGTGGTATTATATTTTTCCCACGCACGGAAGTGGAAAACACTTGACAACGTAAGGTGTTGTATACTCGAGATTTTGGTAAAATTTACATGTGGTAGATAATTCGTTCCTCGTACTGCGTTAACGTAACGTACGTAATACAAAAAAGAGTCTGTTAACATGGCTGAGAGAGACAGAACTGTGGGGATGATGGATCTGGAGCCGGTATTAAAAAGGCTTGGAGTGGTGAGGCATGGAGCGGTGACACGGCGTGGCTTGGAGTGGTGAGACATGGAGCGGTGAGGCGACGAGTGTGGCATGGCAGACGTGGCCTAAGTTGGTGTGGTATAACAAGAAGCCGTGACGTAAGACAACATAGCAGAGCGTAAAGCAAAGTACGTAACGTAAGCAAGATGGGTGGGTGCAACGCGCCGTGACGGGGCGTAACACAACCTGGTGTGGTGTGAAGTAACGTGGCATGGCGGAAAGAAACGTGACGTGGAGCAACCTAATGTGACAGGGCGGAACGAGAAGTGTCACGGGATGGGGCAAGGGGAAACATGACATAGCGTAAGGTTGTGGTATGGCTCTGCGTGGCTCGGCGTGGCTCGGCGTGGCTCGGCGTGGCTCGGCGTGGCTCGGCGTGGCTCGGCGTGGCTCGGCGTGGCTCGGCGTGGCTCGGCGTGGCTCGGCGTGGCTCGGCGTGGCTCGGCGTGGCTCGGCGTGGCTCGGCGTGGCTCGGCGTGGCTCGGCGTGGCTCGGCGTGGCTCGGCGTGGCTCGGCGTGGCTCGGCGTGGCTCGGCGTGGTCGGCGTGGCGCGGCGTGGCGCGGCGGGGCGTGGCGTGGGTCGGGCGAGGCGTGGCGTGGCGTCGGCGGGCCTCGGCGTGGCTCGGCGTGGCTCGGCGTGGCTCGGCGTGGCTCGGCGTGGCTCGGCGTGGGCTCGGCGTGGCTCGGCGTGGCTCGGCGTGTCGAGGCGTGGCGAGGCGTGGCGAGGCGTGGCGTGGCGTGGCTAGGCGTGTCGAGGCGAGGCGGGGCGAGAGGGGGCGCGGGTGGCGTTGCGTGGTATGGAGTGGCGTGACGTGGCGTGGCGTGGCGGCGCGATGCAGGCGTGGAACGCGCGGGATTACCTCGTGATCGCCGCCGCCGCAAACCCCGCAGTGGCCCCGGCGCTCCATAATGCCGCGCCGATAAATTTGAACGCATTAATGCTAATAGATAGCGGGCAGAAATAGAGCAGATAATTTTATTGATTTGTCTTACGATATGTATCGGACGCTCCATTAAAGTAATTTCCCCTAAATCATGGGCGAGAGGGAACGCGAGGGCTCCTAAGTATGATAAATCCGCTGCCGCCGCCGCCGCCCCCGCCTCGCCCGGCTCTCTTCATTACGGTGTGTTTGCGTACGCACGTGCCTGTGCGTGTGAGTGCGACGGCGAAATACCTCACGCACCGGACACGGCGGCATTATGGCTCTTTTAAAATTCACTGTAGTCTCCTACAAAAAATATCATTGGAATAAAAATTCCAACGCGGCAATTATAGTTTGGATATTGTTTAGTTTACAAAGAACGATGTTTCTAATCAAAGCAAATTCGGCCTTTAAAAATATTAAATTTAATGCATTTATTAAGGATATCAAAAGTCGTAGTAGTGATATTTATTTTCAAAATCCTTATTAGCTCTAATAGTCTCCATTTTGTCAAGCAGGGTTAAAATAAATAATGTCCGGGGCGTTATTCGCTTTCATTTGTCTTGTGTGGATTTCATGAATTGTTGATACTGACACCTGACGCATGTGATTTCTACAATGTGTATTGTAATAATTATTATGAAAATGTGTCACATGAAAATAAGTATCCCCACTCTTACGTAAACTGGTTTTCAGAAAATATGCAGATTTGTAAAAAAATTACCAAGGCTACGGTAACAATCCCAGCTGTAGTGACCCTAACGCAACTAGAGGGACATTTGGTTGGGTGTTATGTAAACCAAATACTGAAGTTGTTGGACACTAGGCCGTGGGAATGGCGACAGCGGTCGAATTTTGAAGGCTTACCGACCGATGATTAATTCATTTCGGCGATGACAGCGATGTATTAGGGCGGGGCAGCTCTGGGCTAGAAAACATTCTTCACTAAGTAATTAATAAATCACTCTATTTGGGAAATATTACTACCGAGTGGATCAAACAAAGCTTATTAAATTTAAAAGTAATTAATTTTTTGCATTCACACTCTTCCACGATCAGCTGATATGAGTAAATCTATACACTGTTAAAAAATATTTCTGACATGAATAATTTTGATGGTTTATATCAAAAATTTAGTTTTTAAATAGCTGTTTAGACATGTTAAAACTCTTGTTGAAAAAGTTACTAACCAAAACAGACACATAGGTTTATGTAGGTTGGATAAAATTTATCTAGTTGCAACTGTTTTTTTTGTAGACTCATTCGTCGTTCTTTGTTTTAGAATTCGGCACAGGGCGGTCAAAATAGGGTCACTGATCTGAAGGAAGCGACTGAAGAAAACAACTAGCACTCGGGCGGCGGTGGCGGGAAGTCAGTTACACTCGTCCGTGAACATGTTGCAAGCGGTCCAATCAGCTGAATACACTTTCCGCAGACCTAGCACTTCATTTAAAAATGTTCGCAGGTTTCTCAACAGCACAATTTATTTCGCCCCGTCACTGCTTCAGGTGGACGCACCTCTACTCAACCAGCAGTTCGCGATGTATTGCAAATCTTACAATTGATGGCCGAAAGTAAATACAGATATACAAGCAATTTATTAATTGATAAACATAAATACGGCCCATGAGACGGCAGGTCACACATTCAGAGCTTTGCAACGCGTTCGGAATCTTGACGCATATATTATTACTTCCTTCGGAAATATTTTTGGGGGCTCTCGCCTTCTCTCTTCAGAATCTCTCACGAAAGTCCATTCCTTCACCTTTTCACCTACTATGACCGTGATATTGGTAGGTGGTGATTATATAGTTTGACTCCCCTCTCGTAGGCTCCGTTTACAGAAGTTATTCTAGAGAAATGTATGCTTATGAGTTCGATGGCTGCGTTACGGAATTTTCAAAAACTTCGCACCATTTGCGCTCTGTCTTTCAATCCTTCTATCTATCTCTATCTCTTTCTCTCTCTCTACGTATGTGTCTGTCTTTCTATCTCTATCTTTCATTCCCTCAGACTTGCTTTCATCTTTGTCTCTTCTCTCATTCGGAACGAAACTTTCCAGGATTGAGACGAATTTACCAAAAGGGTTGTCAGTTATGGAAGGATGTCTTTTTCTCGAGGGTATAAGAGGAGCGCACACGTACGTTGACGTCAATAATTTGACAGCGCCTTCACTTCTTGAGACATCTCTCGACCCAAGTGCGATCCACAGCAAAGTTCATTGTAAAGAGGCATTAAAAAGTCATTTTCTTATTATGCGTAAATCTGTCTGCAATCAAACTGTCTGAGTACTACAAGATGTGCACTTCCAGAATTTTATGCCATATTTCAGCCGATAAAATATATTTGTAAAGTACATGCAACGTGTTCCATGA
The DNA here is from genome assembly GCA_964035755.1 of Teleogryllus oceanicus. NCBI lineage: Eukaryota > Metazoa > Arthropoda > Insecta > Orthoptera > Gryllidae > Teleogryllus > Teleogryllus oceanicus. Next base: position 238,910,085 of record CAXIVR010000002.1, on the reverse strand, counting down.
AGGCTGACTGAATTTGAAACAATTCTGAAAGCGTTTCATTATGAAATTAATGTAGCGATCAATTCATTTACATGGATACTCAATTTGAGGTTTCACTGAATTGAGAGACCCAGTAATTGAGTTACATGAAAATCGGACAATTGTATATAGTCTATTTTCAATGGCACATGTGATTACCTGCTGAAAATGCCATATAGCATTGAAACGTCTTGTCCTTCATTTACTATTAATTGATGATTACACTATTTAAATTTTTACACATGTTGCAGCTATTTCTGTTCAATTTGTTTACGTCAATGTCCCTTTGAATTCACGCCCCGCACTTCCCGTCTACTTTTACAAACACTTGTGTAACGGCGATCATAGAATGTTACTAACAAGACTGTCACTAATAAGACTGTCACTAACAAGACTGTCACTAACAAGACTGTCACTAACAAGACTGTCACTAACAAGACTGTCACTAACAAGACTGTCACTAACAAGACTGTCACTAACAAGACTGTCACTAACAAGACTGTCACTAACAAGACTGTCACTAACAAGACTGTCACTAACAAGACTGTCACTAACAAGACTGTCACTAACAAGACTGTCACTAACAAGACTGTCACTAACAAGACTGTCACTAACAAGACTGTCACTAACAAGACTGTCACTAACAAGACTGTCACTAACAAGACTGTCACTAACAAGACTGTCACTAACAAGACTGTCACTAACAAGACTGTCACTAACAAGACTGTCACTAACTAGACTGTCACTAACAAGACTGTCACTAACAAGACTGTCACTAACAAGACTGTCACTAACAAGACTGTCACTAACAAGACTGTCACTAACTAGACTGTCACTAACAAGACTGTCACTAACAAGACTGTCACTAACAAGACTGTCACTAACTAGACTGTCACTAACTAGACTGCAACTAACTAGACTGTCACTAAGTAGACTGTCACTAACTAGACTGTCACTAACTAGACTGACACTAACTAGACTGTCACTAACTAGACTGTCACTAATAAAACTGTCACTAATAAGACTGTCACTAATAAGACTGTCACTAACAATACTGTCACAAATAAGACTGTCACAAATAAGACTGTCACAAATAAGACTGTCACAAATAAGGTCAGCACTCGGATAAACCATTATTCAATCCTAATGCTCATCCGATTTCACCCACTTAATCAGAATCGATGTGACTATAAAGCATCCAAAGGACAGTGGAGGGCACCAGCTGGTGCCACTCACTCGTGCAGATGTCTTTTTCGAGGAGCACTACCTCTGTGACTGCTCAGGATGTCAAAATTTACAAAGATCGCTGTAAAGCTTACCATACTAACCGAAAATTCCCTGAACGTTCAGCGCATTTCGATGGGGTGATCGAACGAAACAACCTTCAAGTGTCGGCTCGGTGACCGAGATCGCTAAAGCAGTAGTGTCGTAGTGATCTCGGGCGGAAGGTTCGCGGGTTCGAGTCCCACCTCGCGCATGATCGGCCTTTCATTCATTATCAATAACATTTCGTTTCGTCTTCATAGTTCGCATAACATTAACTCCAATAGTGGTCGCTAATGACCTAGATGTTAATACGACCTTAAATAACCAATTAAAAACCGGGAGCGGTAGCTCAGAGCATCAACTGATGTCACTGCAGCGCCTCTGACCGGGAGGTCCTAGGTTCGAGTCCTGACGGCGACAGGATTTTCGGCACTAGCTTTTCAGCTAGGTCGAATTCAGTCGCTGGCTGGAGGAGAATTCTAGCGGCCGGCTGCTCTGATCGGTAGTTTTCCGTGGTTTCTCCGATCAACACCAGGCGAATGCCGGAGCAGTACCCTACCAAACGGGCCACGGACCGCGCGCGATCTATCCTTCCTCTTCCTTGTCCTATCATCTCCCCCTTACACATACACTTACACTAACATGCACTACACTACCACATATTCCGGGAGACCGGTCGGGAGCTTAGAGCGTGTCCCGGCTGGGGCGGTGCCCCGCTGGTGGGAGAGTCCTGGTGAAGGGAAAACCCCACTTGCCGACGGTAAGTCGGCGCCGGATCTCACCATCCAGCGGGGAAAAATTACCGCGCATATCCCGAGAAAAGGCATGCACTACACTAACGGGGACTAATGACCAACGCAGTTGACGCGCCTGGAAACCCGAAAAACCCAAACCAACCAATTAAAAAAAACTTCAAATCATCAGGCAACACAAACAATCACTCAACTAATACTCAGAGAGATTAGTGATAACAGTTAGTTAAAAACGTAGGGTGCTGGGGATGTCGTCGATGGAATATTTGAGGCAGGAGGGGCGGCTGGCGCCGTGGGGCGCCGCCTGGTAGGGGGCTGCCGGGGGCGCCGCCGCTCGGCGGCGTGTCGCCGATATCTCGCCCGCGGCGCACTGCGCCACCCTCCCGAGCGGCCGCCCTCCCGCAGCGCCCACGCGGTCAACGCCCCCGCTAGCACTCCCACTCCCACGCAAAATTTACTTTCAAAAATATGCATTCCTAAATATTCTTAAATATGCAATTTAAATTAACAATATTTAATTTCCTGTATAAACCTTTCTTGATAAAATTCAGGAGAATCCTCATTGGAATATATATATATATATATATATATATATATATATTTATATATATATATACACACACAGCTTACTTCACGGGAGAAATAATTGAAGTAGATATTCATCTAGCATGTCTATTGAATTTATTCTGCCTGGTTTAAAAATTATATTGTAGCTGCACAGAACACCACGAGCTATTCTCGGCCACAAGCCGTTCGGGTACGGGAAGTCGAACAAAGAGACGGAAATTCCCAACTGCTTGTCGGACCCACGCCACAGAAAAACCCGTGACGTCATGGAAAGGGCGCGTCTCATGTAGTGAAAGGGCGCGAAGGCCTACGTCACAGGGCGTTTGGTAGGTTGGCTGCAAGGGGGCGCCAGGTGACGGTTCGTGAGCCAGATGAGATAAGTCACGTGACGCACAACCGATGCATGATTGGCGGGGAGCCACCGCATCATCATGATGGGAGGGAGAATGGCGCGTGCCATGAATAGGGAGATAGGAGCTCCCTCGGTCTTCTATTTTGAAAATTCTTGGGTGAGCGAGCTTCTGCTACTTCTGAAATCCTTCGGTGAGCGAGTTTCTTCATAGTCGGAACTTTCTCGCTTCTGGTTCGGCTTCTCTAAGTGTCGTGTCGCCGTATGGCTGCCGAGTGCCGCGATCAGTGCCTCACGCTGAGGCGTTAGCCGCCGAAGACTGCTACAAGCACGAACGTAAATGCGTGTACGCACGCAAGCGTGTCTGCCCCACATGTGCGGGCGCCAGGAGAAGGAACGAAAGACGGAGGGCGCCTTCCCTGAGGCATCGCTCTCGCCACGCCGCCACTTCGGCGAGTTACGAGGGAGACCCGGCGCCGACTGGAGTTGACTGCGCGGGCGCTATTCCGCCCCCTCGCTTCCACCGGAGACCACCACCTACCAGCGCCGGTCACGGAGCATTTCGGGTGAGATCGCCAAATGGGGCAAGCGCACACAAACATTTAGAATTTGGAGAGTAAGACTGTCGAGAGAGAATTACGAGAGAGAAGTAGATCGTAAGAGCGCAGTAGGCGTCAATTGTGATTTAGCAGTGATAATGATGTATGGGGCGTGTTTGTTTTGGGTTGGTACTAGAATAATTAAAGCCATATTTCTTATATAATTAGATCATTTAATGATAGAAAACCAGAATCCAGTACATGCGTGTCTCCCGAATCCTCTGCCAGATACTGTATGTGGCTTCGCAGGTGAGTTCTCACTACCACTGGTAGCCGGACAAGCAGCCAGCCCACGTTGGACACGGAAAAAGCTCACAATCGAAACCTACATTTGCACAAGTATTTTATCATCTATGGAAAAGAACAACAAACGTAAGCTGTGGCAGGTTCTATTGAATTAATTATTGAACGCTCACAAAACATGATCCGCTCCCTAGTCATGAGAGTACCCAACAATACAAGATTTTCCCCAATTGTTAGATATTCTTACCGGCCATATTCTCGAAAACACTGCTATTTTCAGGATCACAAAGAAGAGTAAATAAGTACAGCGGCCATGAGATAGGTAAGAAACAGACAGTAATATTAGGTATTGCAATATAAAATATCGAAAATTGAAACTTAATAGATATTATAAATGTATACTTTCATTATCGGCAGCGCCATCTGGATCGGTCAACTTTAGCGGCAAGAGATGATGATTATTACATATTCACATGTTTAGTTTCAGTTAATGCAGTGCAGGTTGAGCAGAAAATATTGTGATATGGCGGTGATCTTTCCCACTGAATGGCGAGATCCAGCGCGGACCTTCTGTCGAATAGCGGGGTTTTCCCCAACCCACCAGCGGGACACCGCCGCAGCCGAACCACTTCTAAGTCCCCGACCGGTCTCCCTGTATGTGTGGTAGTGTAGTGCATGTTAGTGTAAGTGTGTGTGTAAGGAGAGAGGATAGGACAAGGAAGAGGAAGGACAGATCGCGCGCGATCTGTGGCCCGTTTGTTAGGGTACTGCTTCGGCATTCGCCTGGTGTTGATCGGAGAAACCACGGAAAAGAACCAATCAAAGCAGCCGGCCGCTAGGTTTCTCCTCCAGACGACGACTGAATTCGACCTAGCTGACAAGCTAGTGTCCTAAAAGATCCTACCACCATCGGGACTCGAACCTAGGATCCTCCGGTTAGAGGCATTGAAGTGACATCAGTTGATGCACGGAGTCATCTCTCCCAGACGTCGTTACCCCGTCATGGCAGCCGCCGTCGTCCTCCTCGAAATTCCATTACATAATTGTCCGAGTGCGTCGACGCACCAAAGCGGAGCTACAATTTCGCAAAACCTCGCGAGGGCCATTCTCCTTGATTTTCTTGCCAAGTCTCTCCTTTCAAAACGCGCAATTATTCCGGATAATGAAATGTAAACGGCACTCTCATGAACGCAAATGCCATGGCCGTAATACCGGCGTTGTTTCGTTATATTTACCACCGGAACACACAGCCCGACTCAGCGGCTGCCGGTGGTGAAAGACTTAATTCGCAGTTTTCGCATACCGGCAGACGACGCGGCGGAAAATTGATAATAATTGGGTGAATTTGCTTCCATCTCGCTCTGGTGGAATGCAGGTGGAAACACAAGAGAGAGTTTTAACAGGCTGGAAACGGAATTGATGCGTTCCTCGAATACGCGGAATTTATATTTTTATTTCAAGGCGTGAGACACGCGACCTCTTCCAGTTATTTTAAGAAATAAAACCGCGTGTATGGATCAGCTCAATCCAATTAGAGATGTTTTTACTTTATCCCTTCGGAGTAGAGAGAAAGGTGTGTAATGATTCGCGAAAAAACGCCGAATTTTTGGTAGAAAAACTCTTATTACTGAGACCTGGTAACGACAAATTGGATAAATCTAGTTGCTAAATTTAGAAGGAAAGTCCTCTAACACGAAATTTAGTCAGAATTTACATTTTGTGGGACCTTGATACTGAAAATTTGAATGAAGGCAAAACGTCTTTGTGTCCGTCTCTGTCCGCCGGTGATAAACGCTAGCGAATAAACCTTTCATTCAATTTTCTCAAAACATAATATTCCCCAATCGATCCGGCTGATGTCGCGGCCCCTTGAATTTGAAACATATTTCAATGTTTTTTTGGGGGGGGTATTTTACAGGAAGCTCACCAATATTTTCAAAATTTTGAAAAAAATGGCTCCATCGTTTTTTATCAAATTTTGTTGTTGGATAGTATGAAGGACGTTTAAGAGAATGATGCAAGGTTCATGTTTGTTAAAAATCTTGATTTTTGGAAAATTTCAAAAGTTCAAAATTGTTTCGGCGTCTTCCTAAAAAATTAATATTAAGGTAGAGATTTTTCACTTAATGAAATCTGTTTCTTAAAAGTAGATTTTGAAATAAATTCATATACAATTTTGCAAAAATTTGAGTATTTTCGCGTAATTTTGCGTGAAAATACGAAGGAGAAAGTATGTGGTGTTTTAGCACTACCTAATTTTTAGAGTGAGCGATTATTCAATGGTTATTACACCCTAAATTGGCACCTATGTTTCAGCTCAAGGACAATTAATAAAGGATAATAGATAATTTCTTAACTTGTTTCGTACTCTACCGACATGTGCTGTTATTTAAATTGTTAGTTATAGTGTAAATAATATTGCAATTTTGGTTTATATACAAAATTTTGTTCTCAACTTTACACGACAGAAAATAAAGCAAAAAATGTTTATTTTGTAATTTATTGGTATTTCTCTTGTTTTCTCATGATCTCCAAATTTAATTTTCTTAATACACCCGCTTAAATAGTTCATGCGTCTTAGCAAACAGTTATTATTCGTTGCATTCTATCCAAAATCATTCGTATATTTTGCTATTTCTAATAGATATTCACATGATTTCTAAAACATATTCGAATGGCGGGAGAACCCTTAACTCTCGTACTATATCTGCTATCACTATCAAGTACATCAGTATCAAGGGGAGAAATAATTATATATATATATATATATATATATATATATATATATATATATATCAGAAGGTGAAATGTAGTATTTATATACCGAGTAGAAATTACGTTGAAAAATTGTGCTGTGGTGACGACGCTATTCGAGTAATTATCTTCACGGATACTAGTTCTTGCAGAAATTAGGTTTAAAATAAAAACCCGGAATTAAGTAAGAAAATAACGTACGGACTTGACACTATGCTGGAATTTACTTTCGAATATCTACAGACAATATACGCGTCGCCAAACATATGCATTGTTAGAACCTGTCGAAAAGCAAAAATCATTGCGTCACTCGAGACTTGATTTCAATGATTGATGATTCCGCGCGTCAACTGTTAAGGACATAATTCCCGCAAGTGTAGTGCATGTTTTATTCTCGGAAACTTCTGCTGGATGATGAGATCCGGGGCCGATCTACCAGTTTGCTTGCGGGTTTTCTCCAACAAGGTGTCTCCCACCAACGAGGCATCACCCCCACTAAGACAAGCTATAAGCTCCCAACCTATCTTCCAGCATGTGAGACAGAGTAGTGGATGTAAGTGACTGTGAGTGTAAGTAAAGTGTGTGGATAGAACAAGGAAGGGGAAGAAAAGATCGCGCGCTGTCCCTGGCCCGTTTGTTAGGTTACTGCTCCGGCATTCGCTTGATGTTGACCCAAGAAACCACGAAATACTACCGATAAGAGCAGCCGGTCACCACAACTATCTTACAAACAGCGAGTGCATTTGACCTAGCTATGTAGTTAATGCCGAAATGGCCTCCGGACCTAGGGCGTCGCAGTTGAGTTGCTCGGAGCCACGTCAGCCGGGACGTCTGAACACCTCGACGCCATGAGTTCGAGCGCTGAACGGTGTCATGAAATTTGATGACGCCTCCAGCATTCGTAATCCACAGTCATTGTTTCGTCTGTGGATGCGAAGGCCACGACCCGATAACACGCCCACTATTAGTATCGTTCGTTCTCTCGAAAGACAGTGACGGAACTACCAGTCTAGTATTCTTTTTTAAAAAATTATTTTGTGTCTGTATAACATGCCTTTCAAGATTTTTAATATACAGTTTATTAATACACATATTTTTGCCATTTCTGCTAAAAGTATTTGAGGAGGGTCTCATCGGTACCTCGTCAGTCTGCAGTCTACAGTCTGACGCGCAGCAATTCATAAAAGATTCTTTTAAGTTTTATATTTAGTTATTTAGCATTTTAAGCTGTAGAACTGGCGGGGGAGTGGATTGGTTCTAATTTACGGTGGTGTAAGAGAGTCTTTGGTGTGTCGGGACATAATACGGTTTGGAATGAATACATGTTGGCCTAGATTAATGATTTGTGCACTTGTACAAAACGGAAGAAGGAAGAAATATTTCTTGCTCATCTGCTGACTGTATTCATTAATGGAAGGAAGTTTTAGCTCTCTATAAATTTGCTTATTTTGAATAAACCACGGGGTTTGTTGGGGTTTTCTTAAGTGCTTGTTTTGGATGATTTGTAGTTTCTTCAGATGTGTGATTGCTATATTGTTCCAAATTTGGCAGACATTAATGAGGGAATATTCTCGTTTTGAAGATGGATAATACACATTCCAGACCAAACAATGTCTTAATATTTACTATGGGGAAAGGTTTGTTCATTTTTGCGTATGGTTTGTCGTTATTTCATAAATGTGACTTTTCGTATATCAATGATCTAGAAATACACTAAGATATTTTACGGGTGTTTCATTATAAAGTCATGAAATTGCAGTATTACTAATTTTAATTTTTCGTGTTTTATGTATTGTTCTTAATGAGAATATTTTAGGCTGTGATTTGTTAGGGTATATTACAATTCTCTATTTCATTGTTCATTTGACAATTTCGTTTAAGTCCGACTGGAGATCTTGGCAAGCCTTGGTAATATTTGAATTTGCATTAAATAATACTGTATCATCCGCATAAAATTCTAATTCTCAGTAGGTCAGATCTGGGTAGTTGGGTAACGTTACACCCTCCGTGAACGAGCATGAGAATCCCACCCTCGATTAAGAGAATTATTTCCTCAATACCCGCGCGACCTGGCACTATCAAAGCCTCCCCCCCCCCCCGAGGGACAGGCAGTCGGACGACCACCGACCAAACGCCGCCGCTCTTTGCTGCCCGGCCACATGACAAAGCGAACATGGATTTACGACTCCGCAGAAAACTGTTGTAACTCATACTCGAATTGACGAGTGCGGGCCTCGTCTCACAGCTCTCGGAATGCCCAAAGAGGTAACTTTTTATTTCAGACCCACCCCACCCAGCGTCAGCGTTCAAAGAAAGAAACGGATTATGTACGGAGGACAAACGCGGAGTAACTGAGCGCCGCCCTCTGCAATTGCGCGAGGCGTGATGCCGTGAAGTTTGGTTTGGTTTGTTTTTTTCGTGTTTCCGGGCGCGTCAATTGCTTTGGTAATTACTCCCGTTAGTGTACTGCATGTTCTTTCTCGGGAGATGGCGGTGGTCTTCCCCTGCTGGATAGCGAGATCCGGCCCCGACCTACCGTCGGCTAGTGGGGTTTCTCCCTAACCAGGACTCTCCCACCAGCGGGGCACCCCCTCGCCGGAACAAGTTCTAAGCTCCCGATCGGTCTCCCGGAATATGTGATAGTGTAGTGCATGTTAGTGTAGGTGTGTGTGTGTGTGTGTGTAAGAAGAGAGGATAGGACAAGGAAGAGGAAGGACAGATCGCGCGCGGTCCGTGGCCAGTTTGGTAGGGTACTGCTCCGGCATTCGCCTAGTGTTGATCGGAGAAACCACGGAAAACTACCGATCAGAGCAGCCGGCCGCTAGAATTCTTCTCCACGGCATCACCCGGGAGCGGTAGCTCAGTGCATCAACTGATGTCACTGCAGCGCCTCTGCCCGGGAGGTCCTAGGTTCCCACTCCCCACGGCGGCAGGATTTTCCACACTACCTTTTCAGCTGAATTCGACCTAGCTGAAAAGGTAGTGGGGAAAATCCTGCCGCAGTGGGGAGCGGGAACCTAGGACCTCCCGGGCAGAGGCGCTGCAGTGACATCAGTTGATGCACTGAGCTACCGCTCCCGGTGTGATGCCGTGAAATGCTAGGCGATTCGCCATAGACGCACGTGCGAATGAGCAACTGATCGACCCTTTCAAAACATCGCAGAGGCTAGCGATTTGTTATGCACACATGCACGCCGACCAAAGGTTATCTGGCCAGTAAATAATTTTAAAAATATAGAGGCCGGCTGCACTGCATTCCTCCAACCACGGTGTACCCATCCCGCAGGCACCAGGCAGCAAACTTTCACGCCAAAAATGAAACGGAAATTTCTCCTTTGTACGAATCGTATCACATGAGTTCGCAAGCAATTGGTCCGATTGCCGCCACGCCACCGCTGCCAATGGCTAATGCGAAACGAATCACGGTAAAGCATTCCGATCAGAGGTGGGAGATCGAAGCCTTCGTCTGGACGCGCGAGGCCTCAACATCATTTTAGCTTCTACACAGCACTTGGTTACTCAGATTCGCATTTTTCAACTTACAACGTCGGAATTATTACTCCAGTGTAACCGTTTGAAAATTACCAAGATTTTAATCTTTCAACTCGCCACTTCAATATTGCGTTTCCGATCTCGGATTCGCAGCTCCAGGCATTTTACGCTTACAAGCTTGCATAAGTTAGAATTTCTGACTTGTGCCTTGAACGTGGTCCCCTGAGGCAATTATTATCATCTCGGCAATGAACTTGAGTGAGAAATAACCGCAAGTTATCATGTGTAGTCTGCGACACCAAAAATTCAGAGTGGGTCCGACGGTAGCGCGCTGTCGGCTGTCAATCCGCCTGACTGCAGAATGGGGGAAACTGGATCTGCACTGCTGTGATGACTGGGTCATCGCCGCTGTGCTGAGGAAAGCTCACCGCCGATATCCCGCCGTGAAGACGGTCATCACGTCGGGTACCATGAGATAAGTTATAAATGACATGTAATCGGGCTCAGCTTATTTTCCCGCCGAGGTGCGGAAGGAATCTAATAAACGAAGCTGGGAGCGGGAATGCTGATAGTCTGGCATGTTATTGCAGCGGATAATTGTATTTGTTTGCTTGTTAAAAAATTCTGATTAAAAAAGGAAGCCGCAGTCATATTACTAAATGTTTCTAAAACGTATGTAAGAATCATTTTGCATGCTCTCATCATCATCACCTTAAGTTAATTAAATGTGTTTTAATTTCATGTCTGTGTTTTTTATTGAAGATGCAAAATCCGAATTCACATCCAGAACTGTTACAATATATACGTTAAACAGTAAGGGAGAGAGTGGGGAACCTTGGGGCACACCGTCTTTGATGTGTGCTTTTGGTTTATAGCTGTTCTTGCTAACCTCGAAATCCCTATAGTATTCTCAGAGAAATCTCATCGGCATGTTTCATCCTCTAGAACGATCGGAACCGATCTTTGTGCCCGGATTTCCCTTTTTTCAAATTTAACATAACGTATCTTGCTTTGCTTGTCGCAGTGATAGATCCATGCCTTTCAGATTGCGTTTGGAAAATAGGTGCCCAATATGTGTTACACAATTACATGTTTGAAATATTCATGTTAGCCTTAGCCATAGTAAACATTTAAAAAAATAAAAGTACTCTTACGTCAATGAACTTTGAAAACAGTGTAAAAGAAAATTACGGAATAATTTTACAATGTCGACGATTTTCCTTTCAGCAAACAACTTTCTGAATTTCTCAAAACACGACGATTTAAACAAAACATACATACTAAAATTTAACAAACGTGTATTAAAAATTGTGTAATGTAAATGTAGAATGAGTTTCTGTTGATCTGTTTCTTTTTAAAATATTCTGAATACCTATTTATTCAATGAGTCACACGACACGAACTGAATACTTTTACGAAACACTACTAACACTGGCAACAATGGGCTCGTGAACGTGTTAAGGAGTACAAAAATCACAACAGTTAAATGCGAGCGACAATTCGGTGCTCTGTGACCGGTATTGCAGGTGTGCAGCCGAGCTAGCATGTCGCCTCTCGATGGAGAGCTCAATAAACTCAGGAAACGCATTGTGGCACACGCCTCGTATTGTGCACTATTATCAGTGCAAACAAAGCGCTTTCGACCACTCCCATCGGTGGCCGTTATTTACGGTCGCTGCTCCCGACAGACACACTCGATACTTTTTTCTGTTTTTATTTCGGATGGTATGATTTACTTGTAATCCGAACAATTCTTTCCTCTCGAAATTATTTGGCGTGCAACGAAGCGATTCGCGCATAACAACGTGACTTGTTTAAATTTGAATTCGTTGCTGGAATTTCATCTACACCTAGGGTAAAAAGAAAACACAATAGTCACTACTCTGTGGTGAAATATGAGAGGAATAGTATTTCAAAATTGATCGCGAGACGTGCAATGGAATGTTTGCAAACATCCTATCAGACGACAAATCATTTATGGCTAGTAAGCAAATCTTTTGTTAGCCAAACAAAGTGGTGTAGGTATAATAGAACATTTTAGAAAGTAGAAGAAATAATTTTTGTTCAAACTGTCATGTAGTTGAGTAAATGAATTGATTGTCCGTTCTTTTTCACAACTACTCATTTGCAATTTATTTAAAGATGACATATACTCATATAAGAAAACTTCGTAGACTTATTTTACTGTATTTTTAGTAAATGAAATAATGTAATTTTGATCTTCAGGAGTTAATATCATGTTTTATTACGCATAAATCTCTTTATGGAATTGCCCGACTTTATGCACTTGGTTTTCCTAAAGTCTCTGTACGTTGAAACAGTACAAAGCCCTTTCAACAACAGTAAATATAGCAGACGAGCTTCGATTACCAGTCGAACAACTATTTGTTGCGAACAAATCCACCTCTGTACATTTGCATTGCAGCGTCAGAGGACTATTGCTAAACATGCAACACACGATTCAATAGCATCACCGTAGTGTCGCAATACGCTGATTCGCAGGCTACGCCAGAGCACATTTCTTCGAAAACACGTGCGAAGCATTCATGTTCAGAACAAGTACGTATCCATGTAAACGTGTCGTGCATAACCGCGTTGCCATGTAGAGGCATTTTTCTAGCAACGCTTGTCGCGGCGCCGATCACCACACTTCAATGTCCACGCTAGTGACAATCAAAGGCGTCGGGGGAACATCATGATAACCCCCATCACACACACCTGAAATAGAAAGGAAGAATACTCCTCAACAAAAACAAATATTAACCTAAATGCTGAACAGTTGTGTTTATACGATCATAAAAATTGAAAGCATGAAAGAACAGAATGTGTGTGCAATCGGAATTTGCCCAAACTTTTATTTTTTCGGCGAGCTTACAAAAAACACAGAAATGAGAGTTGTTACTTGATTCTCTATAATTCATCAATTAAGCCGCAATATTCATTGTTCTTATCAGGTGTCGACTTCAAGAATCGACATTTCCTCTCGATATCCACTCCAGAATCCGCTTACCCTTCTCCTGAACGGATCACCTTCTGCCACCTCCAACCAGCTTGACTTATGACATCATTACCATCAGCGGCATAGATAAGCCTAAATTAGCACATTCCTGAAAATTTGCGTTGAAAAATGTATCTAAATAATAAATAAATATGAAAATTATTTGATTTCTTACTTATTCTTTTTCATTATCTATTATCGCTATCGAAAATACATCTGTAGCTGAATTTACTTTATTCGTATTGAGCGAGGGGTAGAGAGCGAAAGCAAAAGACGGGACGTGCTTAGAGTCATAACAGAAATACAAAAGAGTGACAACAGAAATAAAAGGTGCTGAGAAAAGTACCATAAAATATCAAAAAAAATTATAATTCTAGAAACGTGTATAGTCAGCTATTAGGATAATGCATATCTTATTGACATATTCTATTTAAAACATTTTGGATGTTTATTTATCGTCTTCGCTGTGACTTTGATATTTTACTTAGATATTTTATTTTAAGCTCTACTTTATTCTTATTACCTAATTAATTTATTTCTGCAATACATTGTTGGTGAATGCAGATGTACAACATTTGAGGTCCGCAAACTACAACCACCACTTTTGTCAGGTAACTGCATCGACATCTTCTCGTCTCTCATTCAATTTTTATTGATTGATAGATTAGTGATTTTGGTTGCGTCAACAGCTAAGTTCATTAATCCCGTAAGTGATGTGTGTATTTTCCCCCTCTGGAGGTGGAGGTGTTCCCCCGCTAGATACGGAGATCCGGCTCCGACCTCCCGTCGGCTAGCGAGGTTTTCCCCTGGAATCTCCCACCAGCGTGGCACCGCACCAGCTGGAACAAGCTCTGAACTCCCGATCAGTAGGGCACGTTAGTGTAACTGTGTGTAAGTAAGGGGCGTGAATAGAACAAGGAAGAGAAAGAGATGAGCGCGAGCAGTTTGTGACCCGTTTGTTAAGGTACTGCACCGGCGTTCGCCGGTTATTGATCGGAGAAACTCTCGCATTAAGAATTAATACGACTTCACCGGAATACGAGAGTCAACAAGTCACTAATAACTGCAAATCCTCCCCATTGATTCGGACTGCTTCTCCCCGAACATATCCCTTCTTCGTTCACCCTCCATCTCCTAATCTTCACCCTGTTCGCTACGCACCGCTCCCAGGCCGTGGGGCGTTGTTTTTGAGGTCGTCGCTATGAAAAATCGCGCGACCAGGGCTTGTCACGCCGACGTAGCTTTTTTTTTGTGTCCCCTCCCCTCGGGCGTCGACTGCACCCCGGAAGGGAGCGGACGCCCCAACGAGAAGCGACGACGGGGCGGGGCGCGGAGGGGCGGGGAGGGTCGAGGCGGGGCGGGACGGGGCGGAGGGGGCGTCGCGTCGCGGCGCGGGCGGGACAGGGCGGGGCGGCGTGGGGCTGGCGCGGCGAGGCGAGGCGGGCGGGGCGGGAGGGACGAGGCGGGGCGGAGGGGGCGAGCGGGCGCGGGCGGAACAGGGGGCGGCGTGGGCGGGAGGCGCGGCGCACGCGGCGCGGCGCGGGCGAGGCGGGGCGAGGCGGGGCGAGGCGGGGCGAGGCGGGGCGAGGCGGGCGAGGCGGAGCGGGGCGGGTGGGCGGGGCGGGTGGGGCGGGCGGGCGGGGCGGCGGAGCGGGCGGTGGCGCGCGCCGCGCTGCAGCGCGGTGCGGGACGGGGCGCGGAGGTGCGCGGCTGGGCGGGGCGGGGCGGGATGGGTCGAGGCGAGGCGGCGACAGAGCGGCAGCAAAGGCAGAGTGCTGGATGAGGTGAACGCAGCACCGAGGATTGGAGCGAACCGAGCGCGAGGGGCAGATCACGTGGGGTCGGAGGCCGGTACACGTAGCAAGTAGGGTTTATACGAAGTGAGGCGAAAATTTGCTAAAAATTTCAGTATCTGCCGAAACGGCCGTAGCAAAGCGAGATGTAGCAAAGAGTTGGTGACGAGATAGGTGGAATTTAATGGGCATTATTTGTGGGGAAGGGGAAATGTCTGAGAGAGCAGATAGGGTGATGTGAGTACTGCATGGAGAGGGACTGATAGGTCGTGGTGATCACGTGGAGAAACGGAGACTGGGACGATCACTGTAGTGGGATTTGGCAGTTCTGGGTAGAAAATACACGGCAGCAGATCGAGAGCATACGTGGAGAGAAGACGCGTCGCTAGAGGGGTGTGGCTTGAAAGGCATGAGGGACACTTAACGGAAGGAGGAAGAGAAGCTTCAATTAGGCAAGGGAAGAGATATGATGACGGAGAGATGGAGGAGAGAGGATTGAAGCCGGGGGGAGGAGCTAAGGGGACGAGGGCTGGGGGGGCGGCGAAGGGGGGGGTGATGCGGGGGCGTGGCTGAGGCGGGAACGGTGCTAGACGTTGGTGGACGTTGGGTTCTGGAGCTCTGATGGAGGCGGTACAGCACTGGGTTGGAGCCGAGGACGAAGGGCTACATTGGATGATAGCCGGGGTGGGTGCATGTGTGGCGGGGAGGGGGGCGTTTTTGCGTGAGGGGCGAAGCGCAGAGTACGGGTGGGGCGGTTCGTAGGCGGTGGACGGAGGTCGGAGGGGGTAGATGAGATCGCAAGGGTGGAAAGGGGGCGTGGCGTGGAAAGGGGCGAGGACGGCTCGCCCTCCGCCTCCCCCTCCGCTCCAGCGGCCGTGTCTCCTGTCCCATGCATCACGCCGCGCCTCGCTACCTGCCATCGGCTCAAATTAAAATTCCCCAATGAGTTATTAACGCCGCGTTTTCATCATCAGCCTTGTTTTGCGTCGCAGGCCATAGCAGCGGCCGCCGCCACCGCTGACACCTCGCTCCCTGCCGCCTACACTAGCTGCTCTAAAGTTACGTCGCGATGTGAGAAAAGCAAGACCACGCTTCCGGAGCTAATCTCTCCCCTACCTTGTCGTGACGTAACTATTTTTATTCTATTTTTCTAAACGTATACATTTATATCGAGCTATTTGATGGCATGTAGTAACTGATTCAATTCCTGATACTGTAATATGTGAAGCACTTAAATTTTTTCAACAGTAAAACAAAGTAACTGCTGTAACTCAATGTTCTTTACAGTCACAAACCAACCATCATATTGTGTCGTCACTCAATCCGATTGTCACACAAAACACGAGATGGCAACATCGAGATACAGAAGACTTCCAGACCACTCCACCCATTCCATAACCCTCTCTCTTCTCCTACATATCGTCACAGCTATTGCCGCGCCACCAGACGTCCAAGAGTACTTTTTAATTATCTTTCCGTGAATAAAAAACATTGTATCTTAACTAATTATTGTTATTCGTAGTTTCATAGTCATTCAAAATTGCCCTCATCTCAATCATGATCCTCAACAAAAAATCTCATTCGACTACTCGCCCTGTGTCCGTGTTTTCTCATACGATGCTCCTTACCCGAATAAGTCAATGTAAATCCCTAAACAATGATTACATTAAAAAAAGGTAGGTTCGAATAAACGCCGTACTGTAATGATTCGTTCTGAAAATGTCATTTTTTTATCTTTTTAGCTTACAAATTACAAAAGGTGGAAGTGTGTATAAAGCAGACTTACCCTAATTTCACGCTATTTACCGGGAGACGTGGTTCAGGACATCAACTGATGTCATTGTCATTGTGATTGTGATTGTGGCTCTCACTGGAAGGTCCTAGGGGTTCGAGTCCCGACGGTGGCAGGATTTTCGACACTAGCTTCATAGCTAGGTCGAGTTCTGCCTGGAGGACTATTCTAGCGGTCAGCTGCTCTGATTGGTAGTTTTCCGTGGTTTCTGCAATCCATACCAGGTACATGCCGAAACAGTACCCTACCAAATGGGCTACTGACCGCGTGCAATCTTTCCTTCCCCTTCTCTGTCCTACTCTCACCCTTTACGCTCACACTTACACTTAAATGCACTACACACCCACATATTCCGGGGGACCGGTCGGGAGGTTAGAGCTTGTCCCGGCTGGGGCGGTGCCCCCCTGGTTGGCGAGTCCTGGTTAGGGGGAAACCCCACTAGCCGACGGCAGATTGGCGCCGGATATCGCCAACCAGCGGGGGAAGATCACAGCCACCTCCCGAGAAAACTACATTTACGGGACTACTGACCTTACCAGTGTCGCGCCCGGAAGCAATAGTAATAAATCAACACGTGTGCTTCTTATAAATTACGTATTAAAATGTTGATACACTTGAATCAGCCAAAGCAGCATTCCTCCGACCGTCTCCCAGTGAAGAGCTGCGACCATTACTACAACACGGAAGTGGCAAAGAAACAGATATTGTATTAAAATATAAACTTAGACGAAATACAAGTGAAACAACTTTTTCAAATATCAATGAGTCAATGAGTCAATGCAATTTTTGCCAGTATACTGTACACCTACACGCTTTAAAATGACAATGTTCAAACTGACAAAATGGAATAAAGTGAATTGCTATTCTGATAAAGTTCTATCTAACTTCTGGTTCAAGTAGAATATACTCGAACTGAAATCTGTGGAAACAATGGTGTAAACATCACTTCAGTACAGGGAGAGAAGAAACTTTGATATGACTGAAATGTATGCCAAAACCTTGCCATTTCAAAGTGTCAACTTATTATTCTACGTTTAGAAGTCAACAGATAGATGTCCAACGCAATGAAGTTCCACTGCAAGAGATAAATACGAATCCCTCGTTCGTTACTTCAAAATGCGAATTATTAGTAAGTCCAATCAAAGTAATAAAATCGTTATATTATTTATTTACAGCAACGTCTTCCTACTTTGTTTATTTACAGCTTCGCCGTTCATTATTTTCTCCAATGTACTGTTGGAGCGAAGCGTTTTAAATATTTACAAAAGACGTTTCCATTGCAGGAGGTAAATCCAAAGCCTTGCTCCGGGGAGCGGCCAGGGCTTCCGGGGCCAGCGGCGCGACTGGCGCCGCGTCTAATCGGGCGGAATAAAACCCAGCGGGCCGCATTCGGCCGCCGTCAGAGGAGCAGCGCACCGCGCGGGGTTATCGTGTTGGCGCGCGCTCGCCCGCCCCGCCCCCTCCATCCGCGCCCAACCCCATCTGCCTGCCCCGCACCGCGCCGCTGCGCCCTTTGTTCATTTATCAGTGTTTCGGAGCCGTGCCGGGCTCTCTCAGCCTCGCCTCCGCGCCCGGGACGTCTCGAGTCGCGCTTGCAGCTTCGGCGCATCCCCGTTCCCTCTCCGCCCCGAAGCAGCTCCGCCTCTCAGCCTCGCCCGGGTGTCTCGAGTCGCGCTTGCAGCTCCGGCTCCCCCGCCCCCCCCGCCCCGAAGCAGCTCCGCCTCTCAGCCTCGCCCGGGATGTCTCGAGTCGCGCTTGCAGCTCCGGCTCATCCCCGCTCCCTCTCCGCCCCGAAGCGCCGCCTCTCAGCCTCGCCCGGGTGTCTCGGTCCGTTGCAGCCCGGGCTCATCCCCGCTCCCTCTCCGCCCCGAAGCAGCTCCGCCTCTCAGCCTCGCCCGGGATGTCTCGAGTCGCGCTTGCAGCTCCGGCTCATCCCCGTTCCCTCTCCGCCCCGAAGCAGCTCCGCCTCTCAGCCTCGCCCGGGATGTCTCGAGTCGCGCTTGCAGCTCCGGCTCATCCCCGCTCCCTCTCCGCCCCGAAGCACCTCCGCCTCTCAGCCTCGCCCGGGATGTCTCGAGTCGCGCTTGCAGCTCCGGTTCGTCTCCGCTCCCTCTCCGCCCCGAAGCAGCTCCGCCTCTCAGCCTCGCCCGGGATGTCTCGAGTCGCGCTTGCAGCTCCGGCTCATCCCAGCTCCCTCTCCGCCCCGAAGCAGCTCCTCCTCTCAGCCTCGCCCGGGATGTCTCGAGTCGCGCTTGCAGCTCCGGCTCATTCCCGCCCTCCCCCCCCCCTCCGTCGCCTTGCCTCACCGTTTTCCCAGCCCACTACATGAGGCTCTGTCCGCTTTCCTCTTCGCCACCGCTACCACCCCTACCCTCACCACGTAGACAGTCATACGCTGGGTCTGTTCCTGAATCCTCACCTGCTTCACCCCCCGTCTCCCGCAGAACTATGTTCCCCCACAGTTCACGTCCCGCCCTGACCGCGTAGCCGCCGCGTTCTTCTCCCCCGCCAAGGCCGTCTTCTCCACGCCCCACCTTATGCTCATCACCACCTCCCAGTTCAAACATGTTCCCCCTTTCTCCCTCCTGCTCTTAAGTGAGCACCCATCCTTACTCCCTGCTTGATCGTGCCAGCTCAAAACCACTCCCAACCGCGCCTTCGCATCAGCTCTTTCGCTCATCTCCGCCTCTTCCGGAGCCTCGTCCGATTTTCTTCCGCAAGTGTTCCGAACCCACTCTCATAACCTTTCTGGTGGACAACTCCCTGCCAGTTCACGCCCCGCCGCGCCCAGTCCCCACTCCCGCGACTATTCGTGTTTCCCTCCGCGCATCCGAGACACCGACAGTCGCCGCACTCACCACCGTCTCCACGGCAGATCGCACATCCGCCTAGATACTTGTTCTCTCCTACAGCTGCTTCCCCATCCCTTTCCGTGCCCCCTCCTATCTCCACTTTCGTTCTCTCTTGAGCTATCATTCCCACTCCCGCCTCGACACTCGTGCCCGCTTTCAGCTGCCTCAGCGGCCCCTTTCTGTGCTTCCACCTAGCCCCATTCTCAATCTTACTCCATCCTTAACGCTCCTATTTTCCATCATATTTCCCCACGGCCCCTTTCTGTGCTTTCATCTAGCCCATCTCTCGTACTCTTCTCCACTCTCAATCTTACTCCATCCTTCACGCTCGTCTTTTCCTTCAGCTGCCTCCGCGTCTCCTTTCTGTTCGCCCTTCTATTCTTCTCTACTCTTCCCCCCTTCTCCACTTCCACTTCCTCGATTGTTTCCGCTCTAGTCCCAACTCTACGCTTCCCGCCTTCTCAATCCGCCTTCTCGCCAGCTCTCTATGTGTGTCACCGTCCTCCACCCCAACACCACCTCCTTTCCTTGTCCGGTTCGGTCTCTCCGCCATAGGGTCCTTCCCCTACACCCGGTCGGATGGTCTAGAGTGGCTGCAGTTTTGCCTTCTTGTACCCGACAGAGACTTCACTGCCACCCGTTAGAACATCGTTTTCATCGATTTGGCTTGCGAAAGAAGATCCTACTTGAACTCTTTTAAATGCATCTTTTCCGTCTTATCTATTGTTCTATAATACAATTCTGTAAATGCAAAGGCTGCCAACAAATGTGTTATCGGCGCTAAGATGCTATGCTGGGTGTAGTAATGATTAAAAATGACACTGTTCACGTAAACTTTAGTAAAATAACTTCTTGAATGTTAGTAGAAATGGAAACTTTCCATAATGGAAAATTACTAAAATTTCAGTTTTGTTGTGTATTTGTTTTAGTTTGTTTTCTTGTATTGAATTTTAATTGTTGTGTTCTATTGAAAATATGTTTGCTTTTGGTTACCTCTTGGCAATCTGATACTGGATCCAAATAAATATTATTATTATTATTATTATTATTATTATTAATAATAATAATAATAATAATAATAATAATAATAATATTGTTGTTGTTGTTTTTGTTAGCACCTGGAGTCGATGGGAGTTAAAATTGAAACGTAGATGATAGCAATTCTCTTCTGGAATTATATTCCAGGTAGCGGTGGTATCCGTTTGAGCTACTTAGCTTATTTGACAATTCGTTACAGCTGTAAC
Source organism: Teleogryllus oceanicus (assembly GCA_964035755.1). Taxonomy (NCBI): domain Eukaryota; kingdom Metazoa; phylum Arthropoda; class Insecta; order Orthoptera; family Gryllidae; genus Teleogryllus; species Teleogryllus oceanicus. The sequence continues at coordinate 238,889,366 of CAXIVR010000002.1, read as the reverse complement.
TCGATCTTAGGTCATTCCCAACCACGATGCTTCAGATGTGGGTTTTATACTTCGTGGCGACAACACGAACGATACGCATTAGTTGATGATGTATGGAGTATAAGGAAACAAAATCAATAATCTAACTTCAATAAGCATTGTTTTGCACCAAAATGCTCAACAATGTCACGAGAAACATGATCTAAGGATCAGCTCACGTAAACACACGAACACAGCCGTTTGAATAAGCATTATATTACATTTAATACTTATTAAAACATTCCTTCGCTTAAATACAAAACTCGGCAACTGAAATGCACGTGTAACAAACTTCCTCACTCCAAGCGTTGGTAATTCTGCTCTAATAAGAAGTAAATCCAGCGCGCAGAATATCCTTAAAATGGCTCTTAACCTGCAGCTTGAACGCGACATCTCGAAAGGGTAAGACTCAGGATCAGAGCGTTCTCATCTTACCTCCTTCACATCGCTGCTTCATATTACGGCGACTAATCCCAGGCTAATTTTTACACAGCTCCCTCCTCCGAGCAGCTTTGCTCTCTTTAAGAGTTTGCCAAAGAGATTCCATAAAAACTTGTGAACGTGCGTAGAGCGTAGCACGAATATTTCAAGAAGGCAGTCTTTCGAAGAACAAAATGTGAAAGTAGGAAGGTCAACAGAGAAAGTCTTTGGCTCACAATATGTGTAGGAAGAAGGCAAATGATTACGACACAGGGAATTGCGGTCGAGCTTAAAGAAACAGATACAAAATGTGAATTGTCGATTGAAACGAATTTAATTTCTTTAAAGGTGACTAATCAAAGAAATAGAATTTTCTTTCTAACTTTCAATTCCTTTGCTGTCAATGAATTATTGTATTATATATTCGTAATACACCGTTCATCAATCATGTCAATAAAGAATACGCGCAACTAGTTTAATATATCACGTACAACATAACATATCCAATGTAATGTCCAGCAATGAGTTGAAACACGCGTCACTAAAAGAAAGTGTCAGTGTTTATAACTGCTACGTTACATTTTTAAGTTAAGGTAGAAGCAAAATTCCCTGTTATAATCTGCAATATAAATACAGGAAATTGTATTGTCATTGTATCAGTCTCGGAGAATATATACTAAACGATATAAAACAATATTTAAGGTTTTCAATTTTCCTAACATGCATGTGTTTTCTATATATCTGTCTTTTATGCGATGTAATAGTGATGATTCAGCCAGTATTGACTTCAGGGTTGTTTAAAGTAAGATAATATGACAAATTATTTGTTCTTGTTGTCTTAATATTGTATTATTATTCTGTTATCACTTGAATAAAAAAATCATTTTTTACACATTTCAAGTAGTAATTATTTGCAATGATTCTATCGTTTATACAACAATTAAAAATTGTGTATTCTTGGCGTGCTGATTATCACAGTTGTCAAACATACTCCAATGTTGCACATTTTTTTTTGTTTTGCTGCAGAATTCCTGAAATTTAATAAAAACCTGTAATTCCGATTGAACTAATTTTGATTAGCACTGCAATGGAATTTCTTGCAACTACATTCAGAAAGAGTTTTGAGTTTTGGGGTAATTTATTATTTGTTTTAATTACCAACTACGTACGTAAATGATTTATTTAATCACCTCAATTTCAAAACCCATTTTCTATATCCTAAACGTGTTAAGAGATCAAACGAAAAGAAAATGTAACTCGTTTTACGCTCAAATACTTAATTAAATTATTCGATACATAGCAAACCTTCCATTGGTTCAGAACTGAAATGTAAGGGAAACCTCTATATTTTTATCACATGCGAATTGCCCTTTAGCAATTCAACACACTTAAGTATATTAAAACTAGTAGTGCTAAAACAGCACGTACTTTCTCGTTTTTTAAGGTTATGTAATATATTTATCCAATTTTTTAAAAAAAAATTCGGAATTGAATTCATTGCATAAGGTATGTATATAATAGATAATTGTAATTATTAAATACTATTATATTGTGTTATTCTAAAAGCATATAAAAGTATTAGTTTATTATTACCGCGAAAGACTGCCGTCATTATCATCTTGTTATCAGTGCGGTCTTACAACAATGATTTACAACAACCAACAATGAACGCTCTTCTATTCGTTTTCACATTAACACAATGAACGCAATTGAAAATGAAATATTATAATAAAAATATAATAAATAATAATAAAATGAAATATGAAATAATATACAAATTCTAACTACGTATCATCGAACTGCGTAAATTGGGAGTGGGCGACTGAAGGTTAGCACTCTTCATTTCACATTTATTTCAAATATGTATAAAAAACTCCAACAAATAAAGAGAGAAGAAACGAATAAATAAATATGAAATAATACACATATTCTAACTTACGTGGTGTAATATATCAATTTTTTTGTAATATAACATATGTCTATTTACGAGGACTATTATCGCGTAAATCCTTGGACATTGGTCGGCATGAAATTGGAGAGATAGGAGGCTTTGAAGAGGAATACGATAAAAATTAGTATGAGAGAGCACGTTTTTGGCTGTTTTGAAACAAGAAATATCGTAAAAAGCACTAACAGTTATGTAATAGAATGGTATTTGCGTCAAGAAGTGAGACGGAAACTTCGATATGTTAAATTAGGTACTGAAGTTCGCAAGGAGAAAGCGGGCGTGATAAATGTGAACCAGGAGCATCTCAGAAGAATGCAAGATAATTCAATTATGCATTGATAATAAACTGAAGAGAAGTTTCTTGACACGTATTTTGAATTTTTCTTATTTATGTAAATAAATAGAATTAATATAATTTTGTTTGTTCAACACAGATGATCATGATATATATTTCTACGTAGATAAATGTTTTGAAACGATCATTCAACATGAAAACAATTATCTTATGAAACATTTACCAGACGGCCAGACATACACAGACGGACGGACGGACAGACTGACGAACGTTTTGCCGTCAATCAATTTTTCTGTATCAAGAACCCCGTGAACATTCTGGGTACCTCACGAGGTAAAAGAGTTTTTTCTAAATTTTGCAACTGAATTTATCCTCTGTTTCTTAATCAGAGCCCTGCAATAGGAGTTCTTCTGACATAAATTCGCCGTGTTTTCGGACAGCATTGTAAAAATTTCTCTTCTTAAGAAATTCCTAGGTAAGTTCGTGGAAGTAAAAATATAATAATTTATTGTATGCCAAAATCCGAATTATGAATCACGTCCGTCAAATAGACTACTTATTTTTATACAACGGAATTACTAAACCTTTCATAATTATCCAATATCATTACTACTGCCGACTAATTATTGATTTAAAAATATAAGGAAAAGCTATTTTCTCATAAATATAGACATTATATAATCAAAGACCAATATTTTTATATTATATTTAAAAACATTTCCTGCTAGGCATTAAAGTCTTCAGACGCTTTCTGTTTGTGACCATAAAATTGACGTATTTTAAAAATCGATAAACATTTCAAGGTTTTTGATTGTTTCTCCACCCAAAATTGAGACAGTTTTAGTTTTGGGAGATTTATGTTTCTCTCAACGCAAATTTCTAAAGAAAGCAGAGAGACGCCGGGGGGGAAATCATTTGCATTTCTATGCAAACTCTCGGAGAGAATGTGGTGAAGTGCTTGTCTCCCGAAAAGCTAAGGACCATGGTTGTCTGATTTCGCACTATTATTTTTCAAGACCCTCCGCTGGAAAGAAAAACAGCTCTGATAGTCCTTCTAGCCGCTAATATACACCAGGGGTGCTCATCAGAAACATTTCAAAACTCGAAGGGTACATTGAAATTTTGAACGTACGTAATGTTTTTAAAATGAAAATGATTGTCGTCAGAAATGTTGAAGTCAATAATTAAAAATATTTTTCATAATAGAAAGGCATAGTATGATACAAAGGCATAGCGTTATATTTACGTACACGTGAACATTTTTAATGTTTCTCCCGCACGGCTTTTAACTTTCTTATATTATGTTCTGCAACTTTTATTTACATTTGACTGGTGAATGAAATATTTTTAAATTACAGAGGCTTCTCCTAGATATATGATGAGTTGAAATATAATACCAAAATGACGAGTATATTTTTTCTCTTAAAAACAAAACTGAAGAGAAGGAAAAAAATATATTGTGGCATACCCATATGTCACATTAAAATAAACTAACATTTATTTGTAGACTATATGGTGGACCATAAATTACGAAATATCACGAGAGCTAGAGCTTAGCAACGACCGTGAATAAACAAGGTAGTTTTTGTTTTTTTGTAAAGGCATTAAGAGGTCTGGATGCCGAAAGTAGAAAATTTGGGATTGGGCGAAGAAGTGTAGACGATTGAAAGGTCAGCTACACCAAAATATAACGAACGTATGGATTGGCTGGGTGAGAGAAGGACGGTCAAATGTTATGAAAAAAATGAAGGTAGTTTAATACGAAGTCTTCGAGGGGTGAATCATGCATCTGTCCGGCATCGCGCTTCTGAACTGATCGTAGGTTCGTGAGAGGGAACGAGTACAATCTAGATAGAATTGGATTATCAGTGAAATTTTAAGGACAGTGAATGATATTGCAGATATTTTCATGTGGAAGCAATATTGATGTAAAAATTGGAACTTTGTCGGGAGTGGTAATCGAGTTCGGGACTATGTCATAGGACGTAATCGGGACTGATAATTTTGATAGTTTGAGACCAGCTTCGATAGGGGCAGAAGAGTATTTCTTGGAACTTTGGACTACGGCAAGCTCGCAAGATATTTCGACTGAGAAGTCTACGAGGGACATCAACGAAGAATAGATAAGTTAACCGCGGTATAAAATTGTAAATTGAAAGATATCTTGATCAAAGGCATAACTTAAATTCACTAAATTGTTTGCTAAAAAGGTAAAAATAAACTTTGTTAAATTTTGTTCTTTAGAAAAGAAAGTGATCTTTCATTTAGTCAATCCAAACAGAAATGAACTAGGAATAGAATCATTCTATTTCAGATTCCCAGCTGCGCTGTATAGTCAGCGGATCCTATAATCCATTTTAAAGGTAATAAGGATTATAATATATCGTGACCCATTGACCCAGCAAGCCGGACGCTAAGATCTTTGGCAGATATTAATGTAGAGAGAGAAAATTTTGTATATCTCAATATCAATCACACAAAACTTTGCATGAACTTTCATAACATTAAACACCGCTCAAAAGTATCCTGGTGTTGCATAAACCTAAAACTTACTAAGGTTACGGTAAAGTCACTTTACACGTGATGCATGTTGTAAATCAATACTTGTTCTTAACATGGAGTTAATTTTATTCTGTAGTTTCAGTATTCTGAAATTTCAGAATACAATGCAAAAAACAACATATTCAAGGGAACTGTTCTTTGCATTTCGTTCACTGCTTGAACCCTCCTCTTTCCTTGCGACTTCCAAATCGTTGGCCACCCCCGGTTTAGAACGCCTGCTTTCTCCACTGCCGACTTCTTCCAGTCGGTGAGCCCGGCGCATTGTGCGCCTGATAAATAGACTTGGTCTCGAAATTAGGCGGAGGAAGCCACAGTTTATGTTCCGTGCACGTCTTCCCCGGTGATTTCTCTTCGAGGCTTTCTAAACTGAATATGATTATCAGCCAGCTCTCTTTGGATGGCACGCTCGACAAAGATGGATAACAGTAATATTTAAAATTGTCTTTATCTCGTGTTTACTTGGGGTGATGTGAATGGAAGAAGCACATAAATTACGCCCGACATGGTGAAAAAAATGATGTGCAGTTATTACAGTGTTTGCAACCCATTGAGAATATTATAAGTGTTCTTTGTAGTTTCTGTTCGTATTCTACCGTGAGCTGTTACAAATCTATTAGTACTTAATACACGTACCAACCATTGAGGATTCTGTGTTCACTTTTAGTAGAAAGTCCTTCGAATATTTTGACTAGTGTTCCATTTTCTACCAAAGGTCAGTCATGAAACTCCAGAAATGCAATTATTTATTGACAAGTTTGCGTCTTTTTGTATTTCAATATCTCACGATCCCTGGATTCAAACACAAGATTGTGGTTTTAACTCTATTACAAACTCCGCTTCCCCAGTTTGTTATGATGAGCAAATATATTGCCCAGTTTTTAGTAACTACAACAGCAAAACAAGTTCTGCAAAATGTTATAGCTCGTATTTTTACTTTCTCGCATTCGGGTACTACTGCGAAAAATCAATGTCAAAGTTTAATGGAAAAACACGTTTAAAATGACCTAGTACAGAAAAAGTCTTCTTTCTTCCAACGTTCATAGCAGCGTTCGTTTGCTGCCTGTCCGTTTATTGTCTGTCCGATTATTCAATGACAGAATCGATTATTATTTAATACTACTATTCTTGTTCCATTATCCAACACTTAGACGTAGCGCTCAGCTTTGGAAACAATGTACCACACAACTTACGTAGCAACCTTTGGTCCTAGCATCCTGGTAATCCACAACTATAAATACTTTGTATCTACGAATGCTACTTACATTTCAACATCTTCAACGCATTCAATCATGTTACCTGCATACCTCCAGTTCCTTGACTTCATCCATCAATCACCACGAAGGAGAATTGCTCAGTTCGTAAACCAAATCAACGCAGACCGGCCCAGCTACTCCTCTTTGAGAAGATATATCTACAACTGTAAGGTCCGGTTTCACTAACAGATGAGTAAAGAGTAGTACCTGCGATTGAGCATTACTGTACGATACTTACTCTCGAGTAGAGTATAAGCGTTTCACCAAGCTTTTGGAAGGTTATTTTACTCTAGAGTACATACTACCAGAATTACTCCGCGAACCAACTGATCGCGCAAATTTTCATACACAGCAGAGACTGATTCAAGAGGCCATGAGCGAGACTGGCGCTGTGAACCAATGCAAATTAACGCGAACCTCTGGTTTCCTTATTTCATTTAATTTTTCAAATTCTTGGCGGCATCTTGGTGTTATAGTGATGTTCTGGCAATCTGACTTAACGAAATTTATTTTTTAGTTTTGAATATTTCTTTCTTTCTTTCTTTCTATTGTATTCATTTTGTAGTTTCGTAATTAGTACGCAAATTATTCGTTTACAAAGCAAGACCAATTCTTCCAAACAGAAGAGATTTACTCAAACAAGAAAATCTCAATCGTTATAATCGGAAAAGCAACGCATTCTCTGTCACACCCATCTTTGCCTTCGAACTAGAGGTTAATTTTCCGAATCATCGCCGGAATCATCTTTACATACTATCATTCGCAATCGTCGAGCCATAACAACACGTTGAAGGTACACGCACGTTGAAACTGAGGTTACTCCGTACTTTACTCGACGGATTTTCGCCGCGTAAAGTTACTCTCAAATTTACTCTCGTATAAGCGATTTACTCTTGAGTAAAGTGTTGGTGAAACGCTCCAAGAAGTTACTCTCGGTAAAATGATTTACTCCAGAGTAAACTCTTACTCCTTGTTTGCTGAAACCGGCCCTAAAGTATTTAATATTTAAAAACCACGTATACTTCAAAATCGTCAGTCCTAGTAGCTATTTCACCCAGCTTGCCACGTTTCGTGGTTCACCCCGGGGTAGCATCGCTCAGTTTGCAAACCAATGCAATGCAGAACTCGGACAGCGGCCGTCACCCAAACGGCGCCCAACGGTCACCGCCCCCGCCCCCGTCCCGCTCCCGCCCCCGCCCCCGCCCCCGCACCGCCCCGCCTCCCCCCCCTCCGCCCCCCCCGCCTCCGCCTCCGCCCCGCCTCCGCCTCCGCCCCGCCTCCGCCCCGCCTCCGCCCCGCCTCCGCCTCCGCCTCCGCCTCCGCCCCGCCCCGCCTCCGCCTCCGCCTCCGCCTCCGCCACCGCCACCGCCACCGCCACCGGCCCCGCTCCCCAGCCGCCGCCCCCACCCCCGCTCTCGCCCCCACCCCCACCTCCGCCCCCGGTGGCTGTACCAGCGGCGCGCTGCACTTGAGAGACTAATGGGTATTCGGGGGGGGGGGGCCGCGCCGGGGGGGGGGGCGCGCCGGACGGGGAACGGTGATTAAATCTAGGCAACACGTCCGCCCCGAGGCGGCGCGCGCGCTGCGGAGACTGACGGGGCCGTCGGCAGCCAGGCGCGGGGGCGGGGGCGGGGGCGGGGGGTGGAGGGGGTACGAGGCTAGTCCCGCGTGGGCGGACCCGCGGCGAGTCGGGGGGGGGGGAAGGGCGAGCCACTGCACGGCGGTTCAGTGTGTGCAGAACGAACAGCAGTGATTGAATGGGCGACTTCTGAGCACTAGAATGAGGGGAAATGTACGATTAATGAAATACTGAAGAGACAATGAGAAGGAATTTGAAGTGATTACCAAAACGGGGACTAGTGAGCCTGGAAATCGGGTGGAATGTTTTGTGGAAGGAAATAGACACTAGAAAATCAAAATATAATATGGGAAATAATATTCAAACAGAGAGGAAGCGCATTTAGGGAAGTCGATAAAAAAACGAAGAAAAGGGTGTAAAGAATGAAATAAATCAAATTCGTAAAGGAATTTAGAGAAGAATAAATTTCTTTTCTGATCGCACTTAGGCTGCAACAGTGCATTGAACACGGGGTAGAATTGCCAACACGGTGATTTCAGTAAAAAGCTGGAATTCTAAAAAAGAGAAAAAAAGCCAAAAATGACAAATGGAAAAGGAAATAATGATCAAAAATAAAAATAAAAAAGTATGTCCAACTGTTGATTTATTTTTAAACGTTGTTCACTATGAAGATGTGAAAATAATACCTGCAACATATTATTTATTAGACATCCTAATTTCCTTGCGTGAACGAATGTTCCATAATATACGAGGGTTGGGGCGACGTCATAAAACGTTTTTTTAAAGAAACCGTATTGAATCACAGAACTTAATTTTTTTGTTAAAAATGCAGTACTAATGTTCACAAGAATAAAAGTCTCTGTTAGTGTCTCTATTAGCAACATAGAGCAATGTGAAGTCTGTTGTCTGACTTCCGCAGTGCCAGACAAATGTAACCGGTTTCGAGTAGCGCTCATATACCAAGACTACTGCGGCGTCATACGGCTGTAATCAGTACACAGACCAGAGTGGGTTGTAATAACAGCAGGTTTATTCACAATTTTAGACCATAGTCACAAATAACCAATGCACTATATACAATTAACTAACTAAATAGACCCCACTGCTAGGAGAGATATTTACAACGGCTACCACACCGCAACACTACCTAATGTTTCGCCGTGCGTAGTACCGCCTGCCCTGAGACCGACTACATGTCTCACTAGTCACGACAATAACTGCCAGCTTCTTGCGTCGCGTGCACGTTCGCACCTTTCACGGACGACCTACGCTGCTGCAGCTAGGATCACAAGAAGGAGCTATTGTTCTCACGGCCCTTAAATAGCCCTCGCGACGCTGCCCGCCGCCTCCATTGCCTCCGCCCTAACGATGCGCACACCCTGTCATAAAAACCCCGTGCGTCATAGCTTCTGCCTTTGTCTACGCATCCGGTGCCCACCACGTGCCACGTGCCCACGCTGTTTTAGCGACACGACGCTACACTACCTTCTCCATAGATGAAATGGCCAAAACTGCCCTAGGGAATTGGTGGAAGCACTTGAAAAATGCCCTTCCATACCTGACAGTCGCGAGAAAGGCAGGAGAGTTTCTGCGAGGATGCGTGGCAGTGATCGGCAACCTACGTGACGAACTGTAAGTGTGAGGCCCGATGTGGCACGTGCGGTAATCAAGTATATGCCTAATCGGGCCGATAGACTGGATATATAATGCTTTTGGAATGTTGAGAGCTCGTTATTGCTAAAATACTTTGTAACGTGACACCAGAAATGTCATTTGAAGTACCTTAATAAATATGTGATACACAATTCTGGTGTCATTAAATATTCATGCACTTAGTTCATACCTTGTCTAGTATTGCCTGGAATGCTGGTATGCCTGGTACGCTATGTATAAATTACGCATTTCTCACTCGTGGCTCATATTCCCACAAAAAACAATTACCATGACGTGTGCCCAATCCTCGTTAGAGGCCGGCGGCGCTAGCCGAATTCGTTTACTTCGCTCCGTGAAGTCACGAAGGTTAAGCGAATTCGAGACTCGCGGGTTCGTGGTTGGGTGACCGGCCAGGAACCCCGAGATCTAACGTCGTCGAGCCCCTGACCGAAGGGATAAAAGGCACTCACTGCGACGTGACGAGACTTGCCTTGAGATTATTCTCAGTAACAGAGTATGTGTATGAGTATAGTATGCTCAGTAACGGAGGGTTACTCCATAAGAAAGCGCTCAACGCCCAACAAGGGTTAAGAGACGCGTTGCATCAACAATGTCGCAACGAAAAAAAAATCAGATGCGGCGCTGCGGCGTGTGTGGACCTGCAAGGAAGTGAGGCATGCGGATGAAGGATGCTTGGAAAAATGCTCGGAAACCGATAGAGATTAGGAGGAAATTGTGAGGATACCCACTGCGTGTCACTGTGCACGCGCTGCTGCTCAAAAATGCAACTCAGAGCCGAAGCAGGGCCTTCCGACTCCCATATAACATGGTTGAGACCGTTACAGTGGCGCTCTCTCCTCTATCACCTTTTTACAGGAACTAAAGTACGAACTGCTGCCAATACTACAACGTGCGTGGCTGCTGCGTGGATTCGCGAGACGCAAGCAGGCGCGTAATGTTACACAAGATGGCGTCGATGATCGTTCTTTCTTCAGCGCTTTCTTAAATGTATATATTATGAAGAATTGAACATTTGAAAGACACTTTTCGTATATCGCACAAATCAGCAAATTTTCGTGTACGGAAGTAAGTGATCCTAACCTGCAGCTGTACCGGCGACACGAACGCCTCCTATAGTAGCACCCAGCGGGATATATACTTGTATCTCAAGCTTTGACTCCGATTTTGATGGAGAGTTGCAAGGCTTGTGGAGGAGAGTAATGATGGCGGAGAGTAGGAGAGGAATAAAGTGGGAGAGGGGTAGAATAGGAGACGGCAGAGGTAGAAGGCGAGGAGTTGGAGAAGGGAAAGAGAAGATGTGCTAATTCGGATCAGTAAAGTTATATTTTTTTATTTAAGTCTAGAAACAGGTAAACAATACGGTGAGGTGTGAGAGAGGTAAAATATATTCATGTTACCCTTAGCTCCAAAATTTAGAACCTCAATCTTTCACACTAAGTTCATTTATAAATAGAAGTAGCTACGAGCGTTCTGATAATTAGCAATGTTCACTCTTGTGTAATTAAATACATTTGAAATGGAAATATGCACCAAAAATTCTTACACCAAACCATTCCTACACCACGCCGTCGATCTTCACCCGGATTTCAGAGAAGAGATGCTGCGGCGACTGCAATAGATGGATCGTAAACGGAAGAGTTAAGATGGCGTTGGAGATTGTGTTTAGCGACCATCAATATTGAATACATATCATCATGATCACATAAGTAATTCTGTAGCTCATATCCGTATTGCAGCTCTACCAACCATCGTATTTTATCAAATAAGGTGACCAAAAAAGAAACGTTTATAGAGAATTGACGAACTTTATTTTCATAAATATTGATATTTCGATAGAAAACCTTTCTCAAAATGATACAGTCGCTAATGCAATTTACAACGAAAGGGCATACGTCCTGTTTTCTGATTCATCGATCACGCAAGAATCAGTGCGTCTTATGGTCATTGTGTTGATTTTCAAGACCTCGATGTAAGGGCTGAAAGTTATAACCTACAAAATAAAATCTTTTGCAACCCTTCATTACATTTTTTGAGAGTTCTGCGTTCCAGGATACCGCCACCTTCTGTAAAGAATACCGTGTTAAGATAGAGAGGAAGAATTTCAAACTGTATTTGAAATGAAACTAACTATATGAATGTGAAATCAACGAACTAAAAAAATCAGTAACTAATTACCTTCCATACGTCAAATACTGATCTTACTATTAATTGACAAAATAAATCAAATATTTGAATTTCCATTTTGGATGTCTGTTATTATATTCAGAGGGTTAGGAATGTGTTTTCAAATCCGAAAATTCTTATAGAGTTAGGTAGTACTCTTAAATTGCTAAATTTCCAAACCTTTGAGAGAAAAATTGGTATGTGTTACATATAGATGGTCTCGTTTAATGAAGGAATTGGGAAAGTTCTTAGAAAAGCTTCGAAGGGAAGGTTAATGAACGGGAAACGTTATTTCCAAGCAAATCAGTGTCTGGACCGCAGTGCATGTGAATTTACACGGTTATTACGTTTCATATTTTCTTTTTCAACTTTTATACTATGGAATCATTTGCGACTTTGTGAATATTAGAGAAATTTTAGAATTAGAATATTAGAAATTTAGTGATGGTTAACATATTTCGCTTACCCACGCATAATCGTTTTATTGCTAATTAATATGTATGGAATGTCAAAGAAATAAAGAAGGAAAACATTCAGAAACGTGAACGCGCAAAGCGCAGAATATGCCCAGAATACTACGTCAGTGGTTTCCTGTTGTTGAGAGAATTGATTTGACAAAATGAAAATCATTTATAATTACAAAAAGATAAAATGACTTATTATATATGAATTTTTAACACAACTTACAAATAAAAACGAATATAACAAACCTTTTATAAACAAAAATAATTATTTACGTACCATATTCTGTTGGCTTGAGCATGCTGCCAGTTGTCTTCCTTACATCTGATTACGAACAGTTCTGCAAAACAAGTGGAGAACAATAATGAGATATGAATGCTAATTGTCTAGTTAACAAATTACATACTGTTCTCATTGATGAACAGATTGTAAATAATTTAAAAAGACAGAAAATCAATAAACAGAGATAAAAATCATGTAAAATGAATAATTTTGAATACTACGAGATACTTCTTAGAACAAAATTATTGTTCCTAAAAATCACAGTAACTCGATGTATTTTTCAAAACCACTGGCAGAACCTTAAATATAATTTAAAGTCAGTTATTTTTATTATTGGAATACACTTACACAATTAATTAGCGTCTCGGAAAAAAAAAAGGTTAAAATTAAAATTCCTTGGTTAAAAAAATATTTAAAATTACAGACTTCAACTAATAATTAAAGGAGATCATCGTAAGGAACTAAATTATACAGAAGTGGATGGACATTTAAAATAATGATGTTAATTTTAAATTCACTATTTTAGATTTCAACGTCAGTTATTTCACATTTTCCTGATCAGCATTAACGAGACATGTACATAAGCTGTCATTTTCCCCTACAATCACTCACGGGTCATGAATAAACCTATTTTGCCCAAGCGAAGACCACTGTTCCGGACGAAGAGGTACGTCCCTACATCACCTGCATGTTGCGCCGGCCGCTGATTTCACTTCACCAGTAATCAGAACATTTCGGGAAGTCAAAGACATCACCGCCGGGGGCTGGCTTGCACACGCGAAGGTCGTGCGGTCGACAGGTGCCGAAGGCAAACACGTGCGCCGCTACGCCCTTCAGTTAAAGTGCACGTCAGTCATCTTTCACTCCGGTGCGTAGCGCAACGCGGACGCCAACGCCAGAATGCACCGCCAGAATGCACTGCTGCAGCAGCAGCGAAGCCTTTTTCATTGCGTGGCGCTTCAGTTGCCAATGCGAGGGTGGATGCGGTGGTACGAATTGTGTGAGTGGTTGCGATGCATGAACGATTCCGGCCAGTCGCGATGGGAGTGCATCGCGGAATGTGATTGCTCACGATTGCGAAGGTGACTGCGTGTGAAATCTGCCTGATCCGCTGTTGCGTTTCAGAAAAAAGAGTTTTGTACGATTGCGTGCATTTCTGATCAATGGGAGTACCAGAGAGGGATTTTTTAATATCATATCACAAGGTCTATAATCTAATATATTATTTTAAAATAGAGTAATATTTTACTCTCACATTCACTGATTCCAGGTAGGGGCTAATTACGAATTAATAAATGAACAATGATGAGTCTCAATTTGGTTTTAATTTGGTTACACGTATGCATGACGCATTAGTTGCACTGTACAATTGTGCTCCGATTATTTTTGTCGTGACATGAGTGCAACAATCATTTGTGAACATAGACGGGGTTGGTTACGTAGCGGAGGACACTTTTTTGCCATTTCCTTCTGATGAGACTTAATGGTTTGCAGAGGTGTCAAAGAACCCATATTTTAATGCTGAGGATCTGCATAATTATTGGAGTCTTATCGGTTGCAGTTGTAGAGTAATTCAGTTTGCCTGCCACAGTGTATCTCATCTCAATTCAAATACCAACCGTTCACACTGGCGTCTAATTCGTCGAAATAAATGGCAAAAAAGTGTCCTCCGCTACGTAGTCAACCTCGTCTACGTTCTCAAATGATTATTGCACTCATGTCACGACAAAAATAATCGGAGCACAATTGTACAGTGCAACTAATGCGTCATGCGTGCGTGTAACCAAATTATAGATTTAAATTCACCCTAACAGCAGAAATTGTCGAACTTTTTCCTTTGATTGAATGGCTACATATTTTAATAAGACGACATTGTAAGGTGCTCTTTCCTATATTACTGTATTATGAACGACAGTTAACCAACCCCTGAAACGAGTCCAAATGGATGACTTACAACAAGCTTTAATTACAAAAATCAACACTATCTTCACAATTTTAACAGTAAAAACGTCATCTCAAATTCTCGGAAAAGCCTACGTTTACAGACCCATTAGGGATACACACGAGAACAACGAGGAACCAACCTATATAGGCAGCAAGACAACACAAATAAAACGACAGCATGAACAGGAAAATAACTTGCCGCGTTTCGCCAAGAGCCAGGTATTGAGTCTAGTCGTAATAAACTCGAAAAAATCAGATGTGTAAAAATAATAATAATAATAATAATAATAATAATAAAAATATTATTATTATTATTATTACAGTATATTTTACAATCCATTACAAAAAATCCGAAAAGGAATATTATTATTAAAATATTCATATCACAAATACACCAAGAAATATCGATGATTCAGATCAACCATTTGAATTGATATGAAATGTTTAGTGTTTCTGTGAAAGGATACAACTATAAATAATCTAAAGATTACAGTAAATTGCCTATTACTGACACCAATATTTACTCTATTGCCGCAAAACGTATGATTTTCGGCGCGTGCTCATTCTCAGCTCATAAAATGAAAACATTGCCTTGAACAAGTGTCTAATCGGTCTATTGAAAGCTTATATATAATATTCTTACAGTGGTATTCGAACATTAGCATGGGAAACAATATCATGATAATATATACTAGGGTTTAATACCATTCAATTTAGTTAAAATCGAAGGACACCATAGGCAACATAAGTAAGACCACCTACCCAGTTAGTGAGTAGACACTTCTGCAACCAATCATTTTATATGATACTACGGATTCTAATACAGAATGTACTAGTCTAATCCAGATAAGTAAAAATAGGTGTAATAAAGATATGCAACTAGATTAACCAAAAGGGAAGGGAAGGGAAGGGAAGGGAAGGGAAGGGAAGGGAAGGGAAGGGAAGGGAAGGAAGGGAAGGGAATGGAAGGAAGGAAGGGAAGGAATGGAAGGAAGGAATGGAATGGAAGGAATAGAAGGGAATGGAAGGAAGGTGAATGGAATGGAATGGGAATGGAATGGAATGAATGAATGGAATGGAATGGGAAGGAATGGAATGGAAGAATGGAATGGAATGGAATGGGGAATGGAATGGAATGTGAATGGAATGGAATGGAATGGAATAGAATGGAATGGAATGGAATGGAATGAATAGAATGGAATGGAATGGAATGGAATGGAATGGAATGAATGGAATGGAAGTGGAATGGAATGGAATGGAATGGAATGGAATGAATGGAATGGAATGGAATGGAATGGAATGGAATGAATGGAATGGAATGGAATGAATGGAATGGAATGGAATGGAATGAATGGAAGGGAATGGAATGGAATGGAATGGAATGGAGGAATGGAATGGAATGATGGAATGGGAAGGAATGGAATGGAATGGAATGGAATGGGAATGGAATGGAGGAATGGAGGAAGGTGGAGGAGGATGGAAGGAGGATGGGATGGATGGATCGGATGGATGGATGGAGGAGGATGGATGGGAGGATGGAAAGGAGGAGGGAGGAGGATGAGAGGAGGACGGGACGGATGGACGGACGGACGGACGGACGGACGGATCGGACGGACTGGACGGACGGACGGACGGATCGGATCGGAGATGGATCGAGGATGGATGGACGGATGGACGGACGGACGGATGGATGGATGGATGGATGGACGGATGGATGAAGGATGGACGGATCGAGATGGCGATGGATGGATGGATCGGAGGATCGGACGGAGGACGGGATGGACGGATGGATGGACGGATGGACGGGATGGGATGGACGGATCGGGACGGGACGGACGGGAGGATGGGAGGAGGGTGGAGGAGGAGGCGGAGGCGGGGCGGAGGACTGAGGTGCGGGCGGCGAGCAGCCTGCTGCCGGCGCTTCAGATTGATGGAGCGCGCGCCGCCCGCCGACAGAGCCGGCTGTCGGCGGCCGTGTCCCTTAATGCACGGCGCGCGCACTCCGCGCCCCGCGGCGGGAAAAGGTGAGTGGCGGCACCGCACCAACCCCGACCCTCCCACTCGCCCGCCCTGCAGCTCGTGTTCCGTTCGATCCTCCTCTTCCACAAACCAACTGGTGCACCAAGCGAACGTCCAGCGGGCGGGCATTCAGCTGTGGGGCCATCGCATCGGGAGGCTGTGTGGTTATATGATAATCTAACGTCCAACCATCTGGCATCGGACGATTTAAAATCAGATGATTTAGTCTGTCAATTGAACATCTATCAATTGAACGTCTTTCGATTGAGCAACTGCCAATTGAACAACTGCCAATTGAACAACTGCCAATTGAACAACTGCCAATTGAACAACTGCCAATTGAACAACTGCCAATTGAACAACTGCCAATTGAACAACTGCCAATTGAACAACTGCCAATTGAACAACTGCCAATTGAACAACTGCCAATTGAACAACTGCCAATTGAACAACTGCCAATTGAACAACTAGCAATTGAACGTCTGCCAATTGAACGTCTGCCAATTGAACGTCTGCCAATTAAACGTCTGTCAATATAACGCCCGTCAATTGTCCGTCTGTCAATATAACGCCCGTCAATTGTCCGTCTGTCAATTGGTTCACTTCCAACACCAATGTTAGTAAACTCCGCACGAATTACCGAGAAAATTGTAATGTAACTTTTAAACACAAAATATACATACGAAGTTATCGGTATAATTCCTAAAGAATTACTTCTGTTTTGTACTAGAAATACTATAGATTCCCACTACGACACAAATGAGGGTAAAATATTAGACAGATTGAAACTTGACAGATTTGTATGGAAAATAATCTTTCTCGTAGAAAATTATCTTGCGTCATTTCACTCCCTTTCAGTTACAAAATGAGATCAGTAGGTCAAATACAAGTTCTATCTCCTCCAAAAAGAGCGGCGTGAGCATTCGGATGTAGTTGTGGGTGTCTAACAGACGTTTCCTAAAACTGGGAGGTCCTTTATTATAGATTCGAACTCCAATAGTGGCGAATTTTCAACACAATCTAAATATGGAGGTCTGCTCGCATCATTACCTGAATAAAATGTCTATTGACCCGCTCAAAGAGCAAGAGAGGATACAAGAGAGAGCGAGAGATCGAGGACCGGAAACAATTCGAGAGAACAAGAGTCAGGGTGAAAGAAAGATAATGCGAGATTACACTAGGCAAAAAATCAGCGCACGAGGCAGTGAAGGAGACCGCGAGAGACGAAGAAGGCCAGAAAGTTACCACGTGGAGAACTAAAGAGCTACAAACGCACAACGTGTCCCCGATTCCACGTAGTGACTTGTCAGCGCCGTGTGAACTAGAAGCGGTTTTCCCGCTGGTCGAACGCAAACGCCCGGTGTGAACGCGCTCCAATGAGTGGTGGCCAAGCGACGAGGGTTGGACGGGGACGGAGACAGGACGACGGGTCGCCTGCGGCACGCACGCATCGACGCCATCGTCCTCTTTGCGCCGCGGCCACGCAAACCGTCCGCGGTCGTCCCTCCCGTCTCACCGCATGTCTACTAACTGGATCTGGCTTTCGCCTCGCCACCCCTCGACGGTTGCTCTCGATTTTCTTTGAATAACATTTTTTGCCCTCGATTTTATTTGAAGAACATACCAAATTGCGGTGGAAACTCAATCGGACCTCTTCGTCCTATCCAGTGCCATGGAATATTGTCATCAAAGAACGCACTTACATGTTAGTGGAAATGTGGCGATGCACTCTCGGACAATCTTCCAGGGCACTAAATATGACGAAGAGATCCGATTGAGTTTTCATTGCGTTTTCCGAATTTAATCTAATTGATTTTTATTTTTTATGTTTTATTTAATAGGTAATTATTACAGCCAAATTAGAAAACTTGATGCGATGTGGCTAGGCCGAAGGCCGTTAATAGGACATTCATTTTGTAAAATCGTATTTCAAATATATGTAATTATTTTAAAGTTTGATGGATTGTATCTTTTGGGTATTTTTATGTATTTGAAACACGCTACCACCAAGAAAAGTATGTACTTCTAAGTATCATAATAATATTGTATTCTATTTCATTCTAATACATTACATTTTGTATTGGCAATTCAAGAAACGAATAAATGTACAGATGCCATGGAAAATCCCAAGAATCCCAATAACAGTATAATGAACTAATATTGATAAATGTTGTTAGAAGAGAAAACACGTAATGTGACGTGTGTGTCAGCAAAGAATGAATAAGAAGGCTACTGAAGAAGGGACATGAAAGTCGCTTACATTTGTACGTGCTTAAAAAGCACAACGAGCTAATGATGATTTAATTGATTAATGATGATGAATTAATTGAATCTCTCTTGTTCATATACAAGAACTTGAAAATATCCCAAAGAAACATAAAAAAAATCTCCTAATAATTTCCTTTAATCAAATATAACGAGCCAAATCTAGGGAGAATCAGACTAACTTGTCACCCCTGCCACAATGGTCGCAACCGCCCTCTCCTCCACCACCCCATCTCCTGGACGCGCGCCCGACTTGGCCGAACAGCGCGCGGCGATGTGTGAAACGAGTAATTTCCACGGCCGCTCCGACATTCCGAGTTAATAACCGCGCTATGAAAACGCGTGCCTCTCTATTAGTTGGTATTACTCCCCATTCTTGTGCGCGTTACGGTCCTCCATATCGAATTCATGCAACAGCGACAATACTGATAAATTTGGGTTCGGGTCTGATTAGTTTCCCTCCGGCCGATTTGTTTCCGTTAAAAGATCGTTATGCAACAGATCATTTGCTTCGCTCGCCAATTTTGTTTCCGAGCGGCCGGAAGAATAGGTTTTTCATTTATGAAATTGAAAATTAATTTTTCGTAGTATGTGTAACAACGCATTATTATGACATAAAGCTTTATTTCCAGTGTCAGATGGAATAAAATATGTTCTCGAAAGCGTGCCTTTCTATCGTGACGTATATTATGGATTATGAAAGTAGCAGTTTGTAGTCAACGTCTGCATATGAATGATGTACATTCCAATACAGTTTTCTTTTTCATAGGATTAAATTACAATGCGATGATAAATGGTAAATGTAGAAGTAGTGATATTAAAAATTTGGAAACAAGCTTTTGCTATTTGGACGGAATTATTGCTAGAGGTAAATTAAATTGCAAGAATAAAAATATATTTTAAATATATATAATTTTTTAAGCTTGAAAATATAGCTGAACTGTATACACGTTACATACTACAACTTAAAATATTTTTTAATTTCCAAAATCTGTTAATGCTATAAATATTTATTACTGTGTGCAAAGTATGGGTGATATACATCTATATGACATGTAATATTATGAGTTTGATATCTGTCATACACAAATATCACAAATCATGTGGTGCACAATAGTAAAATGACGTATTTAGAAAATTAATTTCCATCGATGTTTACGAGACTATTATTTTCTACTACGAAATGTTAATGCAGCATTATTTATATTAATTGATAAATATTGTGACATACCAGACTGTCACATAATATTTTGATGGGAATTGGGAAAAAAATTTTATTTAATTCTTCGTAAAAAGTGTAAATGTTGAGGACATAGGCATGCACGCAGGACGTTCCTTAGCAACCAGGGAAGCGGAAGTAAATAAACATAGCGCGGCAAGTAACGGACAGAAGAGTGTGATATAAGGGCATGTAGGATTGGTGGTAAACTAGTAATGGCGTATGACGTAGAAGGAAACTGGAGATTGTTTGGTAAAACAAGAGACAAGAAGGTATGAAAGTTATGGAGGGTTGAACCTCATAATATTGGAAGAGATGAGCTTTAGACCGCGAAAGAAACGAAGAGCGTTTCAATATAATAAATATTCTTCACCGAAATATTTAACATTTCGTGGAGACATTGAGAGAAAAAATATAGATTTTATTCGCTATATCTATTTGTTTATAGTTATTGGGAGAAAACTTTTCTTTTGCATAAGAAGTGTATACACACTGTAACAATAATGAAAAGCATACATTTTTTGCATGTGCGGAATTTACGCTCCTAGAGAATTAGGTATGAGAAGATACCATCGAATTTAAAGTTGTCAGAAACATCAGTATCTATGCAGCAATAAAAATGATACCCTTGGCATCAATTCTTAATAGATAGGCTCGATAAAAAGCTATACATTGGAGTTTTGGAACTTGCAGACCCAGTAGTTGTTCCAATGATTGCCTAAAGAAGTATAGGAAAATGAACAAATTGTTGAGACTTCTTAAAGGAGAGGTGAGACTTGGCTAATCTGCCCTTCGGAGACACATTTTTTATGTATGTAGTTGTATTACTTAATTTCTTTATTTATACGTAGTTCACTGTAAAACGTGGACTCTCCCATCTCAAAAATTACTGTTAGGAAGTTCCGAAAAGTGTCTAGGCACCCTCTTACATCAACATTAAATTATCGATTTTCAAAATATTTTTCTGGTAATTTTATTTTGACATTTTTCTGTTGCGTAGTTTATTAACGAGGATTAGATTGCCAAATTCACGGAGAATTTTTTTATAACACACATTTATTCATTTTGGAAGATTTACATCGTTCAGTACAATTACTTTACAGATGTATTTTTTCAGACTTATTCTAGTTAAAATAGCTAAGCTAACTTAGTCTATACATTGGAGAGGATACTCTTGGGGAGCACCTCGGTGTTAAGAATCGTGGCCGGCTAAAATTTTGAGGAATGCTTCAAAAGGGAATCTATTTTTTATTCGCGCGTGGGTTCAATTTTTTGGTAGTTTGTAATAGGATGCTGCTGGCATGTCTGTTAAGTTTTGGTAGAAGTTGTGTGATATTTGTGCTGTTTGGTTTGTTATTGTATTGATGTTTAATGCTGAATGAAGTTGTTTATTACTTATGAACCAGGGGGCATTTGTGATTAATCTTAAAAATTTATTTTGCATTACTTGAATTTTATTGACATTTGTAGGGGCCGCATTTGTCCATATGGGGCATGCATAAAGCAGTAGTGGTCTGATTATTGATTTGTATAGTGTTGTACTGTTTGTGTATGACAGAGATGTTTATTGATTAGTGGCCGGAGTTGGAATAATTTATTTCTTGCTTGTTTAATTTTGATATCTATGTGAGTTTTCCAGGTTAGTTTTGTGTCCAGATGAAGTCCTAGGTATTTTATGGGATTCACTGAGAAAGTCACTTCTCTGACATATTCTGACCGTTCGTTGTCCAGAAGACCCAATGGCTTACAGTTGACGTCGCCCTCTCAAGAGCTGGGTAGGGGCGCGAGTGGTATCGCGTTGAGACAGGGTAAGAGGCCGCAACACGTGATTTTTCTGGTACGTAATCATTCACAAGAAATTAATGTATGACTTATTTTACGTAGCGAGACTCAGGCCATGAAGCATGCTCTTCCTTGTGACCACGCAAGTTTCGCTACGCTTCTTTTACTAACTAGGGGAGAAAGAAGATATTACTTAGGTGACTAGATATTACTTAGGCAATTAAAATTTATTTCAGAGGCCTGTTTTAGGCTTGATAATCTTTTACATGCAGCTAATCTACTATCATGGGATATGCCGGCTTTATTTCTCCTCCGAAGAAAAGCGCACGAAGGATTTGTTTCACCCTTAAAAATCCACGGTTTCGATTGAGTTTGAACCCGTGAACTTGGGTATAACAGTCTTATACGCTAACCGTTACACCATCGACACCTTCACCTACAAGGGGAGAAGGAAGGTATTACATAGGTGACGAAACAGACAATTTTATTTCAGCTCAGAGGCTTCATTTATGCTTGAGGATCATTTACATGCAGTAAATCTACTAACATGGGACAGCCGGCTTTATTTCCCCTCCGAAGGGAAAGCGTACGAAGGATATTTTCGCCCTGAGATCAACAGCATCGACCGGGACTGAACCCACGAACTTTGGTATAACAGTCCGATACGCTATCCGTTTCACCATCGACGATCACGAGGAAAGAAATGAAGGAAATGACCAAACTGCATTCATATAAAAAAAAGCCCAAACCTTAAAATTCCATTATTTCTATCCCACAACGTTCTCTCGTTCCGTTTCGAAATTACTTTCCGGGAAAAACATAATTAGTAGTAGTTTCAAGAAAAGACCGCATTTATCAGTTTTGGAAACTCGAAGCGGTCGCCGTCTGCGTGATTCCTGTGAGGCCCGCCCCGCAAAGGCCGCGTGGGGTCGCAATGAGAGGCGGAGCGCCCACACAAAACGGCGAGTCCTTTGCCCGCGCCGCCCGTCCGCCCCCGCCAAACTGTTTCCTTTGCGCTCCGCCTCAATGGTAGGCTTCTTTGAATCGTCGCATCTTTCTGGGCGCGTCGCGCAGTGGGGCGAAACGGGTCGCGAGGCGAGCATAAAAAAATCAAGGATTTCAAAACAAATGAGACTTGCATTATTCTCTTAGGCGTACTTTGCGCTGCCTGGGGGAAAGTTTAATCAAAGCATTTGGAAATAATTTTGGGAACATTTTGAAAATTTTTGTTTGCTTTACGTAAAGAACAACCAAAAGTCAAAATATCCGTTTGAAACTCGGAAAGCCTCCAGTTCTTTTAACGTAATTTGGGAATATTATTTTTGAAAAAACTCTGCTGAACGGTTTTGGTACTAGGTTTGTTGGACAGACATGTCTTGCAGTACTTGAATTTTTCGGTATCAAGGACTCACAAAACTTAACAACGTGTGCGAGGAAGTAATTTGCTATCTACAGAAAGAGTTATCCATGTTTTCGTTATTATGGCCCAGCAATAACAGGTTTTGTGTCGAAAATTCTCCATTTTCGGCGCACGATTACAATATAATATCTTCTACGAAATACGGTCGAGAAAGTTAAAAAAAGACAATTAGTCGTTTAATATACAGTGGTCTCGTCGTTATCCGCTGTGGTGGATTCTCGCAAGTGTAATTGGTATTTTTCAGTAGTTTCTCCGCTCAATACTAGGCGAATCTCCCAAAAATATCCAAACAAATTGGCCACGGACAGCTTGTAATTATTTCGCATCACTGCGCCTTCCTTTGCTCCCTTACACACACTCCTACATGCATTTCACTACTACTCATATGGGAAGACTTGTTGCTAAACATGCATTAAAAAATCATTTTTTCACTTATTTGTTCACTCATTTGTTACCTCTTTTGTTACAATGCACGGTACGTTAATATAATCATAGTGTATGTTTCATGCAAGACACATGCTCAAAGAGGTATTGAGGCAGACATTTTTCTTCAGAGAAATGCAATCAATAGATAGTAAATACAATTATAAGAAGATATCTATTGAGTGTCGCTTCAAATGCAAAATGCTTTGGAATCTGTGAAAAAGCACACCTCTTGTTGTGCATTTATATTGTTTTATAAGATATTTCCAAATGCTTCCTATGCCGTGTCCTCACTATCTTTCAAATGACGTTCCTTTTTCCCTACTCGCCACTTCATTCAGCTTCCTCACCATTTTCTGCGCATCATCTGTATTATTCCTCTACCTCAAAACCCCACCGCTTCTGCCAAACAGCCTTCTCTTTCACGGTCCCTCCAGTAAGTTTCACTGAGACCTCCGATCTTTTGGCTTTTTGAACCCCACCTGTTCCCGATATAACATCTTTTCACAGTCTCCGTTGACGATCTTCGCGTCTTCTCTGGAGATCGTTGCCACCGCCAACGCCCCTCCCTCCCGATTCTCCAGGTCACCTCCCCCCTGCCGCCATGGCATTCGAGCAGGCTCTTGTTAGCATCTTTCTGCGCACGATGAGCGGTTGGCGGCGGCGAGAGGGGGGAGGGGGCGCACAAGAGGCTTACGACAATTACAGCTGTTTACAAGGCGCCCTCGCCAACGACGCTGCGGAGCTCAGGCTGCGCTTGGGCGGTGGGGGGGGGGGAGAGTGACGATGGCGGAGGCAGCGATGCGTGTGGAGGAGGTGGTGACCGGATACGGCACAGTGGCGTTTGCAGCGGGGGTTACATAATCTGATTTAAACACGGTCACACTTCAAGGTCACGAGCTCCACGGAGAGGGGGACATTGTCATTCTAACGGGAACATCAGTACGACTTGAATTTTTGGTATTGGAGCTCTCGATTGAATGTCCAAATCCCCCTCTCTTTCCAGCTCGTGACCCTGAAGAGTCACTATGTTTAAATAGGAGTGTAGTATTGGTGTGAATGGGGATGATGGTTGGCAGCATCAACGGAAAGGAAATGGCGGTGATGATATCAGCGTTGGCGGGAGAAAACTTCATACTGGTAGTGGTCCATCAAGCGAAAATCTATCAAAATGTCAATAATAAACTATAAAAACTCCCCAAACACACCTCCGGTTTCAGATACACTGGCCTTTTAAATACTGTCTAAAACCTTCCAGAAACTCACTAATCAGGTACTATATATTTGTTCAAGAAATGTAATCCATTTCTCCTTTCCATTTCTGATTTCGTCCTATTTATTCGATCACCCACCTTCCTGTCAATAGTTGAAATTATAGTTCAATCGTTTCATAAAAATCTATATTCCTCTGCACTCTTTTTAGATTTTAGATTTTAAAATAAAATACTCCGATGTCAATAAACGCCCCATGGTATATCTTCAATAAACAGCTCCACAAAGAATTCAACTTCGAGACTATCACTCAGCATTTTTTGTCACACACAAAAAAAATGTACACCAATTTAAATTTGTCACACATATTATTCGGATTCCCGGTCCTACTGGAATTAATGACGGCTCCCTAATTTTCAATTCAAACGACCATAACTATCCAAGAAGCTAATCTTAAGCTTTTACCCCCCCCCCAATCATTCCCATTCCTTACTCTTCCCATCATACTATTGCATTGAGCATAAAATTCTTTTAAATGAGGTTCCAAGTGAGGATTCCCTCTCACGTCTTCAATACTCGAATATTCGGTTATGTGGAGCTAGAAGCGAAGAATCTGAAATTTGTTTCTGGAAAGAAATTATTAAACGATGGATTGCACAAGATTCTAAAGAAATGATAATCAACTTTTCGTTTTCAAAATGAGAACGTTGTGAATTTATTCCTCGATTAATTCTTTGTAATATAAAATCTCACCTTGGTCATGACCGGTAGTAAAAATTGTAAATAGCGCTATTATTCTTACTATTTATATATCCATGCGCTCTTGGAGGTCAGGAAGAGTCTACTGCTCCGACCAATCTTCTCTCTTGTATCTTGTTCTCGGTCCTCTGCCGGGTCAATGTCATCCTCAACTTATTAATTGTTTCACTTACGACTCCCGGTGCCAGAATTATCCAAAAATCCAAATAGAATTACGCACACAAAATATAAGTCCTCACTGCTCAATTATTTCCCGCAAAATTCCACCACGTCCCGCATCAATGAGCTCCACGAATCAATTTACAATGACCTTCACGATGTGCACGGTACGCGGTCTAAAGTTCCTCTCCTCCAATATTACGAGGATGAACCCTCCATAACTTTCATACCTTCTGGTCTCTTATTTTACCAAACAATCTCTAGTTTCCTTCTACGTTATAGCCCATTACTAGTTTACCACCAATCCTACATGCCCTTATATCACATTCTTCTGTCCGTTACTTGCCGCGCTATGTTTATTTACTATCGCTTCCCTGGTTGCTAAGGAATGCCCTGCCTGCATGTCTATGCCCTCAACATTTACACTTTTTACGAAGAATTTAATAAATTATTGTTCCCAATTCCCATCAAAATATTGTGTGACAGTCCGGTATGTCACACATATTATTCCAGTACAGTAAAAGACTTTTAAAAAACTTAAAAATAATATGCGTGCAGAAATATTTTATTAAGGATGCTTCATCTCTCATAATTAGAAATTTATGACAGTTTACAAAAGAATCACTTAATCAGATGTATTTTACATGACCACAAATTACAATCCTCCAGCGTGAGGTATGCTACTCTAATAACACATACGACAATACAATTCGTGAGTCTCCGCGATATCCCAACCTCGTCTGCGTCAAACACTTCGCAGTATTTGATTAAGATAATTTTGTGTTTCGTTGATACATACAATGCCCTGCAATACATCAAAAACACATATGAATATAAAACGCCTTAAAATTACCAAGCATATAGATATCATACTATTTAAAAATCCACTACTGATCAAAACCTCCAGTCTCATATATATTTATTGAATAAATTTGGGTAAATAAGTTTGGGTTAATATATGTATGAATCCTTTTAATATGGACCTATAGCTAAAGTTTAACAATATGAATAATAATAAGGAGTTGCCAAACAAAAATGTCGAACTCTAACTATTTGCTTTAAAAAATATTAGCACGATTTAACTGGTTTCATTTGGGAATCATTTGTTTATTTCATAGGATGAAAAGCAATTGTTTGTGCAATGATGTACATCCCAGTCAAGATGACGGCAAGGGAGGGGAGACCAAGCCGCTGATGGCGTCCGCGTCTTCGGAGAAAGAGAAAGCCCAACGTTGGGCGCAGGAAGGGCGGGGGCGGGGGCGACGACGGCGGAGCCTGGGAACGCAGCGGGCAGAGCCACTGAATATTGATCACACGCAGTGCTGCTGCCCCTTCTTCTTCCTCTTCTTCTTTTTCTTTCTCGCTCCGCGTGCGCACCTCCTCCATCACCTCTCCGCCTTCGACCCTTAGACGACGAAATCTTTCCCTCCTCCGTCTACTCCGGCTCTCTCCGCTCCCCCCCCCCCTCCCTTCCGCCCCTTGGCTCGTCTCCGGTAGTCCTCGCCTCGTTTTTGTCCCGCCTTTCCTCCTTCACTCTTCCCCGTTTCGCCCGGACTCAGCCATCCCCATTCCACTCCACCTCACCTCTCTTCTTTTCTCGCCCTTCGACCCTCCCCCTCCCTCTTCCGCTCCGCCCTCTCCTGTTCAGCCCCGTCTGTTGCAAAGAAGTGCGCGGCGGTCGGGTGCCGTATCTTGTGTATTCAGTGCATCCAGGTTGCTCCGTTGCGGTCTTGCTTTGCCGGACGGTTTTCGCGGCGCCTGATACGCCTCGCCGGCTGCCGCCCCCGAACCGCGTCCCGCCTCACCCCCACCGCCACCCCCGCCGCCGGCGACCCCGACCCCGAAACAGCGACCTCGCGCGCGATCTGGCTTCCCAGCGAAAGAGAGCTCGATGCCCGCCCGCGCCGCGGAGAATCTGATTCCGCAAGGCGAGACACAGGGCTGCACAATCCGGCGGCCCTCAAGGACCAGAATCATGACAATGTCGGATTGCGCAGTTTTCCAGAATGCAGAACCTCTGAGATGAATGATTTCTCTCGTTTAGAAAAAAACGTAATGTGATTTGTGGGTTCGTAACATAACCTGACTGAAAAACTGGTTTTAGTAATTTTTTGTAGAATTTGTACAGCACATGTTCAAAGCGTAAGAAATAATTGGAAAATTAATTTTGCGCTTGTAACGAAAAAATTACACATTTGAGAAGTAAGTTAATAAGTAATAAAATAAACAGAACTCAGCAAATATCAAATTCACTGCTGCAGCAACAATGACGACGCATAAGTCACTTTTAATTATTCTGATCACGGTTTCTGAATTGCATTTCAACCCTGAAGGAACACGGTTTCCGCGAGTTTAGAAATCCGATTTTTCTAATGGAAGTCAAATACACTTGTAAGGGTGTCGGAAAACAGTGGACTATGATAATAGGCAACCTTGTAAACTCCTAAGATACTCAGTTTTTAGTTTCTAAGCTCTTACGAATAGAAAGGTGCATGGTATTTTAGAAACTGTTCCAACACTTTGTCGTTCAAACCTTTGAGTTTGTTATAACACAAATACATCAAATAAACAATTACACAACTCACACAAACCATTAAAGCGTATTAAATGAAACTCTAGTACAGAGTAAAAGAAATGCAGTACATCCGTGCGCCCGTGCACGTGGCATCGCAGCGGAGAGCATGTGGTGAAAACCATTCTTCACGGAATTCCAGCCGCATAACACATAACCAACAAGGGCACCACTCACACGTTAGATGTGCCACATGACAGTGAACTCAGTGGTAGCACAAATACACTGTAGCTGCGAAAAACACTACAGAAACCAGCGGCTTACAAGGCGTCATGCCTCACTCTCCACAAGTACATTAGAACTGTGTGGTCGACGTAGCCGATACCCAATGCATCTCTTGGTGGCACTGGTACAAAACACAGCCACCAGGATCGCATTGATTGACTTACGTATTTGTAACTTATGATAAAATAATCTGTACAGTCGCCACCAAACTGCCAGGCATATCAGACATTGAACAATACATTATTAGTTGCGTGAACAACACTAGTCGAAGGCATAGAGACGTAATTGTTGTAGAAATAGGCTAGGCTTTATGCGTCAGCCACGTGAAAAAGAGCAGCTACACTCTCCGCAGGTCTTTTGAACTGACAACGCAATTGCTTTTATTGGGAAACGTGAGAAAACATGAGAATTGTGAAAAATATCTCCGAACATATTGTGGCGTAATAGACCTAAGGACCTCACCTTCTAGCAACATTTTTTTGACATAAAACAACTACTCTTTTTCGGGTTGTCATTGTGGGGTGACGTATCTAAGTAAACGAATATTTCGCATTTACCGAAATTTCAACGATGTGTCCAATGAGTATTACATTGTTGTATCACCATGGAAAAATAAGGGGAAATTAATATATTTTCTTAATTATTTATTTATCGTAATACTTCTTTAGAAACCAGCCTCAATTGACTCCACTGCAAAATCAAAAAGTGATAGAAATATTTAAACCCAAAATAATAAAAAAATAAACTATAATATTTAGAAAATACAGGCCATACTGTAAATTGTACTCCTTAAATAAACAAAAAGTGTGTGAATATATTTAAAAAAATCATGCTTAATATAATTTTTGCAAATGTATAAGATTAACAGTTCTGTTCAGGAGTATCACAGTTATTGTGTTCAATGTTAAATGTTATTAAAACTTATTAACGATTATTATTTAAACAAATTAAAAATACGTGTGAGTAAAATAAATATTAAGTCGAAATTATGATTGCAATTAACAAAATATTGTAATAAAAAATGACACACAAAAATTCTATAAATTTCTTTACTTTAGGGTAAACAAGTAAAGAGATTTGTAATATCACTCTGAAAGGTACGATTACCGTCCAAATATCACCACCTCAAAAATCTCGAACACTAATACTTTTGTAAAAATTATTTCACCATCAAATTATATTTCTTTTACGGCATGTCCTAATCAATTCTAACGCAAACTCATTGAAGTGAACTGTTAGTAGTATATAAAAAAACGCATTTCAAACAATGTGCATTTGAAATATTGCAACCATATAAGAACTAATTTCAATATTTTGTAACGAGGTCCTCAAGTAAAAGTATATAATGAACCACAAAAGAACAAATGGTCTTCCAAAAAGAAAACGAGAAAAAGTTAAATAATAAGAGAAAAAACATAAAGGCTAGTGATATTTTACTCCAGTCATGGGGCAGAGAAAAAGTAACATTACTACTAGAACTCTGCACAAAGATAATTTTCTATAAAAATGATCCTTTAGTTGTCTTCAAAACATCTGTAATACACTTGTTGCAATGGAATACGAGTAAATCATGAAACATCTCCTGTGAACTGAATTGTAGAAACGCGGCCAAGTCGCTAAACGAAACGCTCAACAACTAGCGAAGAAGAGCTGGAGGGAGCCGCCAGAATAAACCAGGCATTCGTGCTAATCTCCGCTGCGAATCTCTGCACAAATGGCGCGCGCAGGAGCTCTGATGCGATGGCAGCTGAGATACCACCACCCGCCCCGCCCACACCGCCCCACCTCGCCCCACCTCGCCCCACCTCGCCCCACCTCGCCACACCTCGCCCCACCTCGCCCCACCTCGCCCCCCTCGCCCCACCTCGCCCCACCTCGCCCCACCTCGCCCCACCTCGCCCCACCTCGCTCCACCTCGCTCCACCTCGCCCCACCTCGCCCCACCTCGCCCCACCTCGCCCCACCTCGCCCCACCTCGCCCCACCTCGCCCCACCTCGCCCCACCTCGCCCCACCTCGCCCCACCTCGCCCCACCTCGCCCCACCGCCCCCCCCCCCCTCGCCCCACCTCGCCCCACCTCGCCCCACCTCGCCCCACCTCGCCCCACTTCGCCCTACCTCGCCCACCTCGCCCAACTCGCCCAACTCCCCCAACTTGCCCTCTCATCTTGTTCGCCCGCGTCGCCCGCGCCGCCCACGACGCGAAATTTTTGATGCCACACATTGCAGCATTTTGTATTGATTTACTCTCAAAAATTCACAATTATTTCATCGTGCTGTGGTTCCCGGGTTTGTGTGTGTGTATGTGTATGTGTATGTGTATGTGTATGTGTATGTGTATGTGTATGTGTATGTGTATGTGTATGTGTATGTGTATGTGTATGTGTGTGTATGTGTATGTGTATGTGTATGTGTATGTGTATGTGTATGTGTTGTATGTGTATGTGTATGTGTATGTGTATGTGTATGTGTATGTGTATGTGTGTGTGTGGTGTGTGTGTGTGTGTGTGTGTGTGTGTGTGTGTGTGCTGAGAAATCTCAGAAAAACAGTAGCGAGGCCTCCCGGGCTTCGCCCACTGTGCGCCGTCCGTTGCGGCCGGCCCGCGTCGCAGGCGGCGCGTTCGCACGCGTGGAGGAGCGGCGGCGGCGGCGGCGGCAGCGCTGCCGATAAACCAGCGCGATACGCGACGTTATTTCTTCGCCATTTGCCCTGAATGCGCATCGCGCGCCTCTGACGGCGCGGCGCAGCGATCGGGCGGCAAAGGTCGCCCCCACCCCCGCCCTATCTACCCTACACTCCCTACACGTCCTCATCTTCCCTCCCCCTATACATCCTTCTCTGCCCTTCTCGCCCTCTTGCCCTCACCCCCTCGTCTCTCCTGTCCAACCTCCAGCGTTTCCCTTCCCCCCCCCCCTGCACTGTCTACAACGTCTAACCGTCAACCCGGCCCCCCCCCTCTCTTTAACGATATCGTCCCCCGCTGCCTCTGCCACCACACGTGCAGTCACCTCTTCTTCTGCCAACGACCCCCCCCCGCATCTGTTTCCCCCCCCCGCAACGGCCCGACTGCTCCCACCCCACGCAGCCAAGCCGTCGCCGCCACCCACGCGTTCCGCCGCGGCCGCAATGCGGGGACAGGTGTGCGCGTTCCCGCGTAGCTGCGATAGCGCTCGCGTCCTCGTGTCCCCCACCCCCACCACCACCCGGAGCCTCGATGGTCTCTTCGCTGGCGCTAGACACGCGGGGGCCTGCCCAATCTGGTTAAATGCAGCAAAAACCAACCAAAGGAAATTACAAATAATACAAATTCGGTGGTATAACGGTTTTCGTACCAGACTATTGCACCCGAGTTTGCGGATTCAAACCCGATCGAATCCGTGGATTTTTAAGGGTGAAAAAATCCTTCGTTCGTCTTCCTTCGGAGGGAAAGTAAAGCCGGCTGTCCCATGTAGTAGATTTACTGCATGTAAAAGATCCTCAAGCCTAAATGAAGCCTCTGAGCAAAATTGAGATCCGCCAGTTTCTTCGCCCAAGATAATACCTCCTTTCTCCGCTAGGTGGTGAAAGGAGCGTATCGAAATTTGCGTGGTTAGACGGAAGAGCGGGCCTAATGGCCCGAGTCTCGCCACATAAAATAAGGCATTAACTAAACTAAAACTAAACAAAACCAATTACTCAGGATTATCTCAAACGCTCCATGGTATGTCACCAACAAACAGTTACATAACGAATTCG
Organism: Teleogryllus oceanicus; assembly: GCA_964035755.1. NCBI lineage: Eukaryota > Metazoa > Arthropoda > Insecta > Orthoptera > Gryllidae > Teleogryllus > Teleogryllus oceanicus. The sequence continues at coordinate 238,856,976 of CAXIVR010000002.1, read as the reverse complement.
ACCTACAGACTATAGACCATCACATCACATATCTAGCCACCAACTTCTTCTCAAACATATCCCAAATCCCTTCATTATCAGTTCACAGACTCGGCAAAAACCCATCACATAGATCCCGAATACAAAATAAGTTTCCATTCCACATTTTTCTCAAAAAATTCGCCGATCTAGATCCCTACTAGAGGAGCCCCATGGGTAACCTCAACCCTTGTATTAGTTCTAAGTTTTAATTTAAGTTAGTATTAAGTCATCAAACATATGTAGAGTTATTTCAATTGAGATATGTATTCATCATCTATGTTAAATAAATGAAAGAAAAAAAGACACGCGGGTGGTATCTGACGGCGCCGCGCTATTCCTTCCGCCGACGACTCGGGCGATCATCCACAATAAATTCCTCCTAACAATTATAAAGGTCCTGTCGGGTCGTTTCAAACTTATAGTGGCACAAAGAATTAAATATCGCGTACGTAATTACATTCATTACAATGATCTCCAGACTGGTTGGGAGTATTCCCGGCTGTGGGAGATACCTGGTTACGGAGATCCCCACAAGCCAACGTAGGTCAGCTCTCAATCTTTCTAGTTAGCGAGGGAAGACAACTCCACCTCTCGAGGAAAAAGCAACCTCTACACTTTTGGGACGAATGACCCTAACCGTTGACGTGGTCGGAACCACTATTCAATCAATGATATAATGGATTCTGGGATACTAATTAAAAATAGGTTCCAGATTCAACCAGTTTTGAACATTCAGTCTGAGTTGCAGAATAAAGTAAGACATTTTAGGAGCTTTCTTACCCTTGAGTTTATAAAGTTTATTAAAATGGCTAAATAAGTATATATGTAAATGTACTGAAGTGCTAATAAATGTAACTTGTTATTCTAATAAACAGAAAATGATTGGCCTTGTATTGTACTTGTAGATTGTACTTGTAGATTGTACTTGTCGCGATGCAGAGCGGACTGAGAGAGCAAAATTTCGTTTTGAATGTTGCCTCGATTTACGGAAAACACATTTTCTGTAAAATTAACGTTAGAAATAGCCAGAAAGTAACTAAATATTTTAGACACGTGATGAATCAAAACTTAGGTTAATATTAAATACATATCGTGCGTCTTAATGATCACTATTGTTGCAATCCACGATTGGTTAACAGTTTTCTAAATTGTTTAATTTTAATCTGACTTGAAAAAAAGTCAAATATGACCCCAAAGAGAGTTCACGTAAGTAATGGAGAATCAGAATAGAAGGGTTATTTAACTAAATTTTGTTTTTCAATTTGTCACACTTTGAATGTACTTTGAGAAAGGTTAAAACATATTAACAATCGTTTCATGCAAATATGTTTAATTGAAATAAACGACAGAGTTGATATATTTTCATATGAATCTCCGTAAGTGATGTAGCTAGTAAATAAACTTCTGAGCATATCTCTGTTATGTATTTCGCGCCATTTGATAGATCCTTATTAAAAGAAATAGACTGCTGAATAATGCCCCATTTATTTGAACAAATAATTCATTCATGTTTTGAAGAATATATATTCAAATTAAAGTGCAACAATACACAAAATAATTATTCTTTTACATTTACGTAATCCTGCATTTTCTCGAAGTGCATAAAACGTTTTGTATGCATGAATTTCATTAGTAACAGATGAATAAAAATAAGAAAAAATAATTAATCATAAAAACAAACCCCCAAAAAATCCCACCCACTTAAGCCCAGCTTTCCCGAAAGGCAAGTGGAAGTCACAGAGTTTGAAAATTTCGTTCAAATTATTCCCGTGGTGCTCACTGCCGCCCCCTCTCCCTGCTTCGCGTTTCGCGGAAAGCGCGGTGCGATGCGTTGCAAATTGCATGATGGGGCACCTGACACCGGCGCGCGCCAGCCCCAAATAATGTAAACGTTAATTTATTATTCATGGGCGCCGAGTGCCGACACCGCCATGTCGCAGGTATGAACGCTGGCGCCGCCGCTGCAAAACTCGCCAAAGCGGAATTCAAGAATTTCGACATATTGAGATTCGTTTTGAATCGCTGGTTTACACAATCTAACGCTTTGTAGCGCTACAATCATTTTGGCAGGGGATGTCGGCAATACTTACTCGTGACAAATGTGTGGGCATTTCTAGATATTTATAAAAAGTATCATTTTTATATTGACTAACTGCAAATATATTATAAAAGTCACTTTATTAATAATAATTTATTTTATGTTTCTAACTGGTGAAATATTATTATTGCTGAACTTGATTATTGCGTTTTTCTGTTTAAATTGGTTAGCTCGAAAACTACATCACAATTTTCCTATGAAGAATACATTCGTATTGACATCGAGTCCTGTAAACAGAGTAATAGTTCTCTTTCCACGGTCTCTTCCTTCTTTAAACAAATACTGAGATAATTTCTAGCTTTGCTTGGCCTTTCGAGTGCACTTCAAGTGTACGCATCCAAGCAAATAGGCATCACGCAATACCTCCTGGAATATATGCTTCTGAAGCCCAAACGATAAAGACTCTGTTTAATGATAATATTCTGAGAAATATTTGGGGACATTTGTGTTTGTTTTTAACTATTCGTTTATTTGCCAAACTCGCGACATTTTTGTAATAGTTTAATCGAGATATATTTTTATTGAACTATTCTTTACATTCACTAATGCCAAGATCTAGAGAAAATGTGTTTCTTTCTTTTCTCTTTCATGTTTGTTCACGTGTATCCTTTTACAAACATGCGTTGGTGACGATTTCAAGAGCTTGAATATCCAACCAGTTAAATTTCTGTCTCCACTATGCACACCCCGCAACCGTTTCCAGATCTGTTGAGACAAAGGAGAGTTGTGTCCGCCAGCAAACCAATTGAAGACCTGGAGAGGTAATTACGCGCTGAATAATGTCAGGAGATCGCCTATAATTCTGCTCTGACATGAACACCGTGAATACTCTGTGTGGGATTCGCCCTCATAAACCGGAGAGAAGGAGAACGGTAATAGAGCCGGTTACACTGCTCGACATAAGCGCCCCATCTACAGACCATCACCATGAGTGCTACCTGCTGTTGGCGAAGACGCAGCCATTCAATCGGCGATGTTCCCGCAACCACTTGCGACGTGGGTGAACAAAGAGGGGTGGATGGCCCTGTCCCTCAACTGGATGTAGTATATTAAGGTGCACCAAAGAAATCAAAGTATTTTTTTCTAACGCATACCCTCTTAATTTTTTGCTATTGAGTCAAACTTATATCGTGCCTGACTGTTGCTAAAATTGGCAACCAGAAGCAATTTTTATAACGTTGCGTACCAGATCATCAGAATGTTTATTCTGTTATCAAAAAGAAACTTTGAAAAGAAAATTTAAAAAGTAATATTTAAATATTAAATAGATAAGATTTGGTCATATTACTCCATTATTTACGAAATAAATGTTTTCGTTCTTGAATCTTTCCTTATTTACTGAGAATAAACGTTCAAGTTTAATGTTTGGCATCAAGTAAACATGTGTAATCCTTATACGAACGCAATAATATTTATTATTTGAGTTTTTGAGGCCAAACAGAAAAACTTATAGAGGGTGTGAGTATCTTATTTTGCGAAAAAATATTCTCTCTTATGTTTCGGGACATCCAAATTTTCATAGATGCGCGGATTGACGGTTGTTATGCTCTAGGGTTGTGCTGACTGTGCTTCATTGCTAAAAAGGTTTTGTGAGTGTGAAACTGCTGTGGCGCATTGACTTCATTTCAGACAATTATTTGAGACGTAAATCAGGTCCTAACTTTCCTAAAAATTGAACACATACATGCCAGGGGAGACGAGGACTTGCTTGCCCAGGGAAGCGCTGACTCAAATCCTGAACTGACACACAGAAACTATCGCTGTGCTTAACGTAAGATGCCGAAAGTAAGGTCTTCGCTATACAATTACAAAACTATATACAAATTAGTGCATTATATTATGTATTCTATTTTAATACGCTGTAAAATATAATTTAATATTTATTAATTAAAATCCTTCAATAAACTGTAAGTTCTAAACTCAATGTTAGTAGACTTGGCAAACTAGAAATCGGCAGACAACAATTTGCATTCAATCATATTTCTTATGATTTATGTATGATATGAAGTATACGCAGTGCCGAAATATTGATATTCATTCGAATTAATATTTCAAATATTCTGACAAGAACTGCGGCAATATTTCTTATTTCATTTCTTTCCTACTCATTTTTCAAGCTTCCTTTCTCTCATTCAAACTGAGAATTTTAGGTCTGTCGATATTGTTATGATTGGAACTTCAGTGTCTCCTGTGTATGTACCTCTCCCAGAACGGATTAAATCATTTGTTACGATATGACTCAATACTCTCATTTCACTCAGAGAAAAATGCATTTCTCTCTTTTTTTCAAAAAAATAAAAACAGCTCAAAAGCAGTAAGAAAACGATCGCCAAAAAAAATTTGCATTAAGCATAAACATACAGACATTCATTAAAATATTCTCAAACCACGCAGCTAGATGCAATGTACCATAAACAGCATTAAAATGCTTCATTTAAAAATGAAGTTTTCTGTGTTTTCATTAATTTTGACATTACAGAAAGACGAAAAGGTTATAAAACATTAGTAATTACACCAAATTAATCAGAGGCATGAAAAACAATTCATTAGTTTAAAAAAAACATTATCGTTTGTGCTCTATCCTCATTATCTCTTTGATTGTCCTAATTCACTTAAAAAATCAGAATCTTCATGTTTGAATTGCGGCATACTCAGTGCGTTTCCACAGCCGCAATACGAACCGACGGAGCACATCAAGTGTGTTTGGGTCGGGTCATCTCCACTCCAGGGACGAGGAGAGAGGAGGGGAATTTATTAATTTACGTAATTATGCATGGTCAAAAACAGTTAAAAACTGTATGAAATTCTATGGAGAGAAGTGCAATATGTGCAAAGTTTCTCGAGCTGTGGGATGTCTGTTCTAACTCATACATATGAAGTTGGATTATGAATTCATGTAGCATCGAGTGTTTTTGGTTTTAAGAACTGATATAACAATATTTGCTTCCGTATAATAAAATATATTTCGAACGGCAAATCAGCTACAAATTTTGGCTATCCATCGGCTTTTATGTAGAGGAAATAATTTACTACTGCAATAAAACGGAAAACGATTATTCCAATATCTACATTGCCGAAACAGCTTAAGAAATCGTACACAGATCGTGAATCTACATTTACGTCAAGCTACATTTCTGTGAAGTTACATTTCTGTGAAGCTACATTTCTGTGAAGCTACATTTCTGTGAAGCTACATTTCTGTGAAGCTACATTTCTGTGAAGCTACATTTCTGTGAAGCTACATTTATGTGAAGCTACATTATGCGAAGCTACATTTATGCGAAGCTATAATGATGCAAAGCTAATTGATGCAAAGCTACATTGATGCAAAGCTACATTGATGCAAAGCTACACTGATGCAAAGCTACATTTATGCGAAGCTACATTTATGCGAAGATGCTGTGATAAGTCATGTATTTTGTATAGGAAAATTGATATCAAGCGTTGTACCTGTGCAGGGATTGTATGCGTAAAGAACGTTGAAAATCAAAGAATACGCGTTCTTAGGACAACAGATCAAAAGTATAGGATTTCATTGTCGATGTGGGAGCGGTGAGGCAGGGAGATATGGGAAATGTGTGACAGCGAGAAGCAGGACAGGGAGGGGGGTGGTGTGAAGAGATTCGGCGGGGAGACATCAGCCGAGCGAGAGGCAAGCGGTGATGAGTGCGGCGGCGCGGGGCGACAAGAAGCAAAGAAGGCAGAATTGCCCGGTTTGGGATTTTATCCCAATTATTCTGAAACCTGCAAGTGGTTCAAAACGAATGCGTCAGAGCTGGGAAATGCGCCCCTAAGTACATTCCTATTGTGGCGTCGTGGTAGCGTAATGACTACACAGACACGAGCTCTAGTTACAATGATATTTATTTACAGAATATACAAGTATTTACAGCTCCGGGTTTACGTTCGCAATCTACCTCCGCGACTCCACGCACACTGCTCCCATCTTCCGGCTAGTGCATCCTCCACCCAGACGCTTTACCGCGCCGGTGTCCTGACACCCGGTGCTACGCACTCGCAGTGTCCAAGGAATGCACTACCGCCAACGGGCCGCAGTCGCGTCCGCACGCGAGGCGATCTCTTAACGAACTCCTCCTTCCGGCCGGCTAGCTTCTGGCGGTAATGTCCCCCACCCCACCGCTAGCTTCTCTGCACGTGCGGGTGGCTCTGGGACCACATGGCCAGCCAGCCTCCCCTGTCCTCCGGCGGGGGGGTCAGGACCCTCTGCCCGGCCGACTTGCGTCCCGGAGTGTTAGTGGCTCCTTTTCAGTTGACAAAAGCTACTAACAGTTTTTGTACTAGCCGACCGGATGCCCTCCCCTCTGCTGGCCACGTTCGACACTTTCTAAGGATGTTCGAAACCCTGGCCATCATGTGGTGACGTTACACTATAACTGAATTGCATCGCGAGTTATCACGTTCACTGCTCATTGATTATATGAAAAAGGCGAGGGGCGAGACTGGATCAGGCCGGCGGACGAAAGGTCAAATAGTGTTCCCTTCTTATACTCGTTCTTTGCATTCACGAAATTTACGTATTTATCTGTTACCAGCAATTCTTCAGTATTTCAAATTACTGAAATTTTATTGTTCTGCCGAAAAAAAAGAATAAATTCATTAATATTACTACGCCAACGAAAATGAAATTGTCCACTGTTATAATATTGTCTTTTTATATTTACGTACAAACATAAAGTCTTCGAGAATCCAAATAATTAATGCAAAAAAAATTGTAGTATCTCTCTGTAATTTCAAACCGTCTTTTTAATCAAGGAATATTTTGTTTGTCAGTTTGTCCGGAATAATTTAGGCATGGACGAACAGATTTCGATGCTTCAATCTCTGAATGGTTAAATGTTTTGACCTCTGGCTACTTATTAATTTATTATTTTTTATTATATAATAAACGAGGTTTGTTTGTTATTTAAAACAAACCTCTTCCAATCTTAATGAAATTTTGTATAAATGACCTTCAAAAAGAATAAAAACTTATTGTCTGTATATAAGATTTTATAGAAAGCGCATCTATTCTCTTTACACTGTCGTTCTGACCCTCGTTCACAAAAGGGAAGATCAAAATTGTTATTGGACGTTTGTCAGGAGCACGCAAGAATGCATACGGTTACAACTGCCCGAAGCGGCGAGGATAGTAACTAACGTGACAGGCTCGGAAGTGTCATGGTGGGCCAGGTGAGCTAAAATTATTATGATTCATAAACATTCGGACAGCGCTGTACCTCCACTAGTGCCAAATAAAAACATTGAACCTCCCGTCTTTAAATTTTCAGAAGCATAAAAGAAGTGTATACTTCCAGCAAAAAAGTATGTCAAGCTTGTCTCATTTCTTGGAATAAGAAGCATTAATTCAGTGGAGTAATTCTATGTACCCCAAACCATCGTATTACTTCACCTCATGAACCATTTGCTTAATAGTGTTTGTTTTTTGTACGAGAAATATAAGCAAAAGAAGAAAGTGTTAGTTACAATATGTAAGGCAATGTTAAAATATTATTGATTACTTTGTAATTGAAAAAAATTCAAATTCAAAATATTACAATAGATATTACAATATGAAATCACATTAAAAACTAGGTAGTTGAATTAATCCAGGATAGTCCTGACTCTTCTAAATAACCATCATCTATTAGGAAAAATAATTAATTCTATCCATTGTTTATTATAAACATTGTTTTACTTACTTTTACTTACATTTAATTTGATTAATTTTTAATGATTAGGTGCAAATTAATCTATAAAACAAAGCACTATTATATTTCTAGAAATATGAATGCAAGCGCTACCAAATCGTTTTAGGAATTAGTACCGTAGTATCAACCAAAACGGAATATTATTGTATTGTCAAACAAGACAGAACACACTATTCTTGAATATTGCAGGAAGCGTAAAAAAGAATAATGGTTTAATAAACATGACATACTAATGAAAATCTTAGAACTAAATAATTAATGATTCACAAAAAATTTACGAAATTATTTTTCTACGTATACCATTAATCGAATTTCTGTATATTTTGAATAAAATGTGAACTATTTGTTTTGTTAGAAATTTTTCTGGTACGTTCATCCCTTACGTCCAATGCACATTTTCTCCCCACTCAACAGAATTAACGGCACATGGTTTTGTACAGCACATGCGAAAGACCAACACACAAAATCAACGTATTAATTAAATTGATACGTTATTTTCTCTTCCAGCAACACAAAACCCAAGTTCACACTTCTCGCTTTACGCTCGCCCCGGCACACACGACTGACCTCTCAAACGTAATCAGCAATGCACTCTCGCAAGCAGACACGTCAATCACTTTCGTTTTTAATACAGGCCAAAAACGACTTCTTCACCCCGTTCACCTGGAGCAAAAATGCCTCTCGAGTTTGCTCGCCTTCGCTAAATAAGCGGAGCGCCCCATTCCTCCCCCTCCTCCACCCGTTTAGCAGTCGTCAGAAGCGCGGTTGCTGCGTGTGCTTGGCCAGGCGTAAAGTAATAAACGCGTAGACAGCGCCCAACTCGCTTTTTTCCCCTCCGCCCCGGCCGTGATACATGTGTCGGAGTAATTTGACGCGAAATACCTGGCATTCCGTACGCACGGATATTAAAAAGTCTTTTGAAGTCCCGGCGGTAGTTAAAAATCCCAAGATCATCACATGCGCTGGTATCTATATTGTAGATCTCTTTCACGAAGCCGGTTCGCTCTGACAAAGGCTTTAAAGGGTCTTCGTGCTGAGCGCCAGACGCAGGCTGGGCGTTGCCAGCGATGAGGGCGCTGGCGGAGGCGGTGGGGGCGGTGTGGCCAGGGGGGCAGGGGGGGCGGTGGTGTTGCTTTGAGAGGTAATAGGGCTATCCGAGGACGATGACGTGCTGATAGCTCCAGGGCTTTTCGAAAAAAAAAAAAACTACGTTGGCGCCGAGGTGGGATTTAGACGAGGACAATTGCGTGATTCCCTTTTTTACAAGCCCTCGTTCGTTTTCATGATAATTAAAAAGAAGTTTTCTGTTTGAAAGTTTTATTAAAAATTAAAATTAAAAAATTTATGAATTTGAAAGATCTCTTAAATTGTTCATTGAAAAGGGTAAAAATGTCAGCCGTTAACCAAGATTGACCAAATTTATTTAAATATAGTATTTAAATACTTTGCAAAATATATCAGGTGATAATTTGTTACATAAATACGTATTTAAAATACTTTAAATAAAAAAATTTTTTTTAAAAATTCCTTTCAATAAAAATTTCCCAATAACCACACATTTTATTTTAATTGAATTATTTTAAGTTTTTTCTTTTACAAAATTACCTATTTTATATATTTAAATATATCGTTAAAATATTGCAGTACAAGTCCAAAAAACACAAAAGTAGGCTTTAAAAATACAAAGTGTATTTAAAATACGTATTTCATATACTAATATTTAAATACTGCCAAACTCTGCCGTTAATTGTAACTTTTATTTATAAAATTTGCAGTTGATGGTCGGCATTTTGGAGTTAAATTTCATATTTTCTCTTAAAATTTCAACGTCACATTTAAAATTGTTAAATGTTGAATAATCATTAGGTAAATATGTGTTCTTCAAAGGCCTTATACATACGCTACTATCGGTCTAAAAAAATAAGAAGACTTTTTTTCTACAACAACAAATTCTCCAATTTGAAGCTATTGTAAAAGTACTTTTCCAGCAATGGGACGTACATTAAATGCAATATACACATTGATTCTTATCGATACATATCAGGACTCTGAATGTTCCCTCCTGCAACCACACTCAATATGACGTATTACGAGAGGTAGTTTTAAAAAGTGACTTACAAGAGCGACAATAGAAGCGGGTGAGGTACGTTTCTTGAGAAGGTAAAGAATCCTTTCTGAATACCAGCATTATAAAATATATTTTTCGAATAATGAATTGTTTATAAATGTTGTTTCAAACACAGATTATGTCATATTATTGCGCTGCATTACGACACGTTAAAATGCGTTATTATACATTCAACAAACAGCAGTGAGCAAATGTGAAGAGGCGCCAATAATATGGCAGATTTTTTGTACCAAATATAGATTTTTATCTCAAATGTAAGTACGCTACACATCATAATAGCGAGTCCATATTGCTAACTACGAAACTTTACTAATGAAATTTACTTTCAAAATTAACATTTATTCTTTCCAAAAAATATAACATTGATATGCAAAAATTGAAAATACAAAAAATTGCATTTGCATTGTTTATAATGTTGCTTCCCTGCATATTCATACGGTTCGAAAAAACCTTCTACGTCATCTGTTTTAAAACACATACTAATGCAATTAAACTTAATGATATGAATATTTGCATTATATACCAGACATAAACAGTTAAACTATTTCTGTCTGTGGCTTCGTTTGATATTCGGAAACTTCGGAATAATACAAACACAATAAAATAGTTTCAATTTGGATTAATAATAATAAATAATTGTTTTATTCTACCTATTCTCGCAAGTGTACATCAACCAAATTCACAAATTCATTCATTGCATCATTGCTTTCGACGCAGTTGATGTGTAACTGAAGGTTGCAAGGAAGAGGTCGCAATTAAATGTTTGCATTTACGTGTTGCGTTAAAGAAACCAACCTTTTTGGTATTCTTGAATTGTAAAAAATTGTTGTACTTTTTGTACACTGTACTGTTATGGTGCAGTATTTGTGAAGACTGATTTGGTAAAATATTTAGTTTATTGCAAAATTATACGATAGTATTTTCTTTGTTATTCATGAGCAATGCGCGTGCTACTTTTTAGGTAAGCATTTTGTGTGGTTTTGTGGTAACTTTTTTATGCTCCAAGCAACTCGTACAGTATTTTCGTCGTGTGTAAAACCTTATTATTTTATTCCTAATTTTGGTAGATAACAAAAAAATGTTCGGTAAATTGAGAACAAATAGGTCTGAATGTGGTGCCATGAAATTTGCACCATCGCCTACAGCGCCCAGGAGAGTAGATGAAAATAAAAATAGGTGCGGAATATTTACCTCTGTAGAGGTATGCATTGCAGCAGTATCAGGGTGAGTCAGAGGGCAGCACATCTCACAGTTGAACTGTTTAAGTAATGCAACACAGTTTTCACGGAAGCAAATGCGGGAATGGGGATTAATAATACACGTATTCATTTCCATTTTATCATTTGTATTTTTCGAGATATTGAGGTAATATTTCTTTGAACAAGAGCTATACATATTTTTTAGTTTATCATGACGAGCGTAAAAAGACAAATCTATATTATACATACATTATCAAATTTTAGATAAACATGGTTTTAGTAATTTTGATTTTTCTGTCACTCATGTTTAACGGATATTTTAAACTGATAACAGTCCGCCACGCAAGGTTTTATATATATATATATATATATATATATATATATATATATATATATATATATATATATAACTTATATATAACTTCATGATATTGGATTCGTCTCTTGACGCTGGTCATGACAGACACGCTGGCCATGACAAAAATATATGCAGTTCCATTTGAAAAAACCAAAGTTATCTGAACATCTCGCAAAATGATAAAAAATGAATACTTCGATCAATTAGCCCCATTCCCTCATGCACTCACAGAATTTTCGGAACTTATTGCGAATGATCTCATATTAGGTTTAGAGAATAACCTAGAAGAATAGCTTGCAGGTCATCTTTGTGAATTATTGCGCATTTAAGCAAAAATCGTAAAGAAATGTATCTGTAGTTAACTTTATTCGCATAATCAATGCTTACAAATATTTTTATGGCGATTTTATTTTGAAATTGCAATTTAACGAGTTCATATCCCGTATTGAGGTAACGAAAAAGGCCATTAGATGTTGGAAATTTTTGAAGGGGAGTATAGCATTATCAGCAACTACGATTCATTTTTAGGTCCAATGCCAGTTACGTAAGACATATTTGAAAAAAGCTACGCCTAAAAGAAATAGAGAATGAGAGAAGTTTTATAACATATTAAACATATGAAAACACTTTTTAAAAAGTTTACGCGTCGGCATCGGCTTTGCCACTTTTAACCGATTACATACTGCGTATGTAATCGGTTAATAGACGAAGTCGAAATGTAATGTTTCGAAAATAAAGATGAAATTTACATACTACAAAATTGCTAATATTATCTACAGTATAATAGTGGTACTAAACCTCAATAAAAGAGAGGTGTTTGCTCATATGTATAAAATTGCAAGTTTACGTTAGCTACGTCATAATTGTCTTGCATACTATCTTATAACTGTATGAATACACTTATAACCCTTGTAAAGCGAGAACAACATATCTCACCAACCTATATTTATTTGAATTAATCTTTTAGTTTTAATAGACATACAACTTAACTCTTACGATATTAATAATTTAACTCAAATCCTTGTTGTAGTGGGAATAAATTGAGGTGAGGACGTTTCTTTACAGCGTTTACAATTTCATATAATGTAGATTTATGTTCGTAAATACACATGCGTATATTTCTCATCAATCAGACGGAATTCCATTTATTTCATTATGCATAATGTGTGGAAATATTAGGGATATTAAGTAGCATACGTATTTTGTTTTCAACAAACAGTAGCTTTGTGCTCGTATGCTTTGGTCATAGATTCATTAGCATTAGAACATTAACGACTAAATTATTTTGTGCATCCATGGTTGCCGTATTTGAGCACTAGGAGCCTTTGCTGGAGCGTATGAATGTCACAAGTATAGCTTTCTGTATTTCCCCCGTTAACTTCGGAGCGGCCAACAGCCACGCCGTTTGATTTGCGCTGATCTCTCGTCGACTTATTCCCAGGATAAAGCAACTACAGGATAAACCTTACTCTCAGAAGAAGTCACTCTCAGAAGAACCTCACTGTCTTAAGTAATGAACCACCCAGGACAGAAGTGTTTAAAGCAATAACGGTCTACAGCAAATCAACACTCAGCATGGGGTATTGCCAAATGTACAATATATTTTTCCTGCGGGATGTGTATTTCTAACGGGAATATAAAATTCGCCAATTAGAGCAATGGATGCACTTTTGAGATGAATGGAAGTGTACGCCACCAAATGAAGACGACGTTGTTAAGAGTCGAGTACTAAGAAAGAGGGTGACAATGACGAATCCCATCATTGTAATTACCTCATCCTTTATTTAGGTACGAAATTACTATTCCACCTGTTTTATTAGTAATATTTTTTAATCCTAAGTAAATGTTTTGCCTTTCTACGATTATCGTTTGTTTACAAAACAATTTCAAACCGTCACCATTCAAAATCGTTTCGAGGAAAACTTACCGTTCTTTCACTGCCAAACACGTAAACATGTTAAAATCTAATTCTAGTAACTGCCGATGTAGTAACAGTTATGCAAACGTAACAACATAGTGAATGTTAAACCAATTCTTTAATTAAGGACTTGCTATCTAAGACTCTGAGGGAAAACCACGTGTCAGAAATTGATCAAAATATTTATGTTGCAGTCATGGCTCAAAAACTTAAAATATTTTAACAGAAACTCGCATGTAGCATATTGATAAATATATGTAGCATTTGTTCCTTAATATATAACATTTTCCTTTCATTATTTTGCAATTTATTTTTCACCCTTGCCCCCCCCTCATTTGTGACCTTCGGGTTCCGAAATGACACTGGTATACGACTGTCAATGAGATAAATCACTATTTTTATTTTCATTTCTTACTTATTGAAATAAAAAGATTCATAGGTCAGTACTACAGAACTTTTACACACACAATTTTTGGAGACTTAAATTAACCTTATAAACTACATAATTCTACATCTAAGTACAGAAGAGTAAATAAGCTCACAAACGCCTTACATGTTTTCCTTCTGGGAATGAATGTTCAAAAATATGAAACCTTCTTTTTATTTCTTATCCGGGAGTCTGTGATTTTAGCAAGATAAAATTGAGATAGGTGTTCTATTTGATTGATGCATCGACGTAATGTGTCAAGTGTGGAGGCTGTACTAGCTGCGGTGTCGGTGACGGCGCAATGGCGTCATTGGTGGTGGCGGCGGCGGTGCTAAGAGATTATTCATCATATTCATTACATTGATCGTATGAACAATTATTTCAGAAATTGCAGAATTAGAAAACTCAAATATTCCTTTTTTATTTTACATTCACACTCACATAAATTGTATAGAAATACGAAAAATTTAGTTACAAAATAATTGTAACGTCGAACAAGCAATAACAAATGTTCTATTAAGATAAATTTCTTTTAGAATAATACTTCTAGATTGGTTGGTTGGTTGGTTTTTTCGTGTTTCCAGGCGCGATAACTACTTTGGTCATTAGTCCCATAAGTATAGTGCATTTTTTCTCGGGAGAAGGCGGTGATCTTCCCCCGCTGGATGGCAAGATCCGGCGCCGACCTACCGTCGGCTGGTGGGGTTTACCCCTAACCAGGACTCTCCCACCAGCGGGGCACCGCCCCAGCCGAGACAAGCTCTAAGCTCACGACCGGTCCCCTGGAATATGTGGAAGTGTAGTGCATGCTAGTGTATGTGTAAGGGGAGAGGAGAGGACAAGGAAGAGGAAGGAATGATCGCGCGCGGTCCGTGGCCCGTTTGCTAGGGTACTTCTCCGGCATTCGCCTCGTGTTGATCGGAGAAACCACGGAAAACTACCGAACAGAGCAGCCGGCCACTATAATTATCCTCCAGACAGCGACTGAATTCGACCTAGCTGAAAAGCTAGTGTCGAAAATCCTGCCGCTGTCAGGACAAATACCTCTAGAAAAAAGGAAGGCAACACGGGATAAAAACATTAACGTCAGTCGAGAAATACGCGAAAGATAAGCAATATTGGTTCATGAGGCGGCGCGACGCAGAACACGGCATGGCACAGCCCAGGTGATCGGCGGCGTATGGCGCTGTGCCGGGCAAACGCTCGACGGGAGCGCTGCAACTCACCCCACCACACCGCGCCACACCACGCCACACCGCGCCACACCGCGCCACACCGCACAGCGCCGCCCGCCCGCCGTTACTCACCCAAATAGGCGTCGCACTTATTATCTTGTTAGCGAAATATCGCAGCGCAGGGAGCAATAACATCAAACTGGAATAAAACACCCCTAATGAGAATCTTTTAGATTAGACCTAATTCATAATTACCGAGAGGGTTGGCCCGTGATTTTTATTCGTTTTACGCTCAACTCGCTCACTGATATATTTCAAAACGACGCTCAGATTAGAAACGTTTTTAAATTGCTTTAATTTAAATTAAAATATGTGTGTTTCACGTCTTATCTGCGATTATAATTTGCGAGAGTGCCATGTGGAGTCTGGCGCTATCGAAAACAGAAAGTGCTGGAGGGGGTGGGGAGCGGTTGTGGAAAGGGGAAACGAAGCTCCTGGCACGAGAGGTTTTCGGGGCCGTTTGCTGGGACCTGGGAGTTAGGTGGGCGGTGATTCTCGGAGGCAAGCGGAGGTATATGGTCAGTAGGGAGGATGATACAGGAGGTTTTGCAGTGACAATTTGTAGTAGGTGTACCGCCTCGTCCACCGGTTGACACTCGTGCTTCATAAGCTACTTCTCTTTCTATTGCAGCGACCGCCACATCCATCGCTAAGCTACTCTCATTTTAGCCTCCTCAACAGCAAAGTCTCTCTCACTTTAGCCATTGCAACTGTCTCAGCCACTGCCTCCGTCAAATCCGTGTTTCCCAATATGGGTCGCCTCAATGCAATATAACGATCTCAAAAGGCGCTGCTGTCAAGCAAGTCACTAAGGCTACCAGTTCTACTCCCACTATAAAAATCAATCTCTTCGTTGCAACATTTCACCGCCAATCAAATTTAAAAGTTGCAACCGCGGGAATGACTTTCTTGATTTTTCCTATCCCTAAAAATTGTTTTGCCATCATTTTCTTGTGTCTAAACCATAATAATTTTCTCCTCTCTTAACTGCGCACAACATAAATTTGCACCACATTCAGCAAAGATTTTTGTTTCAGATCGCCAGTGCCAGCGTTATCGCTTCTGACAACAGCACCGTCTCCAGACATTTCCATCACTGTCTCCATACCATGCAACTTTCGCATACAGATCCTCCTACGCCCTCACTACACCAGGTTCTCCGTCGAGTTGTCACTGCCACTACCGCCATCCCCACCGCCATCTCTGTACCACTGCCACCACCGACAAAAGCAATATTGTTACTGCTGCCATCACCACTACTTGTGCTCACGTCACGATACCATAACAACCACCACAGATATTATGTTCTGCATCATCACCACCACTGCCTGACCTCATCGCATCACCGTGATTGTCCCGGTCCTCGCCCCCGCTCCCACCATTGCCACTCCCATCGCCAACGCCACCGCCCCCGCCGCGCCGGCGGCGACGCGTTCGTATCGGACGCAGCAGTGCTGCCAACCGAAGCCCTCCTGATATCCGGCTGCCTCACAACACAACCTGCGGCGGTTAGGCCGGATTTATTATCTGCGATTTCCTGTGTTCATGGGCGCGGCGAATGTATGCCTGGCGGCGCGGCACTCGGCCCCCCCCACCCTGCTTCCACACCGCTTCCCCCTCCCCGCTCCCCTTCCGCACCCCCACCCTTGCGCTTTCCGCCTGCGGGGACTTCTACTTTTATAGCGAAAATGTTTTGGTCGT
This sequence comes from Teleogryllus oceanicus, assembly GCA_964035755.1. NCBI lineage: Eukaryota > Metazoa > Arthropoda > Insecta > Orthoptera > Gryllidae > Teleogryllus > Teleogryllus oceanicus. The sequence continues at coordinate 238,840,183 of CAXIVR010000002.1, read as the reverse complement.
TTCGGGCATTACACGACGGATCCCAATTAAAGACACGGTCCGTTGGTTCGATAGCTTTTACATATCGATTTGAAACGAGGGAATGGTCATTCTGAAAAATAATGTTTTGTTCGTGGATTACGGAAGCTTATTGGAAAAACATGCATTACCTGAGCTCGGCGCAGGCGTCCCCGCTTCCAATTCCCCCCCCCTTCTGTCTCCTCCTCTTCTCTCCCTCCCGTGCGTCGCCTCAGGTCTTTGCCGAAGTTTCTTCTCTCCACGTGCGCGATGTAGTTTGTATTCTCTTTTGCGTTAAAGCCACTAGTCATTTTGCAGTTCTGGCATATTTTCTATTATGCCTGCACTCTTGCGGAATTTCAGTATTGAAAAAGGGTTAAAAAGATGAAACTATTGCTCATTTTTATATGTGCAGTTTAATATTTATTTTAAATTTAATATAAATTTTAAATTTAACCATTATAATTTTTAATGGTTTGGATTTTTTATTAACTTCTTTATCAATTTCTTAAAATGCTTCAATATAATTCTTTGAATGTTCATTTAAAAACATTATTGTTGGTTTTTTCTCTTTATCTTTCTTCCGATAATGACATGATTAGAAAATCAATCGCCTGTATTTCAAACTACGAGTGTTATTTTTATCAATATTTTCTACTCCATTAATATTGCTATAACATTTTTATATTCCTCATAACTGCTTCTAATTATTTCCTCTACTTTACTATTGTTATTACTTCTTTCCTCTTCTTTATTACAACTCACATCTTCGTAATCAAGAAAATTTTCTTCCTTTTCCATGATTTCATCAATTTTTTGTTGATTTTCATTTTTATTAGTATGATTAACAAAATTCTGAATCTTATATTTACTTTCCTCTTCATATAAAACATCTACAAATTTTTGGTACACCGATTTGGATTGGTTGTTGTCAGACTTAATTTTTAAATGTAACATCTCTGTAAATATAAACATTCTTTTTTCTAGAAAATAAATCCGATAACTGCAATGTGCATACCCAACCATACACCCTATACAAGAGTTTGCATCAAACTTTTTTCGTTCCTGAGGTGCTATCCACGCAAAACATTCTGGTTCCAAAACCTGAATATGATTCAAGCGAGTCTCCATTTCCAAAAACAATTCAATTGGAGACTTATAATCAATTTTTGTTGTACCAGTTTGATTTAAAATATACGTTGCACTTAAAATAGCTTCTCCGCATTAGGTTTTTGGAAGATGTTGTGCAGATGTAACCATTATCTTGCCATTTCACTAAGAAACCTATTTTCTCTTTCTGCAACACAATTCTGTTGTGGAGTGTAAAGAGCTCTTATTAAATGTTTCCCATCCTCACTGTACAATTCCGTATGTCTTGATTGTTAAATTCTTTACCTCCATCACATCGTAATGCTTTAACTGTAACTTCAGCTTGCGTCTTTATCATCTCAATAAATAACGGTTTTTGTTTAACTTAATTTTTTATTAGTAGTAAATACGTCACCCAAAACTTGTAAAATGATCTTTGAGAACAAGATATAATTATACCCATGTATGTCCTTTTCTTCTATTGGTTCATGGACATCATCAAAAATTAACACTCTCGGTTTGGTAGACTTCTCTACTCTATTGTCAAAAGCCATTTGATGAAGTTTTCCTAATTTTCCTTGATTATGAATAACTTGGTAAATTCCCTTTTCCCAGCCTTTTCATCTAAAAATAAATTGCAAGTTACATCACGAAAATACCAAATATCTTGAAAATAATGATCTTTTCATTTTTCTGTGTCATATGTTTTCACATCTATACGACCAGAACCAAGTGATTCAATTTGCACACCTAGACGAAGTGTCTATTTTTCTCAAAATTTGAAATGGTTTATAAGAACAAAATCAATCACATCTATTTGTAATATGATTTGAGTAGCACCACTATCTATAAACCTATCTAAACAATTTAATTTATTTATATCGGTTTTTTCAACAGATAACATCGCACATCCCGTAGATTTATCTTCATTTTCACATTCATTAGAATTAAGGCCCTCATTTTTGCGTATAAAACTCGCCAAGCAAATTCTAATCTTTTGAAAAATGCCCTTATTTACCTTATTATTTTCCTTATTATTTTTATTTAGTTGTTAATTCTTGATTTTTAATTTTGTCATCATTGCAGTAGCAACAGAACTTTCATCTCTTCCATTCAAGCATCTCTCCAGTAACTTGGCCCATGTCTTCAATTATTAAAAGAATTTGTTAATTTTTTTATTAGAAGTCTAAAAATCATGCACATAAATAACTTTTATTTATAGGCATTTGGAGAAATGACATTTTAGTCTGAATATCATCAATTGTTGCTAAATGTCCCTGTAATCCAGTTGCCCAATCCCATTCAATGTTATGAACTTGTCTCAACAAATAAAATTCCATTCAGATTAGGAATAAAAACTTTGATGTAACTTATCCTATATATTTTTTGCTATTTCAAAACCAGCAATGCATAGCAAAGGTTTTGTATCTAGCTATTAAATTATACGTTTTTAGCTAAACCATTTTCTTTATTCTATTTATCCAATTACATTTCATTAGTATTACCAGACTTTGGAAAAGTTCCATCAACAACTTTAAAAAATCCATCACATTCTAAAATCGTCGATGGAAGCTATAACCGATCTTCATGAAAAAATGAATATGAGAGATAAATAGTTGAAGGGAATGATGGCTCAAATAGGGTACATGGTAGTATAAGTTGACAAATATGACATAATTACGTGATGAAACGTGTGTCCCTAATCTGCAGACTTTGGCCTTGCGCTTGAGTGAAATATTAAGCAAAAATAAAGTATCTCAATCTTATCTCATTTGAACCCTATGGAACGTATGAAGAGCTTTCTGTTCAGACAGATGAAAAAAGATATATAAAAGACCAGCGTCATTTAATGTTTTGTATTCACTTTTTAAAGTAGGTGCACATTTTTCTAAAAGTTGATTTAGTAATTGGTATACAAATCATGCTCTCGACTGAGTGATTCCAAAAGTATTCGCCCTCGCTCCTGAACGTGAAACCAAAAAAAAAAAGCTTTTTCTGTATATTTCATTATATTAACGTACAAAATTGTCAATTAACTACTTTCTCACTTAATTTTAATTTTTTAAATTAACCTCTGAAAATTAATACAATAAGCCACCCAAACAAAGTTGCAGGTACAGTTAGTAGAATGATAAGCCTTCATCAGAATGAAACAATGTCCATTCTACGACCTAGATTTCAATGCATAGAAACATTTGTATATTTAACATTTCTTCCACCGTTACCACGCCGTCGAACAATTAACAAAAAGCTCAGAAATTCCGCAGTGCACGAAAAGCGAGGAAATTCATGAACGGCTAATCCGTCAATGTGGTCGACGCAGATTATCCAGCTTGTGCCCTCCCAATATTCCACCTTTGAATCGAGTGGCGGCACATGAGACGCCGCAGACGTCGGGCGTTTGAGGAGCACAGCGACGGAATGCGACAAAGCGAGCGCGGAGACGGCGCGTGGGCGGATAGCAGCTTGGCAGAAGCGACGGCTTCCACGCACTGCAGGAGCGACCCAGGCGTCTAATACGGCGGCCATGCACAGTGGGTGCTCCCCTCATTCTAATAAAGTCAAACGTAGGAGCAGTCCATAATCGCTATCCTAACACTTACGTATACATAAAAATATTGGTATATCCTCTCTCTCCCTCTCTCTCTATCTCTCTCTCTCTCTCTCTCTCTCTCTCTCTATATATATATATATATATATATATATATATATATATATATATATATGCGTCATGACGTCTCGACATGACACCATGATGACATCACAGTGGCGTCACGTCGTGACGTGATGGTACGTCACTGTAACGTCACGAATGTTCCACAAAGGGTAATGACGTCACCGTGATGGCACGACGTGCAGTCATGGTGACGTCACGGAATGAGTTCGCTGAAGTTTTCACAATTTGTTCTTATTAGTATTAGGAGTTTTTAAAGGGTGGTTTGAATTAATTCGAACATATGAGGGCGTTGCTGAAGATGATTTATACGTTTATGATGACTCAGGAACCCCTGAACATTTATAGTTCACAGCAAAAATTTACATATTCAGTGTTTCATATAAATTAGATTTTGGTAACGCAACTTTCATAACGTTCATATTTTTTTACATAGAAAATATGAAATAATAGATAATTAAATTAATTGAGTGGATTAAATATTGTTAGAGATTAAATCTGATCTGATGAATAAAAAATACTGTACCGCACGTCAAGACATTTAAAAAAAGGGTAACGTAAATTTCTTTCTAAAGTCTGTCTCATACAATTTGAATTTCCATATAAAAAATTCAATTTCAAAAAAGCTCATTATATAAAGTGTCATAATATGATTTTAATTACTTAGGAATGGAGATTAAATTTTTTGCGAAATTCTCCAAACGACAATTTGTTAAAATTAAGCCAAAATCGTAATTTCATTCATTAAAATCAATGGTTTCCAAAAGAGATCTAATTCCGTTACATGCCTTTTAAAGGATACTTTGTGTTCAAATGAGTCTTATAATTCCCAACCAAAAGTCAATTACGTTTTACTACTTTTACTCCATTTATTTTCACACTATCTGCTTGCAACAGCAAAAATGCTGAACAAAACCCAACCAAATATTTTTTTCAAAAAGTAGTACACACACTGTTCGAGTACAACAAATAAAATACTCTCGTATAACACACTAATGAAGTAAATATTTTTATAAATATAATTTTTACGAATACATCAATAATATATTATAGTACATAAACAATTCACAAGTTTGTACATTACAAAAATATTCAAAAGTTGCTCTTCTATAAAACAACACGTGAATAGCAAATATTTAAACATCCACAGCCTTGCTGTCAGATGGCATTGCACTTCAGCTGTAAGTACATAAGCCGGCACGCACTAAGAATATGAATTGTGTAGGCGGGGCGCATGTTAAGTAGAACAATACAATAAACCATTTACAGTTGTCAGTCAAAATCGAAACTACTTTATGATTTTTGTATTTTTCTTGAGTTCCTGAGTATTTAACGAATCCATATACAACTTTCTCATGCCCGAAGACTGCACAGCTTTCTTTCAAATTCGCGCGCATTGGAAATCAGTATAGTTTCATGAATTCTGAACAGTGGTTTCTACATTGATGAATATGGAGGTGAATCTTTGAAATGTTCATATCACTTCTACAATTACAGCAATGATATATTCAATATAAAATAAAAATACTTTAGAGCAAAATAATAACAAAATGGATACATTTGGTTTCACAAAAATCGGAGAAATTTTAGAAAATTTTTACTTCTGTACATTATTAAGAATTACAAAAATTATAAGAGGTGCATACACGTATTAAATATTTCACATCAAGAAGGCGTTTATATACCCAGCCTACTTGGTACGAAGACATAGGTTCCATACTACAGAGACAAACAAGATATACGAAAGAATAAAATCAACGACCAGAAAAGGGGTACACATCTCGGTGTACAGGTGAACGTTTGACAACTTGAAAGGTAGATGAAAGATATGCGTGTTGGAATATAGAAGAATATTCAACGTCTCGGAATACAGACGAGGGATCTACGTGTTGGAATATAGAAGAAAGTAAAAGGTATCGGAGTACAGACGAATGTTTGAGGTCTTGGACTATAAGCGAAAGGTACACGTTGTATACGGTGAAGTATAAACGGAATGTTGACGTGTTGAAACGGACTTTTAGTAATGTGTTCTGTAGTTACTAATTGTGAAAAGCTTCTGTAGTCGTTGTTATTATTATTATGGTAATTTTTTTTAAAAATGGAAGCGTTTTAAATTTAATAATTCAGTTAGTGGCCATGTTTCAAATATACGGTGTACTCCGTAGAATCATCAGCCCTTATTAAAAAGCGCATAAAAATAAAAATAATATAAAAAATATAAAATAAAATATAAATGGATATTTTTATATTTCTCCTCGTGAATGTAATTCATCGAAGGTAAAATAAGAACCATTACTATATTACATTTGATAGTTTTGACTTAAGACTAGATAGTTGTGTAGCAGAGATTTGAAGGTCGCCGGTTTGATCCCGAAAAACTGCCAGATGAAATTCACATCGACGAGTGGTGTCGACTGCTGGCATCCAACGCAAATGCAGAGGTCTGTTATTATTTGAACTTCCTTGGCTATCCGGGAAACGCCGCGTCCAGGGCACAGGTGACGACGTTTCGGTCGCCGTTCTGCGACCTTCATCAGGGCGTAGCGAAGGTCGCAGAATGGCGACCGAAACGTCGGCACCTGTGCCCTGGACGTAGCGTCTCCCGGATAGCCAAGTAAGTTCAAATTCCGGCCGCAGAAGCCTACGCTCTCACTGTTATTATTAGTTCCCATGGTTTTACTGTTCACATTCAGACATTTTTGGCATTTTGAAATGAATGGTGCCCCAAAGATATTTTAGTAGAGATGCATACATTATATTAGGCTATAAATTTAAAGTAAATATTAGTTTCCATGCACGAGTGCTGGGAATTTTATTTGTTAATTTCGTAGAGGCTTTCTACTCTACGTGCCGGCATGCAAGAGTTGCGAAGATGTAGAAGTTGCTAACTTAATTAAAAAGAAACAAACCGCAGTTCGGTATTCTGCCACTGGCGAAGAGGTTCTACACGTCATATGACCAAAATTTTCGATTTTTCTTTTTGTCTTATTTTCACTCTTTATAACCGGGAGCGGTGGCTCAGTGCATCAAATGCAACGCTTCTGACCGGGAGGTCCTAGGTTCGAGTCCCGACGGAGGCAAAACTTTCGATACTATCTTTCCAGCTATGTCGAATTCAGTCGCTGTCTGGAGAAGAATTTCAGCGGACGGCTGCTCTGATCGGTAGTTTTCCGTGGTTTCTCCGATCAAGACCAGGCGAATACCGGAGCAGTACCCTGAAAAACAGGGCGATATTTCCTCCCTCTTCCTAGTCTTATTCTCAACCCTTACACACACACACTTACACTAACATGCACTACAACACCACACATGATGGGTGACAGGTTAGTGACTTAGAACTTGTCCCGGCGGGGGCGGTGCCCCGCTCCGTTAGCCGGAAACCCCGTTAGCCGACGGTAGGCCGGTGCCGGATTTGCCCATCCAGCGGGGAATACCAGCACCACCTCCCGAGTAAGAACACGCACTGCACTTACGGGACTAATGACCAAAGTAGATGACGCGACCGGAATCATAATCAATGAGTTCACTCTTTATAATTTACTTAAGACAGTGTAATATACATTTTCGATGTGTTGTTTTCTAAGGGCTATTAAAAGACTTTAAAATGTTCAGCCGCGCGAAACCACTCGCCCATTTCTACTTCACCTGCCCCTTTACAGTCTTCGAAGTCTTTTTTATGAAAAGTTTCTTCGTAGTTGTATTTAGAGTAATGTGGCAAAACTGCCTTTCGATAGTTATTTGTTTCCTGATATTTTGACGGCATTGTTGATGTCAACATCGTCAATTGTAGTTTGAACATTGTGAATCGTTTTGTAATGTCTTAGTCACTAGAAAGCACTACTTTACTACACTGTAATTTAGTCTAGTAAAAAAGGCAGAAGAGGCGGACAAAAAAAAACTTAAAACGACTAAGATTCTAGTAACAAAGATCAAAAATTCAGAGAATGAGGAAAACGAAGCTGATGGGCCATAATGTGCACCAGAATTGTGTTGAATATGTATTGTTATACAACCAGCATTTCGGAAAATTATTACTTTTTGTTTCCATGCACCTTTTTCTCAGAAAATATTGCACATTCATCTATGAAATATTTACCACTTGAGTATCATGTACATGCCGTGCATTGTTGTTTTTTATTTAAAAATTCAATTATTCAAAATTCAGATAATGAGTATATTTAAAAAAGTGTTTAAAAATAGTATGTTGGCAAAACATCTTTAAACAATGTAAATGACGTTGAATCATTATGAACAAAAACACTACGTTTGAAGAACATTACTATAAAATATTAGGGTGGAAAGTTTCAAAGACCTTCATAAAATAGCTTTAGAGATAAAGGTGCATAAATACAACACAAATAACATTACAGACATAGGCTGTACAACCTCCCCTTAACGGGAATAAACAATGGGAACATTCCATCGGTAAATTTTTAGGTCTCTCAGTTCAGTCAAACCTTAAATGAAACGTCCATTTAAATGAATTGAACACAAAATTAAGTTCATTATGCTACGCGTTCAGAATTCTTACAAATTCAGTCAGCCTTCATACTGCTCGTTGTGTATACTTCGCGAATGTTCATTCCCGCCTGAGATATGGCATAATATTCTGAGGAAATACATCTTATAGCTCCGAGACTTTTATATTACAAAAACGAATTGTACGAATAATAACCAAATCCCACCCACGTGATTCATGTAAGCCTCTCTTCATTAATCTAGGAATTCTACCATTACCGTGTCTTTTTATTTACGAATCAGTGGTTTTTGTAAAATATGACTTGCTCAAGGGCGGGAATATTTTTTCAGAAAATGCCGAAGTCTATTACTATAACACTCGACGTAGAAATCATATTCATCAGGTGACAGTATCAACTGCTCATTACAAAAAATGCACATACAATACATGTACATTATTTTACAACACTTTGCCAGATGACATTAAACGATTAAATTCAATAGAAAAGTTTAAATCCCAAGTGAAATCGTTTCTGCTGCATAACTGTTTCTATACAATTAGAGACTATACTGAGATATACAAAATTTTCTCTACATTAATATCCGCCAAAGATCTTAGCGTCCGACTTGCTGGGTCAATGGGTCACGATATATTATAATCCTTATTACCTTTATAATGGATTATAGAATCCGCCGACTATACAGCGCAGCTGGGAATCTGAAATAGAATGATTCTATTCCTAGTTCATTTCTGTTTGGATTGACTAAATGAAAGATCACTTTCTTTTCTAAAGAACAAAAGTTTATTTTTACCTTTTTTAGCAAACAATTTAGTGGGTTTAATTAAAATGATTTGATGTTAGGCCTTTGATCAAGATATCTTTGAATTTACAATTTTATACCGCGGTTAACTTATCTATTCTTCGTTGATGTCCCTCGTAGACTTCTCAGTCGAAATATCTTGCGAGCTTGCCGTAGTCCAAAGTTCCAAGAAATCCTCTTCTGCCCCTATCCAAGTTGGTCTCAAACTATCAAAATTATCAGTCCCGATTACGTCCTATGACATAGTTCCGAACTCGATTACCACTCCCGACAAAGTTCCAATTTATACATTAATATTACTTCCACATGAAAATATCTGCAATATCATTCACTATCCTTAAAATTTCACTGATAACCCAATTCTGACTATCTAGATTATACTCGTTCCCTCTCACGAACTTACGATCTGTTCAGAAGCGCGATGCCGGTCAGAATGAAATCTTCCTGCATGATTCACCCCTCGAAGACTTCCTATTAAACTACCTTCCTTTTTTTCATAACATTTGACCGTCCTTCTCTCACCCAGCCAATCCATACGTTCGTTATATTTTGGTGTAGCTGACCTTTCGATCGTCTAAACTTCTTCGCCCAATCCCAAATTTTCTACTTTCGGCATCAAGCCACCTCTTAATGCATTTAGAAAAAACAAAAACTACATTGTTTATTCACGGTCGTTGCTAAGCTCTAGCTCTCGTGATATTTCGTAATGCATGTTCCACCATATAGTCTACAAATAAATGTTAGTTTATTTTCATGTGACGTATCGGTATGTCACAATACTGAGCATCACAAATTAGTCCGACGAGAACCTGCGTTCGGCCAACGTGGAACGGCGACGGCGGTGGCAGCCTGAGGCATTCGACAGCGACAGGTCTGCGGCGGGGGCGGGGGCGGGGGCGGGGGGCGACGGTGGCGCGGCGGCGGAGGCGACGTGCGGCTCGCGATCCTGCGACGCCGCGACGCGCGAACGCACCGCTGACGACGCCGACGGCGGCGGAGGCGGCGGCGGTGGAGGCGGCGAACGGCTCCGCAAATTTCCTCGAATTATTTGCCTCTGTGACGACGTCGGCGGAGCGCAGGCCGACGCCAAGAGACTGACGCGAAGGGGGGTGAGGAGGCGCGCGAGGGGGGCGGGGCCGACGTGCTCGACCTGAGGCGCAGGCGGACGAACGCAAGAACAGAACGGAACTGGAAGAGATCGGAAAGACAACGATGATCGCGGTGAGACCAGTAATTAGTTTAAGAGGTGTGGAAAAAACATAGAAAGAGTAGTGTGTTACTCACAGTAAATAGTCATTCGGGAAGGGAGGAGAAAATGACGGGCATACATTTGAACGGGTATATTATAATAAGGAATAAAAATAATGAAACACTGTTTGGAGGTCACGGAATGATAAAAGCTATATAGAAACAAGTGGATGAAAATTAATTTTTTTATATTAATTAATTTTAATTGGTTAGAGAAGTATTGAGTCGTCAGTTTGCTATTGCTGAGTAATATTTTTGGCTGTAGGTGTAATATAAATTGAGGTATATGAATTCTCCAAGAAAATTCTCTTCAAGTTGAGTCGGATCTATAAAGGACATGAATACACTAGGAATGATAAAGCAATGTTTAAATACCAAATTTTAAATACATTTGAAGAATGTTATAGCAGCGCACATCGTAGTGAAATAGTTGATATAAATTTAAATAATATATCATATGATAATTTGCTTTGAAATTTGAACAGGTGCAAAGAGTATCTAGGCATTGTAAAATATGAAATGGCAAAGAGAACAATTTTACGAGGGACGAGTTTTTTATAAGGACGAGTTAGGCGTTAGAGGAGAGACGAAGGCCCTTCGAAGTAAGAAAGGAACGTTTTCAACAAATAAAGATGAGAAAAAGAAAACTTAGATATAAATTAGAAACACACTTGTAAGACTTAAACCAACAAACTACAACAGCTAAAGAAATGACACAGTATCGTGTGTATTATTTCCATAACGTGTTACGTAAAAATCACTTTTCCGGGTGAAGTACTCAGTAAATCAGTACAAGTAATTGTGTCGGTTGAAAAATATAACTTTCTGATGTCTGCACGTGGATATATATTTTTGGGTCTGTTGTATAAACATTAATAATATGGAGGGGAAAAAATTCAAATGTTGACATCTCGCAATACATGGCGTCAACGCGGGTGGTATCGGGGTCAGGCAAGGCAGAACCGGGCGAGTCAAGTAGCAAGGTGCGGGAGGGGGGGTATGAGAAGGCCAGGGCAGGGTACGGCGGAGCAGACCTTAGCCAGGTCAGACTTGGGAGAGGATACACTGCTAATATAATGCATTACTTTTCTGTATCAATAAATAAATGAGATAAATAAATACCTAGACAAGTAAAAGGAATCAGTATTTAACTTCCCGTGAGATTTATTCTCACGGGTTTCCAATAATATTAATTATAAAATCAGACGAGAACTATAATAACGAGAAGAAATTATTGGCAAAGTCAAGAACAGTAGACGTCGACAGGTACGGTTGGTTTTTATTGATTAGTGGTTCCAAGTTCGTCAACAGCGAACGTCCATATTACCGTAAGTCTAGTGCATGATTTTTCCCTCGGGAGATGGCAATAATCTTCCCTCGCTAGATAGTGACATGCGACGCCGACCTACCGTCGGCTAGGGGGGTTTTCTCAAGGTATTTTACGAGGTATCTCCCACTATCAGGGCATCACCTCGCCCGGGACAAGCTGTAAACTCCCGACCGGTCTCCCGGTGGTGTGGTAGTGAAGCGCATCTAAGTGTAAGTGTAAGAGCATGTTAGTGTAAGTTTGAGTGTAAGGGGAGAGGGTAGGACAAGGAAGAAGAAAGGAAGATCGCGCGCGGTCCATGGCTCGTTTGTTGCGACCGGTAGCGGTAAGTCAGTGCATCAACTGATGTCATTGCAGCGTCTCTGACCGGGAGGTCCTACGTTCGAGTCCCGACGGCGTCAGGATTTTCGACACTAGCTTTTCAGTTAGGTCGAAATCACTCGCTGTCTGGAGGAGAATTCTAGCGACCGGCTGCTCTGATCGGTAGTTTTCCGGGGTTTCTCCGATCAACACCACGTGAATGCCGGAGCAGTACCCTACCAAACGGGCCACGGTCCGCGCGCTATCTGTCCTTCCTCTTCCTTGTCCTATACTCTGTTCTTACGCACACACTTAAACTAATATGCACCACACTACCATATATTCCGGGAGACCGGTCGGGAACTTAGAGCTTGTCCCGACTGGGGCGGTGCCCCGTTGGTGGAAGAGTCCTGGTTAGGGGGAAGCCCCACTAGCCGACAGTAGGTCGACGCCGGATCTCGCCATCCAGCGGGGGAAGATCACCGCTATCTCCCGAGAAGAAAACACGCACTACACTGACGGGACTAATGAGCGAAGCAGTTGACGCGAAACACGAAAAATCAATCAATCGTTTGTTGCGGTTCTTCTCCGGCACTCGCCTTGTATTGATCGAAAAAATCACGAAAAAAAGATCAGTGCAACCAGCATTTACAATTCCTCTACAGATCGCGACTGAATTCGACCCAGCTATCTAGCTAGAGTTGAAAACGACGCCACCGTTAGAACTCACCCAGAACCTCCCGGTCAGACGCATCAGGTGATGCTCCCGGTCCAACATGTACAGAAGATCCGGTAATAACAGGAGCAAAACACGTGTAGAAGATCGCAAACGGTGCCGTGAGTTCGTGGCGGCGAACGGAAGGCCGAGGCCAATTGCAGCGCCGTCTGAGTGCTCAGGAGAGCGGTCCGGCGGCCGGCGGCGCCCGACGCCCTGCGCGCCGCGACGCGGAGACGGTCGTCGGGCCTTTGTGCAAATAGCTCGCGAAGCGCTCAAGAAATAATTACCAATTAGCTGATTAGACGCCGGCGCGCTATGTAAATAAACAGAAGGGTTGGCGGCGCGCGCCTCGACGCGGTGCGGCGCGAAGCGACGCGGTCGGCGAGGAGCAGCGTGCGGACCGAGACGGCTCTAATGGAACACGGTCGGGCGCTCTCGCGGGAGCGAAAACGGCCGCGCGGTGGTCGTTAGGCGGCGGCGCTGTTGGGAGGGCGGGTAGGCGAGGAGGCGGGGCTGTTGGGCGGAGGCGGGGCGGGAAAGGGCGGGCAGACGAGGAGGCGTGGCAAGAGAAGTGGCGAGGCTGAGCTGACGATAGTTGAGGGGTGAAAGACATGAGAGTGTTTAGTGAACGTGGGGTGAGCGAGAGAATGGCGAAGGGCGGGTCTGGTGAAGGTCGGGTGAAGGTCTAGTGAGAGTCATGTGAGGGTCAGGTGTGGGACGAATGAGGGGCGAGTGAGGGGCGAGTGAGGGGCGAGTGGGGGGAGGGGGGGGGGGGCTGGGGTGGGGGGGGGGGGGGGGATGAGGGTCGCATGAGTGGTGGGCGACGTACAGGTAAGGGGCCGGGGGAATGGGTGAGAGAGGGACCGGACATGAGGCGGTCGAGGAGAGGGTGAGGGGACGAGGACGGGAGATGGTAGAAGGGAGTGGTGGGTTGGTTCGCGAGAGTGGGCAAGAAACGGGGCAGATGCCAGTGGGTGAGTGGTTAGGGGAGTGAAATAGTGGGCGAGAGACGATCGGCAGGAAAATTGCGCAATGTGTTTCAGGCTGGGGGGGGGGAAGAGGGAGAAAGAAGCAGTGAGATGATGAGGTCTGCGAGACGGACAGGAGGAGACTGGAAGAACGACAGCCGTTGCGGATGGATCTGGCGGGTGGGGGCTGGGTGGGCGTCGGGTCGGGAGACGACTCGGGTGGGAAAGCGGTGAAGGTAAGCACACAATGCACGCAGTGAAGAAGTCAAGTGACCACAGTGGATTTGGATACGGAACCAACGGGCAAAACAGAACGTTACTACTCGATAGATATGTGGTGCTTCAGTATTCACAGTCCAATTTAGGAGCTTGTGTCCTGTGAAATGAAGTGAACTTCATCGAATATAAATTGTTTACTTTAAAGATGAGAGAATTTTATAAGAGTGCTAAAATGATCACAATTAATTGTTTTAGGTCGTTACAATATACCCTGAATTTACCTTCATAAGAACAATTTATTACTATAAGAGGAAACAACTTCAAATATTTTAAATGTGAAATTTATTTTCACTAAACATGATATGAATTGTTTATAATAATGTGTTCACATACAGTACAATCGACAAAGATATGCGTTTTCAATTAACGTATATTCATGACTGCCTAACACTACCACCTGAATTAGGAATATAATGTAGCACGTTGAAAAATTTAATACAGTAAATTACACGCTACTTAGTGCATTGGGGAATATTCCACCTGTGACCTGGCATCCAGAATCATCGACCATTTTTTGCACATTTTCTTGATGAATAGGAGGTACATCGTGCGAGAATGGGATATTTATGGTACTGGGGAAAATGAAAGGAGAGGAACTCATAGTCAATTGTTTAAGATATTCCTCCAACATACGCCTGAACTTAGCAGGTGTAAAAAAGAGCACTCTTCACTGGGTCGCAAAACAAGAAATTCACAGGAATCTCGATCAAAGTTATTGTTTATTTATTGCTTATTTATCTTTGAAAATAGATTTTATTACATGGGAGTTTTTTGTTTCTTTTCTCCCTTTCAAAAATTCAAAATTTATTGCTTAATTATCCTTGAAAATAGATTTTATTACATGGGAGTTTTTTGTTTTTTTCCTTTCAAAATTCAAAATTTATTGCTTATTTATCCTTGAAAATAGATTTTATTACATGGGAGTTTTTGTTTTTTCTCCTTTCAAAATTCAAAATTCAAAATTTAAGTAGTATATGACTTAGTGTAGGGATCACAGAATTTTGAAAATGTGCACATAATTCACTTTTCCCCACAGCACGTCACACGCAGTTTTTAACTGTTTTTGACGTAAAATAAATAAATAAATAAATAAATAAATAAATAAATAAATAAATAAATAAATAAATAAATAAATAAATAAATAAATAAATAAATAAATAAATAAATAAATAAATAAATAAATAAATAAATAAATAAATAAATAAATAAATAAAAATAAATAAATAAATAAATAAATAAATAAATAAACGAACGTAATGGCAATTCAGTGATGCTGCTGAGTTAAGTCGCCAGGGACATAAATAAATAAAATAAATAAATAAATAAATAAATAAATAAATAAAGCGAACGTAATGGCAATTCAGTGATGCTGCTGAGTTAAGTCGCCAGGGACTGACTCGCTAGCTGGCGATGACGTGATTGAACAGCGAAACAAGCGGGTGAGTGAGGGCGATAGAACTGCTGGGCAGATAGATTGACGATGGTAGTTCGCACTGGCAAACCAAGACGCGTAAAAATGAGCGGACAAGAAGAAAGAATGGGCAGACAGAAATTGTGGGTAAAATGTAGGGATATCCAACCAACATCTACGTACATTTTATATTCACTTAGTCACATCATTTATTTTCCAAAATGCCAGAATGTTAGATTTAAACGACAGCTTTCTTGTGAATTCGGTTTACAACAATCGACAAGAATCTAATATACAGCTGAAGTTTAGTAGAGACCAACAAGTAGAGATGAATTAGTGACATTCACACAAGTCATTTGTTCAATACTCAGTGAACGGATTATTTGTATTGCATAACAGATAATTTCAATTAGTTTTCGTTTTACTGTTTTCGACTTCACTAAACATATTCAGAAAAACCATAGTAAATGTTACAAACTTCTAGGACATGTAGGTTGGTCAAAAAGTTGTGGGTTTTTTTTTGCCAATTAACACGTGGTGCGAAATGTTATGCTACTACAGACTTATACATGTGACATCTTCCTCTGAGTTGTCGACAACTTATCATGCATTGTTTTTTGTAAGACGTACGAAATCTCTTTGACTGTCTTCGAATATGACCCGTTTATACCCAGTCCATGGTTGGTTGTCTAGCAATCAGGGCAAAATGCCACGTGTATAACTATACATTTATAACACAAAGTGATGAAAGCGTAAAGAAAGAAGCAGTTGAACCAATTAAAGTTCAACTAATCACATCATGACGTAAGCGGTAAACATCATTCGATCGTAGAGCGACTTCAGCGCAGTGGAATTCATCGGACCAGAGTGTTTTCTGGAGTTCCGTTCCAAATAGCTCTATCGAACACACTCATTTCCACTCCGACGAGCAACATCGACAATCCAATCGCAGGGACTGAGATAGGCAACACAATAGGGCAACTAATGAGTCTCAGTAAACGGACTGCGACGACGAAATGGTGAGCGGTGAGATCCGCAGTGCTGGACAGATAACCGATTAAGCACACGGTGAGATGAATACCGATCGTTCGCGTAGCAGTTTGAAAATTCTGAGCGCCAACTGAAGTGGCACAGACGACAAAGTGAAGTTTATTTCAGCGTTTAAGCTAGGGTGACGGATCATTTTGTATGTCCTCCAAGCGCACAGAAGAGTCTAGAAAAGTAGACGGGCATTTCAAGAACTATGAAATGAATAAACTTCCTGGTAGTCACAAATACTCAGGATGTAGTGAATTTTCAATATAAAAAAACAAAAAGCTTTGTTTAGAACTACTAACCATAATAGGCTAAATCTAATACTCACTGCTACCAACCATAACAAGGCTAAATCAGCTTCTCCAAGCTGATAGCACAGCTAGCAATCGCAGACGTAGGGGAACATAGTCATAATTTTGTTTGACGTTGGAACGCAAATCGATCTCTGTGGAGTTTCGGACAGAATGGTCCATCACGCGACCGTGCTCGCCAACTACTTCTCGTGAGCGGCGACACCCAGTCCGGTGGCGAAACGGTGACCTGCGAGGCGCGTAACGGAGCGACGGCCGGAGGGAGGCGGGGCAGGGCGGGGTAGACGGGGCGGGGACGGGCGGACGGGACGGGAGACGGGCAGACGGGCAGACGGGCAGACGGGCAGACGGGCAGACGGACACACGGACACACGGGCACACGGGCAGACGGACAGACGGGCAGACGGGCAGACGGGCAGACGGGCAGACGGGCAGACGGGCAGACGGGCAGACGGGCAGACGGGCAGACGGACACACGGACACACGGACAACGGACAACGGGCAGACGGACAGACGGGCAGACGGGCAGACGGGCAGACGGGCAGACGGGCAGACGGGCAGACGGGCAGACGGGCAGACGGGCAGACGGGCAGACGGGCAGACGGGCAGACGGCCAGACGGGCAGACGGGCAGACGGGCAGACGGGCAGACGGGCAGACGGGCAGACGGGCAGACGGGCAGACGGGCAGACGGGCACACGGACACACGGACACACGGACACACGGACACACGGGCAGACGGACGGACAGACGGGCAGACGGACAGACGGCCAGACGGGCAGACGGGCAGACGGGCAGACGGGCAGACGGGCAGACGGGCGGAGGGGCAGACGGGCGGATGGGCGGACGGGCGGACGGGATTGGCGGATAGGCGGACGGGATTGGCGGATGGGCGGACGGGCGGACGGGCGGAGGGGATTGGCGGACAGGCGGACGGGATTGGCGGATGGGCGGACGGGCGGACGGGATTGGCGGATGGACGGACGGGCGGACGGATTGGCGGCGGCGCGGACGGGCGGACGGGCGACGGGCGGACGGGCGGACGGGATTGGCGGACGGGCGGAGGAGCGGGCCGGCTGGCTGCGGGCGTTCGGTCGGGCGGGCGGGCGGGCGGGCTTGCGGGCGGGCGGGCGGGGCGGGCGGGCGGCGGCGGGCGGGCGGGCGGGCGGGCGGGCGGGCGGGCGGGCGGGCGGGCGGGCGGGCGGGCGGGCGGGCGGGCGGCGGCGGGCGGGCGGGCGGCGGGCGGGCGGGCGGGCGGGCGGGCGGGCGGGCGGGCGGGCGGGCGGGCGGGCGGGCGGGCGGGCGGGCGGGCGGGCGGGCGGGCGGGCGGGCGGGCGGGCGGGCGGGCGGGCGTTGAGGGTCGGCGGGCTTGCGGGCAAGTGGGAGAGTATCAGACCGCGCCGGCCCTGGCGTCGTGTCGCCCCGTGCCGGACGCGAGAGAGCCCATTCCGCGTGCGGACTAACTTTGTTAGCGCCGGCGCTCGGGAGGAGCGCGCCACTGGAAATGACGGTTTGGCCGGACTCCGCTCGCAAACAGTTTACGCGGAGTGGGCGGCCCCGAACGAGCGACGCGGGGGAACGAGGCCAGGCAGGTGGAGATTTAAGACGACTTGATTATGGGTGTTCCTAACTAGTGTGCGAAATTTCCTCTGTCATTGGTTCATTTTCACTTGATGTAAAGTATCCAAAAAACCGCATTAGTTTGATTTTTTGAACAATTCATTTTTGTTTTAGTGAGAGGTTGTTGACATGCTGCTTGATAGAACAAAACATTTTTTTTAGATATTTACAAGTGTTATTTTATATCAACAAAAAGTGTTTTTGATGGATGTTGACGAAACTAGGATCATTTGAATATTGTCTCTTTATATGGGGTTTCAAATAAAATAAACAATATTGTGACAAATAAATAAGTACTATATTGTGTTCAGAGCATTGGCGTATTGTAGGCACCTCAGACGTTTGAAAAAAAAATTAATCCTAGTTTCTGAAAAGTACCTTAAAGGTGAAAAATCAGTGTGCTTAAACAGCTTGTATCAGTCCGAAACCTATTTTATATACCGTGTTTTGGTGCACATGTTAATTTTAAATTGAAAAATAACATACTTTGCTAGTTTTGAAATCTATTCATTTTCGATGAAGCCTATTTTATTCCACATTTGCCCCTGGTTAGAATACTACAATTCCAGTCCTGATAGTGCAAACACACCCCATTTTACTATCTCTGCTGAGTGCGGAGTTCCCGACGGTCAGTGGAATGCACGTGCCGAGCGGGAGCGGGTCCGGGCAGCACGTCGCAACGAGGAGCCGCGAATAACCCACGCTTCCGCCAGGAGCGTTTCGATCGCCCATGTCGCCCGTCCTTTTCGCGTAATGATGACACAGTTCTGCACTGCGAGAAATAAATAACGATATTATGGTTATTTTTTCCGTCGTGACATTCAGCCTACGTGAAATTTAAGGCTTAAATGCACAGGTGATAATTAAATACGAGCAGGTTGCGCATAAACAACTCGCTTCACTAAGCAATGATCATTATTTATACACCCGCGTGCGAAAAAAAATAAAATCACAAACATACCGCGGGACGAAAAAAATCTGAAATGTTACATACGTGCAAACAAATTCATTTTCCGAGTCTCGCCTGCGGACGTATATTTTTCAAAAAGTTCCAAACCGCAGAATTATAAATAGAACGGTGTTTTTATAGAAGTATCTGAAAAACGCGATGATCGAATGAACATCACACTGTCGTGCCATATTTAAATCGCTTGCAATTGGTTGGCATTTTATTCAGAGCTGGAAGTTTCAGAAGTACCGTATTTAGCGCGAACAGTACGACTGGTATATGGAAATTATTGAAATGTATAATAATTATGCTCACATTCTAGAATGTTTTCTGTTAAAAATACATAGAAAGGAAAGGAATTTACTATAAATTGTAGATAAAAAAATAAAAGCAATGGAAGTGATCAGAATACTCATTAATAATTCAATGCGAGTGAACTTTTGCCTTCACGCATTCTGTAATGGGATACGTTTCAAAATAGCGTATTTTAGAAATTATGTGATTTACTGATATAATTTAAATAAAACTATTTAAATGGCTTACTCTACATTTAAATCTTTGATTAAACTACAATATTGGAAAAATGAGGTCAAAGAATTTACCAAAACGATTTCCGAAAACGTTTATTTTGAAAGACATAATTACCACACAGACATTTTATTCGTTTTCTAAAAATTCTTTTGAAAATATATATTATTGAAATACTTTCTCATTCGTAGCCCCCCGTTTAAAATAAATATTTCATTAATAATAATAATAATAATAATAACAACAACAATAATAATAATATAACAACTAGGGTTTCAACTACACTACAAAACTGAACCGACTGTTCATTCTATCTATATTATATATTTTTATGTACCGTTCTTACATAAACTTTTGTAATAGCAATAATAGGATCATTGAAAATATAAACCACTAATTAAAATAAAAACGGAATTAATTTTATTTCAGTAATTGACTTCATATCGACTTTTCCCTTAAATTTAATTAACTACTCGAAATTTCATCCAAATGTGGTTGTTATTACCAGATATTTCATTCAAAGATGCACTGTGTAATGTGATAAATTGTTACCACATCGAATCGAAAGGCGATGTTGATTTCTCGTACAACTTGTCAAATAATTTTGCAGTTCATCGATCACTTTCTTAGATACCATTATTTATTACGGAGCGAATAAAGTTGCGGTGAGGAGGGGGTCAGAGGCCGTTGTAACAATGAGGTGACTCGGACTTCCCCTACAAAGTCTATTGCACACACACGTGGGCTTCTTCGTTAAGAGCGGTCTAGAACGTGCAGCCTCCGCGAGAAGGGGATTTGCCAAGAGGAGGAGGCCGCGAGGGCGCGCAAGACAGGTGGAAGCGAGGTGGCTGCCTTGCGCACAGTGCGTTCATTAGAGGCGTCCCACAGGGGCGTCGAGCGAGACCGCCCGGGAGGGGAGAGTCTGGGAGTAGCGGAATACAGTGAGATTGAATGGGAGGAGTGATGATTTACGAGGAAACAAGAGGGATTTTCTTCAGGAAAAAAGTATATTCAGAAACAGTGTGAAATCATGAAAGTTAAGAGACGAAGGTGATATTAAAGAATGTCAGAAGGGAAAAATTGAAACAAACTGTAGGTTAACATTTAAAAAAACATTTTATAAAATAAATATTGTACGGTTCTAATTATTATAATTAACGTCTTTTTATTGCAGAGTTTATTCGAGCACATAATGTAACGTAATATTACGAATCTATTGTAGCGTGAAAGATTTAATAAAATATATAATGCCTACTGTTCTACTTAACTGCAGTTGAAAATACATCCGTATTTTGTTTTGTAAAGACTTGTAAAGTGTATTTCTCACTCAAATTTGTATAGTGACTTGTATCTATCACACTTCTTTTGCCAAATATTAATAGTTGGTAAAACTAACTAAACAAATGCAGTAAAGTACAAAACACGAAGAAAAAGCGTAAGCAATATAAAATTAAAACAGATGAAATACTCAGGAATAGAAGATGGATTATAAAAAAGAGTGATTGCGTAATTCTACTTGTTTAGGAAATATAAATGTGAGTACAAGATGATACATCACTGGCAGATGTATTGGAAGAAAGAGCTCTAACTTCTCTCTGTCGAGACTAGAAAAACAAAACGATATAAAGTCTTCGTATCCAATAACGCAAAAATACATCAATGACGATAGAAAGCAGCATAGAATCAGAGAATCGGGTCAAAACAAGGTATGTATGAGAATTCAGGATTTTTATAATAATCTAACTTTATGAGCTCGTGGGGTTAGAAAAATATACATTTATAATTTGTTTGGGTTAACCGCACTAGACCTTGAAGTTACTTTTGTAACACGTATTTCTATGGATTATGGAATACTAATTATTTACGTTTCGCGCCAGGAGCACCAGGACGCAAAACCACTTCATGGGAAGAAATAGTTTTGGCTTCTCATAGCTAAGATGAAAAAGATTTAGGGATCGCATAGAACAAACCAGTACGATGACATCGGGAATAAAACAATGTGGAACTGTGGGATCCGAAGCATAATGGAGAAATGGGCGGCGTCCCAGAATCAGCAAGTGCGAAGCGGGTTGCTGCACGGGGACCGACCGGAGCACGAAAGCGTAGAAAGAGGCCTGTGTGAAAATATGCCAGGCCTTCTTTGCTAAACCGAGAAAAAGTGAGATAATAAAGAAAGAATATGTCGGCCCGGTGGCCGAGATTGCTAAGGCAGTAGTGTCGTAGTGATCTCGGACCGGCGGGTCGCGGGTTCGAGTCCCGCCTCGGGCATAGTTGTATTTGTGTTCGTCCTTTCACCCCTCATCATCACCATTTCGTTTCACCCTCATAGTTACCATAACGTTAATGCCAATAGTGGTCGCTAATGACCTAGCTGTTGATGCGACCTTAAATAAAAAAAAGTATCGTGCAAAACAATATAAAACGTAGGAGGGTAAAAAAAACTAAGATAGAGGATGAGAACGAATGGAGCAAGACAGAACGCACCGGAACGAGCATTTGCGAAGGGGGTTGCCGTACGAGACCCGACAGAGACTGGAAGGCGTGGAGGCAGATTAGATTATAAGCAGAAATGTGTCAGGTCGGTAAGGCGAGAAATGAGTGATAATAAAGAAAGCCTCAAACAAAACACTGCGAAAACGTAGGTGGGTAAAGGTAACATAACAGAGTCACAGGGCGATCAACGCAAGAGTCTGATGAAAGGCAGGGCGCACCAAAACAAGGAGGAGCAAAGCGTGTTGCCGCGCAAAACGCGACAAAGATATGATGGCATGGAGTCAGATTAGAAACAAACGACGAGCCTTGTTGGCAACATGAAAAATAGTGATAATAAAGGAAGTCTGATAAAAATACGAAAACGCAAGTGAGTAAAGGAAAGAAAGTAGACTCACATGGTCAGATTGCAGATTGCTGCACGGGCTTTGAGTTGGACGCGCAGACATGGAGACATTATAATAAAAAAGACGGAAGGCTTGCTCGGTAACACGGGGAAAGAATGATAATAAAGAACGCCTCATAAAAGATGGCATGTAAACATGCGTGAGTAAAAAGAACTAATCAGACCCACAAGTCAAGTGGCGCAAGAGAATGGAGAAAAGCAGAGCGCAGCAAAACAAGGAAAAGGGAAGCAGGCTGGCGCGCGAGACGCTACAAGAGCGGGATGGCGTAGAGTCAGATTACAAGCAAAACGATGACAAACTTCTTGGTAAGACGAGAAAATCATAATGATAAAAAACATCTAATACAGAACAGTATGAAAATGAGAAAAATGGTTAAACGAAAAGTGATAAAATAGATTAAAACTCCTCATAGAAAACACTACGCTAACGTGAGTGGGTTAATACAACAAAGATGATTCACACGGCCAGCTGCGCAAGACTTAAGGAAGTCAAGGCGCACCAGAACAAGTAAGGAACCACGAGGGTTGCTGCACGGGTTCGTGCCAGAGGCGCAACGACCTGGAGACAGATTGTAATAAAAAAGGTGCCAGGCCTTGTTGATAAAACGACAGAAGTAAAATAAGACAAAACACAGCATGAATGTGAATGAGTGGAAAAAAACATACGAGAGACATATAGCAAAATGCGCAAGAGACTGGAGAAAACAGTGCGCAGTAAAACAAGAAAGAGAAAAGCTGGTTGCTTCACGGGTTCGTCCCAAGGGCGCAAAGGCGTGGTAACGGAATACAATCAAAGGGATGCCAGGACGTCATGGGAAGACGAACTAGAGTGATAATAAAGAACGTATCATAAAACTAGCATGTATACGTGGTTGCGTAAAGAAAACAAAGGAGAATCCCATAGCAACATCCACTAAAGAATAAAGACAACAGATCAAGAAAGAGCGAAGCGGGTTGCGGTACGGGACGTGAAAAGGGAGCGAAGGCGTGCGGTCAGATTATAAGGATAAGGGTGACAGATTTTCGTTAAGATGAAAAAGAGTGCTAATAAAGAGCGCCTCATAAAAACCGCATGTAACGTGGGTGTGTATGAAAAACTAAGCAGAGACGCATGGCGAGATCGCAAGAGAATGGAGACAAGCAGAACAAGCAAGAGACAAGCGGGTTGCTGAAAGAGCAATTCCAAGGTGACCAAGGTGTGGAGACAGATCAGAATAAAAAACGACGCCAAATCTTTTTGGGAAGATGAGGAAAGTGTGATAATAAAGAACGGTTCATCAAAACAGCATGTAGCGTGGGCCTGTATGGGAAACATTGCAAAGTCACTTGGGGTCATTCGCAAGAGAATGGATACAAGCAGAACAAGGAAGAGACAAGCGGGTTGCAGAAAGAGCAATGCCAAGGCGACGAAGGTGTGGAGGCAGATCACAATAAAAAACGACGCCAAACCTTTTTGGGAAGACGAGGGAAGAGTGATAATAAAGAACGGCTCATGGAAACATCATGTAGCGTGGGCGTGTATGGGAAACATTGCAAAGTCACTTGGGGTCATTCGCAAGGGAATGGAGACAAGCAGAACAAGGAAGAGACAAGCGGGTTGCTGAAAGAGCAATCCCAAGATCACGAAGGTGTGGAGACAGATCACAATAAAAAAAAGACGCCAAACCTTATTGGGAAGACGAAAAAAGAGTGATAATAAAGAGCGCCTCATAAAAACCGCATGTAATGTGGGTGTGTATGAAAAACTAAGCAGAGACGCATGGCGAGATCGCAAGAGAATGGAGACAAGCAGAACAAGGAAGAGACAAGCGGGTTGCTGAAAGAGCAATCCCAAGATCACGAAGGTGTGGAGACAGATCACAATAAAAAAGACGCCAAACCTTATTGGGAAGACGAAAAAAGAGTGATAATAAAGAACGGCTCATAGAAACAGCATGGAAACGTGGGCGTGTATGGTAAACAAAGCGGAGTCGCATGGCGAGATTCGCAAGAGAATGGAAAGAAGCCGCGCAAAAAAAGAGCGAAGCGGGTTGCTGAACGGGGCACGTCAGGGGCGAGAAGACATTATGATAAAAAAAGACGCCAAGCCGTCTTGGGAAGACGAGGAAAGAGTGATAATAAAGAACGGCTCGTAAAAACAGCATGTAGCGTGGGCGTGTATGGGAAACAAAGGTGAGCCACACGGCAAAGCGCGCAGGAGAACGGCGACACGCCGCGCCAGGAAGAGCGTAGCGGCAGTGTGCGTGGGCGTGAAGGCGTGGGCGTGGGCGGGGCGAGGCCCGGTGGGCGGCGCCCACCTCCCGCGCACAATGCCTGCGTCGTATTCATTTCAAAGCAAACGCGCTAACGAGAGCTGTAATTGGTCGCTGGCGCCGCGCGTCGCGCCCCGCACGTCCACGCCAGCACTAAGGCTCTCCTTAATTGGTTGCTAATATGCTTACGGTGGCGGCGGCGCTGGCTCTGTTTAGGGGCAGGGGGCGAGGCGGGGCGGGGGCGGGGATCTTTTGTGACTAAACGACGGACGGCATTGTCGCGCCGCGACGCAGGCGCCCGCTAATGAGAAGGACGCGGCCCGGTTATCGAACTCGGACAATGCGCTCGGCGCGCCCGCCCGCGATTACGCGTCAATGGGAGGGGCGGGGGGCGCGGCGGGGGCAGGGCACGCGTGATGAGCGCGAGGAGCGACGAGCGAGGAGAGGGTAATGAGCGGGGGTGAAAGGTGGGGAGGCGTTTAGTGAAGGAAAAGTAGGAGCTAACTGTTTAGTTAGGTCACAAACGAAAGAGAGTCATAATATAAAAATTTTAATGTAAAAATAATCCTGTAATAATGTAGTATAAAAATTTTATGTTACTAGAAAAACATGATCGAACTATCTGACCTAAAAAAATTGAGATGCAGTTTTAGAACTTATATTGTTTGTTTACGTTTTTAGTATGAAATCAATTGAAATAAACATTTTATAATTACACAAATCTTCATTTTTAGCCTCTAGCAATTCTTGTATGTTGTTCCCGTGCTTTACGAAGCTGGGAATTTTCGGATCCTAACAACGAAATTTTGATTTTATTGAAGCTTTTCACATTATTTTGAGTTTAAAATATTTTTAGTTAGGAATTATTTTAATTATTTTTTAATTAAAAATTATTTTAATCAATTTTTAATTAGAATTATTAATTAGGTATTAATTCTGTAATAATAATAGACCGAGAGAAACAGTTGACACTCATTGTATAGAACTGTTACTCGCGAAATATCAATAGATGTCGATGAATAAATTGAATCAAAATATCTGCAAACCAGCACGTAGCACGGAAACAACAGTTAGCATTTACATTTGCACAACAGCGCGTTTTTCTAGTCGCATTATAAACTATTTCAGCTGGTAGTAGCAGATTAGATGTCTATAGCCTCCGAGATGGCGCATGCGCATAAGAAGTAGATAAAAACATTTTTTGACGACCTGTGGGTAATAACAACGTAATAAGCGACTATGATAGTATATTATTGAAAATTAAGAGCGTCTTTAGCCTTCTGAATAAAATAAAAGTATTTACCACATCTGGTCCCTAGTTAAAAAGACACAATAAAAAGTATGCTAAGTTGCTAGAATAAAGAATTTCATTTTTGTATTGTCAGTTAGTAAAAATAAAGTAAAATAAAAATCGTTTAAGCACGTATTAAATTGCCATCTTTAAAGATTTTCAGTGATAAGAAGTTTAACTTGTATCATCAAGTCTATTTAAACAATTACCCTCTTTCTTTTTTTATTATTTATATTTTTTTCCTGACATAATTCTAAATATACATTTGTAGATAAGAATCTGACAGAAGACAAAAATATAGCTTATTAAAAAAGCTGTTTCAAGAGCTCGCACCTCTTCGGGTGATTTTCCCATATTTTATTCGTACAATCAATGTCACTCTTCTCATTTTCCCCTTTTTCTAGTCTTTCAAAGTGTGCTGCCTCCCCTGCCACACCTGGGACCACCCCCACCGTCGCTCCGCGTCATCAGCATCGGCGCAACATAGACGTCACCTGTTTCTCTTCCCCCACCCACCCAGCTCCCGAGACACGCCATCTCGGCGACGCTGGTTAGCGGCATCACGTCTCAGGTGGGCTTATCACGCTCTTTGATGCGTCAGCGCGCGGCGCGGCGCGGAGCGAGGCCGACGCGACGGCTGCGTCTATAAAAAGACAGACACGCGGGGGTGCGGCAACGGGGCGGGGGCGAGGTGAGAGCGGGACGGAGGCACAGTGAGGGCGGGGCGGTGGCGGGGCGGTGGCGGGCGGTGGCGGGCGGTGGCGGGGCGGTGGCGGGCGGTGGCGGGCGGTGGCGGGCGGTGGCGGGCGGTGGCGGGCGGTGGCGGGGCGGTGGCGGGGCGGTGGCGGGGCGGTGGCGGGCGGTGGCGGGCGGTGGCGGGCGGTGGCGGGCGGTGGCGGGGCGGTGGCGGGCTGTGGCGAGGCGGTGGCGGGCGGTGGCGGGCGTGGTGAGGCGGTGGCGGGCGGTGGCGGGGCGGTGGCGGGCGGTGGCGGGACGGTGGCGGGGCGGTGGCGGGCGGTGGCGGGCGGTGGCGGGGCGGTGGCGTGGCGGTGGCGGGGCGGTGGCGGGCGGTGGCGGGCGGTGGCGGGCGGTGGCGGGCGATGGCGGGCGGTGGCGGCCGGTGGCGGACGGTGGCGGCCGGTGGCGGGCGGTGGTGGCGCGGTGGCGGGCGGTGGCGGGCGGTGGCGGGCGGTGGCGGGTGGTGGCGGGGCGGTGGCGGGGCGGTGGCGGGCGGTGGCGGGCGGTGGCGGGTGGTGGCGGGCGGTGGCGGGCGGTGGCGGTCAGTGGCTGGGAGGTGACGGGGAGGTGGCGAGGGGCCTGCAGGGCAGTGGCGAGGTGAGGGTGGGTCGGAGGAGGAGTGAAGGCGGGCGGGGCGAGAGGTGGCGGGAGGTGGCGAGGGCCTGCAGGGCAGTGGCGAGGTGAGGGTGGGTCGGAAGAGGAGTGAAGGCGGGGCGGGGAGGCGGGGCGGGGCGGGGCGCGGCCGCGGGGGATCGGGGCGGGGGCGGGGCGGGTGAGGATGGGAGCGGGGCGGGCCGGGTCGCGGGGTGGGGCGGAGCTGTGGGGGCAGGAAAGGATGGGGCGGTGCGGGGGGAGGCGAGACGGGCCTAGGGGTCTCCCTGGAGGCAGCGGCTGGGCTGATAAGTTCAGACAGGGCGGCCCGGCGTCGTCATAACCGGCGACGCCCGCGCGCGACACGAGGCGGCCCGGGGCGATGGGGTGCAGGGGCCGCCCGTGGTGACGCAGGAAGAGGACCCAGACACGGCACGTGTTAGTACGCAAATCCGACGGAACGTGAGATGGAAGAGAATAATGTTAAAGTGATATATATATATATATATATATATATATCGGCGACATATTGTAGAAGAAGTAATCATGAAAAAATGGTTACCTCAAACTGAATGTGGACTCATATGGGCATAAAAGTTCATGAAATCCCAATAGTAAAGACTTGGAAGAATTATCTCAAAATATAGGACGCAAGAAAGCATTGGTTGGGGGATAATCATTGATATATCTCAACGAATCGCGCCCAGTCAAAGAGAAATAGTAGAAACGGCGCGATTCGAGTAAAAGAAAACCAAAAATGCAGGACGTGGGTTTGATTTAATTTGAACAAAGCAAAGAGCGCAAGCTGGATTGAAACAGAGCAAAACGAATCAATGCATAACAAGGTGAGATGCGTATGGAAAAATGAAGATTCCTGAAGACGAATTAGGTACGGAGTGGAGCAATAGAGTAGAGCAACAGAACAGGCAGCACACGACTAGGCAAATCGAAGCCAATAGGGGTAGTTGGGTGAAGTGCGAAAGGGTGATACTGGGTGATCCGGGCGGCGTTAAGCAACTCATTCAAGGAGGCACCAGGAGCGGTAGCTCAGTGCATCAACTGATGTCATTGCAGCGCCTCCGACCGGGAGGTCCTAGGTTCCCACTCCCCACGGCGGCAGGATTTTTGCCACTAGGTTTTCAACTAGATCGAATTCAGTCGCTGTCTGGAGGATAATTCTAGAGGCCGGTTGGTCTCATTGTTAGTTTTCCGAGGTTTCTCCGGTCAACACCAGGCGAATGCCGGAGCAGTACCCTACCAAACGGGCCATGGACCGCGCGCGATCTGCCCTTCCCATTCCTTGTCCTATTCTCTCCACTTACACTAACATGCACTATACTACCACATATCCCGGGAGACCGGTCGGGAACTTAGAGATTGTCCCGGCTGGGGCCAGTGATCAATTTTGCGTTCGTAGGTGGACAAAAATCAAAAATTAATTTTTGTTATTGGAATTTGAAACATAAATGGTCGTATTCCCAGATGTCTAAGGTATCGGAAAACAGCTTGTGTAAGTCTCAATTGTTAAGCAGAGGCGGCATGGAAGACCTTACTTCAGCAACTTTGAGTTCCCTTCGTACTAGTCACGTTTGGAGCCCCGTTGAATGCGGTCCTTTTAGATACCCAGAGACTCAACCTACGAAGAGTTTGCAGTATGGAACTTGGTCCCCGGGGTATGTACAACACTTCCAAATTATAAAATTAACAATTTCTTTGTTTTTTTTATTATTAATAGACCAATCTGTGACTCATGGCGTTCTAAACAATAAACGCATATTTTGAATTGGATTATAAAAAAATGATCAAAAATGATCTCTCTGATTTTTTGATATCCTATTCCTGAATACCTGTTTTAATAGGTATATAAATATCTTTTGCTTCTCTTTGCGATCTTTTGAGAAAAGTTGATTTTTCTTAGGATCGGTGCGCCAAGTAACACAGTTAAGAGCTACTAGATCGGACAGGCGGAGTGCTTCAGGCGCGGACGAAGGAGACAGGGAAGAAGCTCCAGGAGCATGTGTTCTCACGAACAGCAGCAGGGGTGGTGTCAGATGATGTAAAGAAAGCGGTAGCAGAAAGCATGCATTTTTTGCCTAAATATTATACGGCGATGGAGGTATGTGGACGGAAATTAAAAATTGAAGTGAAGAGCGTGAATGTCTCAATGAAAATTAAGGTGAATTGTGGCGTAATTTTACAATGACAGTGAATTTGACTCATATTTTCTCGAGAATATATCTAATTATTAATTTTTTACTAATTTATTTATTTTTGAAAGTGAAAACAATATATCACTTTTGCGTTTAGTCTTAAGATTGACATATGTAGATCTTCGCTTCCTCAGTGCAGTTTTAAGAGATAAGAAAGTCAACAATAATAAATTTTAGTTTCGTGGCCATGCGTACCATGTTATTTTATATCATTCATGTGTGTAATGTAATTTCCTCTGTCACTGATGTTCAGTACGTCAGCATTACTTCGCTGCTTTTCAAAAAGTATGTCTTCTAAGAACTTTCTTCTCTCATTAACCAGTGGTTGATTTTACCACTTGGTGCAGTATCGATTAAACC
The DNA here is from genome assembly GCA_964035755.1 of Teleogryllus oceanicus. Classification (NCBI taxonomy): domain Eukaryota; kingdom Metazoa; phylum Arthropoda; class Insecta; order Orthoptera; family Gryllidae; genus Teleogryllus; species Teleogryllus oceanicus. Next base: position 238,810,112 of record CAXIVR010000002.1, on the reverse strand, counting down.
CTAACAAATATGAGACAGCTGAGTCCTTCCTCTGTCACTGATGTTCAGTACGTCAGCATTACTTCGGTGAACGAGACTACAAACACACCATTATTCAGCTTGAACCTAAACATTTGGAAGATAGCAAATCGAGTCCAGAACAAAGTCTTGTGACCTCAACCATGCGGGTAGAGGACAGATTAGTCTCAGAATCAAAATTATTTCTTAACAAACTATTTTATTGTACGTTGAAAGTTCGTTTTATTCTTTTATTCATTACGAAATATAAGAGCCTCTAATAAATTTGTTTAAATATTGTATGCGTTTACAAAGATTTGTGAAGCGTTTCTTAATTATCTTATTATATCATTTTTCGATTTTTGCAGTAAACTGAGGTCTTTGTACATGATGATACTCCGGCATTCACCTGGATATGGAACGAGTAAGAGCTGTTAGATAACCATTTCAATTTCGGCAAGACCACAAACTCGCTCCGGTTTATCTCATGAAGCTTAACTTCCGGCAGTTGCCCGGTATCGAACTGACGACCTCCCATTCGCGGGCATACTCGGCCACAAAGTGTTGCCTTTATAACCGCCGGTACCCATGTTGATAGTGAACACACTTGTACCGAAAAAACATTGTTGATATCAAAGATATCGCCCCTAGGATTTTTGTCCACCTAGCAACGCAAAATTGATCACTGTGGGGCGGTGCCCCGCTGGTGGGAGAGTCCTGGTTAGGGAAAACCGACACTATCCGACGGTAGGTCGGCGCCGGATCTCGCCATGCAGCGGGGGAAGACCACCGCCATCTCCCTCGAAAAAAATGCACTACACTAACGGGACTAATGACCAAAGCAGTTGACGCGCCCGGAAACACGAAAAAAACAAACCAATCCAAGGAGGCGACGAATGCGCTCGAGTGGGCTGTGCTGCCTGGAGGTTCCCCAGGTCGAACGCGAGGGCGTTTCGACGGACGCGGAGCAGCCGGAGACCCGCAACGGAGCGCCGAGACACGTGCTCCGCATCGAAAAACGCGATCCGCTCTCCCCGCCCCCCCTCGCCCTCACCCCTCCGCCCCCCCCGGCACCCCTTGCGCTCTGCCAGGCGTAAAAGCCACATCGTAGCGGCTCTGCGACGCGGCGTTAGGCGCGAATAAGTGAGGTTAGGGCGGCGTTTTGGCGCGTTAACGGGGCTTGCTGGTTTTACAAGGCGTTCCTTACGACGAACCAGGCAGCGCCGCCGAAACGCGTAGACGGAGGCGCGCTCGTTTTCGAACGCCGCCTGGTGGTTAAATTGAACACTAAGGGGCGAAACGGTCGTTAAGAAATTTAAGGTACGCTGTATTTTTCTTGGAAACATGGTATTTATATTACTCCGAAAGCGCTCACAAATTAACTATTAATTTAATAGAAATAGTATTTATAATCTAATTTAATAATTATCCCCGAGGTACCTGGTTTCCGCCAGTAATCACACCCTGTAAATATAAATATATATAAGCACGAAAATAAAAATTAGAATTTATGAATGCATGATTGAAAGTGTACGTTGCATGGAGCAGAAATTTGTCAACTTCCAGAACAAGAGAAAAGAAAATTAAGAATCCTACAAATGGATTTCCTCACAAGAGCTTGAGCTGGAGCAATATATAGAAAGGAAAGAATCTCAGAAATGAACGGTTTAAGGAAATAAAGAATCTGCAACAGATGTTACAAAGGAAATTGAAAAGATTTGATTTCGACATATACAGTGAAAGGACAAAAAAATGCTCCCCAAAAGGCAACCAAGTGAAAGGAGAAAACGAGGAAGACCAAGACCTCGGCGGAACCCAAGATCAGAAAGATAATCTAGAAGTGGGAATTACCTCCTGATTCCTAGAAGAGGACTGGAGAAGAAGGCTAGGGGCCGAAGTTCCAAGTAACGCTTAAGAAACCGGCAAGAAGAAGAAGAGACATATCGTGCTGTCAATTTTTTAGGCATTTCCAGCCCCAATTGTGACAGCAATAAAAACTTTTCATTAAAACAGTAGTGTCTGTTTTAATAAAAGTCAGAATACAATTATAATTGAGTGAAATAACAGTCGTTAACAAATTCCTTTAAAATTTTTCAGCTTTAATCATGACCTACAGATGTTTTCGTGGTGTCACATGTATAGAAGCAGAAACTATCAATCATACACAAAATGTGTGAATAACTTTTCTTATGCATTAATATGTTAACTATAAGATAAGTAATTGCATTTAAAAATTATAAGATACTTGGTAATAACTTTTAAACGACTGTTTGGTTTTTCCTAACTTGTTTATAATTTCATAAAAACTGCACTAATTAATTATGCATACTGGAATGTCAAATTTGCACACACCCAATTCAATGAATTTTGAGTGGGCGGCTGAGTGACAGTTGTGTTTGGATTTCCAATTGCTACACATTGTTTTTTTAAATGTACAGAGAAATAAATTACTCTAAAGCAATTTATTTCAGATTCTACGACACAACTATTTACTATTAGTGGTTACAAATGTATATAGTCTTTAATACCTGAGAATCACCTTTAATGCCCTTACGATTTTATTCTAAAAGAAAAATATATAAATTAAATAATAGGCTTATCTGGAAAGTTCGCAAATATTAAATCACTATAATCTTCGTTCAATTATATGTATGACGGAAAAATTGATGTGTCAATGAATTTAATTATATTGTATTTAATAGAATAGAATATATTTACAAACATATCATAATCGTACATTTATTATACATAGTAGTATTCTCAATGTTTTACGTACAATGCAAAAGGGCAGTATTATCAAACTTCCTTTAATCTTCCAAAACTCTTCATTTTCGAAAATGTAATCGGAGCACAAATAAAAAGCGTATATATTTGTGAAAGTTTTAAAAGTGTGCTAAAATATTGAATCAGTGTATTATATATGTTATTTACTTTATAAAAATTACAAATTATCTTTAAGCATGCTCCTTTTTATTGTCCTACGAAATCCTAATAAATCCTACGATACAATTGTTATATAGTAGCAAATTTTACATTCATACTAATGTCAGAGTTTTTATTTGTGCGTTAATGTGATTTGTCTGTTTGCTGTTTACTACCAAAACTTTCTATGAAGTTGAATCTTTCTTGGACATTTATTTAAAGTTTATTTCAAGTCCTTATACTATCATCGGATTATTTTATACCTTTTTGGGGAAATAAACTTTCCAATATAAAATAGGATACTGATGATACGAAGTACCGTATTAAACATAATTTTCATTCCCTACAATACCACATAGATCACCACTAAACACTTATATATAACCCTATCACTAATTTTCTACGGAATATCGCTTTCAAATGTTTTGTTTAATTACAATTATACCATTATAAAATTCTCCAGAATTCTAAATAATAAGAACGTATTACATTAGAGTTTTAAACCTTCATATAAACTCAAGACCTATTTAAAACTAAGTCGATCATGCAAGTGCAAAAAATTGATTTATGAGTACAACTCTAATAATCAAGTGGCTGTGTCTTAATGGGTGGCCATTTGTTGCACTTGCACTTCAGTAGTAAGCGGAAAAGAGATTTGAAGTTGCCTACTTGAGCCTAACTACATTTCAATTTGAATGAGACATTCTTCTTTGAGTGCAACAGGTCACTTACGTAAGCCTTATGAATCCCAAAATATTCGCGAAACACAATTTCAGTCGAACAGACCCTTCCTGTGATTCCTATTTATTACGGTACGCATTTTGCTTCTCTTTCTTGAAATCCACGTTCGTGACGCTTTACACGGTTTTACATGAATCTTTCTTAGTTTTCAAGATTCTTGCTATTTTCTACGCTCGGTGTAAGTCATACCATGCAACTCTTTGTGTTATAAGCAGATGAAAGCAAATGTGTAAAGAACTTTTGAGATTCAAATTTTTATGAATCTCGACGAAGGTAAAATATCATAGCTTCTGTACCAGAAAAGCTATTAATAAAAATCTTGTTTTTGATTTAAAACTGAATGTTCTCTCCATTTTTCTAATCTCAAAGAGAGGCTATGAAACTACACTATTTGTGAAAATTAACTTTTACTGGCAGAACGTCTGTTAGGGAACCGAATAAATGCGAAGACGAGAAAAAAATATTTGCCCGATAGATATCAGCTAAGAAAAGTATGGAGCAATACCGAAAAGTTAGCCTATACCCAAGTCATTGGTAAACTAAGTCCTAGTGCGAGAAAGTATGAGCCATTCGGTAGCACCACTAATTAATATTTAATAGATTTTTTTATCGAGAATCGATCATGATCATCAGCATTATCATCAGATCTAAAAATATTCACAAGGTTGCGTAATGAACCATATATGTAGGTTAGCCAGCCTAAATTTCGTGAATATCATGTAAAGATTAGAGTCCAAAGAAGCCTCACTTAAACACATCATTAATAATATTGCTAGTTTGTTGATGCCTTGATTACATGTTAAACATGGATCCCCAATTTTTCTCAATTTCCTTATATTCTTCCGAACATGCACTTTACATATTTTTGTTCATCCAATTTCCTTCATGTATTTGAGTACCAGTCAAAAATCTGTCCCTCCATTTTGTCTCCTTTCAAATCATCAACATAACAAAACCAGCTCAATCTTAAGTGTTTTATATTATAATACAATTTAATATATAAGAGTATAGCTCTTCAAAAATGTGTCACGCGAATACACGATCCCAATTAGCGCATTCCGCACTAGCGAATAATTTCATCGCCGGCGCTCATCTAATCATCGCGTGGCTGGACGTGTGGGCGGGTGGGCCATTGTTGGGCGTCAGTGCGCGGTGAGCGGTGAGCGGTGAGTGGGACTCAACGGACGGAGCCGGCGCCGCGCTGGCAAGCGGCGGATTTGCGCAATTGCCACGCCAATAATCCTTCGGCAGGGAGGCGGAGAGGAGTAATCACTCGGAGATCACTCTCCTGTGTTCGGCAGCGGCAGCAGCAGCGGTCGTGGGAGCGGTAGCGGTAGAGATAGGGGTAGAGGTTGCGGCGGCGGCGGTTGAAGTGGGCGTGGAAGTGGTGGAGACTGGCGGTTGCGGCGGCGATAGCGGGGGCCTGGGCTGGGGCTGGGGCGGGGACGAGGGCGAAGGGGGAGGCGTTGGCGGTTGCGGAGACACTGGCACTGGTGGATGCGGATGCGATGTCGGAGGCGGAGACGGAGACGGAGACGGAGACGGAGACGGAGACGGAGACAGAGACGGAGACGGAGACAGAGACGAGACAGAGACGGAGACGGAGACGGGAGAGCAGACGAGACAGAACGGACAGAGACAAAACGGAGACGAGAGGAGCAGAGACAGGAGACAGAACGGAACAGAGACAGGAGCAGAGACAGAGACAGAGACAGAGAGCAGAGACAGAGACGGAGAGGAGCAGAGACGAGACAGGAGACAGAGACAGAGACGAGGAGAGACAGAGACAGAGACAGGAGAGCAGAACGGAGAGCAGAGACAGAGACAGAGACGAGAGAGGAGAGCAGAGACAGAGACAGAACGGAAGAGAGCAGAACGGAGACGGAGACGAACAGAGACAGGACAGGAGACGGAGAGCAGAGAGACGAGACAGAGACGGAGAGACAGAGACAGAGACAGAGACGAGAGGCAGAGACAGGAGAACGGAGGACAGAGACGAGAGAGACGGAGACGGAACGGAGACGGAAGGCAGAGAGGCGGAGGCGGAGGCGGAGGCGGAGGCGGAGGCGGAGGCGGAGGCGGAGGCGGAGGCGGAGGCGGAGGCGGTGGCGGCGGTGGCGGTGGCGGTGGCGGTGGCGGTGGCGGTGGCGGTGGCGGTGGCGGTGGCGGAGGCGGATGCGGAGGCGAAGGCGGAGGCGGAGGCGGAGGCGGAGGCGGAGGCGGTGGCGGTGGCGGTGGCGGTGGCGGTGGCGGTGGCGGTGGCGGTGGCGGTGGCGGTGGCGGTGGCGGTGGCGGTGGCGGTGGCGGTGGCGGTGGCGGCGGCGGTGGCGGTGGCGGTGGCGGTGGCGGTGGCGGTGGCGGTGGCGGTGGCGGTGGCGGTGGCGGTGGCGGTGGCGGTGGCGGTGGCGGTGGCGGTGGCGGTGGCGGTGGCGGTGGCGGTGGCGGTGGCGTCAATATCGATAATCCCAATGTCGGTCGTGGCAACGGTCTTTGATGAAATGGTTGTGGTTAATGGTAAATATATTGGTTTAGCATGAAATGCCGTTGGTTTCTACATAATAGAAATAATACAGGACATTGTGAATGCCAGCAATATTAGTATTGTTGGCAATGACAACGCAATGTGTCATCTCTATTAATAGTGAGTAATTAATTTTTTTTAAATATCAGCAGGTATATCTCTCTTTGGGGTAGAGAAAACCACAGCTTCGATTTTCCTGTCCTCTCAAGTTCCCAGTCTCTCTGAACGTAGTAGACGCGGCTCACCAAGCACTTGTCTTACTCCTGTTCCTCAAATCGACGTAGCCCGCTGTCTCGTATTTTCTACTGAACAAGTCACCTTTACCTAGCGAATCATCAGAACCCATCGCACATTAGCCACGAGTTGAAAGGCGGGAATCAGTCTCCGGGCTGTCCTCGGTTGGAGCCCCCAAGACCATACACTGAGCCCCAGACAAACAACAACCCACTGCGAGGGTGAAGGGTGCATATGCCTCTCCCACATTATACGCCACTCAAGCGGACCGGGTGACGGTAGCAGGATTTTCGACACTAGCTTTTCAGCTAGGTCGAATTCAGTCACTGCCTGGAGGAGACTTCTAGTGGCCGGCTGCTCTGATCGGTAATTTTCCGTGATTTCTCCGATCAACACCAGGCGAATGCCGGAGCAGTACCCTACCAAATGGGCCACGGACCGCGCGCGATCTTTCCTTCCTTTTCCTTGTCCTATCCTCTCCCCTTATACACACACTCTTACACTAACATGCACTACACTACCACATATTCCGGGAGACCTGTCGGGAGCTTTGAGCTTGTCCCGACTGGGGCGGTGCCCCGCTGGCGGGAGAGTCCTGGTTAGGGGGAAATCCCACTAGTCAACGGTAGGTCGGCGCCAGATCTCGCCATCCAGCGGGGGAGGATCACCGCCATCTCCCGAGAAAAAAACATGCACCACACTAACGGGACTAATGACCAAAGCAGTTGATGGGCCTGGAAACACGAAAAAAACAAACCAAACCAAGCGGACCGGGACTGGAAACGGAACGGAATTGGAATAAAAGTAATAAGAGGATGAGTTATGCATGGTGGGCGGGACAGCCTACCTTACCATTACACACAAGTAAGCAAACATCTCTCGCTGGATTCAAACCAAAAGCCCATCGTTCAGTGCTCGCCACAGCAACGTATCTCAACAATCTCGGTAGCCGGCCATCATGTCATCGTTATCGCGTGAGGTGGCACAATGTCCTTCGTTCCTTGTATCTCAACCACACTGTCGTTGGATATCCCAGGAAAATAATTTCTATTGAAATGTGGGTAATTTGTATGAACATGGAGAAGCACTCGTACCACTTCACCATACACCGCTGAATGGTTCTAGTAGTCATTGTCTTCGATCTCATAACTGTAGCTGTGATAGTGATGGAATTGGAGTGATAGTTATAGAGATAATACCCATAGTGGAAGTTGAAGTGTCATTTATATGCGAAATAGAAGTTAGGATACTAACAAAGTTATTTGTGGAGTTGATGATAATGGAAGTAGTTAAAGTAATGGCGGAAATGGACTGAAGTATTAATAGACTTCGAGTACCTGACTTTGGTAAGTATGATCATTGTTCTTGTGAGGAAACTGCTTCTTCCAAAACTCTCACCAAAAACTTAATGACACATTCCAAGAATGGTTAAGTTACTCTATCAAAAACCATTATAAAACATGATATCAGCTGCACTCCGTTCTGTGTCGTAGGTAGAAAACTTGTACAACTTTCGGATTGAACGCGTTCACAAGTAGCAGTTGTGGCTGCCTCAAATGCAGTTTCGAAAGCGGCGGAAAATTTTGCCAAATTGAGTATGATATTTACAACATCGTGGCAGTAATATTGTCATCAATGATACAAATTTTAGTATTATTTTTGAAGGTAGATCTTGAGGTAGAGATTCTGAAATGTGAAGGAAATAAAACGCACATGTGATACGTTGCATTTGTATATATGTACGGATGCTACACGTTAGAATGTCAACAATTCAGAGGCCGCAGGATTAAGCAGTTTAATTCCGATATCGTATGTGGTAGCAATGGAAGTTGCACACTAAGAAGAAAGTTTTTGGTTGAATCTGGAGACTTAGGCTTCAAAGCTCTTGTGGTATTATATACACAGTGATGCGTAATATAATCCGTAATAATTGTTGCAGATTTAACAATAGGACATACGGCTATTTCGTTTGCCGCCCACATCATCAATCTAGAATTTGGGTTCCCGAGGTTTGTGAATTCGCAAACGTCAGAACTACTGGGTAACATTGCTGTTTAGCTAGCATACTCGTGTTAACTTTTTTTGAAATATTTCTATTATATATCCTATTGCCACATAGATTATTTAATTTATTTCACATTCATCTGTCTTTTTTATATTGGCAATCAATCATTAGAGCAGTGAACAATCTTGACACAATTCATTAATATGTACATGACGTAATATTCAAATCTATTAGTTCTATCTTCAAGAGGACATGCTATCGTTGCTTTCTGAACAAGAATTTACACTACGATTTTATCTAACGCGAGAGATGCTTTCATATTCTGAGTAGATGGTATTGGAATACATTTTTATAAAGAAATATTCTGTTATCACTGGTGAGGCCAGAGAATGCTAGCAACTCCAACATACTACGGAAAATCCGAATACTTCCATGCGAGATTTTAGAAGTGAAAAACTACAAAAATAATATCACAACAAAAAGTAACACTACAATAAAATACTATAAAATTTGTATTTTGATAAAAGATTGATCTCGACACACGAGTAAAATCGGCTGGCGATCCAAAACAAAATGAAACTGAAATCGGCTGGCGAAACAAAATGAAAAACTGACACAATTTCACAGGAGTATATACAAAATGTTAGATAGCGACGCGTGGACAAAACTGGTGTGGGGCATAAAAGCTGTACCATTATTAATGCAGAAAATAACGTACGATTTAAACGTAAGATTGAAAAAAATATACAGATTACAATTTTACTTTTCAGCAAATATTCATACATAACATTTTAATAAAATGAATTACACCACTTTTGCAGTTCCCTCTACACGCAATACGAAGGAAAAATGTTCCTAATACTGTTACCTCTATCGGAATAGGTGGGTCAGTGCATCAACTGATGTCACTGGAATGCCTCTGATCGGTGGATCCTAGATTCGAGTTCCAACAGGGGGAAGATTTTCAACAGGGGGACGACTTTTCCGCTAGGTCGAAAACAGTCACTGTCTGAAGGAGTTATTCTAGCGGCCGACTGCTCTGAACGGTGGTTTTCTGTCTTATCTTCGATCAACACCAGGCGAATGCTGGAGCAGTACCCTAACAAACGGGCCACGGATCGCGCACAATCTTTCCTTCCTCTTTCTTGTTCTATTCTCACCCAGTACACACACTTACACTAACATGCACTACACTACCACACTTGCCGGGAGACCGGTCGAGAGCTTAAAGCTTCTCTCTGCTCGGACGGTGCCCCACTCATGGGAGATATCTGATTGCGGCAAATCCTGCTAGGTGACGGGAGGTCAGCGCCGGATCTCACCATCCAGTGGGGGAAGATCACCGCCAATTCCAGATGAAAAAACATTCATTAATGTAACGGGAATAATTATCTCAGTATTTGACTTGCACGGTATCACTAACAACAAACCAACCAACCAACTTCCTTAATTAAATTAAGGCATTGTCATTGTCAACAATAGTATTTATTGACTAGTATTGTTGACAATGACAACGCCTTTAATCATTTCAATTATGTAAATGTCAACTACAACTCACCACTGAATCAACAACTTGCTACCCCCTACATATATGCTTCACATTACTGATTCCGTTATTGATTGATCAGATTTGATTCCTTACCTACCTCCATTTCGATCGTGCACTCTTTTGAAGAACGGACATTCCTTTCCAACGCCACGTTATATTTTTATGTATACTTGTTCCGAAAATCTGCGACGAAACCATACCACCTTTTTCGTATCTCTTCTTTTCCATCTCGATCAGGTTTTTCGTCCAGTTTCCCTGATGCATTGAGCAAATGCTGAGATGGCCCCTTGTTTTGCTTCTGGACATAAATGTAACTTCATTTTCTGTGCACGTCTTCTAGAATTCAGTGGGAAATACAATTATTCAAATTATCGTTTCCATGTTGTCGCGGCAGGAAGTAATAAGAGCCAAAATTTATTGCTTATTTATCTTTGAATATAGATTTTATTACATGGGAGTTTTTTTTCTCCCTTTCAAAATTCAAAATTTATTGCTATTTATCCTTGAAAATAGATTTTATTACATGGGAGTTTTTGTTTTTTTCTCCCTTTCAAAAATTCAAAATTTAAGTAGTATATGACTTAGTGTGGGGATCACAGAATTGTGAAAATGTGCACACAATTCACTTTTCCCCATAGCACGTCATACGCAGTTTTTAACTGTTTTTTGACCTAAAATAAATAAAAAAAATCTATCATATTTGTTGTACACACGCAACACGTATTGCGTATCCCTTCCTAAAAAATCGACTCCCGACTCAAGACTCCTCCACGAAAGAACACGGAAAGACCGCGCAGCGCAGAAGCAGCAAGCGCTGCCGACGTGGATGGGGGAGAGCTGCTTAACCACCGCCTCCCACCCCCACCCCCGACCCACCCGCGCCGCTAATTGGATGGAACAACCAATTAATCAGGAAATTGAGTGCCGGATCCCGTGTCGAATTGGAGCCAGCTTAGCGCCCCGGCGCGGCGCGACGCCGCCGGTGAGCTCCTCCCATGGGCTTTGTGCGATGACCTCTGGCGGCGAGCGGCGTGAGTGTGTGTGTGTGTGTGTGTGTGTGTGTGTGTGCGATGGCGGCGGCGTGTGGCAGCTCTAAGCGCACCAGGAGGACCTGCAAGGGCCCGGCAGAGCTCCCCCAGCGCGTCTCCGGCCTGCCGGCTCGCGGCGAGCGATCTCGTCGGTCTCGCGGATTAAACGCATTCTGGAGGCGTTACCGTGCTCTGCACAGGCGGTCCACCCACTCGTTTGGTTTGGTTTGGTTTGGTTTGGTTTGGTTTGGTTTGGTTTCTTTTTTTTTCGTGTTTCCGGGCGCGTCAACTGCTTTGGTCATTATTCTTGTTAGTGTAGTGCATGTTTTTCTCCTGAGATGGTGATCTTTCCCCGCTGGATGGAGAGATCCGGCACCGACCTACCGTCGCCTAGTGGGGTTTCCCCCTAACCAGGACTCTCTCACCAGTGGGGCACCGCCCCAGCCGGGACAAGCCCTAAGCTCCTGACCGGTCTCCCGAAATATGTGGTAGTGTAGTACATGTTAGTGTAAGTGTGTGTGTAAGGGGAGAGGATAGGATAGGGAAGATGAAGGACAGATCGCGCGCGGTCCGTGGTCCGTTTGGTAGGGTACTGCTCCGGTATTCGCCTGGTGTTGATCGTAGAAACCACGGAAAACTACCGATCAGAGCAGCCGGCCGCTAGAATTCTCCTCCAGACTCTGGCTGAATTCGACCTAGCTGTAAAGCTAGTGTCGAAAATCCTGTCGCCGTCAGGACTCGAACCTAGGATCTCCCGGTCAGAGGCGCTGCACTGCACCCACTCGTCACAGCGTACAGTAAGAGCTGGTGAGTAGAAAATATTTTGGGGTTAGTGTTCTTGCTTCAAATTATTATTCGCCGGAGACATTATATTTAAAAAGTATTTATTTAAGGTCGCTACTCAACTGCTCGGTCGAATTGCGACCACTGCTACTTTTAACTTCCCGGTAACCGTGTGTACTAACAATATTCACAATCATCCGTGTCCAGAATGGTATTCGAACCCGCAACTTTTCAAAGCAAGACAGATAGTGCCCTACAGCCTTAGCGAACTCCGCTCTCCAGGCCAATCTAGGGAAGTTTCGTGTCTCTGGTTAATTCCGTAATGTTATTTTTGAAAAAAAAAACTGTGGAAACTTCATGTGTCAACATGGAAGCGTCAGTGTAAAGACATGCCTTTTGCTGTAGTTACCGTTCAGGGTTCACAGTTGAAATGTTTAGTGATATTCTATTCAAATAATATTATTATTAGATGACGAAGCTTTGAATTCAGTTTGGTTCCTGTCCATGCAGAACTGGTTGTAAATGCTCAGAACTTTCTTGCTACGATTCTGATGACGCCACAATACTAAGTGGGCGTGGTCCGCGTCACGGCGCACGCCGTTTTGAGAACATCAGTCAATTGGGTAAGAACATTTGGTCAGTTCCTTCTATCCAAGTCTATTTCACCCAATTGTTGGTAGCTTGAATTACTACATTATTCTTATAACTCAAAGAAGAAACCGAAAGCACTCATGCCGTGAAAAATTCAGCGTGTTGCGACCGGGAGCGGTAGCTCAGTGCATCAACTGATGTCACTGCAGCGCGCCTTTGACCGGAAGGTTCTAGGTTCGAATCCTGACGGCGGTAGGATTTTCGACACGAGCTTTTCAGCTAGGTTGAATTCAGTCGCTGTCTGGAGGACTATTCTAGCGGCTGGCTGCTCTGATCGTTAGTTTTCCGTGGTTTCTCCGATCAACACCCGATGAATGCCGGAGCAGTACCCTATCAAACGGGCCACGGACAGCGCGCGATCTTTCCTTCCTCTTCCTTGTCCTATCCTCTCCCCTTACACACACACTTATACTAACATGCACTACACTACGACATATTCCGGGAGACCGGTCGGGAGCTTAGATCTTAACCCGACCGGGGCGGTACCCCGCTGGTGGGAGAGTCCTGGTGAGGAGGAGACCCCACTAGCCGACGGTAGGTCGATGCCGGATCTCGGCATCCAGCGGGGAATGATCACCGCCATCTCCCTAGAAAAACATGCGCTACACTAACGGAACTAATGACCCAAGCAGTTGACGCGCCCGGAAACACGAAAACAATCAATCAATCAATCAATCATTCAGGGTGTCGCGTGCCCTGCGCCGAGCTGCTTCACCATACCTTCGTTACACGAGGTTCATCACTTGTTTCTCTGTATCGTCGCAGACAAAAAGGCGCACACGCTTTGTCACATCTAGTGAAGCAGTAACAATATTGCTTCATGACAGACGTCTAGTGGTACAGAATTTACTTTCTCGCCCGTAATTTCACGCAAAATAACGCAAAAAGTACTTAAATTTCCAAAAAATTGTAAATCACTTTATTTCAAAATCTATCTTCAAGGAACAGATTTCATTAAGGGAAAAAATCTACTTCATTACAGTTTTAGTTGCAGAAAGACCCCGAAAAAACTTTAACTTTAGCAATTTTCGAAAACATAAAGTTTTCAACGAACATGAGACTTGAGCCATTCTCTTAAACATCTTTAATGCTATCCAACAAAAAGTTTAATCAAAAACATTGAAACCTTTTTATGAAAATTTTGAAAATGTGCCATACGCTTCCTATAAATACCCCGTGAAGTTCAAATATCGGTTTCAAATTTAAGGGGCCGTGACATCAGCCAGATCGATTATGGAATATCAATTGGGCAGAAAATCAGCTGCCAGTTTATCCGCTAGCGTTGTTCGCTGACGGAGAGACGGAAAGACAGACAGACAGACAGACAGACAGACAGACAGACAGACAGACACACAGACAGACACACAGACAGACACACAGACAGACACACAGACAGACACACAGACAGACACACAGACAGACACAGACAGACAGACACACGAGACAGACACACAGACAGACACACACAGACAGACACACAGACAGACACACAGACAACACACAGACAGACACACAGACAGACACACAGACAGACACACAGACAGACACACAGACAGACACACAGACAGACACACAGACAGACACACAGACAGACACACAGACAGACACACAGACAGACACACAGACAGACACACAGACAGACACAGCAGACACACGACAACACAGACAGACACACAGACAGACACACAGACAGACACACAGACAGACACACAGACAGACACACAGACAGACACACAGACAGACACACAGACAGACACACAGACAGACAGACAGACAGACAGACAGACAGACAGACAGACAGACAGACAGACAGGCACAGAAAGACAGACAGACAGACAGACAGACAGACAGACAGGCAGGCAGACAGACAGACAGGCAGGCAGACAGACAGGCAGGCAGGCAGGCAGACAGACAGACAGGCAGGCAGGCAGGCAGGCAGGCATGCAGACAGGCAGGCAAGCAGAGAGGCAGGCAGGCAGGCAGGCAGACGCTTTCCCGTCATTCAATTTTTCGGTATCAAAGAGTCAAATTGATTTTGGCTACACCACGTCATAGAGGTTTTTTTTCTGAATTTAGCAACTGAGTATATTTACTTTTTCGTTACCAGGTTCCTGTAATAAGGGTTTCTCGGTCGAAAATTTGCGTTTTTTCGCTCCGCATTTCGTAACTTTTTCTCTAGCGAGAAAGTAAAAAATCGGGATGATTATCTTCGTCAGGATTTCTCAAAGAACACGCTGACTTTTCTCCGCACGAAATGAAGGGCGCGTGATTGTTCTGAAAGGTTTAAATTCAAAAATAAAGCGCCAACGTACTTGAGTTTCTCATATTCTTTTTCTTTTTTCCTTCTTACAACCTTCCGTTGCCTTTAAAACATTACCTAGGATGTCTTGTAATGGGCCATTAAAAAAAGGGTGAGTCACGCAATAAGGTGCTGTTTCCTCTTGACCACCAGCCTGCAATTTGTGGTCGGCCAGTTTGTTCACAAGCCGCTCACAGTAAATTTTAAAACACACAAATACATGAAACCGTTCGATGAAGGTTGGTTGGTTGTTAATGATTCCAGGTACGTTAACTACTGAGATCATTAGTGGGGTGCATGTTTTCCCTTGGGAGATAGTGGTGATCTTCCCACGCTTAATGACGAGATCCTGCGCCGATCTATCGCCCGGCTAACGGGGTTTCTCTGCAACCAGGTATCTCCCACGAGCAGGGCACCGCCCCAACCGGGACAAGCTCTAAACTCCCCACTGTTGTTCCGGAATGTGTGGCAGCGTAGTGTAAGGGTGTGTAAGTAAGAGGTGAGGATATGGTAAGGAAGCGGAAGGAAAGATCGCGCGCTGTCCGTGAACTGTTTTTTAGGGTACTGCTGCGGCATTCCTCTGGTGTCGATCGAAGAAATCACGGAAAATTACCGATCACAGCAGCCAACCGCTAGAATTCTCTTCCAAACAGCGACTGAATTTGTTCTACCTGCAAGGTAGTATCGAAAATATTGCCATTGTTGGGACTCGAACCTAGACCTCCGAATGAGAGACACTGCAGCGAACACTGTCAGTTAAGTCACTGTTTCATCACTCCCAATTCTTGGGTGAATGAGAAGCTGGGTCAGATTTTGAAAGTCGATAAATAATTGGATATGTCATGGCCATCAATACCAGAATCGCTGCGCATTCCAATAAAATCGGTCTGAAGCCAAAAATCCTATGAATACGAAAAGAGCTTGAAAATTTATAGTTTTATCTAATTATTTGAAGACAATCATTTCATTAATAATTGCAAATGGTTTAGACCATAAACTAAGGAAATTATTAAGGACCAAGCGTATCTTACAAACAGTTCATCAAATAATGCATTTCCCTCCTAAATAAAAAAAAAATTTTAAATAAACAAGGACGAACGTAATTTGGAACTGCATATTGCAAAAAAATTAAATTAATTTTCAATTAAACAGAAGGAAAATTTTGATGGATATGTTAAGAACTTTTGGAGAAACAAATTCAGAATGTGGGAAAGCTTGTAATGGTTCACAAAAGAAAAATACCAAGAATCGTCAGAAGAAATTTCAAAAACATGCAGGGGAACATTCAGTAAATATGTGAGGAATTTCTGCAGAAACACGGAGTCGTTTGGAGTTTGGATTAAATGAGAATCCATTTGCCCTAATAAAACAATGAATAGGATAGTGACGACTGTTTTAAGGTGTCAACTCATTACAAACTTTACCCTAACTCTTAATTTATTCAAACAGATAGGCGCAGAAGCAGGGTATCTATTTTTTTCATTCTAAATTAATATAAATATATTTACTTCTAATTTATTTTAATCTCTCTAAGTTATTATTGTTGAATTGATAAGATAATTCTGTTTACTTATTGGGAAGGAGGGGAACTTTTGTTTGAAATAAGTAGTCATAATGATTGTACTGCTCGAGGTATATTTCTAACTTGTTTACGGTGCGATTCTCTGTCTTGTGTTTCTAACTGCAAAACCACGAAAACCGTTTGGAATTCCCTTCGCGCCCTGTGCGTGCAATAGCCTCAACCCGATCGCCGCCTGGCTGGGGGCTGCCACAAGCCGCCTGATGAACGGGCAGGGTCAGGTGTCGCAAGGGCGGCCGCGCCACGCGTCCGCCACGCGAGCTCGTGGTTAGTTAACAGTCTTTATCAGGCGCGGCGCCACAATCGCAGGCTCATTACCGCCGCATTCAGCGCCTCAGGGAGGCGGCGACGAGGGCGGACGGGGTAGCGGGGACGGCGGGGCAGCAACAGGGCAGCGGAGGCGGAGGGGTTAGCGGGGGCGGCGGAGTTGGTGGACCGCCTGAAGCGGCGGAGGTGAAGGGGGCGGCGACGCGAGCAGCGACGGGAGCAGGGGCGTTGGCGAAGGCGGTGGGGCGGCGGGGCGGCGGGCCGGCGGGCGGCGGACCGGCGGGCCGGCGGGCGGCAGGGGGCGGGGGCGGGGCGGCAGGGGCGGCGGGGGCGGCGGGGGCGCGGGGCGGCAGGGGCGGCGGGGGCGGCGGCGGGGCGGCGGGGCGGCGGGGCGGCGGGCGGCGGGGGCGGCGGGGGCGGCGGGGCGGCGGGGCGGCGGGGGCGGGGCGGCGGGCGGCGGGGCGCAGGGCGGCGGGGCGGCGGGGCGGGGGGCGGCGGGGCGGCGGGGCGGCGGGGCGGCGGGGCGGCGGGGCGGCGGGGGCGGCAGGGAGCGGCGGCGGGCGGCGGGCGGCGGGCGCGGGGCGGCGGGGCGGCGGGGGCGGCGGGGGCGGCGGGGGCGGCGGGGGCGGCGGGGGCGGCGGGAAGGCGGCGGGAAGGCGGCGGGAAGGCGGCGGGAAGGCGGGGGCGGCGTGGGTTTCTATGGTGAACATTTGAAGATCTCGTAAATTTTATTTCAAGCAAGTACTATTGAAATGATATTAAAATGATTGAAATTAGCGAAAATGAATTAAAATGATCTAAAAGGGTAAAAAAGTCTTATTAGTTGAAATCGACGAAAACTGCAAAAAATACATATATAAAATAAGTCATTTCCTTACTTTAGAACATAAAATCAATTTATATACTGAACGGCATTGTTCTAAAGTGAAAATAAATAAATTAAATTTCATTGAAATCCTTCTCATTATCATCACAATTCTGGCAAATTATAACTGTCTTTTTAATTTTGTATCGTATCAAATTGAGAAGGGAGAATAATACACAGGCGTGAGATTGACAACTATATATCAGAAATATTCATCAGATAAACTGGAGAGAAATCGTAATTTTTATGCGATTTCAAACACAATTAATTAGATGTATTATTTATTTCTTACAGTTCAAATGTTTACGTCACTCTTTTATTTTTAAGTTGTTTGGTTCATGATTTTATCATGTTAATACTGCCAATAATAGTTTAACAGATGCAAATGTCTATGTATACGGAAAATATTAGCTGCAGTAATGCTATTAGAATTCTTCTTTCCCAATAACGATTTCGTTCAGTATCGTTTCTACGCAACGTGAAGCACCTGAGCTGATAGATGTGGGGTGTGGTGCCGTCACCGATGGTCGACAGCCACAGCGCTCGCGGCGGCGAGGCAACAGGCAGCGAGGGGGAAAGTAGGTGTATACACGTAATCAAACTAACAATGCAGACATCAATGCGGCAAATTGCGGGACGCAGCCTGTGAATAGCAATGGCGTAGGCGGCGCTGCGGCCGAGTCAAAGCGAGCCCTTGCGTGGCGGGAAATAAAAGATCCTTCACAGAGACCGCGGGCTGATTAGCAATTTATTGGCCTCTGATAGATGGCGCAAAGCTAACAAAAACATGTGAGGATTATTTAGAAAAAAAATATGCCGTTCAATGTAGAGGAAGTGCTTATGGTGGTCTGAAATTTATGCGCGCAGGTGATCAGTTGTTGATATGTTCGTGGTTTCAATATGCTTAAATTTTTTGGTCGCACGAACTGCAAGATCATTAGTGACCATATAAACAATTCCTTACAACGCATCATATAACTTATATCCTTTATAAATTTTAAGAATGTATACATGTGAGATGTTTCAGTAAGTAGTTTTATAATGTAATTTGAAAGTCTGAATATACTGGGCAATATACTAAGATTTGTTGAATAATTATATGGATGTTACATGAAATACAAAACAATGGAGATACTTTCTTAACGAGTTGTGATTGTATAAGATTGCTTCGTGCTATTCAAAATCTTGTTGACAAGTTTTGTGTTGTGACTTACCAAGCGATATCTCTCATTTTACAATCATTGAAGTGCGGATGTGTTTAAAAAGAAGTGTACTAAAGCTCATAATATTTATTATAATAAAGACATTTAAGTCTGAATTTAAATGAATATTGTCATTGAATTTTTTGAATATTAATATGTAAACAAAATTCTAAGCGTTATTTATGACCCAAAACTATAGTAGCTATGTTGATAATTTAGTCGTTTTGTATTAAACGAGTTTTTGTAATTGAGATTGCATACATGACGATCACATCAATTTTAAAGCAATAACCAAAATTGTTATTCATTTACATTTTTTTCCAATTGCACTGTAATTATCGTTTGTTTCTGAGCAAATGCAGACATTTTAAGTTGAATTATCACTTAGTAAAAACGGGAATGCGCTTTACTATATTTGAATTTACTATTTAATGGGTTTGTAAATTTGTATATCACGGCTGATGATTTATATTTTTTTCACGCGCTTAGCCTACCAGAGTATAGAACGACCTATCCAGTTACACTAATTGATAACAGTGGCGTTTACGTAGGTAACTTTTGGAGAAACGGGGGGGGGGGGAAGGGAGTTGGCCAGACACTCGAGCGGTACGACTGATGACGCCACAATACACGCTCTTGTAATTCGTTTACGAGCGAGATGACTGTTTAATGGGTACCAAGGGAGGTGCCCGTTCACGAGATAAACAGCGACTGGATGGCTGATCGACCGCGCGATGTTCGTTTGTAATGTTTATTGGTGAATTATGGTATTTAATTACAAATGGTACATTTGTTGCGGACAGAATGAAAGCCGAAGCATATTAAGAGCAAATTTTATCACTGACAGTGCGATGTGGCAATCATGTTTACAGCGTAGTTAAAATTGCATGTATATATTTTTTTTAAATTACTGTGTATTCTATCGGTTGGGCGGTGCTTCTGGATTATCAATTTATCCGGGACATAAGTAGAATCCACTAATAACAAATAGGTCTTGTGCGGATAGAAATGCTATTTTCTCTTAAACCACCAGATTGGGAGAGTCCTGGTTAGGCGGAAACTCCACTAGCTGACGGTAGGTCGGCGCCGAATCTCGCCATCCAGCGGGGGAAGATCACCGCCATCTCTCGAGAAAAAAACATGCACTGCACTAACGGGACTAATAACCAAAGCAGTTAACGCGCCCGGAAACACGAAAAAATAATCAATCAATCTTAAACCACCCTAAGAAGTCATAAGTACACATTTTGAAATATTGCATCCATTTTAGTACAAATCTATAGAACAGATAATTTGTCGGTCGCTGCGGAAAAAAAATTACCTCAGCAAATATCAGTAGAGTGAACGTGAATGCAATATTTTCCCGTCGATTCTCACGTATGCTACACAAGACATTCAAATTGATCCCTTTATCATCTCCACGTATGAAGAACACTGCCTGTTGCGCAAAACATAATTATGAATATCTTAAAAAAGTTACACTTTCACAGCCAGAGAGCTCTATTATCGCCGCCAAAAATACCGCATTGGCGTACCATTTCCAATTTTGGAGAGAATAAATTCTGACCACGTTTTTTTTTTTTAGTTTTTACTTCAGCAAATACTGAGATCTAACCTTGTTTTGCTTGGGGACCGCAAATATTGCACCACTCTGTGCCGCCGTTCATAAAATTCAGATCATACAAAATCAATATCTAAGGACAATAACAAATGCACCATGGTATGTTACAAACAATCAACTACATAAAGAATTTAATCTTCAGCAATTATCCCATCATATCACATACCTCTCCTCAAACTTTTATACAAACCCCATGCAAATACCATCTCTATCCGAATTCACGCTGTGCAGAAACCCAATCCACAACACAATAATAAAATACAAGTATCCATTCTCGTATGTTTTTCTAAAATTGTTCTCCGAAATGGAATAAACAGAGGTGCCTAAATAGGTTTCATCAGCCAATGTATTAGATGTAGAAATTAGTTATAAGTTAGTTTTTAAGCAACCAATACATGTGACAAAGTTGTTATTTTAACTGAACCATGTAAACTTCTTAAAATGTAATAAATAAATTAAAAAAGCTCTGCGCCTTTATGTAAGGTTTTTTTTTTGCTAGTTGCCAGGAAAGTATAGACGAGGTTTCTATTTTATCAGCATTACTCTCTATAAAAACAAATCTGTAGTTCGTTCGCTGTTGCTTTTTACTTTCGCGCACACTGCTTTCGCAGTATAGAGAAAGTGCTGTGATATTTCGAAAAAAAAAAAACGACAAATTTTTGACAGAAAAACTATTATTGCTGGGCCCTGCTAACACAACAGTGGATAAATCTTGTACCTAGAGAATGTGGTAAGTTACTTTCTCTAACACGTGTAGTCAGCATCCGTGTTCTGTGAGTCATTGATCCGAAAAATCGACTAACGGCAAAATGTCTCCTTCTCCGTCTGTTCGTGTCTTCCTGTCTGTGGTCAACACTGAACTGTTTGAAAAATTTTCTAGAAAGTTTCCAAAAATTTAACGAACAATTTTTATAAGATATGAGTAGTTTTCGAGTAATTTTGCGTAAAATAGAGGCAATTTAAAAATATGTAAACAGTTATTTATTTCCCAAAAGACTCCCAGTTTTTTCCTTTAAATTTTCTTCTCGTATATATAAAGGTATATGAAGTTGTGCTGGTTTCGTTTTTTGCAAATTCTTTGTATTTTCAAAAGCTGAAGAAAGTGAACACAGCAAGTATAGTATTCAAGATACATATTTTTGTCTTAACCCGGTGCCTCTTTCTGTAACGTCAGTATACACACTTGATCTCACAGACCCTTCTCCTTACATTAACCTAATTCAATTTCCCTTTATAATTTCGATCAAAGGAGCGTATCAAAAAAAGATGAATATTAATTTCAATAAGGAGATATATTTTTAAATAATTGATTACTGTATGCCAATTAACAAAACTGAAAAAATGAAATGGTCTGAAAAATTACTTTCGTTTTATTTAGTGCATTTTATATATCTGACAACTTTACTTCTTTGGATGATTTACTAATTGTTAGTGAATGCTCCAAACAAGTAAACGTTTTGCATGTTTGGCACTAATATTTTCTAAATTCGCGTAAAGTACTGAACGAAAACCGTCGCACGAGTGCACGCACGGGGTCTCTGAAACCCTTGCAACGATTTGGAATGTCTCACCGCTAGAAAGAATAAAAATACTCATTTTTTCAAAAGAGATTGAGACGTGTTAACATGGATGAAAAGAATATTGGGATGTGTTAACATGAAAAAAATGCGGTATTATAATTTTACGTAACCGTTATTGATGCGAGAAATAACGTGCTGTTGTAACCCCACTAGTTCTATTTCTGGAGCTATTTATTTATTTTATTATTATTATTATCATTATTATTACTAGCAGTAGTAGCTTAGTAGAAGTTGCAGCAACTTGCTGAATGACACTGCACTAGGCAGATTATAAATCCCGAAGGCTTCGGACTCCAGCTAAAATGACTAGCTTTCAAATGTTGCAGATCACTCTTGTTGGAGCCCTTATTTACATTTCAACTACATCGGATAGAATAGAAATTCTGAAGTTGAAGAAAACGTAGGGAAGATTATAAGACACACGCACACGTCACATACGGTTTGTATTGTTATTTCTGACAACGTATACATATTCCAATACCCAATTTAATATGTATAATGCCCCATTAATAGATAATTAAGCAAATTTGTGAATAAAGTGCTCCATCGTTTTACATCTTCAACTGTAAGTATTGAGTTAGAGATATTTTGAAACATTTCTAACTAGTGTGGCTGTAGTAACAAATATGCTGCTGTCAAATGTGTGAAAAATGGGGTATTTGTGCAGCCAACATTGGCTCTTTTGAAACGACACACGTGAAAACTGAAGCTTTCCTTTTGCTCGTCGCATGACGTCAGATAATTAAATATATGATAAATATGAAAACAATTTGTACAATCATAAAAGTATAAGAAACATATTTTCTGATAGTATATATTTTGTTCATATTTATCACATTTTTCAGTCAGATAAAATAATATTAAGTTACCAAAAAAATCAGGTTTTTGGCTGTAGAGAGGTGTGGGTGGTACCACGGGGGCTAAGAAACCTTTCAAAAATATGACTTTTATGTTAGAATTATTATGTAACCACTCACATGTCATTTAGTTTAGGTGAACGTTTTACTACCTTACTCGGAAGTATCCTTTATGCGTATATTCGAAATTTGTAATACACTTTTTTAATGTTTTACTAACGAACATTTTACTTTAGGCTCATTGTTTGTCCGTGCCCTCTCCCTTTCAGGAACCCTTTCTATTCGAGGGGGAGCGCTTTTCGAACGCTTGGGCTCCGCTCGCCTGTTGCCACCGCCGCCGCCGCCGCCGCCGCCGCCGCCGCCGCCGCCGCCGCCGCCGCCGCCGCTAGCGCCGCCGCTAGCGCCGCCGCCAGCGCCGCCGCCAGCGCCGCCGCCAGCGCCGCCTCCGATATTGATAGCGAGGAATGCGACCCTCTCCAGTAATTTATCGAGCAAGATGCCGGGAAGTTTTCTGGTCTGCAGTTTGTGTGCAGTACTCGCGTCGGCCGCTTCCCACCCCGGCCCGTCGCCGCTTATCTTGAAGCTTTCGCTCTCGGTGCTCTCATCGCCATCTCCCCGTCTCTTCTTTTGATCAAGTGTTCTTCAACTCTTCTTTCGGCTCTGATGTTGTCCTTTTCGCTTTCTCCTGGATTTTATTGCTTTGCGAACTTATTTTTTAATTTCCCTTGCGTCCCCAATTTGGTTTCAAACCTTCGCCTCCTCCCTCCCTCTGGTTCTTGTCTCCTTCTTGTTCTTATTCGTTCGTGTACACTTTCCATTTCCTTTCTTTTGCTGACCTCCTTTCACCACGTTTTGATCCTGACTCTTCTATTGTTCTTATCGCCATTTCCTTGCTCCTCTTCCTTTGCTTGTTGCTTCACTTTGTCCTTTTTCCCGAGTCTTCGTTTACACGTTTGCCCCTAGCATGGCCGAGTTGTCGTACTTTTTGCTTTCTCCTCGCTCTTGTTGCTTGGCGATTTTCTCCCGTTTATTTCTTTGGTTCGAGTCTGTAATTCGTTTTTGATCCTGACCTCCCTCTCCCTGTCTTGTTACTTTCCCACTCTCTTTCTCATACGTTCTTGTGCAGCTTTCGAGACCTTCCTTTGGCTTTCGCTTGATCACGTTTTCAATGCTGACAGCCGGCTTTGTCGTTCTGTTTGTTCTGTCCTTCTTTTTCGTTCATTTTCATGTTCATGTTCTCGTGACTTCCCATTTTCCTGCATCTTGGATCACGTTTTCGATACCGGCCGTTCGGCGTGGTCACTCTGTTCGTCTTTTCCTCGCCCATGTGCAACTTTTCGTCTCATTTCTTTTGTGTGCGTTTTCGACCACATTTTCGTCCCGTGTTGTCGACGTCTTCGCTCTTTCCTCGCTCGCGCCCGTTCTTTCGCCTGCGCCTTCGATCACGCGTCGCGAGGCGTGTGGGGTGCGGGGAGGGGGCCCTCATCCCGCATGCATGGCGCGCCGCGGAACTTGTCTCTCCGCGCGTGGCCGCGCCCCTGCCAGCCTCCGTCGCCGCTTCCCTGCCGCTGTCTGCTGTTTACGGTCCTTCGACGCGGAGCGACCCCCGGCATACCGCGTTCTTAGTCTTTATTTGGGTACATGTCGGGAATCATCACAATTAAAGGCCCAGTCTAGTATACTATGCTGGAAAGTTGTGTTGTGACAACTACGGGTATATCCATTTTAGAAATATTTGTGATGTGCAAGTTAGTTATAAAAAAATATTTTTTTAATATTACACAGTTGCCTTGCTTTTCCCCCTCGGGTGAAGAGAGTGATATAACAAAGTGTTAGTAAGACAGTTATTTAACAAAGTTGTTGATTTTAAATGTTTAAAATGTCTATGTTTCATTAGAAAACTATATTTAACTTTCATCGCATTTCTGAATCAAGTCGTAACGATTTATGTGACGCAGGAAAAACAAATCGGAAATTCAGCGATTCACAATGGTGGGTGCCGTCTTGACGAGACGATTTCACTCGACTGCGTGATTTTACGAGCGAAAAACTACTTGCCAGAGACAACTGAGTATCAGCCGACGCTCGGCCGACCTGCACGCCTAACGGTTCATTTTCCGAGACTTGCGACGCCGTGAAATCAACACGTCGCTCTCAGAGTCGGCGTGGCGTTACAATTTTTTAAAAACTTTATTTATTTAGTCAAAAACAGACAAAAACTGTATGTGACGTATGGAGGAGAAAATCATCTGCGCACGCTTTCTTGAGTTTCAGAATCCCTTCTCAACAATTAGACTATTAATGGTTGAAATAATAATAATAATAATAATAATAATAATAATAATAATAATAAATTAAAAAGGGAGATATAAACATTTCAAAAACTAGATATTTTCGTTTCTGAATTATAGAAAACTTATTTGTAATGGTAAACAAACGGATTTGATTTTTCTATTTGTACTTTAAAAGGGTCCAGAATCTATTACGGTTCTATTATATACCATAAGTCGTTATATTGCCATGCATTTTTATTGAACAATTTGATCTTCATAATTTGCACTCACGTAGTTTTTCTTCTTGTGTAATTGATAAAGGTCACATTCTATATATTGTAATCAGGGAACCCGCATGTGTCCATCCGTTGGTTACTCTCAAACCCGTTCCGACCCATCATGACGAGCGAACGAGATGGCATTCGATGCATTTCCATGTGCTTGGTAGAAAACTGGCAATTGTTTGCATTTTTCTCAACTCAAAATTCAAATTGTTCGTAGTTATAGACATTTTCCAGCATTCACCTAGTTTATGCGTAGTTGCTCTGACCAGTGAGTTATTGACACGACCAATGCTGGGAAGAGATTATTATGTCTGAGGTATTATCAGGCGTAACATCGAGGTTAACACAGAAGTAAAGAAAAAAAACACCCAATTTACACAACTCAATTGATTTTTTATTTCTCTTTTCTTATAATTTTTCTGTGTGAAGAAATATATTCATTTATTTTTGTAAATAGAAATACAATAAATACACGTAATAAACAATGTTCATAATATGCAATTTACGTGTTTCTGAAGTGTTTATAATTTTTTTTGAAATGCAAATTTGGCTTAGAAATTATTTTTTCAAACCAACGTTTGAGTGCTTATTGCGACTCAACCATTCGAAATACCCAAGTAGTTCATCAGACAAACTGTGCTAAAACTTTCTTAACAGCGTATTTTAAAATGTTTGATGTTTTCTCCTTGAACATCCTATACACAAGCAATAACCTGTATTTATAATTTATCTGATGTTCATCTCATGAAGCAAATTTCTGGGGTCTGGAATCCAACTCGCGATACTCCAGCCACAAGCATCCCTCCCCCATTGTTATGTTACCTCAGCGCTGAAAGATACAGATGCTGTTAACCGGGTATATTCCACATTATGTTCCCTTTTATTTGAATAATATTTGTACTTAGAACAAAGGGATTCCTATGTTGCTTTTGATGTTGTTCTGACCTTTAGTCTCTGTAGTATCTGCCCATAAAGCCATGTAGCTGAACAACCACTTCCTCTCCACTCGTTTACTACTTTCCGTGAAAGTCATAACCCTCCAGCGACAGTCACCACTAGAGAGGGAGCAAATGTTTTTGATTTACAACTTCATTTATCGCGAAATTGAGGCGGTAAGTGCTTAATTTTATAAGGGATGCCGTGTAATGAAAGTTTCGTAATTCTGTTGACCGGAGTTTTAATGAAAAGTTTATTACAAAATTTCCAACGGTTGAGTGGAGTGAAACGCGTATAAAAAGACCCCGATGTGGAACCCGGACTCTTGAGAGGAATTATTCGGCTTTTCTGATTCTCGGTTCGCGAAAAATGAAATCCTCGCCA
Organism: Teleogryllus oceanicus; assembly: GCA_964035755.1. Lineage (NCBI taxonomy): Eukaryota > Metazoa > Arthropoda > Insecta > Orthoptera > Gryllidae > Teleogryllus > Teleogryllus oceanicus. The sequence continues at coordinate 238,783,534 of CAXIVR010000002.1, read as the reverse complement.
GAAGTGGGAAACGCAGTTAGGGCGTATAAAATGCAGTCATATGTTAAAGAGAGTCAGAGGTTTTTCGGTGACCTAATTACAAAATACCTGCCAGTGGATAGATATAATTCATGGCAGTGTATACTCGTTTATAAATACCTCTTTTGTGGTCAAATGTGAAAGTAACGTTTATGATCAATGTTAATGATTTATGCTTCAATGATGAGAAACGCTCTTGTCTAAATTCTATTTGCTTAAGATAAACACCATAACACGTTTAAGATGTAGATTTATTCTTCATTGTTATTTACAATTGTATTGATTTTCAATACAGGATTTTATAGAATATAAGTATGATTTAACTTTTACATTGATTATCCCTTCAAAATCTATAGATTTTGGTTACACAATTTCCATACCAAATTTAACTCTGTGTTTTGATGAAAATTAGAATTCATTGATATATCATCATTCTATATTTTCATGCCAGTTACAGGGGAAAGTATTGTTTTTACAGTATGTAAATAACAAAGTCATTCATTCAGATAAGTACATTTTCATGTTAGTTCGTTGAATTTGATGAACACAAAACGAAATTAATAAATAAAATAATACACACATATATATATAAAATATTCAGTCTCAAAATCTATTGGTGAGACCTATAAAACAGACAGACAAATTTGTTAAATGATCTCCAATATATTAAGTACCTATCGTAACAAATTGAAAATTGATATAATATTTTTAAACATACAATTTTTTCACTAACTAGTGCATATAAATGTACAATTATACTGTAGTAAAAAGAAATCTCGCAGCATATATAATAGTTTAATTTTGACATAGCTCTTCTTAAATGTAAATGGCCGAAAGCAAACGAGTTACGAAATTTGGAATCCGAGAAAATTGAATATGTTTTTAAGTTCATAAAAACAAACTCGAAATAAATCTCTTGGTCTAATATACTAGAAATGCGCACAAAATTGTGTCTGTATGCAGATAACGAAACAAATTCAAAAAAAAACAAACAGAAATTGTTTTGTTCTTTCTGAGTAACATAGCTACCGTAGTTTAAAAAACGGAGTTTCAGCGAGTCTGGTTTAATCCTTCATTTAGGAAATCAGTAAATGTACTTTAGTTTCAAACAATTGTACTAATTTTTATGTTCACAAGGAAACTCATACCACATCAATATCAAAAATTAAATACATATATCAGGTATATTACTAATTATCAATTATAGAGATTTGGGAATAAGTACATAATCCATTCAAATCTCCAGTCATGTCACGTCTCCCTTCGGTCAAAATAGATTATTACTTTTCCATAGGAATTATCAGTAGTTATCAGGCGCTACCAACTTCACCATATTTTAAGAGGCATGACATGCTCTCCTTATCAATTCATTCTCTACAATTTAGTGGTTTCTACATCACTTAATTGCAGATGATTGCAAGCATCCTCTCACATACAGATGAAATTAACGTTGTTCCAACAGTGTAGAATTTCAGTCTCTTGGTATTTCGAATTGTGGGCATTCTGATTTGGTGTTGTTGACGTTCTTATAAGAAGAAATAAAAGAGGTCATCTTCGTCAACATATCATGATATGTTGACGAAGATGACCTCTTTTATTTCTTCTTGGTATTTCGTCTGTATTCGACGTACTCTATTTTCTCACTCAACAGCGCTAGTACGATATATATAAACAAAAAAATTACGCCGGTGGGAACTCTGCAGAGGCCCTGAGTGGGGAGGCGGTGGACGCCCAATCACCAATCCCTCGCCGCCGCCGCCGTGCGCGCCTCCCCCGCCCCGACCGCGCCTGCCAATTAGGCAGCTAATGTTCGGGATAGCGGCGCTAAGCTGACGTGGATTGCTGCCATAAATCATTCCACAGGTCCTCACGTGGAGCTGCGGTCGCGCCGCGCGGCGCGGAGTGGAGCGTGGGGCGTTGCCTCGGACGCGACTACGCCCACGCCGCTCGTGCGGCAGTCGCCCGCGTTGCCGTCTGCAGCCGCGCCCTCTGACGTCGCGCCAAGCGCTCAAGTTGCAAGGTCTCACCAGCGGAGGATAAAGCTAAGTTCAGGTTAGACTAGAAAAACCGAATTATTTCGGCCGAAGCGATCACACTCGCAAAATTCGAACAAGGAAACAAAATTCAGATCTTGGGAAATTTTCCTTTTGTAACAGAACAATTAAAGATGGGAACAGTTTACCCGCAGCAATTTTCAGAGCTTTTCCTCTAAGTGTCCGAAGCTTGAGAAATAAGTTAGAACAATATGAGAGTAAGAGACATTAAATGAGTAAGTGCTGTGAAGTGCGGTGAAGTGCTGGTCTGTGTAATTTAAAGCAAAAACAGTGTAGTGTAGTGTAGTGTAGTGCAGTGCAGTGCAGTTAAGTGTAGTGAACGGGAACAATTTTAATGATTCATTTTCATCCACTATAATTATTGGATATGACAGAGTTGAAATATTTGTTATAATACTTAATATTAGTGATAGTATGATTATTGCATGTTCGGCTTGTACTGTACTCCTTTATTATTATTGTTATTATTAATATTGTTATTATTATTGTAATTATTGTTATTTAACTGCCACCGGGTCATACCCAATTGCAGTTCAAATAAATGTATGTATTTGACCGGCTGGGTTTTGAATTTCATCATACTCCATGTATGCCTTGTGCATTGCTCAGGTAAACAACCTATTGTTGCTAAGCGTTTATCAATGATCACAAAGGCTTATTGATACTGTGTGACTAGCTGTGAGTGGCGTCGCCGACGCTATAAACGACTTTAAAAGCTTTTTAATGTACGAGAATTTCTAAATGTCATGCATAGATTCAAATAAGTTCTTACAGTCTCTGGCAATGAACATACAAAAGAATCGTAGTACCTTAAGATCTCATACTCCCGTTCAAAACTTCCTAACACCCAACGACCTTATTTGTTACTTCCATACGGGATATGAAGTGGTAATGTTGCAATTTCAAAGGTGTAATTGCCGTAAAATGTACTTGCAGGTATGGATGATGCAAACAGTTGAAATTAAGTACAGCCCCATTTTGTACCCTTCTTTGCTAATACGCACAACAACACAACTAAAAGATCATCTGTAGGCTGTTATTCAGCATTTTTCTCTAATCCTAATATATAAGATCATTCTCAATTAGATCAGAAAATTCTGTCACAAAATCATCTACAATTACATTTGATTCTTCCCCCGTATTTGGAGGATTAAGAACATAAATGTGCAAAAACGCATGTGCTTCCGTTTTCTACCATTACTCACAGTTCTGGTTTCCCTCGTATTCACTTAGCGTTCTTCAAATTTAATAAGTTTTAAGGCGATACTGTACGCGTTTCCGAATTTATTATTAAAAATAGGTTAATACGGACGAAACACCTCACTTCTTTTACGTTCAAAGAAGCATCACTTTTCATAGTTCTGCCGTCACATGTTCTGTTAAGTTTAGCATGTTCCAGAACAATTAAATATTACCATCCTCATAGCAGAAAGTAATGGCGTCGTGGACCGCAAATTACTGGGCTGTAATCAACGCCACCTACATTGAACTATGTAGGTAGCGTTGGTTTATTTCTCCGTTGGTACTCAACAAGATTGCTGCGCCAAAACACGCAAAGCACATTTTTTTTAGAAATTTCTTGGAAACTTCTGGTTGGATTCGAAAACAAATTATCAGTTCCTCCGCCAGGAGACCCTGACACGTCGAATGACACTTCATATCTGCCGATTGGTGCACAGGAAGTAGTCTAACCGTGAGTGACGGATCCGCGCGGCATTCACACAAACACACACACACACACAGAGGCACACACGCTCACTCGCAGTTATTCAAATTCTGTATAGGAATTACCGTGCTACCACTGCACAGCATGTCGAAGATATAATGCGATGAATTTATTTATTTATTTATTTTATTTATTTTACGTCAAAAAAACAGTTAAAAACTGCGTATGACGTGCTATGGGGAAAAGTGAATTGTGTGCACATTTTCAAAATTCTGTGATCCCTACACTAAAAATCTATTTTAAAGGATAAATAAGCAATAAATTTTGAATTTTGAAAGGGAGAATTAAACAAGTAAACACTAAATTTTGAATTTTGAAAGGGAGAAAAAAAACAAAAAAACTCCCATGTAATAAAATCTATTTTCAAGGATAAAAAGCAATAAATTTTGAATTTTGAAAGGAGAAAAAAAAACAAAAAAACTCCCATTTAATAAAATCTATTTTCAAAGATAAATAAGCAATAAATTTTGGCTCTTATTACTTCCTGCCGCGACAACATGGAAACGATAATTTAAATAATTGTATTTCCCACTGAATTCTAGAAGACGTGCACAGAAAATGAAGTTACATTTATGTCCAGAAGAAAACAAGGGGCCATCTCAGCATTTGCTCAATGGATCAGGGAAACTGGACGAAAACCTGATCGAGATGGGGTCATTGACCCGGAAGCTGTAGTACAATAGTTGTTACAAGTTGATTATACTTATTTATACAGTCCAAATGGTAAATAATGCATTATGTATCATTGTTAAAATTAATGTTCCTTTTCTTGTGATGCTCAGTATAGTCTCTAATTGTATAGAAACAGTTTTGCAGCAGAAACGATTTCACCTGGGATTTAAACTTTTCTATTGAATTTAATCGTTTAGTGTCATCTGGCAAAGTGTTGTAAAATAATGTACATGTATTGTATGTGAATTTTTTGTAATGAGCTGTTGATACTGTTACCTGATGAATATGATTTCTACGTCGAGTGTTATAGTAATAGACTTTGGCATTTTCTGAAAATATATTCCCGCCCTTGAGCAAGTCATTTTACAAAAATCACTGATTCGTAAATAAAAAGACACGGTAATGGTAGAATTCCTAGATTAATGAAGAGAGGCTTACATGAATCACGTGGATGGGATTTGGTTATTATTCGTACAATTCGTTTTTGTAATCTAAAAGTCTGGGAGCTATAAGATGTATTCCCCCAGAATATTATGCCATATCTCAGGCGGGAATGAACATTCGCGAAGTATACACAACGAGCAGTATGAAGGCTGACTGAATTTGCAAGAATTCTGAACGCGTAGCACAATGACCTTAATTTTGTGTTGAATTCATTTAAATGGACGTTCCATTTAAGGTTTGACTGAATTGAGAGACCTAAAAATTTTGTTCCGTTCATTTTCAATGGAGCACAGAATTGTTTATTTGAAATGGAAAACTGCATTAAAACCGTTTTCTTTTCGTTTACTATTAATTTGTTATTTCGGAACCAATTTGAAACATCTGATATTGTACTATTTACGGTTTCCTTATTGCAAAGGATGTTCGTATCATCCGCAAAGAGAACCGTTCTTCCGTTTCGAATCGTCGAGGGCATATCGTTTACGTAAAGTAGGAACAGAATAGGGCCTAAAATCGATCCTTGAGGAACTCCACATGCAACGGGCAAAGAGTCGGAAAGGTGCGTACGCAATGTTCCATCATTCCAGTAAGGTATTTCAACTCTCTGAGATCGTTGTTTAAGGTACGAACATAACCAATCTAGAGCAATACCACGAATTCCATATGAAGGTAATTTGGAAAGTAAAATGTCATGATCAATGACGTCAAAAGCTTTTGAGAGATCTAAAAATAATCCAATAGGTTCCTCATTTTGATCCAATGATGAGGCGACATCTTTAAGAAAAGAAAATATAGCTGTTTCCGTTGATTTTGATTTTCTAAATCCATGTTGGCATTCTGAAAGCGCGTCGTGTTTAGTGAGAAAGGTTTCCATTCGTACGTAAAAAAGTCTCTAATATTTTTGAAAAAACTGATAGAAGAGAAATGGGCCGATAATTTTGAATTTCATTTTTGTTGCCTTTTTTGTAAAGCGGCTTAATTTTAGCTGTTTTGAAAATATCTGGAAACGTTCCAGTGCATAAAGATGCATTAAATATGTGAGTTAACGGGTGTATAATGGCATACGCACAAGTCTTTAACAAAGAATCCGGGAATTCATCTAAACCGGACGAATATTTATTTTTTAGTTTACCGATTATTTTGAGAATTTCATAGTGTAACGTCGTGAGTAGGGATCTACACCACAAAGGAACAGACACGAGTGGGTATTTACAATTTATTTACAATAAATTATGTACATTATTTACAGACCTCACTCTAAGGTGTTTGTCGGAGCTACCTGCAGCAGCCCCCCTCTCCCAACACGCGCCTTGCGGCCGCGCCTGCGTTTAGCCAACTCGGCAATCGCAAATGGCACCTGGTGTGCCTCGGCAGACAATCTGCCCCGAAGTATCAAGCATACTTCACAGTGCTCGAGACTCGAACACCTACACGTGCCTACAGCACTTCCGCGCCAGACTTGGCCGGACAAGTTTTGCGGTGTTGTGCCGCGAGGAAACCGATGTTACCCAACCCAGGCTTTTTGTCACTCCCTTATATATGCCCGAGTCACATGACTTCCTGCGTCATCTTTCCCCCACGCACTCGTCTTGAGGCGCCTGCTTTTTCCGTTGCAATTTGCACCCGGCACCTCCAAGCCCTCTCCCCTTTTGGACTTTCCCTGAAGGGTTGGCCTTTGTTCGGGAGCCTATTTTTGGCTCCCTCATTCCCATACCTTGCAACTTGTCTCTCCGGAGCAGGGAGTCAAGTCTATGACGCTACAATAGGAAGAAGTTTCGGAAACGAACATTGTGTCTAAAATTTCGGGTGAACTGTCTGTTTTTGAATTTTCTGCCTGAAGACTCTTAGTGAGATCGGCAGCAATTCTCGAAAAGTATTGGTTAAAGAGATTAGCCACTGTTGCCGGATCGTTCACATTTATATCATTATATTTTAAAACAACATTCTCTACGGTTTTTCTAGTTGATTTGGTAGTATTTTTTATTATATTCCACATTGCTTTTGTTTTATTATTTGAGTTCAAAATATCCTGATCGTTTTTCATTATTTTAGCCTGCCTTATGACTTTTCGTAAAATGTTTAATTTTCTCTTTTTAATAGGAAAGCATGCGTTAAAGAGAAATGAAAGCTTTGAGAAAAATAAATTATATTTTTCATTTGTGTCATTAGCGTTATAAACTGCCTCCCATGATTCTTTCAGCAAGTAGTCCGTAAATAACTTTATGTTAACGGTAGTAAATGCTCGGCACATGCGTGTTTTATTTATTGTGTCAGTATTCATGTTATTAGTAATTGTAAGAATTTGTGCATCGTGGTCACTGTAACCTAGATTATTCGTTATTATTTCATATTTAGTTGTGGTTTTGTTAATTATAATTTGATCTATTGCTGTTTGTGATTTAAGAGTATTCCGTGTAGGTACGTTCACTGTAATATCTAAATTAAAAGAATGAATTAAGTTGAGAAACTGCTCTTTTTCGTGGGATTCGCTCAGAAAATCAATATTGAAATCTCCACATACAACAATGGATTTAAAAGAGAGATTACTAATTTTGTTCAGCGTTATCTCTAGATTTACGTGTGCCTCTTCCATGTTATTTGGATCGCCCAAGAAAAAAGTCGCAGTAATAGCACGAAATAGTGTTCCAGTGTTACAAGATAAGAGCGGGAATGTATTTTAGTGCTGTGATGGCGATTGAAACAGTTTTAAGAGTTTTTATCTTTATTCTTAATTTTTAACTTATTTAAATACTTATTAAGAGTGTTTATCTGAAATTATTTATTTAGTGCTGCGATATATAGAAATAGAGCATTTTTGCACAATGAGCGTTGGTCATTAATATTTGTACTTTTCAGAAAAATAATGTGATAAGTGGGAAATACGAGTATGTTAGAATCTTGTTATTTTTTATTTTCACAGTAAAAAAGTAAAAATGAAGTATATTTTCTCTGGTTGTAAGTCAGACATAGTATAATATGTTTGAGGAAATACTAAGGAGATTATGGATTGAAATTATAATGGAGTTAGAACGAGATGATGTGAAATTGTTGAGCTAATTGACGGCAGTCAAACTAATAAAAAAGCTTTGGCATTTCTTGTTTACATCTGTATATACGTATTACGACAATTATTACGATTATATACTATATATTGGAAATAGTCCCTCCCTGGCGTTCATTTGTTGAACTGTCAAAATAACATTTCTTACGTCCAGTAATTTCAGACGATGTGAGATAGCATGACGCACATTTTAGATATGGAACTCCTGATCACAATTACCTGATTTATTTTATTAAGTATGTAGATTTAATTTATCAGAACGGATATAATAAATTATAAATTATAAAAAATGCTTTAAAATATATTTGTTTTTGAGACCCTTGCCGACCCTGTACCCGGAGCGAGGGTTCTGGGTCGATCTTGTGTACAAACCAGATGTACAATTTCAGAGAAAGATAGATAAAGAGAGAGAAAGAATGGAGTTTGATATAACCTGTATCTCGCTTTGTTACATGGAATGTAGTTTTCTTTATTAAATGAGTGAAATTTTCAATGTCGAGTTCATCTCTTTAAATGAAATTAAACAAAAGTATTCACTCCTAACATTACCAGTAGATTTCAGATCTTCTGTTGTGATGAATTCCATCCTTGAAAGCATTCGAGAAGATATTTGGAACAAACATGAATTAATTTAATGAAATTATCAATAATTACTCAAAACGTTGCTAATACAAAAAATAGTAACTGATGAACAGTAGCTTTTAATTAGTAAGCACTTTTATACATTTTTTCTGATTCTAAATGCATTGCATTGGGAGTAGACAAGATAATTGATATTTTGTTCGTTAATGATGGTTGAATGAATTTACCATTGAAAGTTTTTTGAGAACTGATATAATAATAGGAATTATTTTTAATTGCACTGTTAAACTTTGCAACAATTGTCGCAAACGTACACTAGCGCTACCACTTGGGAAAACGGAGAATGGCCATCTCTTCTCCCCAACATTCTACGGAAACCATGAACAAAAATGTTACAAGTAAACAAAATATCTAATTTGCATTATTTGAATTAATCTCCTAGAGCACATTGGCAAAGCGTCAATGCTCAACACAATATTGTGTTATATGAAAATGACAAATTATGTTTTAATTGCAGACTACTTATATTAGGGTCACTGTAGCTATAAAAATAAAACTACGAACTTAAGAGACGAGATGGAGCCATGGTTATCTCGGGTATATATGGAAACATTTAGGACCAAGATGCTACCTCGGCGTGATGTTCGAAAATCACGAGACAACACTTTACTGACTTTTTTCTGGCGAGTGGTGGCCACTGCCATGCAGTTCTTCATTGTGTTAAATGTGTGTAAACTGATAGTGGTCCTTCGAACTAAATAAATACTAAATTGTCAAGGTAAATCATGAGGAAAGCAAGCCAGACATTTTGCAATCCCCTGCTCTGCAAACCGTTTAATCCATCACCCGCCCAACCGAAAACCCGCCCAACCGAAAACCCCCCAACCGAAAACCCACCCAACCTAAAATTCACTCAACCGAAAACCCACCCAACCTAAAATTCACTCAACCGAAAACCCACCCAACCTAAAATTCACTCAACCGAAAACCCACCCAACCTAAAATTCACTCAACCGAAAACCCACCCAACCTAAAATTCACTCAACCGAAAACCACCAACCTAAATTCACTCAACCGAAAACCCACCCAACCTAAAATTCACTCAACCGAAAACCCACCCAACCTAAAATTCACTCAACCGAAACCCACCAACCTAAAATTCACTCAGACGAAACCCATCGACCGACACCAACGCAACCCAACGCAACCCACGCACCCAACGCAGACCCAACGCAACCCAACGCACCCACGCAAGCCCAACGCACAACGCAACCCAACGCAGCCCAGACGCACCAGACGCTGACCACGCTGCCCAGCGCAGACCCAACGCAGACCCAACGCAACCCAACGCAGCCCAACGCAACCACGCAACCCAACGCACCCAACGCAACCAACGCAGCCAACGCAACCCAACGCAACCCAACGCAGCCCAACGCAGCCCAACGCAACCAACGCAACCCAAGCGCACCCACGCACCCAGCACAGCCCAACGCAGCCCACGCACCCAACGCAACCCAACGCAACCCAACGCAACCCAACGCAACCCAACGCACCAACGCAACCCAACGCAACCCAACGCAACCCAACGCAACCCAACGTAAGTTGTAACCCAACGTCAGTTGTAAGATATTCTTTAAGATATAGCTACTCTTAAGTAAAGTAATATTCTACACCAGTTCACAAGAACTATTTATTCAAGAACCAATTGTAACTACAAGATAGCTCTTGGACTAAATGACTGTAGGTATTGTAGACACTTTTGATAATACTTCAGCTGGCGAAGAGTCTTGTCACACATATTTAGTAAATAATGGAGGGATGTAAGGGAACACTTCGAGAGAATTCAATAAATTAAGATAAATTCACATATGTCGATGGCGACTGCTTTGAAAGAACAAAAACGTGCAAGAATTTAATTAAATTCATCTCTGGTCGTCATTCAATGCGACACCAAGTGCCGTCTATTGGTTGTAAATGTCAAAATGTTCAGGTAATATTTATAAGTAAAAACAACTGTAAAATATCTCGGTGAAGATCTGAAATGTCGACAAACTAATAATTAAACTAATCTTTTAATATTTCGTTTTGACCACGATCAGCTCCTAATATTCATTGTTAATTTTTCTTAAATTTATTTAGGTAGTCTTCAAATCAAGGTAACTCTACGCCAAAAAAGCAGGGGTCACAAACGCCAAAATCGCAGTGTTTGTCCCAGTCTGTTTGTCCGAGAGGAGTTCTCTCCCTGCGGGAGAGGGCGACTTTCTGGGCAGCAGGCACCACACCGCCGCCCGGGGCCGCCCCCGCAGTAACTTGCTCGCTTTCGCCCTCTCCCGGCTGAAAAATTCCCCGCCGGACAGCTGGGACAGGCTCGTAATTACGCGTCACCACCCAAGGATAAAATGACCTTATTTAAAAGAATAAACCCTACAAGCGCAGTCCTCCCTTTTAAAGAATTTTACAATTTCCGGTGCTTTCTACCACTTTCGCTTTATAATACAAAACGCGCCGAGGGGGACTCGAGGGGACGCGGGGACAAGACGCGAGTCGGGGGGCTCCTGGGTAGAGAAGGGGCAGCTCTCTCCACTTTATTCTGCGCGCCTTTCAACTCGGCCCGGCTTTTTGGAAGGGGGTCTCTAAACTTGAAAGTTACTCGCGGGAGTCCGCGAACGCCTGGGAAACGGAACAAAAGTTCCGTCTTCTTCTGGCGTCGTGCGCCTACGGTGGCCGCCCCCGCCGTTTCGGTCGCCGTCCCCGCCCCCGCCCCCGCCCCCGCCCCCGCCCCCAGTCACGCCCCCGGCGAGTGTCCCGCCGCCGCCGCCGCCGCGCGGGCTCTCTGCAAACATCACGACACCTCCAGATGACGCCTGCTCCTCCACTGCGCGCTTCCAGGCTGGTGGGGCTTCCGGGAGGCTCCGGGTGACGCCCCTCCGCCTAAGGATGACTCCTCGTGACCACGTCTCATCATCGCGGCAACACTTCTTTCCATCTGTCCTTCGAAGCTTTTCATTTCCTGAGGTAACTTCACGAAAAAACATTTTGATATTTTAATTTTTTTTAAACAGCTCCAATTATTTTATTTTATTTTTTCCCGGAGGAAAGAAAATTGTGTTTATAGAAGTGTCTCAGTATCAATTTTAGGTAAAATACAAAATGTTTAATTTTTTTAGCGTCTTTCAACAACTACTGCACGACTGAAAATGGGGATTGTTTGGTTTCAAACATGAAAATAGTCTTAACTGATGGCTGGAGTTTTAATACTGGGAAAGGTGGCTCACGGCATCAATTGATGTCACTGCAGTACCTCTGACCGGGAAGTTGTAGGTTCGAGTCCTAACGATTGTGGAATGATTTTCGTCACTAGCTAGAGACCTTGGTCAAGTTCTGACGTGCTCTGAAGGATATTTCTAGTACCCAGCTACTCTGATCGGTAGTTTTCCGTGACTTATCCGATGAACACCAGGTGAATGCCGGTGCAATTCCATATTAAAGGCCTGCGCGGATCTTTTCTTGCTCTTCCTTGTCCTATTCTCACCCTTACTTACACACTTTCACTAACGTGCACTACATCGCCACACACCGGGAGACCGGCCGGAAGCTGAGAGCTTGTTCCGACTGGGGCGGTGCCCCGCTGGTGGGAGAGTCCTGGTTAGGGGGACCCCACTAGCCGAGGTTAGGTCGGCGCCGGATCTCGCCATCCAGCGGGGGAAGATCACTGCCACCTCGCGAGGAAAAAATATACACCACACTTACGGGAATAATGACGTTAACACTGACCCGCACGGAGTCATCAACCAATCAAAAGTATTAGTTTGATTCAAACTGCCATCAGATAACCGTTATCAATAATGTGAGAGAGGTGCCATCGTTGCACAAGTAGTTTAGTATTCTACTATTATTACGGAAACTGGTTTAGAATTTTACTTTAATTTATGTTCAATTTTTAACGGTTTCTGGAACGACATTTCTTCACTTATTACCTCAATGTTATTATGTTCTCTCGTGCCGTTTCCTCGTAATTGTCATCTGTACATTTATCAGCTTCTGTCTCTTTTCAAACTGTTCTTCGTGAGGCGGGGAAGGGGAGACCAGTTGAAGTTTGAGGTCGTGAACGTCTTCTCTTGAAATTAGTGGAGTTATAAAGAAATCAAGAAGTTTTGTAATTGAAACCTTCGCAAATTGAATGGAATAAATATTAAAGTTCTCTACCGCCATTTTAACATCCACCCTCTTGCGGTCAAATTGAACGAGATTCTCTGATCGCAAAGCTCTTTATTTCCAATACGCTGGTTCCCCTCGCGAAATAACACACAAATGGTTTTGAAATGACTTGTTTCAGGGAAATTCTCGTACTGCTTCACTGATTGCTCGCAAATGTTCTGTATTCGAGTTTTCCTCCCTCTTTTGAAATATTCTCTACACATCCATCACGAGGGCTGATAGGCAATACCATCAGTAGTGATGAATCTTCCATTCAATAATAGGTTTTTAACGAATGGAAAATGAGACTTTTCAGTGTGTGAAATTTTTAATTTATTTGCCATCGAGTTTGAGAATAAAAATTGAAATGTTGATATTATTTTTGAAAAAATACTCTGATTTTAATACTAACATATGACTAATGAAGAGTCCTATCTGCTCCCGTTTAAGCAGAAAAACGTGCGCGATTGAATCTTGGTAACGTTTTGAAGTTTCTCACTTATGTGGTAATGTAATATTATGTTTCTTGTTGCAAACGTTCATATTTTTATTTAAAAACTCATAGATTCTTAAATGATCATCTCACAATATAGCGATTCTGTCACGACTTTCACAAGTTGAAGTGTGGACGCTTTACTCTTCGTGATTTAAGATGACAGTGTTTAAGGGCGGATGCAATTACATTGCTTTTCGAAAATCAAGAATCGCATATTTAAAGTGGCAAAAGAGATTTTCTTTTATCGGGCCACATTTTTTGTGTTCTGTGTATAATAAAAGTAAAAACTTTGTCATTATTTGAATATAATTTATTTTATTTGAATGAATATTCTTTAATTTAATTGTATCAAAAAAAGCCCAATGACCACTTCAGAGCATTGGTAGTCTCGCAGGCTCAGTTGTTACAGAAACAGGGCTCAATATATGAAACCTGAGTTTGATTCCTGCTCGAAGTGACTTATATTAATAATAATTTAGTCAATATTCTTAAGATTTTTAGTTCCGCAAGTTAATTAAACACTCTTAAAAGCCGTTTTAACTCATTAATAAAAGTTACATTCCAAAGAATTTTTCTTTTTTTTAATTTCCGTTTCTTTCTTTGAAAATTCAACTGTTATCATTTATTGATGAATACTTTTCTTGTCATATTAGCACATGAGTTCCAGGAATGTAAGGATTCATTCGAGTTCATTTTATTGCTCACGGAACAAGTAATTTGCTTGTTCACTTCAGTGAGTTTCCAACCGGGAAACGTATTGAATGGTTTGGGTACATTCGAAGATCGATAGGACACGACTCGGACGTTCCCCGCGTTGCGAACATCAAAGAATGAAAAGAGAGCGCTGAGAACTGGGGTCTCAGTTCCAGGAACTTTTCCCAAAGTGGCATTTCGTCCCCTACTCGCTTTATTATGTGGGAACTCTTGAGCAGATGCTTCGGTCCGCACGTCCCAGTTGGATCTCTTATCAAAGACCAGACGTCTTTGTCTGAAATTGCCAAACGTTGTTACAACTTTTAACGATGTGTTCTTACGAATCAGCCAATGAATGTGTAGAATCATCCAAAAAATAAATGTTCAAAGGTTTCTGAGAATCAGTTACCCATCTTTTGCACGGTGCATGGTCATGAAAGGTAGAATTTTGAAAGAACTAATGAGGCATATGAGAATACGAGAAGCATACACCAGGGGCGTGGCACAGGGCATCAACTGATGTCACTGCAGCGCCTCTGACCGAGAGGTCCTAGGTTCGAGTCCCGACGACGGAAGGATTTTCGACACTAGCGACGACGCTAGTGTCTGGAGGTGCATTCTACCGAACGGCTGCGCTGATCTGTAGTTTTTCGTGGTTTCCTCTATCAACACCAGGCGAAAGCCGGAGCAGTACTCTTAACAAACAGGCCACGGACGCGCGCGATCTTTTCATTCTCTTCCTTGTCCTATCCTCTCACCCCTGCCACGCCACGCCACGCCACGCCCCGCCCCGCCCCGCCACGCCACGTCCCGCCACGCCCCGCCACGCCGCGCAGCGATCTTCGTCCCGGAGACCAGCAGCTCCCAGAGAGACGCACGGCTTGCTTCCCCGGCGAGGCCACCTATTGACTTCCACACTTGGCAAAATGCTTTCCTTCAATCTAATTAGGCGGACCGGTTGAGACATTCACAGGGGAACGACTTCAACTAACCCTTCTCAAAACATTGACAATGAAATACATTCACATTCTAAGTGCAGCACATTTCCGTTAGTTAATACAATCATTGCACATTCGTGAGTAACGTGAAATGTCAGTTATTTTACACCTGAATGCCTCAATTGTGACTATGCAGATGCAAAATATGTAAGTGGTTTGATGGGAAAGCAGATTTAAGCGCTCTAAGCCTCGCAGAAATGAAGTCGTCATTATTATTATTATTATTATTATTATTATTATTATTATTATTATTATTATTATTATTATTATTATTATTATTATTATTAATATTAATATTATTATTATTAAATTATATAAAATTTACATAACACATGAACATTATGTTTGTAATCTTTACGAACTTCACAATATTTGCGTTGAGATAAAATACAAAACCGTAAATATTAAGGCTGATTTAAAGATAAATAAACAAGAGTTTCATACAATGTTAATGGCAAAATGAGACTGAAGCGAAATGAAAAAACAAACACAAGAAAACCTGCCGAAGGATTCCTTGTCTCCACCAGAAATTCACAAGGAAAATACTTTATTTCAATCCTAGTACCCAAAGAAGGAAATCAAGCACGGTTTCTGGCTCGGTACAGGTGAGCTCATACATTGTGATTTGTGCCGCTCGCCGGTCCTACTAACTGCCAACATCACACTGAACAAATAGCCAACAAACCGAGCATACCGATCTTCCTTCTGACATTGCACTCACAACCCTTCGACACCGCCCACGTTCTCTCCTAGTATTACGACCGTAGTGCCACCGAAATTTCCGTGTCTTCCACATGGCCTTCGCCTATGACTGTGACGTCAAACCGCTCGTCGTTCGGCCGTCGTCTTCATCCTCGTCTTCACGTTGGACTCTGCCATAGTTCTTATTGCTTTTTCTTGAAAACCTCAAACCGGGAGCGGTAGCTCAGTGCATCAACTGATGTCACTCCAGCGCCTCTGACCGGCAGGTCCTCGGTTCGAGTGCTGACGGCGGTAGGATTTTCGACACTAGCTTTTCAGCTAGGTCGAATTCAGTCGCAGTCTGGAGGAGAATTCTAGCGGCCGGTTGCTCTGATCGGTCGTTTTCCGTGGTTTCTCCGATCTACACCAGGCGAATGCCGAAGCAGTACCCTACCGAACGGGCCACGGACCGCGCGCGATCTGTCCTTCCTCTCCTCGCCTTGTCCTATCCTCTCCCCTTACACACACACTTAAATTAACATGCACTACACTACCACATATTCCGGGAGACCGGTCGGGAGCTTAGAGCTTGTCCCGGCTGGGGCGGTGCCCCGCTGGTGGGAGAGTCCTGGTTAGGGGAAACCCCACTAGCCGACGGTAGGTCGGCGCCGGATCTCGCCATCCAGCGGTGGAAGATCACTGCCATCTCCCGAGAAAAGCATGCACTACACTAAAGGGACTAATGACCAAAGCAGTTGATGTGCCCGGAAACACGAAAAATCAATCATTGAAAACCTCAAACCTAACTACCTCTGCAGACGCAAATCATTCCAATTCCTGAGGTTTCTCCGATCACCACTAGGTAATCCTCACCGTCACCCTATGCCATCACCCACCACCGTCACCCTCCACCGTCCCCTCACCGTCACCCTCACCGTCACCCTCACCGTCACCCTCACCGTCACCCTCACCGTCACCCTCACCGTCACCCTCACCGTCACCCTCACCGTCACCCTCACGTCACCTCACCGTCCCACCCTCACCGTCACCCTCACCGTCACCCTCACCGTCACCCTCACCGTCACCCTCACCGTCACCCTCACCGTCACCCTCACCGTCACCCTCACCGTCACCCTCACCGTCACCCCCTCACCTCACCCACCTCACCCTCACCGTCACCCTCACCGTCACCCTCACCGTCACCCTCACCGTCACCCTCACCGTCACCCTCACCGTCACCCTCACCGTCACCCTCACCGTCACCCTCACGTCACCCTCACCGTCACCCTCACCGTCACCCTCACCGTCACCCTCACCGTCACCGTCGCGTATGACCGCATCGTTGTACCCACTTCCGTCGCCTACACCCTCTCCGCCATCAGCTCTTCATAGCAGCCGCTGCCGCCTCTCCAAGGCCACATCCACGCTCCCCCACGCCCTTGCCCTACCCCCCCCAGTGGCTTCCGCCGCCGCTGCAATGTTTATCGGAGGCCGCGCGTTCCCAGGCCGCCCGGGGCCCTGTCCGCGCGGCGAGCGCCGGCAGGGAAATATTTTAATAAAATTAAAGTGATTACGGGCGAGGAGATGGCGGCGGAGCGGCGCCAGGGGGAGGGGGACGAAGAGATTGTTAGAAGGGCGCGCAAGGATGAATGGCAACAAGAGCCGCTAAAAATGTGGGTGGTGACCAAGGAAAATCCAGTGAAATGAAAATGCGTAGGCAACTAGGCGACGTTACAATAAACCCGAGATTTTTCTGATGTTCGCCGAGAAAGAATAAAAAACGATTTTTCTCATACGTTTGGATAACGTATAATATGTATGACAATTTGTATGTAGAATAAAATATTTATGGATAATGTATAAATCTCTCTCCTATACTTATTTTGTTGTGTTCTTTTGAATATTTCTATTATATTTCAAAATTGATTACTACTACTTTCCTCTTGGGCACGCTATCAAAACTTGCCTGATATTAATTTATAAATATTTCTATACTTGATATGTGCCCTGCTATGCTCATAAGTTTACCCCCTACTGAAATGTTAATTATATTTATTCCATTACCATTGATTCGTGGGTATCGACTTACAACTAGCTAACTTCTTACCTGCTACATGCGGACGCGCGATCTGTACAGAATTGCTATCTCTGAAAGTTTTGTTAATTATATGGGTTCTTGTAATTGGTGGCAACTACAAATTATCAACCTTTTCGAAAAAAGTCAATTAACAATTCTATTTACTCCTTTAAATGAGCTTATAAATTGAAAGTAATGCTATTTCTCTTTTATATAAGGAAGTTTCTTCCTGTACAGGTCAAAATCAAAGTTCATGGCATACTGACATCTTCGCAAGCATCGGTGACTTCTCGGTTGACACCGATTGGAACGTCAATCAAGTCTTCTCTCTTGGTGCTGCGTATTTGATGTGAATATTACTGTCCCGTTTACCGTTTTCATTCCCAGTGTCAAATTCTGGTGAAATATGTGTCCCGCGGTATTTTCAGCTCGTTACCGGTTCGACAGATAATTATAAAAAATTATCACGCGTCCGAAAACTATCCCACTTATATCACGCGTGGGTATCTATTCGTGACTACCTACTTTCAAAACAAATTGTTGAAAACAAGGCACTCCTACGGTTCTTATCTATCATAAATTTCGTTCCGAATGTAAAATCTTTTACAAATTTCAATTAACATTTAAAATTAATTTTAAGATCTTTAGATTACTGTTGTTAAAAACCTGAAAATATGGAATCTAATTCTGTATTATCAACTTCCCTCTGATTGAAATAATATTCACGGTCCAAACTGATGGTGGTGATACCGTATCAGCCAAAGTGACTTCGTCCACTGCTGACGATAGAAAGAACTGAATGCACCTCACTCCGCCTTCCACACAAATATTCTTTTCGTATTCCGATATATTCCGATGACGTTCATATTAATAAAAACGGGGGCTTTCTGGCTTATCAAAGTAGTGAACTTTTAAGCCCTAACATCTCATTTTCTTCTAAGGTTTTGCCAGGGTGTTCGCTCCACAGCATAAATGGTCTCAAAATGTCTGCAAATGTTAACCATATTGAAAGCGTAGGCATCCTCGGCAGGCGTCAGCACATATTTACTGTACGGGAAACACCGAGTTATAGGCACACTTGCTAAATTAGAAATGCTCGCGTTTCGTCCTGAGAATGGTCTTATTACGTGACATTATCACGTCTGAAACGTTGGCAAGTGTGCGTGGGATGCGACGTCCCATGTACTGCCAAATATTTCGTAAAGATATTGATGTCTGATTTTTCTCTTGCAATAAATTGTAATTAATGTATTTTGGTCAGACGAGTTGATAATAAAGCTGTCTTCGAATAATTCATCTATAATTCAATACGACTTTTATTTTTTTGAGATGATGGTGATAATGGATTTGTAACGTATTTAGTCCAATGAACGTTTTCCCCCATTTACAATTCTGTTTAGGATTAAACATATCCCTAACTTCGAGTGAAATGGAATTTGCAAGATTGAAGGTAGCTAAATGTTTTCAACCGCTGAACTATTTCTAGAAAGGACTCAGATCTTGTAAATGTGAATATTGTAAACCTGAACGTTTTGTTTTCTCGACTTGTGGCAGCAGATATGAGTGAAAATTAGATCTGTTGGTTGGGAGCTCATTAAGAAATTACCACTAGTATAATGCAGGAAGTGGGTCAAAGGGTTTTTATTTAAGCGCCATGAGTAATCACAATAACAATATTATTTCTACAAGCTGGAAAATTTGATGGAAATGCAAATTCCCGCAAACGTACACACGATAAAGAAGTTCTATCAAAATCATGTTCTTGGAAATGAACATAACCTGCTGTAATTGCTAGGCTACCAATTGTCTCTTTGTACAGTTCTAATCCACAATGTTCTCTGCTTTGGATCTGCAGCAAATATTTAAGAAAAAATTCACGAAGATTAACGAATAACTTACAAAGTTACTCAATGTTCCAAATTACTTGGAGCAGCTACTTACTTCTGTAAAGTAATTTCCGATTTTCTCGTATGGTTTGTACAGCCGCTCGCCTCACAAGTAACCATAACTAACTGTTACAAAAAGCTAGCAATTCTGAAAAAAGCTTTTAGACTTAAAAAAATTATGCCTAATAACACAACTGAAAACGAGCACAGTTTCAAGCTACAAAGCACTCACACGCAGTTTGTCTATGTTACAAGCTTTCTGGGCTCACCAATATGGCTGAGGTGGCTTCAAGTTTGTGACGTCATACCATCTCCCTATAGTCATAGCTCCACGATTTAAACTATTCGATTGAAAGGTGTCTTAATGGGAATTGCTTATTGTTTCGAGAATTTGTCTATCGCATCTGGCCTGGACAGTGCTGCACCCTATTAGCTCGCTGCGAAGTAGTTTGAAAATGTCATATTTTCTTAGCAACATTGTTTTACGCTGTGCATTGGTTTCGCGGGTTTTATGAATGAAAATTACACAATCTTAAGCGCGAGATGTTTAAAATGCATAACCTTTGCTCTTAATTTGTGCCAGAAGAGCTTATAATTTTTTGAGGTTAG
This sequence comes from Teleogryllus oceanicus, assembly GCA_964035755.1. Classification (NCBI taxonomy): domain Eukaryota; kingdom Metazoa; phylum Arthropoda; class Insecta; order Orthoptera; family Gryllidae; genus Teleogryllus; species Teleogryllus oceanicus. Next base: position 238,763,340 of record CAXIVR010000002.1, on the reverse strand, counting down.
GCGTCAAATTTGAATAAATTTCGTTGCATATGTGGTGACAGCATTGTCATTTAAAATCGAAATTGTTTAATTGTTTTTGGATTTTCCCAATTTGTTGGGATCTTATTCTAAACATATTTCACATGAGCAAAGGCAGTTCAGTTTTCTTTCAAATTTTGCGCGCATTGAAAAGTAGTTAAGTTGATGATGACCAATGTTAATGTAATATTTTTATCTGTGATAGTTTACTTAAAAGACCTTGTGTTATTATTTAATTCTATCTCATTAAATTTTATTTTTATTAATAGTGTTTTGTAATGTATGTACTTCGTAAAATATCGTGAATATTACAATATTATCACAGCTTTACCTGGAAATTGAAGTGACATTCAGTACGTATTTTACATATGTATACATTTCTAGGAAGCCTCATTAATGATACTTTCGTGGAAATTTACCGTGATGCAACAAAAAGGTGATAATTGTGGAATGTTAATTAGTAAAATATGAGACTCCGCTAAACGTTATATTAGATAGCACTGATACATATCTAAAGTAAAAAAAACAGAATTTGATTAGTAATTGTAGCAAATTATTCACAAACCCTGGATCCTTTTTTATAATATCGTACATATTTTTATTTTAATACTTTGTTCTGTTGTAAATTTTCTACAGACATGTGATATTTAATAAGTTTATTCCGAAAATAAATATGTTATTAAATACCAATAAACTATTAAAAGAACACAAAATTATTGGAAATTTAACATGCCTATACATGATGAAAAGTTTTAATATCACAACCTCTTCGATTAATTTCAAGTACGACAAAATGTACTAGAAGTAAAATCAACTCAGAATGTTTTGTTTCTATTCTACAATACTTATTTATTAACAAGAACCAAAAACCTAAGCATTAGAGAAACATGAAAAAGGACATTAATTACTTAAATTAACTATTATTACCAACAATATTACCGATAGTCCAGTAAACCAAAATCTTTGACATTTTATCACGTGGTGTTTGTGTTGAAATTCCATAATATTTTATTTTTCTTATTTCACCGAAACGTTTCACATTGCTTCAATGGGAATATTTTTAGTATTTCTTTTCACCCAGTAATGCAATAAACACATTTACAGTGTTAATGTATTTCGCTATTAAAAGAAAAAGTGCACTAAGCATGAATTAAAAATTTTAAATTTAATTTTTCTCTGATAGATGGGATTGGTTGAATTTCGAATGTTTTTCATACCATTAGACTATCTGTAGGTAAGTGAAAGATTGATTAGGAGTATTGGTAGAAAAAACAATAAATCCTAAAGTAATTCTTAACTTTCTTTAATATATATTTTTATAATACAATATGAAAATGTAACCTAATGACAAAAATTCACGAACGAACACAAATATACCATAACAATTTTTTACTACTGATATTTTTATTTAAAATATATCTATCAACATTAACGTCTAAGCAAATACGTACCTCAGGTTTTGGAGCTTCGCGTGTATTACGAAAGTACAACACTAGTGGAAGCAGGGAATATGTTAAGAGTAAATTGAGATTTATGAAAATAATCTCGAGTAATGTGACTTTTCTGTTGAAGAGAAACATTATTTCCAGTTGTAGGAAGTCCTCAGACCCAGAGCAGCGAGAAGCACAAAACACTCGCTCCAACACGTCATCGCTCTCTCGCCAGCGCGAAATCTTTTCAGCCATCTCATCGAAATGTCTGCGGGCGACTCGAAAGCTGTTCGGCGACGCTCGTCACTTGTCACTCAAGCTCCACACGTCTCCGCGCGAGCGCGCGCGCGTCGCTCCGCCAACGGAATTGCGAACGGTCGCCTACGACAGCACGCCGCCTGCGACGCTGCGGCTACGACGCGGAATTCAATAGCGCGTGTTGGTAGTCCGTGTTGATGTGCCCGTAAAACCACAAAGAGGAAAAAATGACGGGCTAGGGGACTATTATCAATATAAAAGCGCTCTGTCCTGCCATGGGGAGCGCTCTTTGTTGCTCCCAATAGTTTTTACGGCCAGGTGATTTGACGCGCTGGCTTTTGTGTACCTGTGATAAACGCTCCCCGATTGTATGCAACCGGCCTTCTCGCCGTTTGCCGGAGCAAGGCTTGCGTAATGTGCCTTTGCTGTGTAATTACCTTTATCATCCCGTCGCGGCAGGCCGTGGTGTTTGACCAACGCCATTGCCCCCACCCTCCATCCCTGCAGTGTTCATATCTGGGCCGTTTCGAATGGAATTTGTAGCGGGCAGACCGGGTAGGATTTCGCCAGGTACTCCCATTTCTCCTTGGAAATATTGCACTGCAGATGTTTTCATTCATGACAGTCAGTCAGTTTACATTACTAATATTTTCAAAGATATTTTATTCGACTGGGCTAAGAAAACATGACTTTCTCTCATAAATTCTTTGTTTTTCATTCCTTCAAAACGTTTGGACCATTAAACGTTACACGTTTTTTGATTATCTCAGAAGTACAGCATTTATTTTTGTGTGATATCTTCGTTGCTCGTAGAGTTTTACGGTATTGCGATTTGGCGCATTGGATCTCGTGGTTTATACGAAAAACGCTCTTTGATTGTTTACAACCGGCCTTCAAGCAAGGCGCCTAATGTTCTTTTGCAGTGTAATTTATCTTGATGGTAGCGACAAGACAAGCCGAGATATAATGTCCGTACTTGTGTCTAGCCAATTACATACCTCTGTGTATGTCTAGATGCGTTCGTATCTATATTGTTAGATGTGGAAGGTTTTGAAGATAAACTGCAATTTTTTCCCCAAGTGTTATAGTTGTTTTTCTCACACCTTGATTCGCAGATATGTACGGATTCGTTTATATAATTCACTTTGTTTGCAATTGTTATATTTCATATTTTTATAGATCTAACTAAAGTTATTTTGTACACGTCAGAGGATACATCACTACTTGCTAATTATGAACGAACGAAAATGGTATTACGCTCGATTTACCCCGAAATAAATAAGGCTTGTATTTGGTGTGAAGAAATGGTTGAAACGAAAACACGTTAGCAATCAAAGAGAGGCAACGTATTTTTCCTTCTAAAGACTTTTGAATCAGCCGATGAATTTGGATTTGTTTTTCAAATTATCTTACATGCAACAGAAGTGTTACAAGGAGAGGGAATTTTCTAACAATCAATACGATGTAATATAACAGCACTAACATAATGATCGTGTATACTATGAAATAATCAAGAATTAAACAGCAATTCAATATTAATACTTTATTCTTAAGCAACTTACAATTAATCTGTTGTTCTTTTTTATTTTATTTTCTTCCGAAGTTGCATAACACAGTGACATTCTTTTAGAATCTCTAAGAACTAATTTCCGTTCTGTTCACTTTTCTGTGCTTTTGGAATACATCAGAAGAATTATTGCAAGCAGCTTTGAAAAATAATAGAGTTCATTATAGTAGTTACCGTTAACTTCGTTCAGGAGCTTGACATTTGTCGATATTTTTATATTATCGACATTGACGCAACCTGTCTGAAGGTAAGTTGCAAGATGAAAAAGGACAGACACCTCGATGAATTTATTTTTCCTTTCACAGTTATCACTACTGTGTTCTTCTGGCTTTCAAGAGTCTACGTGGAGAGAAGTCGACGGTAAGGAGCTTACGAAAGGAGTCTCTTTTTAATGACATCAACTGTGACTTAGACGTGGCGTAACCAAACAGACTCTCTGAGCGGCGGTGCGGCAAGTTGCAATTGCTTTGAGACTCAGCTGCTAAGGACTGCCAAGGCCAGCGAGCGGAATTTCGACGCAACACAGTAGTCCTTTTCCGACGACAAGCTTTGTTTCGGCAAGAAAATAAAGGTGAATGGAGGTCTGTTGGCGTGCGCTCGGAATTTTCAGAACAGAGGACGACGCTCAATCCAACAAATTAATTTGGACGAAATGCTCTCGGAGCGGCAAACCCATCAATCCGGCAACAGCTCTTTTACCTTTTCACAGCTTCCCCCTCTCGCAATGAGGCTAGAACCATCGGACAGTAAAATTTCACTTCACATGTCGATACCAATCTTTTTACGCAGACCTCTTTTTTCACTCAACTCAAAATAGCGCCAATTTGCCCGCCGGTGTCCGTTGCATGCCGATTGAACAATAAAAGGATGTTCTCGTTGAGACAAGAAGTGTAGCACAACGGCATTACTGTACAACCCTACCGTTCTATTTGTGTTTGTTGAACAATGTAAATTAATTTGGGGGATGTGTTCCTAGAGAAAAGATCGGGCAGAGCAAGAGTTAATAAGGTTATGTGATGTTAATAAGGTTATGTGAGATTTATAAAGTTATGTGAGTTATTATCTAGAATACTTTTGAAATAAGAGAAGTTACAATCTGCTTCTCTAAGAATCGAAATATGAATATTTTGCCGATTATCCGAAGCGACACTAATTTATTACTCAAATTGTTTTGTAGACCATATATTACTATTATCAAACGTACTAGATTTGTTTCTTGTATATAAAAATATTTCTCAGAATCTTTAACATTTAATTTGACGTAAATACATAACTCATGATATTTAATTTTTAATCTAAAAATGAAGTAAAATGAGCATCGAGTACTTGTCCCAATTTGTTTAATTAAAAAATAAAAACGCTTGTATTCTGGCAAACACACATTCATATTATTAACAGTTTCTTATGTTAAAAAGCTCAGAGATTACTCGACAAAGAGTAAAACGACTTCCTTTGAACTATATCGTTCTTTCATAAAAGACTTGTAAAGGGAGAACGAAATCGTGTTTACTACAGGCGTTCAATGAAAGCTTCAGAAATCGAATACTATGAATATCTGGAAGAAACCCCTTATCGCTAGGGCATAACTACATCAAGGCGATTAGTGGTTTGGAAGAGAAAAATACAGAAAGGAATAAACAAACTTGGAGGGGAAGGGAAAGTTTGTTTAGTTAATGCCTTCTTTTACGTGGCGAGACTCGGGCCATCAGGCCCGCTCTTCCGCCTAACCACGCAAATTTCGCTACGCTCCTTTCACCACCTAGCGGAGAAAGGAGGTATTATTTTGGGCGACGAAACAGGCGGATCTCAATTTTGCTCAGAGGCTTCTTTTAAGCTTGAGGATCTTTTACATGCAGTAAATTTACTACATGGGACAGCCGGCTTTACTTCCCCTCCGGAAGAAGGCGTACGAAGAATTTTTTCGCTCTTTTAAAATCCACGGCTTTGATCGGGTTTGAACCCGCAAACTCGGGTACAACAGTCCGGTACGCTGACCGTTATACCACCGAATCCGAAAGTGTTCGAAAGGGATGGTGGGAAGGAGAGAGAATGAAAAAGAGGGGGAGGAGAAGCTGCCGAGAAAGGACGCGAGTTGAGTGAATCAGTCAGTGCAGAATCACTGGTTGACTGAGAAGATTAGAAGACAGAGGGGTGGAGGAAGGGAAAACGGAATAATGTACGGAAATAAGGAAAGCTACGGTGTATTTGATGGGATTACAAAAAGTGAAGAGTCATCCAAAACGAATCCGTTGCAACGCGTTGGCGGAATGCATCCTGGGCAAAGGGAGGCGGAGGGTTCAACGCGTCGGGGCTGTGCCTCACTGCCAACGCCGCTCCAGGCGTGCATGGGGGGGGGAGGCGGGAGCCGGGGGGGAATTTGGGGGTTTTAAGTGTAAGGGGATTGAGCGCGGGGCGGTGGACATCCCGTCTCTAGGCGGCGCGGGACGGTGCCGCGGGGCCCCAGGCTGATGCGGTGGGGGGGAACCCGCGCGCGCGGCGCGGATAGCCGGAGGGGCGGCGGCGGCGGCGGCGGGCGGAGATTGGGCGTCGGCGAGTGGCGTGCGCTTCGATAAGCCGGCGCTGCGGTCGATAAGCCCGCACATTGCGCGTAATGCGCGCGGGCGATCGCCCCCGCCTCACACCCGCCGCTTGCCGTCCGCCACCCACCACCCACCGCCTAATCGGGGCGCCTTTGTCGCACCGCCACGCGTTAAGTGGTCAGGCGCACGCCACCCGTCGCCCGCTGACCGCCACCCACTGACCACCGCCCACCGACCGCCACCCACCGACCGCCACTCACCGACCGCCACTCACCGACCGCCACTCACCGACCGCCACTCACCGACCGCCACTCACCGACCGCCACTCACCGACCGCCACTCACCGACCGCCACTCACCGACCGCCACTCACCGACCGCCACTCACCGACCGCCACTCACCGACCGCCACTCACCGACCGCCACTCACCGACCGCCACTCACCGACCGCCACGCACTCACACGCTCGCACTCGCTGACGGCCATTGACCGCCGCCCGCCAGCAGAAGCTCTGTCGCACCACCACGCGCTAACCTGGCCGCCGCTGCACGCCCACCGACTCCGGGAGCCTCATTCCGCCGTCGCCGTTCCGTGCAGGCTGCCCATCACCCACCGCTTGCCCTCGGCTAGCCCTTCTGCCAAACGTTGCTCTACCCCATGCGCCGTTCTCTCTACGCTAAGAAGCCCACCATCTGCCCTCAGGCCACCTCCCGCCGTATCTGGTCGCTGCTCTCTGGCTGAGTTTCGCTTAGAGTCACCCGTTGATGGCGCTGTCCCTGCTCCACCTGTGGCCAGTAGGTTCGAGACCATACTGTGGCGGATTTTCCCCACCGACGACACAGATCCATTTCAGCCGCTGTTCTAACGAGTTGCTGTTGTCATCAGTGGAGTTTCGTGTTTTCTCTGGTTCATATTAGACGAATTCTGGAGCAGTACCCTCACAAAAGGGTCACAGATCGCGTGCGATATTTCCTTCCGCTTCGTTGTCGTATCCTGTACAATACTCATGCACATACTCACACGCACGTTTAAATGCAATACACCACCTCAAATGTTGCAAAACCAGTCGAGAGCTTAGAGCTTGACACAGCGGTGGTGATGCCTCGCTGGGGACACCTCGAGGACTTCATCATTCGGAGGTAGATGAGTGCCAGATTTTACCTTCCAACGAGAAACGAATACCGTCATCTCCCAGAATAAAACAAGGACAACACTAACCGCAATAATAATGGGTTTTTGATTTATTGATTTTTTCGTGTTTCCGGGCGCGTCAACTACTTTGTTCATAAGTCCCGTTAGTGTGGTGCATGTTTTTTTCTCGGGAAATGGCGGTAATCTTCCCCCGCTGGATGGCGAGTCCCGGCGCAGACCTACCGTCGGCTAGTGGGGTTTCCCCCTAAGCAGGACTCTCCCACCAGCGGGGCACCGCCCCAGCCGGGACAAGCTCTAAGCTCCTGACCGGTCTCCCGGCATGTGTGTTAGTGTAGTGCATGTTAGTGTAAGTGTGTGTAAGGGGAGAGGATAGAACAAGGAATGGGAAGGACAGATCGCGCGTGGTCCGTGGCCCATTTGGTAGGGTGCTGCTCCGGCATTCGCCTGGTGTTGATCGAAGAAACCACGGAAAACTACCGATCAGAGCAGCCGGCCGCTGAATTCGACCTAGCTGAAAAGCTAGTGTCGAAAATCCTGCCGCCGTGGCGAATGCGGACCTAGGACCTCCCGGTCAGAGGCGCTGCAGTGACATCAGTTGTTGCACTGAGCTACCGCTCCCGGTCCGCCTTCCTTCTTGGACTGCTCTGACATCCTCCCTGTGTTCGTGTGTACCTGTGTTCCTTCGTGTGTAGGTTGCAGCGACGGCTGATATACAACAGGTGCAAGTCAGGCTCGTGAGCGGCGCTTGACGGTGTATGACTCGCTTAAGCAATTTGCGCCACTGTTCCGTGCGCCCCAAACAGGCACTTTATTTATTTGCCATTCAGAGCTTCTATTATACCCACTTTTTCACATCTTTTAAGTTTTTAAACCACTGAACTGAACTAGTGTGTTTAAGATTTTGACGAGTATATAAAAATAAATCTGTACTATTGTATAGTGTTACAGTACACAAGATTGCTGTGGTGCCTGGTGAGGCACCATCACAAATCCTCTTGTACAGCAAATTGAGTCTACCCATTTTGATGATATTCATCTTCTTGAGGTTAGGAAAAATAATCCAAATTAAATATCAAGAACATCAGATTCGCATTTTTGAAATCATGTTACATAAATTTAATAGTTCACTCTGATCTATTTATTGGGTATTTTGAGAAAGAGTTTCACTGGGAAAATTTGAGCCCAGTCACACAGACATTATTTTACGAATAGTGTGCGATTAAATTAGCACAACATCGCAACTGTGTAGCATCTCTTCACACTAGATTGTAGCCCTAGAATACCACATCAGCAATTTAGATTCATGTATTTTCTATAAGCTTTCGGTCTCGAATGCTCCTACGCTTCCTCTCTTAAGCTTTCAAAACGTTCATTTGCATTTATCACATTCATTCATAAAATATGAACCAATGCGATTCATGTATTTCCTCATTTATAAGCTATTAATGTAAAGGTACTTATAGTTTATGCAGAAGAACTGTAGAACTGTATTACGATATTAATATTTAAATATAAAAGTTCTTAAATTTTTTTTTAACAAAATACTTCCGGTTCTACTGAAAACCATATGAAATTTCTCAGTCAGGCAGTAAACAGTATTCTTTTCAAATATATATTATAAATAAGGAACATGTTACTTTCACATAGCATTAAACATAGTGGTAAATAATATATATAAAAAGGGGTCGTACTCACTTCAGCTCATTTCAAGGGAGTATGGGGTTCACCTGAAAGCAAAATAATTACATATGAGTTTATTGTATTTGGCACAATATAAATTAGTTACTTATTGTTTTATATCTACACAAACGTATACTAAACATTACTTTATTCATGTGTCTTGTATGTTTGTAAAATTATATAGTGTTTCTTAAAATAAAGAAATGTTTCGGTGATTATTTTAATTTCTCCTCAATGAATATCATCAGTGCACTGATAGATTTTTCACTCTTCGCTGATATTTCTCTTCAGTGCTTGGGTCTATTATCGCTGTGTTGCGTTATTGACAGGCCTTAATATTATTATTAATGAAAATGTATATTTACGTTTTACACGTGTTTGCTAAGATGATATCATTTTGATTTAAGTCGTCTATATGAAAAATTATTACAGTATTCTCTCACCTACAAATTTTTAATTCGGCCTTACTTAAGTTTTGTTTTAAAGTTACTTCGTTCGTCAATTAAAAATTTTCATTTCATTAATTACTTTAATAATAATAATAATAATAATAATAATAATTATTATTATTATTACTATTATTATTATTACTATTATTATTATTATTTTTCAAATAATAATATTATTTCTTTTATTATTGCGAACTTAAAAGTATTGAGTTTAGGTTCGTATGAAAGGAAACGATTGTCAGCTGCCAAAGTGGATAACTTAGGATGGTGTGCATGGCATCCGCTCTCATTAGAGAACAAATTCACATTTTTAACACACATTGTGTTCGAGATCATCTTAATGCGATCAGTACTCCAATTTTTTGTTTTCTCCTGTAATCATGTTCTAGTTTTCTACTCAGACATTTTCGCACTTGCCCTCACATCACGTACACTATCTAGCTGAGTAGCGAACTTCAGTTACCTGGAAAATCAACTTATTAAATTTTATATTATGACTGTAAATATGTTGAAGCTCCGAAAATTTTTTGAAATACTAGAATTAGATGCCGCGTTAATGTACACGTAAAATATATGACGCGAGGTTTGTTTCTAAAAACAAAAACCCGCCGACTGACAAAAGAGAGGTGACAAGCGTGAGCGCTGACAGATTTCGTCGTCGCCCAGCGGAGAGAGGCGCGCGCGCCAAAAAACTGCGCTCGGCTCAGTTCGTCGCCTGCGGGGAACACGAACGGCATACAAGCAAATGATTCGTTGGTTAACTGTTTTAACTCTTCGATTATGTTTCTTCAATATTATTATTGGGGTCATTTAGGTCATAACTCTTCAATTATGTTTGGGGTCATTTTTGACCTCACAAGTTTTACACAATAATTTACAACATTTTTGATGTACGGTTGTTATTTGGATTTTTTTATTGAAAAAGTATTGCTATTTATTTTCTTTATTTACTATAACGTACTAAATAATGAAAAATAATGATTCCAGAAAAATATTCTAGTACTTTTTCATAACTACATGTCGGTGTCTATCTTACCAGCAAAATAATCTTTGGAACAGAGTTACTAAATTTAAGTAGACAATTTATCACCCAGGAACCGCCACAAAATACAAAAAAAACGGAAATGGACACATTTTAATAATTTTTCTATTGAAATTTAGACGTGAAATGCGGCATTTCTGACCCAACCGCATAACAGTCTAATTATTTCGCAAAAAAATTGTTTTTAAAAAACTGAAAAATTGACATAATACGTAAAACTGAATATAAGTGGTATAACTACAAGAAGAAGTTCATGTCAATAATTTTCATAGCTTCGCAAAACAATATTTGCCTCTAGGGTCAATAAAGACCCCAAACAACTAAGGGTTAAAGTCTTATTTTTCTTTTAATCGAATACATTTTTCATTTACATATTCAAAGTTTGAATCAGAACCCATTTGGCATTTTACAAATTTGACATTTTATTGTAGGAGAAAGCAGTTTCTTAATTTCAAAAATATCATTACAGTAGTGACCTAGGGGAGCAAAAATGCTGCTGAAGAAATTGTCAATAAATTGGTTTCAATAATCTAGCACGAACAACAAATGTAATTACTCTCCTTGCGACGAATGAAATAATTTAATAAAACCATATATCATGAATACTGTTATAACATACGTAGTACAGTATTTACGAATACACAGCACAACAAGTATTTATATACAAAGAAGATAACAAAATCTGCCATGAACGCCACGCGTTTACAGCTGTATATCGTGGCAGGTAGTCCTCTTTCTTGGTATCCCATTGCCACATGGCTCCAGCTGTGACATGCAGTATTTAATTAGTGTATGTAATTATTTGATGGCAGACGGCCTTTGGTCCTTTTTGCACACCCATATTTTCGACGCATGCTTCCTTTCACGCCAATCCCCGACGTGTGTCTAGCAAATCAATTTCGAGGAAACGTCCCCGAATTCGCCTTGGTGTGATTGTTACTTTCTCCACTACATGTCGGACTTAGATCACTATAACCGAATTGCCTTCTTGTAAGAACGCGAGATCTCATTAGGACAGGATATTAACGAGGACATTTACTTTCCTTGGCATCTTCCAGGATTTTTTTTCCAACGAAATCAACGAAACGTGAACGTGACGTAGATACTGTGGGTTGTACCCGTCACATGTGTTCCCAATACAAACGAATATTTGCATTTTAAGACAAATTCAAACTGTTTCATTCTCATAGTATTTTGAAACCGTAGATGCGTATCACGTGGCTGGAAGGGGCGTAGTTTTCATTCATCGTGCATTTCTTTCGATTGTAAATTAGTAATATAGATGTTTTGTAGTGACAAGTCACTTCAAGTGCATATAGATGTTGCATTAATGCATTCCTGAAGCCTCGTAGCAATTGTCTCGCACCGCACTCATTATGTATTGATATGCGAGTAGAGTATTACCATGTTCTAATGTTTCCATTAATTTTCCGTAATACACATGTCTCATCCCACAAGCCTCAAGCGTCACCGCAAACGAATCTACCAACAGCTGACAAAAGAAAAGCGATCTGCGTGAGTGAGGACAACTCCCCCCTTCGTCGACAGGGAGCGCCGCCTGGTTCCGCCGTGCCCGTCGCCTGGCAGCGAGCACGAGTGCTATATACGCGAACGGATGGCCGTATCAGCCGGAGAGCTGTCGGCGAGAAAAATATGAGAAAACTGCCAGCCTAACAAGAGAACGATGGAGCTCCTTCCAGCGAGGATATTGATAAAACGAAAGGCGAAGGAAATCCCAGACGTCGAGATTCCGCGAGGGTGGAGCGGCGAGGAGCGAGGGGAACGTGGGAAGAAGAAGAAGAACTGAGACAAAAGAAAAGAAAAGCAGCGCGACGAGTTTGAGGGAGAGGAGGAGGGAGAGAACAAGAAAAAATAAACACCGTTTCCTGAGACAAGGCACGGCAATTTATACACAAGTCGCTAGCCCTCCGCGGAAGAAGCCCTGGTCGAGATGTGCTCTCTCTAGTGGCAGTCTCAGGAAATAAACTTCGCGAAGAACTCGCACTTAATCATCGTTTTGAGCAAATTAGTAGCGTTAATGTTCGCGAGGCGGGGCTCCGGATCGTGGCCTCGTAGGCGACGTGGAGAGGGAACCCAGCGGGGAAGAGGGGCAAAAGACGCAGAAAACTAGGAATCGTGTCGTGTATCGCGGAATCTTGATGCACTGCTCAAGGGGTGGGGATTTGGAGACTAAAATAATCGCCCCGCCGAGGAAATAAAGTTTAATGAAGTCGTCGCGGTTTGAAGTTTTACTTTGGGGAATTAGGTGTAGAAATGGGCATAATTTTCTCGTAAAGTGGGAGGTTTTTGCGTACAGTTGTGGGAAGAATTTCAAGAAGAGATAGCTTAAAATTAATAAGGCGGTTTTGTTGGAATGAAATATATTGCCTGCTTTCAAAATAATATGCATGGGGTGAATACCATTTACAGCCATATAATTCGTTGTTTTGGATGTTCTGAGCTTTAGAAAACAAACGAACATAATATTTTACGAAGTGCAATTTTATTTCAACAATGAATTTTTCATCGAAATAGGATTTTAACTCCTTTCTATTTGAAAATGTGAATTAAAATATCAAATTTCTGTAGAGGTGAAAAACACGTATACCTAGAAAGTATAGGACACTGTGTCACGTTTTCCTAATAATTATACTAATACACATGACTCTGAATCTTATTTTAAACCGTTTTTAATTTGAGGTGTAAAATATAGAAGAAACAAGTAGATTATATATTGGGAGATAAATGATACGATCTTGATGAAACTGCTTATTCACAACAAAGAAATTGTACGTGCAGAATAACAAGTTCTTAACTGCTCAATTGTATTCTATTTTGTGTCCGTAAAAATTCTTTTTTCTAACATTTTTGCCTTAAACATTATTCAGTAAGCATTCCTGTTGAACAAACCCCTACTATATTCACTACGTCCTGTTTCCATCTCAACCCAGAGACTGAAACCCATCTCAGCGACAAAGTCATTCGCCATATTTGCCACCTCGGCACGCTGTCCAAGCCACAGACACAACTGGCCACTCCTAAACAACAATATTTACGAACACACGTGCACACATGTCCTACATCTAAATGAACACAAACACGCATAAACGCACTCGCATTAACGCACACAAACGCCGACGTGCGCCCCTGACGGTGTATTTGCCCCCGGTGCCTGCGCACAAGCCCCCGCCGCCCCCACCGCCCACCCGCAAACAGCGGCGCGCCGCCCCCGCCCCCCGCAAACAGCGGCAGACCGCCCGCCTGCCCCAGGGCGCGTTCTGGCGCCGAGCCCCGGCAACACACCGAGGTGGGTGGGTGGAGGGGGGAATTCGCGTCCTGAATAGACGGTATACTAGTCTTTGCGACAGAAACGCTCGCCCAGTTATCGCTGACAACATTCCTAGTGAGAAGAGAACTGAAGAAGGTTATAAACGAGCAAGCCCGGTTCTTTGTCTGTCCTTCGCCGGTTTTGAATTTGTGGTCAGAGGTATTAGCTTCGCTGTGGAAACCGCATATTTACAACCAGCCAAAGCCACACTTCTGAGCTTAACTTGCGTCTGTATAGCCGTTTCAACAAGAAAGTTTGCACTGTGACAGTGACCGTGAATGTTGTTTTAGAGACATTCAGAGCTTCTGATGTAAAAGAGATAAAGCCTTCCAAAGAAAATACACAAAAGGGGAATCGTAATGGAGATTTTAACGATTTCAAGGTGTGATTTGACCCTGTGTTGGTGCGCGTCGTTGTGACAGAAGGGTAGAAGAAACGAGAGCGCGAATGGTATTGGGACATGGGCGGCCTGAATCACCGATTTAACAGTCATTGACAAAAAAAGGTCTGCTCAGTGACCGCTGACTAACTTCGTGCTGTGATTATTCGTAATCCCATGTGACCTTTGATGAGGCAAGAGGAAGGTTGAAGTTTATTTCTTCTTAAATCAGATTCCATTGAGAAATATGTGAGGTAATTTAGTTTGTTAATGATTCAATTTGAGTGGAAATTTTCTTTTACCTCTGTACTTCAAGTATTGTATTAGTTTTGATGGTCGGTGTGGTTACAGTTGAGAAGAAGACCAGATTTAATCGGGCATTCTAATCTTCATTTTATGTACTACACATTCCTTGTAGTATATGGAAGACAATAATATCCATGAAGCGGCATGGCGTTTGTAACAAAATTGTCCTTTGGTGGTAGCGCTGATAGTAAAAACCGAATTCAAACCATTGCAATTTAAGCCATCGCAAGACGAAGTATGCTTAGTGCTTTCTGTGACAAAGAATTAGAGATACGATTTGTTCACAACGTAACAGTTTTCATTGTTCGTAAGGTAAAATTCCAATATCCTACATCTAGTAATCGCGTATCTTGCGTGTGATCGTTCCTGGCTGTTAAACCTCTTTCAGTTCGCAACTCCTGGTAAGTAAAGGGCCTTAACTCATTTCAGTATACTACTGAGAAGTTGAATATTTTCGCCGATTATTCCGGAACATATTAAGATAATATTTTAAAACATTTCCGGAGTGGGAAGTTGTGTTTGGGGGTGGAGAGTGAACTCTTCTTGTGAGCTAACAAGGGAGGAAATGCCATGTGAAAAACTCTGTGGCACAATAACACGCATTGCTAAGTTAAAAAAAGTATGGTCTGTATCAGTTCTCAAAATGTCTGCTAAAATGAACACCTATGCATGATTAAAAAAGAGAAATTCATAAACGTTGTAAAAGAGCTTTTTCTGATAAGTTCTTTTTCCCTGAAAAAATGTTCTTTGAAAGAAAAAATAAACTTTAATGAAGCTAATAAAGCGAAATATATATCATAAAAGGTTCCATATTATACAATGTTACAGAGTTTTATTTGAGGCAATCTGTTTGAAATTTATATGATGTATGGTTCAAAGATTTTTAATGCAATATCCCATTAGTTTCATTACATTTTGCAGACGAAAATGTATAAAATATATATTTTAATTAACAGTGAAAAAGTGATATATTAAAAAATATATTCAAGTTAAATCGATGTAAAATATGTAACTACTACACATAATTTTAAAATATCAACACAATTATAAATCTTGGTGTAAATGAATGGTAGAAGAAACTGTAATCAAAAAATAAAATAACGCTACAAAGTTCCATTACATCATGCAATCGATCTAAATCTGCCAAGACCATGTGCAACTTTTATGTACATTTTTATGGCCATAACTCCTAACGAACAGATCAAAAATAATTTTGTTCAAAGGAAATAAAATGTTCGTAAGTATTCAGAATATTCAATTTCATTCTTATTATTATTATTTTACTTATTAGGCAGATTTACTGCGATAAAGTTAGAAGAATCTCATATTCTGGTAAATTACGTACTCCTGTGTTCTCCTGCAACCACTTGGAACATTCCTTGCGTCTGAAATGAAATGAAAACAGCCGAAAAAAAGAGACCCACAGCTAAAACGTCACACATTCCGAGGTGAGTACGACGGTAAATAATAGATTCATAGACATTGCGTTCTCGGGATTTATATTCTTCCCTTATCGCCTATAAAGGATAGCATAAATATGACATACAGCAACGAACGTAAAAAGGAGAAGTAAACTGAATTGAAGGACCTCATCGTCGCCGCCACCGCAGATGCGACTGGCGGGCGGGCGGGCGACAAGAAAAGGCTCCACGGCACAATGGCCCACCCCCGCCCTCGCCCTCCCCGCCCTCGGCGTGAAAGGAGGGGACGAGGAGGGGGTCAGTCCCCCCAGGCACCGCGCACTGGGCCACTACCAGAGGCAAGAAGCGCGCACGGAAACGAAAACAGACACAAAACAAAAACTGACGACGAAATAGGGATAAAGAGAGCATAACTCAGATATTGTTAATTCGCCGAAAGCAGGCTCAGCAAAACAATGAATAGTAAAAAATATATATTAAATTGATTGATTTTTTCCGTCAACTGCTTCGGTCATGAGTCCCGTCAGTGTAGTGCATGTTTTTTTCTCCGGAGATGGCAGTGATCTTCCCCGCTGGATGGCGAGATCCGGCGCCGACCTACCGTCGGCTAGTGGGGTTTCCCTCTAACCAGGACTCTCCCACCAGCGGGGCACCGCCCCAGCTGGGACAAGATCTAAGCTCCCGACCGGACTCCCGGAATATGTGGTAGTGTAGTGCATGTTTGTGTGTGTGTGTGTGTGTGTCTAAGGGGAGAGAAGAGGACAAGGAAGAGGAAGGACAGAACGCGCGCGGTCCGTGGCCCGTTTGGTAGGGTACTGCTCCGGCATTCGCCTGGTGTTGATCGGAGAAACCACGGAAAACTACCGATCAGAGCAGCCGGCCGCTAGAAATTCCCTCCAGACAGCGACCGAATTCGACCTAGCTGAAAAGCTAGTGTCGAAAATCCTGCCGCTGTCAGGACTCGAACCTAGGACCTCCCGGTCAGAGGCGCTGCAGTGAAAGTTGATGCACTGATCTACCGTTCCCGTATATATATATATATATATATATATATATATATATATATATATATATATATATATATATAAAAGAACAATTATATTTTCCAGAAAAATTTTTTATTTCTAATTTATACGTTGATGGCGGAATTTCGCTCCGCCGCTGCCATCTCCTAGCTCAGCATGAATTTCGTCCCATCTACGTCTGGCGCCGCCCGCTCGCCCTCTCTCGCTCGACCGCGCCACGCGGTGACACCCAGCAACAGTGAAGCCCAGGTGCATTGGAAAGCGCCATCTTGTGCTGCAGCGCCATCTCGTGAAGTTACAACAAAATCAAAAGCATAAAATCCTTCTCCGTGAAAAAATACAACGATGTGCCAAGTTTCATGGCACGGTGCCTGTGTATATGGATCTCAAACAAACCAATAACCATTTCGCCATGTAGATTATATATTTTGTGCGATGAATTAAAAATGTATGTCAATAGTGTACTTAGTACAATTAGTGTTTAATATTGGAAAGTAATATAAAACACTAGTATCAAATGATAAAAATAGTATCTATCCGTTCATATTTTATAATGAGAATGGTATGCTCCTTTTCTACATGTGTTGAATTATTCTCAGACGTGCGTGTATTCTGGAAGGGAATTTGATGAGATTTAGAGTGATTTGAAAAAGTACTTTTGTCGATAACAAAATCGCAAAGTAAGAAGTCATTTTGTACTAGAACTAGTATTATAATACTGGGTTCTCATGCAAACGCTCCAACTCGACTGGGATTGCAGATATTGTGAAAACTTAATTTTTCTAATTTAGGAATATTAAAAATTTGGTTTCAAATAAATCAAGGTACTTACGCTAAGTATATTCAAACGTAAAACCTATTTCAATCTCAGGTGTTTCAATTCCAGAACGTCAGATAGCAGGACCTTAACTTCGAACTTCACTGAAGCTGTGGTAAATTATCGTTTGTTTTCTTTTGTTAACCCAAAAGTCAAGAAAGCCCATAATGAACACTTGTATTTGAAGAAAGTCTAATACAAAAACTTACTTGAAGTAAATACGAGGAGATTGTAACAAAATTAAAAATTTCTTACGTAAGTAAGGAAATGTTGCTGTTAAAATTCCTACTTTTCTCACGAAAATAAACATAAGAAACGAACTTTCCTAAGGTGTACCATGAAAGTGTTGTATTTTATGTTGATTTTTATAACATTCACAAAACACAAACGCCATTTAAATACTAGGAAAGTTTCAATGGGGATGGTAGCATCAACCGATGTCACTGCAGCACCTCTGACCGGAAAGTCCTAGGTACTAGTCCCGGCGGTGGCAGGATTTTCGACACTAGCTCAATAGCTAGAACGAATTCAGCCGCGGTCTGGAGGAGAAGTCTAGAGGCCGGTTGCTCTGATCGGTAGATTTCCGCGTTTTTGCTGATCAACAACAGTCGAATGCCGGCGCAGTAACCTACCAAACGGGCCAAAGGCCGCGCGACCAAAAAACCACGCAAAACTACTGATTAGCAGCCGGCCGCCGGCCGCTAGAATTTTCCTCCAGTCACCACCTAATTTCAAACTAGCTTTCTAGCTGGTATAGAAAAACTTCTGCCACCGCCAAAACTCAGACACTACGACCTCCCGGTCAGAGGCACTGCAGTGCCATAAGTTGAGGTTCTGAGCCCCCTACAAGGTGCTATTTATTTGTATATATTTCTGTCTTTAGTTGTGTGCATTTCTGGGTTTAAAACTTCAGAAACCATTACTCAGAAAATATAATCTGTCTGTCTCTCTCCCTGTCTCTCTCTCTGTCTCTCTCTCTGTCTCTCTCTCTGTCTCTCTCTCTGTCTCTCTCTCTGTCTCTCTCTCTGTCTCTCTCTCTGTCTCTCTCTCTGTCTCTCTCTCTGTCTCTCTCTCGTCTCTCTCTCTCTCTGTCTCTCTCTCTCTGTCTCTCTCTCTCTGTCTCTC